>CM053595.1:211489925-211549894 GCA_028646575.1 Pseudocheirus occidentalis | reverse complement strand
CAATCAGATGGGATCCCTGAAGTCACTTGATGAAAAGTGTTGATAATTGTGCACCCTTCCCACCATGAATAAGAAGTTAGAAAATCCCAGAGATTGAAGGGATTTCAAGGATCCCCCTGGTTCTTTCTCCAGCCATCTAAACCACCTCAGACCCAGGGGAACTAGTTTTGAAAGTCTCTAGAGCAGTGGTTCTCAACCTTCCTAATGCCATGACCTGTTAATACCTGTTAATAGTTGTATGTAGGCATGTCTGCATGTGGGCGGATCCACCTGGAGACAAATAGAGGAGGTTCCTAAGACCATCAGAAATATGTGTTTTCCGATGGTCTGAGGTAACCCCTGTGATCCCTGAGAAAGGATCAGGTCATTGGACCCCAAAGGGGTTACGACCCACAGGTTGAGAACCACTGCTCTAGAGAAAGGAAACCTCTTTCTTTGCTCAAATGTTTGTCTACTCAAAGAGAAGACTGTGTCAGCTCACTGTTGGGGAATCTAGACTCCCAGAATTTCGGAGCTGAAAGGCACCTCAGTGGCCATCTAATTAACAAGCGGAACTGAAAAACAAGCCCACCATACTCAGCAAGTGGTCATTAAAATGTTAGCTCCTTGAGGGCAGGACTGTGTTTGTCTTTTACTATATCCCCAGTATTTTATCATAGTGCATGATACATAAGCAAGTACCCAGTGAAGCTAGTGGACATTCAGACCCTGTTTGAAAATGCCCAGTGAGGGAGAACCCACTTTCTCTGACAGCAGTCCATCCCATTTGGGGATAGCTCTGATGCAGGGGTGGGGAACCTGCTCTAATGGCTAGGCAATTTTTCCTTACTACAAGTTTAAGTCTACTCTCTTTATGAATTCTACTTATTATTGCTCCTAATTTTGCTCTCTGGGATCAGGCAAGGACAGATAGGTGGTGCCAATCTGGAGTCAAGGTCCTGGAGTCAAGAAGACTCATCTTCATCAGTTCAAATCCAACCTCAGATATTTACCTCAGATATGTATGATTCTGGGCAGTCACTTAACCTTTTTTGCATCAGTTTACTCATCTGTAAAATGAACTGGAGAAGGAAATGGCAAACCACTCTGGTATCTTTGCCAAGAAAACCCCAGATGAGGTCATGAAGAGCTGAGCAAAACAAATCTAATCTTTCTTCCACATGGGGGCCTTTTAAATACTTGAATACTGTTACTATATTATATTCTCTCCCCCTCCCACCCCACCTCCAAGTGCCCTCTTCCCCAGACTAAACATGCCCAGTTCCCTTCAATTCTCATATGGCCTAACTCCAAGGGCCCATCATCATTCTGGTTGCCCTTCAGCCTTACAATGTTAAATACTGTTCACAGAATATCTGAGTTGGACATATGAGCTCAAGGTATCTTTGAATGCCTATAACCTTGTCTAGTCAAACCTTCATTAACCAAAATGGATGTCAGGAAATGGTGTGCCTTGATCAATTTTCTGGTTATCTGGTATTAGGTAAAACAATCTTTTTGCTTCAAAATTTGTTCTTGAAAGCCTTCCTAAAATGTCTTTCTGCTTTGAAATTGCCAGCAAGACCAGTTTTCTCTGACATACAAGAAAAGTGGTTTCTTTACTTCATAGTCTCACCTTGTTTTTGACCCAAAATGGTATTCCCCGGCTAGGTCATACATTTTATTAACAAGTCTTGGCTCCAGATGGCATTTATCATTGGAGCAGATGCCTCCAAAGTGGTGATAAGAGCCTAGCGAGTACCTTAATCTGCCCTGCCCTTCCTATGTGCAGAATACTACTCCAAATTCATGAACAGGGAGGGCTATGGGACTTAGGGGAAAAGAGCTCCTAGTCATTCAGATAATTTTCAAGAGCTTAGTCCAAAACTGTATCACTACCAAAAATCAAAGATGGCACCTTGGGGCATCATCAGACAGAAGCTAAATCAAGGTTAGGCCCACTACATTCATTTTTCAGTCACTGATTTTAAATAACCTGTACTCAAGGCATTCTGGTAAACCAGCTCTCTGGGGGAGAAAATGTAACCACAATACACTTTTAAGTTTAATCTGTATTACTATTAAAATTTTCTCCACCACCTCCTTGAGTCTACACAATCACCACAACAATCACTCAAAACCCGATTTGCAGAGATTTGCTGAATTCCAAGTTATAAGTTTGACAATTGGCTCTCACCCATATGAACTGACTCCTGCCCAACCCTAGATGTATCCCCAGCACCAGAACCAATAGATTGATTTGGGTCCCAGAGGGGCTCCATATCAGAGAGACTCATGAACCTGTCTTTCTAGCTGTCTCTTCCCCACACCAAATAGAATCTTCTGTGGAAGTTCTATACCTGCATAAAATGAGGATTGTTGACTGACAGGAGGCTTACTCTGGGAAGAACCTTGTCAGGGAGTCTCTTTATTAGCTTCAGCTTTTACTGATCTGTCAGTACTGGAGGGCCTCAGTAGCACTGAACTTGACCTTGAAAGGCAGAGCCTTGGGCTCAGTGCTAGGGAAGAAACACACAGGTAAAATAATCTAATCACAAGTGAGGTATGGACACAAGTGAATATAATATTTTGCTGGTTAGTCATTTCAGTCATGTCCAGCTGCCCCAAATATAATATGAGGAGGGTTCAAAATACAAGAAGAGCAGATAAGGAAGAGACAACTTCCAGCTGGAGAAAAAGCAGGGAGGAATGCAGAAGGCTTCCTGGAGGAAGACAGCAGTTAATTTATAAAAGATCTAAGGATTATTTTAGTGTTGTATAAACTCAATACGGGCAGCTAGGCAGTACAGTGGATAGAGTGCAGGTTTTAGAGTCAGGAGGAACTGAGTTGAAATGCAGCCTTAGAAACTTCCTAGCTGTGTGACCCTGGGAAAGTCATTTAACCCTGTCTGCCTCAGTTTCTTCATCTGTAAAATGAACTGGAGAAGGAAATGGAAAACTACTCCAGTATCTTTACCAAGAAAACCCCAAACAGGGTCACAAAGAGTCAAACACGACTGAAACTAAACAAAGCTCAATACAAGTTGGCCATATGATATGGGAATTCACAAAACGAATGTCATCTCGTGATGAGGGAGGCAGGATCAGGACTACAGTCACCTATGAGTTCTTGGTCAGATGCCTCCTGGAAATGTTGCATTCAGGTCTAGGAAACACATTTTAGGATGAGCCTTGATATTAAGCTGGAGAAGGTGCAGAGAGGAAAACAAGTAGGAGGGTGAAGGGTCTCAAGTACATGCCATCAGAGGATCTATTTGAAGAAACAGAGGGTGTTTAGTCTGGTAAAGAAAAAGATTTAAGGAGGATATGATGACTGTCTTCAAGTGCTTGAAAGGCCATCATTCAGGAGAGATATTAGACTTTTTTTCCTGCCTGTCCCCAGAGGACTGAACCAGGACTAATGGGTAGCAGTTGGAGAGAAGCAAAATTTAGTTAAATAGAAGGAAAAACTTCCTAACAATGAGAATGATCTCCAAGCAGAATGGGATGCCTGAGGTGGCACGGCATGATCTGATCTATTTATTAGGAAAATTAGACTAACAGCATCAGAGCAATGGAACACAAGAAGGCACTAGAGTCAAGAAGGCATTCTAGGAAGTTATTGCAAGGGCCCAGGGAGGTAGCAGTAAGAGCCTGTATTCAAGGGGCCCTATTGTGGCTGTAAGAGATTATGAGGAACTGAGCCAATGATTCCTCCTTGCCCCTACCCTACAGATCCGAAGTCAAGGGCAAACATTTCACAGACATATCCTGAGGTCAATGGTGATCCTAGCTTGGTAACCAATTCAACCCACTTTTAGGTAATCTTTCAAGGACATTCTCAGGTGTCCTCTATTTCAATTCCCTTACTGCACCACTGGATACTTACTGCTGGCACTGTTCCCAGCTCATGCTTAGGGGATGAACTCTGGAAATGAATGGGGTAGGGAAGATAGTTGGAGCCATGTGTGCTCCAGTGAGACCAGCACTGTTTAAAATCCTGATATCTAACAGGACTTTGAGGGTTGAGGGAAAAGGAAAATAGACTCTGTCAAAGAAGAAAAGTTTGCCTCTGGTGCCTTCCTGTGTTCATCTTCTGCTGTCTACCTCTCCTCAGGCGGGATAGTCTCTGACTGCTGCCCAGTCCTACATAAGGCAATTCCTACCAGTGTAAGAGGTACCATGACATGGGAGAAAGAAAAGGAGGCAGAAGAGAATCCTGACCTGTGTCAGGAAGACTGTCACACAGTGGAGAAAGGGAAATCAATAAGTCAGTGGGCATTTAATAAGTACCTCCTGTGTGCCAGACGCTGCTAACCACTGGAAGAAAGGTCAGCTGAAAAGAGGGAAGTGGACCCACTGAGAAGGAAGTAGCTCTTACACTTTATGCAAACATTTCATAAAGGGGCCCCTTGCCCTCATTTTCATAAAAAAAATAAGCAGATCTCAAAGAGAGAAGACCCTATTTTCTCTGTCACTAATACTGTATAACCTTCAGAAAGTTATTTTCCATCTCTGTGCCTCTCGTAAAATGTGCCTTATGTAGAACTGGGCAGCAATGGGGAGGTTTGGGGGGGGGGGGAATTGAACTAGGAGATTATCTTTAAGGTCATACAACTATCAATTGAATAAGTTAGTGAGGTTTAGCCTGAAGAAGAGGTGGTAGGATAGCACCATGTCTTCAAATACTTGGAAAAAAAATTGGGATAAAGATCATAGGATCACAAATATAGACCAGAAGGGAACTTAGAGGTAGGTTATTAGTTCAGTTCCTATTTCTAAAGATGAGAAAACTAAAAACCAGAGAAGTCAGGCGATTTGCCTAAAAATACACAAATTAGACTGTTTGGCCCTGGGGGACAGAATTAAGACCCTAAAGTTAAACGTTATAGCAAAGCTGACTTATCATCTTGAAATATAAGATATGTTATATACCTTATCTATAAGAAAGAACATAAAAAAGAAAGAACATAATAATTAAAGTCATCCATAAATGAAATAATCTGACTCAGGAGGTAGTGAGTTCCTTGTCCCAGTGGTCTTCAAGAAAGAGGCAAGGTAACTCTATGTTAATGACAGTGCAGATAGGATTCCTGATTTGGGTAGGGTCAGGACAAGAAGACTTCTGAAATCCTTTCCTACATTAAGATCTGAGGATGCCATGTCTCTGAACACCAGTCAAATTGAACAAAAAAAGCCAGAGTTTTGCCTTCTAGGTCCATGGATTCCTATCCGTTCTTCTTCTGTCTGAACCCATCTCCCTCCCCAAAAGGCCTGGCTGAAGCTGTCAGCTAGAAGCTACAGTAGCTTGGCCACCTTCTCAAAGCCCAACTAAACCCCACAGGATCTATCTCTTGACCTAACTGCCTAGCTCTAACTACCAGACAACTTCCATGTAATTACTTCCCCATTTGTAGCTGGGGGCAGAGTGGTTTCCAGGGAATTATGCTCTACTTAAGGGGAAAGTGTTGCTAATAGAAAGCTGTGGATGAACAAAGGCTGTTCCAGGCACCTTGCTTCTTTCCTTTAATTTACAGCAAACCTCTCCGTTTATTGACCTGGTAACATATTTGAACACTGACTCTTAAGAGGCCCTTCTCTCAGACACCATATATCTGGCAGATAATTCCCCTTCCACTGAGGTGTGTGCAGAATTCGGCATTGACAATTTCAGTGGGGGGTAGATGGGCCACTTAAGCCTTGAGCAATAATGCACAGCTGGTTGGGAGCCCTATCACCTAGGCACACTGACTACTGTGAGGGAATCATTTCTCCACAATCCACGTTCAAATCTCTAATACCCCTGCTGCATTTCTGCCTGCTTTACTGCCAAGACCCTCAGCCCTAAACACACTAAAAAAAAAAAAAAAAAAAAAAAGCAATGTTTTCTGCATAGGAAGAGAAGGTCAAAGAAACAGTTCAGATAAATCCCTTTTTTAAAAAAATGCCCTCTGACCCTTACTGAATAGTAGTGCTAGAATTTTAGAGCATGATAATAAACATTAGAGTTTATTAAGTCTTAGGCCCCCACCTCCCCTGCTCATTTTACAGAAGAGGAAACAGAATAGAATTTGTGATACGTAGCATTGACTCCTTGGGAGACAAGCAGCCACTTCCTCCTCAATGGGTCCGTGTCCCTCTTTTCAGCTGACCTTTCTTCCAGTGGTTAGCAGTGTCTGGCACACAGGAGGTACTTATTAAATGCCCACTGACTGATTTCCCTTTCTCCACTGTGTGACAGTCTTCTTGACACAGGTCAGGATTCTCTTCTGCCTCCTTTTCTTTCTCCCATGTCATGGTACCCCTTATACTGGTAGGAATTGCCTTATGTAGGACTGGGCAGCAGTCAGAGACTATCCCGCCTGAGGAGAGGTAGACAGAAGAGGAGCACAGGAAGGCACCAGAGGCAAACTTCTCTTCTTTGACAGAGTCCATTTTCCTTTTTCCTCAAGCCTCAGAGTCCTGTTAGATATCAGGATTTTAAACAGTGCAGGTCTCACTGGAGCACACATGGCTCCAACTACCTTCCCTATCCCATCCATCTCCAGGGTTCATCCCCTAAGCATGAGCTGGGAGCAGTGCCAGCAGGAAGGATCTAGTGGTGCAGAGCAGGAGCAAGAGAAAGCAGTCTCCCATAGCTCCTTCATGCAGGTGAGTCAGTAGGATCAACACTTCCCCATGCCCAGAGTGTGGGTGGTCCGCTGTTGAGCCAGCTCCAGGAAGATTCATCAATACATAGGTAGGGGAGGACAAAGAATCGGAAGCTGGGGGAAGGACGATCTTCAGACTTCTTCTTTGGCTCAGTAATCCTGTCCAGTGCCTGCAGATAAGAGACAGCTTGGATGAGAGAGAGAGTAGGGCAGGAAATGGGACCTCAGAATCTGCTAAGTTTATGGTTAGCATAAGAGGAAATAAAGAAAATCATGGAAGGAGGCGCTGGAGGTTCAAAATGATGTTTGTCTTGGCTGCTTCAGTCTAGCTAAGTTTAAAAAATGTGAAGAACACAAAATGGAAAGCAGACTCCTAACCATATCCCTGGATTGTCTTGGCAATCCAGGCCTTGCTGCTCACTGTCAGTCCCAAGTAAGGATGCCGCCAGGGAGGGAGGCCCTGGCTCCCCAGAATCACCCTAGTTGGCCCAATTGTCCTCAGGAGGAGGGCCAACTCATTCTCTCTCAGCTTTTCCTTTTTTAGGAATCTATTGCAGTGGTTCTTTGCCTCTACAAAGGTACTAAAAGCAAAATGAGATAAGAGGACTTGGTATGGCGCCATAGGAGGGAGGTGGAGTGGAGAAATTCACCCTGTCTTCTGAGAGAAAAGGGAAAAGTGCCATCCAAGCCGTGCAATAGGTTGGCTGACCCAAAGGACCAAACAGCTTCTCAGAGTGAGGGATCATGGCCCCTTCCCAGAGCTGCCCACCTCATACCTTCTGCTAGCTGAACATTTGGCAAGTATCCCATCTCCTGTTTATAATTCCCAAGGACTATCATTTGTAGCATCTGGAAAACTCCTAGCTCTTCCAAGACAGTCTCCCCTTGTCCTCAAGGGTATCACTAAGAAAAAAAGAGGAAACCAATTCCATTTCCCACCCCTGTACAAAGGAGGGGTCTTGAGCAGAAAGCTGAGGGGACCAGAGACCACAGCCCACACAGTGAGACCACACTGTCATTAAGTGAGGGTGAGCCTAGGCCTCTCCTTCCTATCCAGTTCTGGACCCATGCCATCATTAAGAATAGCTCCTTTTTCTATTACTTTAAGATTTGCAAAGCTCTTTCAAAAAAAAAAAAACTTCCGGTGAGATTATTATCCCCAAGATGAAGAAATTTAGGTTCAGATTCTGAACTGGCTTGCCCTCATCACCCCAGATAGCAAACATCAGAGCCAGAACCCAAGTTCACTCAGTCTGCTTTCCACTAGCCCTCCCTTCTGGTGACACCTTTCCAGGGCCTCCTGATACAGGCCGGGTATAGAGACTAAATCTGGAGTTCCTCTCCCCAGGCCCTTCCTACACTCCTTCCAACAGCAATCTCTGAACCAGTTGCTCTCATTGGAAGTCACAGTAGGCCTGATTTAAGAGACCCAGTAAGGCCCCTCCTGATCAGAAATTTCTCCCTCCTAAATCTATCATGATGCTGCGCCCTTTGCTGGAATGAACTGGAAAGATTCCTTTAGATTAAACTGCAGAGGTCAGTGAGAGGAGGGGGGAAGAAGAGATGAGGGTTGGGGCCTGGGGATCTTCTCTAGCTTTCTCTTTTCCCCTACACAAGGTCAATAAATCAGTACCTTTCCTTAGCTGATGTGCATCCATAAAAAGGATTAGATACAAAAATGAGTCAATTGGGGGGTGAAGGGAAGTGAATAAGGGGGATGATGAGGTTCTAAGTGGGATAGATTGTTAACTCCTTGAGGCCAGGGACTCTAACTTATCTATAGTATGCTTGAGTGGCCGTCTCCTTGTGCTCCCCACAGCTCATTATACTTGGGAGAATAGCCAGGATTTGTGATGTCAACAGTTTAGAGAACTCCTGGCACAGGAACTACCTCCAGCAACTGATCTTTGAGTTAGTAAATCCTAGGGAGTTGCCAGAGGCCCATAGAAGTTAATCTGACTTGCCCAGGGTCACACAGCTAATAGTAAATGGGGAATTAGATCAGGCTTTCATTAATCTAAGTCTCTGATCTGGTAAGACTTCGCCTACAGCATTGTATCTAGTTCTGACAAAGAAGGAAGGAAGGAAGGAAGGAAGGAAGGAAGGAAGGAAGGAAGGAAGGAAGGAAGGAAGGAAGGAAGGAAGGAAGGAAGGAAGGAAGGAAGGAAGGAAGGAAGGAAGGAAGGAAGGAAGGAAGATGCTGAGTGTTGAAGACAGACCTTACCTATTTCACAATGTTCCACCAGGACTGCCCAGCTATAAGAGTACATATACCAATTCTGAATGTATTCTGCCCCCCAATTCTTCCTAATTCACTCTCCATTGTTCAAGACTTTTTTTTTTAATTCACTCCTATTGTTTGTGACGGTTTACATTTTGATGTGTGGTATTTTCTTGGGCAGCCTACGATGAGGGTTTCATCAATTTCATAGAATTTCCTGTACACCCACCTTAGGGCTATAAGCACTCACTGTAATTATGCAAAGCAAACAATCTCCAGAGGAATTCATCAATCAATCAATCAGCTCTTATGGGAAAAACCTACTGAGTGCAAGGCACTGTTGAGGCCAGAAGTGCAAGGTCCTGGAGCTCCAGGAGTTTGTAGTCAAGTTGAAGTGAGAACCCAGCTGCTAGTTGTCTCCCTCAAGGTTGCAAGTCAGGGGTGGTACAGATAAGAGGATTTGCAATGCCCAGACCTGGGCTATAGAAAGAGGCAGATATAAGCTTGCAAACAACTCCAATGGCCAATGTCTTACTCTCCCTTTCAGAAACCCTTTCTTTTCTTCAAGGTTGCAGCACCTCCAGCAGCCCTTTCCATCCCACCTCATCTCCGACCCCCTCACCTACCTCCTGTTCTTCAGCTAATCTCTTGTAAGGTGTCCACTGATAAAGATTTAAAAACAAGACCCCTGGGGGGGAGGGGCTCCATTCATCTAGTACAACTAGCCAGATGGCATTCTGGGAAAGAGAGTTGAAATAAGGGGGGAGCATTGACTGGAATCAGAGGTTTTGGAATCCCACCCCTTAGGCTCACTATCTCTGTGACCCTGATCAAGTCCCTTAACCTCCTCGGCCATCTGTGAAAATAAAAGCATTGGTCTAGATCAGAAAGACATCAAGAGATAGTAGAGGACGCTGGTGCGCTGTGGTCTTCGTGGACACAAAGAGTGGGCTGTGACCGAACAACAAAAGAAGAGTTGTCTCTGAGGCTCCTTGTAGCTCTCTATCTCTGGTCCAAAAGCTGATCCCCAGGGGTTCTCTATGGGATAGTGGAAAGAGTAGCAAGAGGCTAAGAATGTAAGGGTATTGTAATGTAAGATCCTGGAGAGGAGAGATTGTTTCATTTTTTGTAATATGCATCACCTGTACCTCATAAATAGTAGGTGCTTAATAAATGTTTATTGGCTGATTTATTGACTTGGAGTCAGAAAACCTTGTTTCAAGCCCTACTACCTTCTACCTGTGTGAACTTGGACTAGTGGCCTCTTTAAGGCTCAGTTTCCTTATTTGTAAAATAAGAAAGTTGAGCTAGATCATTGATACAGTCCTTTAAAACACTTTATATATCATCTCTTTGGATCATCACAACAACCCTGGGAGGTAAGTGTTATTATTATCCCCATTTTGCAGATGAGGAAACAGAGGCAGTCAGAGGTAAAGTGACTTGCTCAGGGTTGCACAGTAAATTTCAGAGGCAAGAGTGGAACTCAGGTCTTCTTAACTCCAAGTACAGTGCTCTGTCTACTATGACACCTAGCTATCTCTTTAGATGACCTCTGAGGTCCTTTCTATTTCCTAATATCTGAAGATATAATAATGCATATTTATATAGCAATGTAATGTTAATAAATTAGGTTATTACAACTGCCTTGTGAAGTAAGCACTAGTAGTACTATTTCTTTTTGTTTGTTTTGGGGTTTTTTTTTTGCTTTTTTTTTTGCAGGGGGAAGGTAGGGCAATTGGGGTTGTGACTTGCCCAAGGTCACACAGCCAGTAAGTGTGTCAAGTGTCTGAGACTGGATTTGAACTCAGATCCTCCTGACTCCAGGGCCGGTGCTCTATTTACTGTGTCACCTAGCAACCCCTCCCAGCATTTATTAAATTATGGGATCATGAAAATTTTGGCAGCAGTAAAAGTGTGTGTGTGTGTGTGTGTGTGTTGTGTGTGTGTGTGTGTGAAGTGTCTGAGGTCAGATTTAAACTCAGGTCCTCCTGACTCCAGGGCCAGTGCTCTATTCACTGTGCCACCTAGCCACCCCCTAGTACTATTTCTTGCACTTTTCAGACAGGAAAACTCAGACCGAGAAAGGGGAAGCAATTTGTTCAGTCACACAGGTGATGTGTCAAGGGTTTCATCTGAAGCTGCATGCAGTGTTCTCTCTGTCATATCACAGCGCCCCTATAGCTGAATAACCCATCCTAGTGGGTACCTTCAGCGGCACCCACTGTGCCATCTTCTGCCTCCTAGGCATCTGTTCCTCAGCCCTGTGGAAGAACAAAGAAACCATTCTCTCTGTAAGCCTCAGTTCCCTCATTTGAAAAAAAGGGAAGGTAGCTTGGCAGCACAGTGGATAGAGTGACAGGGAGTCATCTTCCTGAATTCAAATCTAGCCTCAGACATTTATTAACTGTGTGACCCTGGACAAGTCACTTAATGCTGTTTGCCTCTGTTTCCTCATCTGTAAAATGAACTGGAGAAGGAAATAGCAAACCACTCCCATATCTTCACCAAGAAAACCCCAAGTGGGGTGACAGGGAGTCTGACACAACTGACATAGCTCAATAAGAACAACAAAAACGGGAATGGTGGTTGGATTCAGTGACCTTTGAAGTCCTTCTAAGTCTAAATCTATCATTTACAGATAGACTCAGAAGGAGCAAATGGGTGTGAAAGCCAAGCCCTACTGCCCATCCTGCCCCCACTTCCACCAAGAAAATAAAGAATTAAGACAGCAGCCCGTTCCGCAAAGGTTGCTGACCCAGACTCTCCAGATAGATAATAATGCAGCCTGAGCTGCAGGTCCGTTTCGGACAGAAGAACAAAGTACAGTAATGGTATGCGGTCGTTCCTCAGTGTTCCTTAAGGGTGCTTAATGAATAGCGAAACCTTGGTCTCACAGAAGGTCCCATCTAAAAAACGCTGACAAAGTAATGATTATGTAACTGAGACAACACATCATTAACAGAAATGTTCTCCAACCCGGGGATGAAGAAACACTGCCTCAGGCCTGAGCTACTCTCAAGAAGGAGACTGTGGGAATGAATCACAGAAAAACCCAAGTATTGATGAAATCTTTTTTAAGCCCAGGATCAGACCTGATTGAAAGTTTTCTGAGAATAGCAACCTCAAGACCTGGAAGAGTACACATTATTAAGCCAAAGGGATAGAATATTTCTGAAGTAACAATGGAATCTTCATTCAGTCCCTCTAAACTAATGGAAGGGAAGGGGAGGGAAGGGCTTTAGAAATCAACAATTGAGCCAACCCATCAGTGGAGGGGCTATTCTGGAAAGAATCGCTCTAAATTCCAAGTTTCACTCATTCTAGTCCCCCAGGACCTAGGCTGGGGACAGATAGGGAGAAGAGGAGCCCTGCCTGCCTTGCAAACACCCAGAGATGCCCCCTCTCTGCAAACCCAGCTTCCTTGCTGTTCCGTGAAAGTCCACTTTCCTGTCACATTGACGTCACCTCACCTAGTGGAAACAGTACTGGATTTGGAATTAGGAGGTCCTGATTTGAGTCCTGTCTCTGTTGACTTAAACTTTTATCAGTAAACATCTTAGGGGGAATTGGCTGGAGTGGAAAGTAGATAGAGATAGGGTGGAGAAGGGTGGTTGAAGTGCTTCATCTGCAACCCTGGAGAAAGGAAAGGGTCTCTGAAAGGGAGAACGGCACATTCTTTGCCTACTTCATGGAGGTTGCTATGTGATGGAATTACAGGGCCTTGGGCCTAGAGTTAGGAAGTTTTATTGTTGCTTAGTTAATTAGTCGTGTCTGATACTTCAAGACCCCATTTGGGGTTTTCTTGTCAAAGATACTTGAGTGGTTTGCCATTTCCTTCCCCAGTTCATTTTTTACAGATGAGGAACTGAGGCAAATAGCATTCAGTGACTTGCCCAGGATCACACAGCTAGAAGTGCCTGAGATCAGATTTGAATTCAGGTCCTCCCTACTCCTGGGCCAGCTCTCTATCCACTGTGCCACCTGGCTGCCCCTAGGGTCAGGAAGACCAGAGTTCAAACCTGACCTCAGACACTTACTAGCTATGTGACCCTACACAAGTCACTTGACATACATCTGCCTCAATTTCCTCAACGGCAAAATGGGAGTGGTAATGGCACCTACCTCCCAAGACTTTTGTAAAGATTGAAAGAATTATTTGTAAAGCACTTCACACAGTGCCTGGTATGCTGTAGGTGCTTAATAAATGCATATTTCCTTCTTTTGAGACATCTATAAAACTCCAACACAGCAGAAAGCACTGACTCTGGTGTCAAAGAACCTGGACTCAGATCTTGCCTCTGGAGTTTACTCTCTGTGTGACTTGAGGATATCCTAACTTTCCTGGAACTGGGATTCCTTCTCATGAACTGAGGGGACTGACCCCAATGTCCTTGAATGCCCAAATCTATGATCCCATAATTAGAGAAGTCATCTGTCATGTAATAGCGTGATCCTTACTCCCTAACCGTACATTAGGCCTGGATGAGGAAATAAAAAGAACACTGAATTCAGAGTTAGGAAGCCCTGGTTCAAATCCCAGCAAATCAAGCCAAGTCAAAAGCATCTACTGAGCACCTACTGTATACCACTGTTCCTTACTACCTATGTGACTGTTAGCTAATCATTTCACTTCTCTTGTCCTCAATTTTCTCCTCTGTAGAATAAAGGCATTCAACTAAGATTCCTTCCAGCTCTTCATGTGAACTAAGAGTTAACCATACTCTCCGAAACTTGGAACACTTTGATATTCTGTGTAGATTATAAATGGATGAGGGCAGTAGGAAAAACTGCAGAATAAATAAACTATGCTTTCAAAGCCCCTAAATGTGGAATTAATTTTATCCTACAATTCACATTTTGAAAGTTGCTAAATGCCAGCCTTTGCATGTGTCTGCATGCCCAGCACAGGCTGCTGCTGCCTGTGTCTGGGTACAGGACACAACTTCACAGGCAACCTTCAGAGCCCTTTCAGTCCATCTTCCTATTAACACTGCCTTTGAAAGTGCTGCCCGGTGCAACCTTGGACTGCTTAGAAACCAGCTACAGAGACAAATCAAGGCCCTCTGGAGTTAACTCCTAGATTCCCCACTGGCCCAGCCTCCCATCGCCCTTCCTTACCAGCCAGGCCCTCACTCAGTCAACAAGGGGCTTCAAAAAACAGGCAGCCAGATGAGGGGCCAGACCCCTCCAGTCTCTACAGGATGGATTAGGCTAAGATTTTGCACACTTGCCTCGTTCAAGGCAAACTTCGTCAGCTTGGTCAAATTTCAATTGTTCCTCAAAAACAAATTTCAGACACCATCGCCCATGGCCCAAGTGGAGCATATCAAAGCGTCAGAATGGAAAAACACAGGCCTAGCAGTCCAGAGACCTGGGTCCTCATCCCGGGTTGGCTAAAAGGAGCTGTGTGACCCGAGGAGAGTAGCCAACTGAGTCTCACAGGTTGCAATTTCCTCACCTGCAAAATGAATATTAAAAATTCTTGTCTGGCCAAATTTGCTGGCTTGCAGTGAGAATCAATGACTCTGAAATAACACTTTATGAAATAATAGCTGTGAAATAGTACTTTGGGAAGCATAAAGCACTATTTAAATGCAAGGTAGTATTCTATAGCTTAAAACTGGATTAGCAATGTAAATATTGTTACCCCTGATAGTCTAGGATAAAATCAAACTCTCTATGCACATGAATGTCACTAATAACAATAATAACTCACATCAATGTGGTGCTTTCCAGTTTACAAAGCATTTTATGCGTGACAGCTCGGTGAGGTAGATAGTCCATTCTACAGTTGAGGAAATTAAGGCACAAAGGGGTGAATGATTTGCCTACAGCGAACACAGCTAACAAGAAGGAGAACTGGGCCTCCAGCTCAAGGTCTGTAATAGAAAAGACCAATATTCTTCCCACTGGACCAGGCTGTCAATCACTCAAGAATAACAAACCATCCTTTCCACCCTGGGTGTTCATCTGGTCTGCTGTCTGGCTAGTGCCCATGGTCAGGGTTGGGGGGATGAGAGGCAATGGAAGAGTATTTGACATCATTAGAATCAATCGACAAACGGTGAGCTGGGCTAGGTGCTCTGGGGATGAAAAGACAACAGTGCCTGCCCTCAAAGATCAGGGGAAGCAACATGTATACATGTAAAGACCACATGCACATACATACATACATATGCATATGCATATGCATACATATATACACACAAACACATACACATATAGTATATACGTTGCGCATATACGCACACACATATACACATACATGCATACACACAAACACATACACATTTCGTATATACATTGTGTGTGTGCACACATATATACACACACACATACATATTTAATTATTTATGCAATGCTGACTGCCCTAGCCCTCACTACTTGAAGGCTAGTTGTGTTACATCTCATCCCCCTCCAGAGTTCTGATGTCCTTAAGGGGATTTGGGGTGTCTAGGCTCTCTATAAAAGACTCCAGACCCTACTGACAGTATCCATTCAAGTGAAGGAGAGGTCCTCTGTACCCCAGTCCCATTTTAACTACTAATAGTTGGATTAGTTTTTTCAAATGAACATTTATTTCCAAAGGTATAATTATAAATGTACAAACTTACTCTAGCGTACTCAAGAGGGATAGGGGGTGGTCCCCTATGCCCCAGTCCCATTTATACTAACAGTCATTTTAGCTTTTATAAAGAAATATTTACTTTGAAAGGTATAATCACACATAGGCAAATTCTTTCCCCAATGCATCAGTGCCATAATCCCCACCACCACCTCAGTCTCTGGGGAGGGGAATGTGATTAGGTACATAGCTTAGTTCAGTTTCTATAGAACACACAGTCCCAAATCCAAGTCCTTGAGTTCTAATTCTAGATGTGTTGCCTTCCCCAAGCTTCTAGCCACCAGGCTGAATGCCTGAACCATGCCCTACCTGCAATCCCAGCTCCAAAGTCACCACAGCCCAAACTCCTGGGTTCAGTGGGAGATCACAAGTGGCACCTGAAACCAAAAGGACAGAAAATGCCAAACAAAACTCCAATCTCATTTCTCAGAACTGGACTAAAAAAGAGAAAGAAGAAGGTATCCCCATCTACCTCCCAGTTCATTTCATAGTATCCATACTGTAGGTGAATTGTGATCACTCTCTGGAAGTATCAGGAATGAGCAAACAGAAAAAGATAGAGACTGTCCCAATTTGGCCAGTTTTAAAGACACTGCCTGTTCTAGTTAAGTAGCCAATGGAAAAAGGCTACACCCACCTACATGGTAGGAAGACATAGACCGTAGAGTTCCTCCTCATCAGGCAATCTTGAGCTCCAGGACAAGCCCCATACACATACTTTGCCAATACATGGCAACTTGGGGAGTGTAGAAGGGACTAGCCACTGGAGGGAATCAGGAAATCCCTCATGTAGAATTAGTATTTGAGCTGAGCTTCAAAGGAAAGTCAGAATCCTACAAGACCGAGATGATGAGGGTTAGCAATCAAAACATGTGAAGCATGGTCTATTCCAAGGCCTAGGGAGAGCAATGGAATGGACATCTCTACAGGGGACTCCAAGGCATCCTTTTGGCTAAGTAGGAGTTGGCAAACAATGGCTAGTTCCTCTTGCTGGACAGAGACTGAGCTAAGAATGGATTTCACATTCTTAAATGCAAAACTTTATTTAACAAGGTAAAAATTATTCTTAGCTGTAGAGGCATACAAAAATGGACAGCTGGCCTGATTTGGTCCATGGCTGTAGTTTGCCAACCCCTAGGCTAGAGTATAGTGTAGAGCAGGGGTGGGGAACCTGTAACCTCAAGGCCACATGTGGCCACATGACTGAATCTGAATTCAAAGGGTTGCACTTGAGAACCTGATCAAAGTGTTGCACTTGAGGACCTAAAAGGGACACATGTGGGTTTCCCACCCCTGGTATAGAGTGGGTAAGAGGAGGTGTGTAATAAAACTGGAAAGGGAGGCTGGAGCCAAATTGTGAATGCCTTTCATTTCCAAGCTGAGGAATGTGTTTCATCCTAGAAGCCCTGGGGAGCTACTGAAGCTTTTGGAGCAAGGGAATAGCTTGGTCAGATCTGTGCTTTAAGAACATCATGTTGGCATCTGTGTTGAAGATGAATGAAGAGATGCTTCAAGATGGGCTGAAGATGATGAGACTTGAAACAGAAGACCAATTAGGAGGCTCAGCAGCCCAGGTGAAAAGTGATGAGGGGGAGACCCAGATGGCATCAGAGCCAAAAGATGGGGACAAATGAGCTGCTAGGAAGGAAGCTGTAGCCCCATCCTCATTTAGAACAGGAAAACTGAGGCTCTTTCCTCCAGCACCTTCTCCTCTTGACCAGGTTGTAACTCATCCCACAGTTATCACCAAACAGCTCTATGCTTCAGGAAATCCAAAAGTCATAAGATCATAGAAATCAGAGCAAGAAGGAGCTTCATGGGTCATCTAAGTCCAACTCCCTCATTTTACAGATAGGTAAATTGAGTCAGAGAGAGAGGAAATGATCTGCCCAGGATCATAAAAGCAGCAGAGCCAGAATTCGAGCCAGGTCCATTGACACCAAATGGGCTCTTTCCACCACATCTTCTTGTCTTCCTTGTGGTCCCTGGAGGAGGGCCTGGTAGCTACTCAGAATGAGAGCACATTGAAAGCCACAGTCAATCAAATGCACATGTACAGCAAACAACGTTCCTTCTCACTGGATCCCAGGGGAAACCTTGCAGGGGCTGAGCTAGCAACTTTTACTTTCAATAACCATTCAATCTAATTTTACCCACAGCTTTGCAAAGTTTGGAGGGTAGCCCACCAACCTCATGCTCAGGCCCCATCCATAGCTTCCCAGAGCCTTCCTTCCCTGTCATGGCCATCTGGACCTCCTTCTACGATTGCTGTTTCATACATGCATGTGCATATGTAAATGCATGCATATATAGTGTATATGTATGCATACATGCCATCTGAAACATATATACCATCTAAAGGTATACAAATGTGTGTTATACATGTGCATGCGCATATATGCATGTGCACAGATATGTATGCATTATGTGTAGATACATATGTGTGTATATGTAGATAGACAGATAGATAGATAGATAGATAGATAGATAGATAGATAGATAGATAGATAGATGGCTTGAGGTCCCCATGAGAGTGGGGTCAGTGTACATATATACATATACCTGTAGTGGTGTTGGTCATGTATGTGTACATACCTATACACACACATATATATATATATATATATATATATATATATATATTCCTTCACCAAACCACACACACATATGAAAACAACACAGAGAAAAAGAGAAAGAACCTGGCCAACTGGGCCTAAGTCCCAGGAGCAAAATGTCTTGTTTCAGTGTGACTTAGAAGATTAATGGATCATAGAATCATAGATTTAAATATGAAGGGAACTTTAAGGTCATTACATTCAAACTCCTTATTTTACAGTTGGAAGGCAAACAGAGATCGAGTGATTTGCCTGGGGTCACAAAGCCTATAAGTATCTGAAGCAAGATTTGAACTCAGATCTTCCAGACTCCAAGTTCACCACTACTACACCACACTGTCCAGGGATCTTGTATCTGACTCTCTATAACTAGACAGAAAGAATAGTCCTCAGAGGTCCAGATTAGGAGCAGTACAGATGGAAAAAAGTGACTAATTGAGCAGGCTGATTAAAAGAGTTTTCCTATGTAGCCCTTATGAAGCTTTGAGGATCTTCATCCCAGATTACATTCACACTAATGAGTCAAGTCTCCCAACAAGGCTGTCTATCTTCCCCCCAAGGTTTTAGGGGTAACCTTGATAGTTTGGGACCATCTCTCTCTAATGCTATCAGCTTCATCCCCCATCCTAGTACATTCTCCCCAATACCAATCTCAAGACATTAGCACTCCAGTAAAATTTAACCCATCAACATCAACTAGCTTTTATAAAGAGATATTTACTAAGAAGATAGAGCAAGAACAGACATACAAGTATTTCTCCCCAGCATCTAGGGCCATACTCTCCACCCACCTTGGTCCCTTGAGAGAGCAGGTTCGAATGTAAAGCAGTTTCCACAAAGCATTTGCTCTATCAAGTTCCCTTCCAAATGTGGCATGGCCAATGAACAAATTGTTCATTGTTATCTTCCTTATGTTAGACTGGGCCTGTCTTGTTGCTTTACTACTGATTCACCCATACTTGGGACTTTAACAAATCCTGGCATGGACTCTGACTCCTGAACTTCTAATAACTCTATAATATAGAGTGTTCTCAAATACTCCTTCACCTAAAAAAAGGGAAAGGATAGATATAATGGCATAAAGATAGAATAAAGTCTGTTGCTTCCCCTGCTACTTTCTCTATTGGCAACATGTCCATGTTCTCATGTCTTCACACAGGCTTAGGAAGAAATAGGGCCTGAGGCCCTTCTCCCATCTGGTGGCTTAGAGCTATTTCCCAGAGTGAGAGGGGTGCAAGGGCATGGTGGTGGAAATACCTTCCAGTCTGAGAAGAGTGCTGGGATGTGGGGGGGGGGGGGAAGAAGTTTGGAGAGGAATGAAGAAGTAAACATGGCTCACCTAGAAACTTCCTTAAGACAGGAAGCTCTAAGAGGAACTGGTCGATCAGAGGGGGTTATAGGGGAACAGAAAAGAGCACAGCCTTTGGAATCAGATCTGAATTGAAATCCTCCCTCTAATGTTTACTACATGTGTGACCTCAAGTAAATTATCACACCTCCCCAGGACTCAGTTTCCTTATTTACAAAACAAGAGAATTCTACTAAATGGTCTCTAATTCCCTTCTAGTTCCAAATATTTGATCCTGTAGCCTCTGTTTCTGTATTTTCTTCCCAATTCCCTCATGTGGCTGATCCTAAAGTAAGTAAGAGGTGGCTGGTTGTACAGTGGGTAGAGCACTGGAAAACCTAGGTCAAATCTGACCTTAGAGACTGCCTAGTTGTATCCCTGGACAAGTCACTTAGCCTCTTTTGCCTCAGTTTCTCCATTTACAAAATGGAGGCAATAATAGTGCCTGCATTGAAGGATTGTTGAATCAAATGAGAAAACATATCTTAGCACATTGTAGATGATATATAAATGCTTATTCTCCCCACCACCACCTCTGCTTCCTATGTGTTCCCTGCCCTATTCTCTTCTCTCTACCTTGACTATCTCTTTTATTCTCCACATTTCAGCTACTACCTCTACACAGATGACTCCCAAATGTGTACCCCTAGCCCTAGTGCCCCCTCCCAAGCCTCAGACCCCAAGTGCTTATTGTAGCAATTCTCAGATTTGGGGGTCTCAGGGCTCTTTTATAGTCTTAAAATTATTGAGGCTTTCTTATATTCTTAAACATTATTGAGGACTCCAAAGGGCTTTTGCTTATATGTGGGTTACATCTATCGATATGTACCCTATTCCTCTGGCCTTGGCTATCCTCACAAGCCTCAGACTCCAAATGCTTGTAGCAGCAATTCTGAAATTTTTTGGTCTCTAGACCCCTTTATGCCCTTAAAATTAGTGAGGATTTTTTATACTCTAAAATATTATTGAAGATCCCAAAGGGCTCTTTTTATATGTGGATTCTATCTATTAATATTTACCATATCATAAATTAAAACTGACAAGTTCTAATTAATAAATTCATTTAAAATAATAATCACTTTGAAAACAACAATAGGAAAAGTAACAAATCCACTAAGTGCTAACATAACATTTTTATACAAATGTTTTATTTTCAAAAAAAAAATTAGTGAAAAGGGAAGCATTGTGTTACATGGGGATTTTTTTGATCTTTTTGGAAAGGCTAGGTAATTGGGGTTAAGTGACTTACCCAAGGTCACACAGCTAATAAGTATTAGAGGCTGGATTTGAACTCAGGTCCTCATGACTCCAAGGCAATGGATCTATTCACTGAGCCACCTAGCTCCCCTATAGAATGTGTTTTTGCAAACTTCTTTAGTGTCTGGCTTAATAGAAGACACTGGATTCTCATTGTTTTTGCACTTCATCAGTTAAGATATTTTGTTTAGGTTGAAGTACATGAAGAAAATCCAGTTGCACCCAGATTGGGAAAAGGAGGAGTATTTTAATAAGTAACATCTTAGTTATTGTTGTCAAATCTTTTCAGTCCTGTCCAACTCTTCATGACACCATTAAAGGTTTTCTTGGCAAAGATTCTGGAGTGGTTTGCCATTCCCTTCTCTAGTTCATTTTACAAATTTATAAATGAGGAAATTGAGATAAAAAGTGTTAAGTGACTTGCCCAGGGTCACAAAGCTACTAAGTGTTTGAGGCCAGATTCGAACATGGGTCTTCTTTACTCTAGGCCTGGCACTCTATCCCCTGAACCACCTAGCTGCCCTAACATCTTGGCATTATTGTGAAAATAGTTTTGACCTATCATACTCATTGAAAGGATCTTAGTGAGCCAGTGAAATCCCTGGACCACATTTTGAGAACCCTGGCTTAGAGAAATACCTACCTGGATACCCTACTAGTATCTTAAACTCAACAGTTTATTATCTTTCTGCCCAAATCTGCTCCTCCTTGTGACTTCACCATCACTCTAAGGGCACTATCATTCACTTAATGGACCCTGCCTTAGGGTCCCTGATCCTTCGCATGCAAATACTTAAGTTCTCCTGATTCCATCTCTAATAACTCTGACATGCCTCCTCTCCTCTCTTTCATTATAGCCAACACCATGAGAGAGACCTTTATTAGTATCCACCTGGACTATTATAAAAGCCTCCTAACAGGGCTTTCCACCTCCACACTCATCCATCTTCCATACTGCTGCAGAAATAGTCCTTTTAATGCACAGATCTGGTCAAAAGTCTTCAGTGATTCTTTATTATTTACTGGAAAAAAAAAAAGTTCAAATTCTTTAGTCTGGCGGTAAAGCCCTTCTTAACCTATCACTGCCCAAAATTTCCAGTCCACAAACCCTATTTTTGAACCAAACTTCCCTCCCCTCCCCTCTCCTTCACTTCTCTCCCCTTCCCTTTCCTTCCCTTCTAAATCCTCACCTAATTCTCCAAGGTCTATGCCATTCATTGTTCATGATTTTCCTTTTGCCTGGAATGCCCCCCTTTCCTTTTTTGCCTATTGAATTCTGACCTTTCTATGAAGTCAAACTGAGATATTGTGCCCTTTTTGAAGACTTTCCTGTTATTAATAGCTTTCTTCCTGGTACCTCACATAGCAGATTTACTATGACTGTAAGCTCACTGAGGGGAAGACCTGTGTCTAATATAAAGTCTGTATCTTCTCCAGTACCCAGAACTATGGCATCCTTTGAATCAGCAGTCGTCAGACTCTTTGGTCTCAGCACCTCTTTACCCATTTTTTAAAAATTATAGAAAAACTTTGTTTATGTGGATTATAACTATCACTATTTACCATATATGAAATTAAAATATCTTAACAGTTTTGTCCAGAAGAACTTCCTGAAAAGCTCTTGGGGATCCCTGTGGGTTCTAAATATTTGCTGAGTGTCTCTCGCATGAATGAGGGAGGAGGTACCTGTCTGAGATACATCCTGAACACTGATCAATGATGTGAAACTGAAGCCTGTCTCAATATGATGTAAATACATTTTTCAATTCTGCCTACTCTGCTTACTAAGGCAGAGAAGTCAAGTACACATTTAAAAGATTTTATGTAATAACAGTGGAGCAAAAATAATTTTTCAGGTACGCAGATAATTTACCAGGACGCTTTATTCCATAATTATTATATTTAATAAAAATTGTGCTATAGAAATTTTTATGGTTGCTGCTGCCTAATTTTCCTTAGGAGCTTGTTATGTTAAAATGGCAGGGGGTTGAGGGAGTGGAGATTGATTGATCAAAATCTCCTATAGAGACAAGCTTCAATAACTGCTTCAAAACTCTTACCAGGCTATTCCTAAATCCTTTCTCTTTCCTTTGTCTCCTATTGCTCCACCCATTCTTTTTATTCCTAAAAAAAAAAAAAATGAAATCAAATAGAATGTTGCTTATTTTGTTCTCAGTAGGTATCTTACTGCTGTTTTTAAGATCTCCTTCCAGTATTTGGGGGAGTTGGATGGATAGCGAAATGTGAGACGAAAAGAAGATTGGGTAAAATCATTTGAATCATAAAGCTTGGAATTCATCTAGTCCAAATGCTTCTCTTCACAGATGTTGAAGCTGAGGGCCAGTTAAGGAAAAATGTCCTACCCAAAATCACACACCTAATTAGTGGCTATGCCAGGACTCAAACCCAGGTCTTCTGACTTTCAGTTCTGTCCACTTCCCATGGTACCAATTGACCAGCATTATTTTCCCATATAACCAACAAAAAGTTTTGCTTGCCCTTATCAGGGTAATTTTTTGCTGCTGAACTGGTTAAATGTACGTGGACAAGAGCTTATGAAGATTAGTGGCCTCACTCTATGAACCAAAATGTCAATGAAAGCTCCCTCAGCCCCTTCAACCTGAAATTTTTTACCTAATTGTTTCTTTCAGAATCTAAGACTCATAAAATATCATAACATGAAATGGACCTCAGTAGCCATTGAATCCAGAAATCCCTTATACACCCAATCAACAAATGATCCTCTATCTTTTTCCTGAAGATCTCCAGTGAGGGAGATCCCTCACTACCTTCCAATGCAGCCCCTTCTGCTTTTAAACAGCTAGAATTATTAGAAAGAGTTAGGTTTGGGGGTTTGTTTGGTTTTTCCCCCATGACATCAGATTTAAATATTACTTTTTAAACTTCCATTTATTGAGTCAAGCTCTGCCTTTGGGGGCCAAATATAACAACTTTGATCCTTCTCCTTGTTGTGGTAAATCAGTCACCTGGCTTCCTGGAGACAGCTATCATTTCTCCTCCTGTACGCCCAGCCAGGCTTCTTTTCCAGGCTAAGCATCCCAAGCTCCTTTAACCCATTCTCATACAACCTGATCTTGAGGCTCTTCCCCATGCTGTTTGCCCTTCTCTGAGAGTTCTTCAACATAATTTGTGTCCTTCCTGAAATGTGACACCTTCAACTAAATACCACGATCCAGATGTGCTGTGACCAGGACATGGCGCAAGACTCACCTCAGCAAATTCCATCCAAGTTAAAGATGAAGGATGACGTATTGTCCATGTAGAGAGAATTCATGAATCAGAGAAGGGGTTCACTGGATCACCTCTGGACTAGACCGTCCCTTCCAGCTCTGAGGTTCTGTGATTTGATTAGCTTCTTGCCCTTTGTGTACCGTTCTACTTCAAGCTTTCTGTTTCAGATGTTGGCTTGAGGTAAGGAGTGGCTTCCTAACAATGGAGCTATTGGCTCCATTATATGGCTACCTCAGAAGATAGTGGGTTTGGATTGAATGGTCACTTACTGAGATTGTCGTAAGGAGAATTCTTATACAAGTATAGGATAGATTAGATGACTTCAGAGGTCCCTTATAACTCTAATAACCTCCTTGTGCCATGGGTAAGTTCCTTCTAGAGCCTCTATTTTGGGGATAGACCTAGGCTTCTTATACTTCATTCCCATCCTGGCTGTGTCTCTGGTTCTCCCAGACTTCACCACTATGCCTCAGTTGCCTTCTCACCTTGGAACTTCCCTTAGTTCCTGAGACCTTGTCACTCTTAAATATCCCTTCATCATGGCAGCCCCCTTTTCCCATTGGTGCATTCCCTTCTGGGGCCTCCATCTTGAGGACAGGCACCAGTGTCAGACATACTTCATTGCCTATTAGCTGTGTTCCTAATTCTCTAGACTTGTTAACCATGCCAGCAGAGTATCTTTTCCATCACCACCACCCCCAACCATCTTCTGTTCCCTTTTATGTACTTTGTCTCCACTCATTGAAATGTAAACTCCTTGAGGGCAGGGATCTTGCTTACATTTATATCCTCAGCACTTAGTAAAGTACCTGACACATAGTGAATGTTTAACAAATACTTGTCTGCCTTCCTACTTGCCCAGTAGTCCATGATTATTTAGTGTGAGAGAAACATCACTATATATTATCTGCTACATAGCAAAATTCTATATAAAGTGAGTCCATACTGGGTCCCAACCAGAGAGCTGATCCAATAAAATGACATCAGAATCTTATCATAAGATAGTTTCAATTCTAAGACTACCTAACAATGAATAACCCTAGGAAACTATTTAAGTTACTTTACTGGAATTGTACAAGCATGGAAATGAGGCAGCAATAGAAGAAAGAAAAAGGAGTCTCACCCTACCAGGACTTTCCATTAATCCACTACCGACCTAGCCACCTTTCCTTAATAATAGTGTTAATACTCTCCCTGCCACAAATTCTTTTGTTTTCCCTGACCATCCATTGATAGTGGTAAGTGACACTAAAAAAGTCTTAATTAAGAACGTATGATCCCCAAAAGAATGCTATCTTTGGAACAACTGAGAGAAGTAGCACTGGAGTCATACTTCTTCCCTTTGACAGATCTTGAGAGAGAGAGACAGAGAAAGAAACAGAGAGAGAGAGCAGGGACAGAGACAGAGAGAGAGAGAGAGAGAGAGAGAGAGAGAGAGAGAGAGAGAGAGAGAGAGAGAGAGAAGGGAAGAGGAAGGGAGTGGAGGGGAGGGGAGAGGAGGAAAGAAACAAAGATGGTGAGTCTTCAAAGGAAGATAGTAGGAGAGTAGCAAAGCATTCTTTCCTATCCCTATGCCTTTCTATGCTCCAAGTTCATGATACTTTTCTAATGAACCATAATTTCTTGTAACCCTTAACTCCCTTCAAGTCTCAGTTCAAGTATGAATTCTTTCAAGAGATCTTTCCTGATTCCCTCAAATGTAAGCGCCCCATTCCCCAAATGACTTTTTATTTTGTATATTCTGTATATTTTCCATATTTATTCATCTATGTATATGTTGAATTGCACACCAACCATGTCGCTCCTAATCTGTAAACTCCAGTGGCTCCCTATCACCTCCAGGATCAAATACAGACTCCCCTGTTTGGCATTCAAAGCCCTTCATAACCTAGGGCCTCTCCCTACCTGTCCTGTCTTCTTATACCTCATCTTCCCTACCCCACGTACTCTTCAATTCAGTAACACCAGCCTCCTTAATCTCCCAAACAAGACGCTCCATCTCCTGACTCTGGGCATTGTCTCTGGCTATCCCCATGCCTAAAACTCTCTCCTTCCTTATGTCCACCAACTGGCTTCCCTGGATTCCTTCAAGTCCCAACTGAAATCCCACCTTTCACATACAGGAAGTCATTCTCACTTCCATCTTAATTCTACCACCTTCCCTTCATTACTTCCTTTTTTCCTATACACGGCTTGTTAGTGCGTGATTGTTTGCTCATCCACTCCAACTGTGATCTCAAGGGCAGGGACTGTCTTTTGCCTTTCTTTGTAACTTCAATGCTTGGCACACAGTAGGTGCTCATTAGTTACTTGTTATTGTTTATTAATTGACAATGCTTACTGATTGACAGACTCCACCACATCTAAATTAACACACGCCAGAAAGTTCTGAAACAGCGCACAGCCCCAAACTTCAACATCTTAATAATTAGAGAAAGCAGCATTCATCATTTGGAGGAGGCCTCTGTCATATGATTTTATAAGTGGGGAAATTTAAACGCAGAAAGCAAAACTGACTCTGACAACACGTCCAACTGGGATTGAGATCGTCAGCTTCTGGAGAGCAGGGGCTGGATTTGCTCTTCCTTTTCCATGTTCACATACCCACATCAACCCATCGTGTTGCAGTGTATACAGGAAGCACTTAACATTTTGAAGTTTGGCGATTCAATGCCTATTAAGGCCTGCTTTCTTTCATACAGACAGGAGTCTACAGAGAGGAGTCCTCTGGAGTCGCTGCATTGATCTATGTTCTGGTTTTTTTCATGTTGTTTTCTTTTACATTAGTGTGATCAATATATGTATTGTTCTCCTTTCTATATGCTGCACTCGGCATTATAACACAAATCTTCCCAAATCTCTTTTCTTCTAGGACAGCATGGAACGGCAGAAGGAATGCTGAACTTGAAAGACAGGACTTGAGTTCAAATTCCCACTAGGCCATTTATAACCATCACCTTAGGTGAGTCATTTCACACCACTCACCCACCCCCACCCCACATACACACACACACACACACACACACACACACACACACACGGCACGTCTTCCCTGAGTCCTCCCATGACGTCCCAGTT
The DNA here is from genome assembly GCA_028646575.1 of Pseudocheirus occidentalis. NCBI lineage: Eukaryota > Metazoa > Chordata > Mammalia > Diprotodontia > Pseudocheiridae > Pseudocheirus > Pseudocheirus occidentalis. The sequence continues at coordinate 211,522,866 of CM053595.1, read as the reverse complement.
TCGTCCTTTGTAAAAGGTAGGGATTGTACTAAGGTCCCTTCCCATCCTAGATCTATGATTCTATGACCTAGAGTCTCTCCCAAATTGTTGTCCCCATTCTGCACTTCCCTCTTGTCCTTTAAATGAAAGAAACAAGCATTAATTAAGCACCTACTATTTGCTAGGCCCTGTCTTAAATGTTTTACAGATATCATCTCGTTCAGCCGATTAGGTGCTATTATTACACCCATTTTACAGTTGAGGTAGACAGCTTTAAGGGACTTGCTCAGTTTCACACAGCTAGTAAGTATGTGGTTAAATTTGAACTCAGGTCTTTCTGATTTAGGGCCAGTATTCAATTCACTGTGCCTTCTAAGATGCCTTTTGGGTAAAGAGCCAAGGAATTCAATTGCCAGACTGTCCAGGACTGAATACCAAGCCCCGACCTCTGCCTTTCCCCTTTGACCTCCCTCCCAACATCCCCTCCCCATCCCCTGATCCCCACTGTTCTTATTCTCCATCATGGACGGCAGACAAGACACAATTATCATAAAGGAAGCTCTTCAACAGAATAGGTTTTTTATGAAGTTACGTTTGTTCGCCCAGGCACATTGGAATCTTTCAATTTTATCATCCTCCTGAGATTGTATCTATTTCCTTCCCATTTCGAGAGGCAGCTGTTGATCTCTGTTATAATGGCCTGGCGATTTCTAACAAGCTCCTCGCCCTGCCACTGATGGCCCCTCTCAATCACATACCTGAACCAGCAAGACTTGATTTTTTTTTCCTCTTTTTGATTATCATTATTTTCCCCCTTAGTAAACAAAACCACCACCACCACCCCTCCACCTTCCAGGCTCTCTTTTATTTAACCCTTCCAAAGCCAACCAGGAGAGCCAGTTAGAATTTCCTGTGCTGGCTGCCTAGATTTATCAAGTAGCAATACTGCACAGACAATATAGGCTGTATCACTTCTCTCAGGCTGTGCATGTATGTAGAACTCCAGCATTTCAAAGCAAGAAGCTTCATTTTGATAAAACAAGATTGGGAAGGTCAGTGGAGTCAGTTGTTGGAGGAACAGACTGGAAAAATTCAAATTCCAGTCACCTTGGTGAGTGGGCAGAGTTGCTTATAGAGGAACCCAACCGAGCTGCCCTCAGTGGAAGTCCAAGTTTGTCTCATCAGCTCAGCTATCGCCATCCAGAGTGATCAATATTCTCCCCAGATATTCATACAACCCCCAACTGAACTCATGAGTATGGATGAGGCTTCCCCAAAGTTTCCCTTTGCACATATAAAGGTGGAAAGAGGGTTGTAAAGAAAATTCCTAAATGCAAACCAGGTTTTGTGGGAGAGTTTGACCTACTTAAGAGAAACTATTTTCAAGGACGCAACAAGCCCTAAGCTAGGAAACAAGAGACCTGGGTTCTCACTTCAGCTAACAAGTCTCCATGGACCTTTTCCTCAGCTGTACAGGGGGAAGAATGCTGTGACACTGACCCTCCCAACCTTACAGGCTTGTTGTGGGGAATCACATATGATAATGGTTATGAAATTATCTTCCCCAAACTACTTTTTGCATAATCTAATGAGCAGATAAAGATGACTTGGATATAGAATATCAGAACTCTAACCTAGGCAGTCTGGAACTTGCAAACTATTCCATTTTTTGTATTGAATTGCTTCCAAGGCCAGAATTGCCCAGGTTGGTGCCATAATATTCTAATTCCAAATCACTTTTATTTGCCATTAGACTAAAGATATTCAGCTTTGTTCGAATTACGGTGCATAGTTGCATTCATTCAACAATCACTCACCAAGTATATATTTTGTGCCAGTCACAAAGTGTGCTAGGCATCGGGTATTCAAAGATTAAAAAAAATTGAGGCTCACCCTCTTGTGCTCCAGGAATGAGTTGGGGAGAGAAGAGGTATATAACCCATATACTAAGTAACACTGCTTGTTTTAAAATGTTAATAGAATTTAGACTTTTCCTAGTTTTCCTCCTTGCCCCCATCTCTCGTCCTCTAAGGCAATTAGTCCAAATAAAGAACAAATTTCCTCCCACTACTCAGATTGGCATCCTAGAGAGTTGCCTGGGTCACTTGTAGATTGAGTGATTTGTCTAAGGTCATACAGTCAGTATATATCAAAGGGAGGACTTGAACCCAGAACTTTCTGCCTCCAAGGCTGACTATTTACTCTATCTACAATGCTTAGCGAAGTACCTGGAACACAGTAGGAGTTTAATAAATGTTTATCAATACATTGACATACCATCCTGCCTCTGGCTATGGGAGAAAAATAATCTACTCCTAAATCATGTAGGATTGATTGGGTCCCCAGGCAGTGGAAAATTATCCAAGAGCTGGAGGAATCTCTTCTTAGACAGCAGGACTCGCCATTTTGTTGCACAAACTATCAGTCACGAATCAACTAATCAGCTTTGACTCCCCTACTATCCTCCCAGCTTTTTTCATTCTGTAGAAGACATGTTGAATTCGATTTCTTATAACACTTGATAGTGAAGCAGCCTCATTTATTGGGGAAATTTTTCAAGACTAAATTTTTACTTTACTAGTACAGGGATCAGCGGTTTCTCTAAATGGTTTCCTTGGCTTAGGTCCCTCCTCTCCACTTTACCCTCCACACACCCACCAAAGTGATTTTCCTTGCACTCTTGACTGTAACCCTTCTAAGACGGCTAGTAGTAGAACAGAGAGAGATCTAGGACTAGAGTCAGGAAGAGCTGAGTTCAGATCTAGCTTCAGACTCTTACTCTGTGACCTTGGGCAAGTCACTTAACCTTAGTTTTCTCAACTGTAAAATGGGAGTAACAATAGCATAACAATACCCTCATAGGGTTTCTGTGAAGATCAAATGAGATAATATTCATAATAAATACTTAGCAGAGTGGCTGGCATATAGTAGGAACTATATTTATGCTTATTCTCTTCCCTTTATTTCCCCCATCCCTACTCATTAACTCCTGAGGCTTCCTATTACCAATGGGATAAAAGACAAACTCCTCTGTCTAGCTTTTAGAGTCCTTCACCTCCTGGTCCCAAACCTATCTTTCTAATTTTATTGGTTATTACTCTGTGTCCTGCCCTCTGAAATCCAGCCAAACTGGCCTTCTTTCTCTATCCTTTACACCTGATACTACATCTCAATCTCCTCTATCTACAAGGCTTAGCACGGTGCACATAGTAAGAGCTTAATAAGTTTTTATTGACAGATAGACATACCATCCTGCCTCTGACTACGGGAGAAAAATAATCTATTACCTCCATGCTTTTTCACTGGCTCTGCCTGATATCTGAAATGCACTCTCTTCTCATCTCTGCCTCATGGAATCCTTCTCTTCCTTCAACATTCAGCTCATGAAGCCTTTCCTGATCCTGCTCAATTGCTTTTGCCCTCTCACCCAAAATACTTTGTATTTACCCGCATTTATCCTCTTCATACTTACTCTGTAGATATTTGTAGATGTTTCTGTCTCCCCCTTAGATTGTAAGCCCCTTGAGAGAAAGAATTATTTCATTCTTTGTAGTTGGATCTCTAAGACTAACAAAGCACCTGGGTCATTGTAGGCATTTAAAAAATAATTGTTGATTGAATGATGGACTGACTTCAAGGCCGGATAAACACAGAAGTCACTCATCCCAGCCCTCCCAGACAGCTTCATGGTCCAAACACAATACAGAAACTGGGACTCTATGGCTGGGTTCAAGCCCTTTGCTTTGTATCACCTTAGTTGCCCTTTTTTCTGTTCCTACCCGGACTTCTACACTTGCCAGACTGTCAAATGATACTTAGGAAGTACTTTTTTTAATTCCCATTCTACAGGGCTTCCTCACCTAGAGTTTGTGCTGAGGAGCATCATTATGATACAGCCTCACATGTAATCCTCTAGGAAATACAATAACGAGGAGTTTCCCCCATGAAGCAGGATCTCTCACTCCCAAGTATCATAGGAAATGGAATCCACAATACCTTCTCTGCAATTCTAAAATCCTAGAAAGTTTGGTGGAGTCAGAAAAGGGGACCTAGACTTTGGTCCTGGTCAGTCAGAGCTGTCCTTGGTGTCTGGCAAATTAAGGCAAACTATTTAAGGGCCAGGACTTTGGGGAGGAAGGGCCCCTGTTTCTGAGCAGTTTCTCAAGGAGGCAGTTCTCAGAAGAGGTAGCTCTACTTTTCCAGTAATGCTAAAACAAACCTAAGGCTCAATAATAATCATGTCCAAAGCTTAATTCATTATCTTTTCCTCCAAGCCCTCACTTCTTCCTAACTACCTTACTGTTATTGTACCGGGAACCACCAGCCTCCCAGGCACCCAATCTCCAAACCCAGGTGTCACCCTCAGTTCCTCGCCCTCTCTCACTCCTCATATTCAATCTCTTTGTCAAGTCTTACCATTTCTGTCTTCAAAGCATCTCTCCTAAATGCCCATTTCTCTCCTCTAATACTGCCATCACTCTAGTGCAGGCCTTTATCATCTCAGTCTTGAACTATTTCAACAACCTACTGGTTGATCTAAGTCCTACCCATTTCTGGTCCATCCTACCACTCAGATGCCAAAATGACATTGCTAAAATATTCATCTGACCATGTCACTCCTCCATCCCCATTCAATAAACTATAGTAATTCCCTATCACTTCTAGGATCAAAAAAAAATCCTGCATCTGGCTTTTAAATCCCTTCCTAACCTGACTCCTTCCTACCCTTCTGATCTTCTCATACTGTACTTCTCTCCATGTATTATTCGATCCAGCAACACCTGCCTTCTTGCTGTTCTTTCCACCTAAACATTCCATCTCTATAATTTATGTCTTTTCACTAGCTGTCCCTCAAGCCTGAAGTGCTCTCACTTGTCACCTCTGCTTGCTGGTCTCTCTGGCGTCCTTCAAAACTCGTCTCAGATCCCACCTTCTGCATGCAGCCTTTCCTGGTCTCCACTCCCCATTAACACATACCCCACCCCATAGCTTGTAGCTTTCTTCTGACATTACATTCATCTATACTGCATTTATCTTGTTTGTATATAATTGTTTACATGTTGTCTCCCCCATAAAAATTAACTACTTGAGGACAGAGACTGTGTTTTTGCCTTTCTTTGTATTCTCAGGGATGAGCACATTGCTTGGCATAAAGTATTGTTGACTAACTACATTTCTCCCCATCTGTGGCTTCAGAGTAATCCGCACTGGCCAAAGAGTCTAAAGTAATGCTCTCAGACTAGTCAAAGGGAGGCCAGGTTGATACTCATAGTGGTCTTTGAATTTGGGCATCCAGGGAGACTGATTTGTTTTTCAATGTTAGAGTATCTTTTAATAGGAAGGAGCATGGCTATGCACTATGGGTATATGAATACATGCCTCCTCCCTGCTTTATCCCAAGTGAGTACTGTTGTGGCAGCCCATGCTTCTTTTCACAAGGCAGAGTGAGAAATTGGACCAAGCCAAGCGGAGTAGCTATGTTTGCTGAGAGGGAGATTGATTTTGTCTCATACCAGGCTGTTTCAGGCTGGGCAAGCAGAACGGGTTTAGAAATATCTGATAGTCAGGAGCTCATAAATGTTATTGCTGGAAGGAGCCTTAGACACCTTCTAGTAGTCCCACCCCTTTATTTTATAGAAGAGGAAATTATTTTCTAGAGAGGGGAAATGACTTGCCCGAGGACACAAAATGTGTTAATGTTAGTGAGAGAACTAGAACCCCAATCTCTTAATTCCCAGTTCAGTTCTCTCTGTGAGCCACCCCCTACCCCCAGCTTTTGTGGTTGATACATGACATTTCTTCTCCACCAACCACTGTTGGTCCATCAGGGATGACATCTCTTCCCTATACCTACCCCAACAATCAAACAACTCTCCAATTAAATATACAATTTTCCTTCTCTCCCACAAGTTTTGTAAAGTCACATCAGGTTCATTATACCTGTCAGTCACTGCCTAGAGCTAAAACTCCCTTCCCACAACCATACTTCTCAGAGTCCACTGCAATTATAGCTCCTGTACCATTCCTCTGCCCTTCACCCTAGCCAGATGTTGCCAGACTCCCTGCCCACACTTGGGAACCAAGCCATTCAAACCCCACTAGAGCTATAATTAGGAAGAGGTGATAAGAGTTTTAGAAGACACTGACAACTCTTGCATTCCTTTAGCAGTTAGCATCAGTAGAATTTAGCACCTAGTTAGCAAGAATAATTGTGAACCAGGTGGGGTCCAGGCTCATCTTTTGGCACACCCAAGGTCCCAGAGATTCCCTTTATTTTCCCTTGTCACCTAATTCTTGCACTGAGCTTGGAGTTGACTAAAACACGCATCCAATCAACTTGCAAGCATGCCTGGTCCCACCTCAACTTGTGGGGGAAAAAAAAATCAATGATTAGTGAAAATGGGAACCTACCATTGACTAGGGTGAGCACCTCTCCAACCTGTTCTTCATGTTAGCCCTCCCAGCAGCAGGCCTAGACTATTATCACAGGGTCTCTGTCTCCTCTTTCAAGATCATTGTCCTAACCCTCTTCTCAAATAACAGTTTGTTTCACATCATCTTGAAAGCTACCACTTATAATTTCCCTCCCCTTTTGTAGTATTCCTTTATGTATTGTCTTCCTCCATTAGAATGTAAGATTCTCAAGGACAGGAACTCCTTAGAATTTCTCATAGTTCTATCCTAAGTGCTTAGCAGTGACAGTGCCCGTCACATATAGGAAGTATTTAACAAATTATTTTTTTCATTCATTCATTGGTCCATCCTTTCATTCACAATTGAATTGCTTTCATGATGTAAGGTCTTATAGGACCCCAAGTAGCCATCATCATCATGGTGGGATGCAGTAAGGAGAGCACAGGCCCAGGAGTAAGGAGGTCAAGGGTCAGTTTCTGCTTTGCTTTGGGCAACTCTCAGTTTTGTCACTCTCAGCCTATGTCCTTATCTGTAAAATAGGATTGTGAGACTTCTCTACTATTTAGCTCCAAGGATTGTTGGTAAGTGTTCTGTCAACTGTGAAACCCTACACCAATGTCCATTCTTTATCATTATTACCTGGGACTGCAAATGGAAACACCAAAGGTATGAGAGAGAAGGCTGTCTGCCCACTAAACCCAGGACATACCTTAGAATTCCTTTTATTTGGAAGAGGGGGAGGTAAGGGAGGTTACTAATGATAGGATCATAGACTATAGATGGAAGGGAGCTTAGTGGTCATCTAGTACTGCTCCTTCATTGCACAAGTAAAGAAACTGAGGCCCACAGAGGTTAGTGGCTTGCCTGAGGTCACCTGGAAGGTATGGGAATGAAGATCAGATTCATTCCAAATCCAGCATTCTTCCCAGTGTACCATCCCTCAATGTGTATTCACTTCTTTCTTTGCCTTTTCCCAGAATAGAAGGCAATAATATTGTGGTTGACTAAGGTTCTAAGATAGTTTTTTCTAAAGACACAATTTCTATTATTTATATGTGAACTTGAGAGGTAGTATGGCACTGTGGACAGAGACCCAGTCTTAGGAGGGAAGATTCGGGTTCAAGTCCTGCTGATAATATAGAGCCTACTGGGACCATGGACAAAGTCACCAGTCCTCACTCTCAGTATCCAAGGCAATTCTATTAAGGTAAGGGGATTACAGAGAATTGGAGGAACCTTTACACCCAGGAGTTTCGCACTCTGTTGAAACTCACAAATCCAGACCCAAATTGAACAAACAAAAAATTGTCAATATAGACATAGGAAGGTGCTGAAGACCGGATATGTTAACTTGGCTTGATATAGTAAGGAGTTTGTCTTATCATCCCTGGCATCCCTGAGGTCCAGAGAGGGTAGGTATTATTTAATCAGCTAGAAGGCTGGTTCATAGCTTCTCTATAGTGATCCTTTCTTTCCAGGCACAGAGGGTCAGAATGAGAGTGCAATTTCCCTGTTAAGTTTTGGGTTCAGCAAGGTATTACAACATTGAAAACAAAAGATGAAACATCCTTGCAGACAGCCTCATGCCCTGGGCCAGTAACAGCTCCTAGTGTATAGGTAACACAAAATAACACTTATTATATGAACTTTACTGCCTATGGAGTATAGGCACAGAATATTGGGATAGACCTTGCCCTAAGCAAAATTATGAAGCAAATAAAGTCAATTGGAGTAGGAAAAATACTAAGGCTAGCATTAGATGATAAAGGTAAAAAGTCTTTGCTCTGCTATTTATTAGCTATATGACTGTAAGTGATTATAGCTACACTATCCCATCCCACAGTGTTGTGAAGAAAGCACTCTTCTATTACATAAAGGGGAGGTTATTGGGACTGCATATTCTCTACCTACCCTTTCTGTGCCATCTTCCTTCTTTTCAGCCAATCATTTCCTGTTTCAGGCCCTGAATATCCCTACCCTGCTACTGAGTTCTTGTATAATCCAAACTGATAAATTAATTCATAAGGAGTGTTTGTGTTCTTTCTCCAAGACATAAACTGAAATTCGACTATGTAAAGATTCATTCATTTGGGGAATGCTAGTATTTGTTTAACCACCAGCTTGGGGGGGAGGGGGTAACATGGAGAGAGAGGGAAAGACAGAGAGAGAAGTGTGCTTACAACACACTTTCAAGTTTAATCTGAATTACTAACACTTTCTGAAGTCTAGACAATTAACAAAACAATAAAGCTCTGATTTGTAGCTTTGCCCATTTCCAAAGTGTAAATGCTCACAGTGGAAAACTAACAAATGGCCTCTGATCAAGTTGGCCCCAGTCTACCCCTGGCTAAGGGACCTGTGTCCTGTTTTAAAATATAATCATCACCATACCTACGGAGGCAGATGGTAAAAGATTTCCAGGCAGTGGCCCTGCAAATCACACAATGTAGGCAGCTGCCCAGTGCCCCACGTGGCAGACTAGCCCAGGGTAGGCCAAGAGCAGGCTAACAAACATTACTGGTAGTTCAGTAGACTTGCTGCATTCACCTATGCTCTCAGCACAGGTAAGTAAGGAATAGTAATTAGACCTTTTCATCCTTGACTTATGTGTAACAGTAGCACTGGTTTCAGGATTCGGAGACCTGGACCAACAGCCTTTCAGGTGATGGTTATAAAGTAACTTAATGATGATGCATGTGGGTAGGAGAAAAGGTACAGCTGTTGAAGGCCCCAGGAATCACTCATGGTCAATTTGAAACCATCTGGTCTGGATTGTCCTCAGTTGGAATATGGATTCACCACACAGTGCCCTTCACATTTCCAATAATAGCCCTCTTAGCTCTCTTTAGGGAAGATACAATCAGACCGGACAGTCTTGGTGCTGTGGTGATGGCAACTAGGGGAAAGGGGAGGGAAGAAAGAGCAAATGTTTTCTCTCCTCCCCCACCCTTGGTCACATCATCTTGAAGGGCTATATTTCCTTCTTCCCTTGGGACCCAAGAAGTAGAAATAAATTATAGATAAAAATCCCTACCTCCTAGAAACATGTCACCGAGTCATAGATAGCAGGGATCACTCAACTCAATGAAAAGTAGGAATACCATCCCAAAGGGAATTGGCCATTGAATAATAAAAATGTTTTAAGGAATTAGAAACTACCTAATTTTAGTTGCCCCACTCTTTTTTAAAACTGACTGTTCATATCAATGATATCAGTGATCTCAGAGATAGCCCAGGCCACATAGGCTAGGAACAAGGAGAAAGTCTCTCTTCCCAGTAAACTTTAAGATGGAACTCAACCCATCCATCCACCTCCAGCAGACACATATAGCCAGCTCAGGTTTGCCCAGGACTTCAAAGAATGGAAGGCAGAGAATCCAGAGGTGCTGAGCCCACAAGAGAAAGCAATGGGAGGCAGGGGACAGACACCTAGAGTGAAGTTGAAAGCAAATTGCTTCCGAGTACATTTATTGGAACCATTGGTTAAGCGTGAATATTGGTCGCTGCCCCCACCCTTTTCCAGCCCTATTGGTTGAGTCTGGACCAGGAATACAAAGGGGTTAAATTTCCTTTTTTTCCATTATAGACAACATTATTAAAAAAAATAAACTTTACAATAATACATTTCGTTCATCTTTTGGGAATTTTTTTGTTGTTGTTTTGTTTCTTAAAAAAAGGAAAGAAGGGGAAACCACACAGTATATGTATATGGGATGTATATATACATATATGTCAATAAAGGAGAGTTCACTATATACATACAGTCTATGTATTTCTCAGGAGGGGCCAGGAAAGGAGACAAGAGAGAGAGGGACAGAAAGTTAAACATGTATAGCTTTCTAACTGTGGCCTCTCCTGATGCTCTCTGCTCATCTCCCTAAAGGGAAACCCACCAAATAAACCAACTAGAAACAGAACAAGTACTTGCTTTGCTTTGCTTTTTAAAACTCTCACCATGAAAGTGGAAGTAAAGGCCCCCCTTCCTCGAGGCCAAGCTTGTTTTGGTGACCACTGCATAAGCACTAAGGAGGGCTGAACCCCTTAGCCTCGGCAGAGACATCCTTCTGTGATGAATCACAATGAAGGACCCAGCCTCAGAGGGTCTTTTCCCAGCACCTCCCCCTTCACTCACACACACACACACACACACACACACACACACACACACACACACACACACACACACACCCTTCACAGGTAGCCTTAGGGAGCAAAAACACCAGTATACAGATTGATTGGAACAGGTAATGCCCGGACCCTCTAAGGGCATGGGAGTTGGGGGGAAAGAGGAAGAGAAGAAGAGGGAGAAAAAAAAGACAGTTCTTGAAGGCGCCATGAGGAAATGCTAAAGGCTGCTGAGTGGCCACACTGCCAGTTCCTCCCCCAGCCTCAGTGGTCACACACACACACTGATGCCTGGCTGCTGAGTTTGGTCCCATGGACAAGTTCCAAAGGTAGAAATGTACCAGGAGCACATCTCCTTCCAGCCTCTTCTAGTCACAGCTTTGGGTCCTTCCAGGGTCAGGTACTTCATGGCATCACCTTTGTCTCTTGTTTCCACAAAGGGAGGGAGAAAGGAAACACTTAGAAAATGCAAAGGGCATTTTGAGAGCCGATTGCCCTCCCCCAATACTGGAGGCATCCAGTGCCAGCTCTCAGGCCAATCACCTGCTTTGTCTGTTTGCTTTAGAAAAAATTCTCCAGAGCAGAAAGCTGAAAGGAGATGAGTTCAGAGACAAGGTGAATTTTTTTTTTTGCAAGGAATGTGTGTGTTGGCGTGTGTTTGTGTCTGTACATATCATCTGTTTCCATTTTGTTGGGCAGGTGTGTGTGTGAGTATGTGTGTGTTATGTTTTGTAGCTTTTGGAAATCTTCAGATACGGTCCTCTCCATCACCTACAATGCCAGGGTGAGCAGTAGGAAGGTAACTGCAGTCAGGGTAATCACAGGTCTGGGCTGGCCATCAACTGAGTCAGGAGATCCCACAAAATTGGATCCTGGGATGATGTTCGTGGTGAGCTGTATGCATGAGACAGAAGGAACCCAATACAGACAAGAGAAACAAAAGTTAGTATCACTGCAGAGTCAACACGGCTCTCTTTTGTGATTCTGCTGGGGCCAGGAGGAGACTGAGACCCTGGAAAGAAATGTGGCTTGTGGGAATAGTGCCTAGGACAGAAAAGGCAAAAACCTCAGGAATCCTGCCTGACCAGAACCTCCCAAGTGCAGGCCCAGGATCTGTCCTTTAGGTTAGGCCAGCTCACTCTTGAAGTTCTGAATGCAGGTCCCAACCGTACTTGGGGCTGTTCTTAAGGGCAGGCAGGCTAGGTATGTGCCTCCTGGCACAATGGCCACAGGAGGGCTATGAGGGTCCTTTAAGACTAATGAGGCTTTCCTCCCCAACTTTGGGGTGGGGCACTAAATTAGAGGAAAACACATCTCTCTGGTCTTAGGTTTGAGTAAGGACTGTGGAAACTGGAAGATGTAACCCTATCTCCTTGAGGCCCTTGGGCTCTGCATGAATCTCTTTTTAAGCTTCTCTACTTGCTCAGATTTTCCATAAAGCCTTTCCTGATTACCCCAGCCCTCAGCGAACCCTCTTCTTCCAAATTCCTATAGCACCTCTGGTGGGTATCTCTCATTAGACAATCAGTATCTGCTACCCTGTGCCTTAGGTATATATGCCTTATTTCCACTCCCCACTAGACTATAAGCTTCAGGGCAGAAACCCTGAAGGCAGAAAGCCTTTGTCTACAATAGACACTCCTTCATTTAATAGTCAATTTAGCATCCATTTAGTATCTATTATATAAGGTAGATACTATGCTTGCCTCTTGGGATACATAGACAAAAGTGATATAGTGTCTGCCCTCAGGGTGCTTATATTCTGTCAGGAGAGGCAACATGTACATATATAGGTACATGCAAAAAATTAATTCAAGATAATTTTGAAGAGGAAGTCACTAGCAGCTGGGAAATCAGGAAAGGCTTCAAGTAGAAAGGGATCCTTGAGCTGAGAAAAGGACTATAACCCTAATGGTCTCTCCCCTGCAGGGATAGCTTCAGGCCCTTCATGGTCCCTATCCTTCAGTATGTTCATAGGATTTGGAGCTGTAAAGGACCTTAGAGATAATCTATTTCAACTCCCTCATTTTACAGATGGAAAGAGAACTTGGGCAAGAGACAGTAGTCAGTAGAGGCAAAACTTGAGCCTAGGTTGTCTAATGTCGAATCCCATGATGTTTCTTATGCTATGATGGCTACTTGCTCACTTCTAGAGGGGGACATCTCCCTGTCTTCGAGAGTAAGCCCTGCCCACCATGATTTTACTGATGGACAGAGTAAGTCCTCGTCCAGCTTCAAGTTGAAACCTAAGTACAGGCCAAACAGGGTATGAAGGGGCTGGGCCTGGATCCCTGGACCAACCTGACCCCATGTGCAGGTCTGCTTCCTGCCTGGGTAACTTTGGGGTTCTCCAGCTATTCCCTTCCTCTGGTCCCCCTACATCAGCTCTCCTGCCTCCTTACCTCTGTGAAGCACATGCTCAGCTCTTTGGACTTGTTGAGTTTCAGTCCCTGCTCCTGTGGAAGAAAAGCACCTTCTAAGAACTGAGTCACTGGGATATGGATGAAGGAGAATGCTGGCCCCAAACTTCTGCCTTGGGATGAAAGGGTTATCATCACTTTTCCTAACGTCTAGATGGCCCTTGACAGTTCACAAAGCATTTCACAAACATTCTAACACTTAAGCCTCATATCAGCAGGCCAAGTCACCTCACCTCCAATGTAGAGGAGCAAAGTGTTACAACTAAGGTTTGAACTCAGGTCTCCTAATGGTATACTCATAGTCGGGCAGTTACATAATCAACCAAGCGCTGGACTTTGAGTTAGAAAGCCTGAGACACCTGTGAGCAGCATCACTATGAGCAAGTCATTTAAGCTCTGAAGGATTAATCACCCTTGAGAGTAACTAATCCAAGCGAGCCTGGCACATGGCAAATACTTAATAAATGTTTATCAAATTGAATTCAATTGATTTGTGGTGGTTTTTTCGTTTATGAAATGGCAGTGATACTACTTATACTACCTCCCTCATCGAGTTACAAACCTTAGAGTGTTATGGAAGTGTGAGTGATTGTTATTACTATTATTTCCTCTATACATCAATACCTCTATACATCAGTCACCTCCGTCTCTAGAGGTGAAACGTGCCTCCCTGTCCTCCTTCCCAGAACTCTCTTTTCTGTCCTTTCCATACATACTTTGATCTTTCCCCACTCTCTTATTTCTTCATATCTGTGGGTAGGGAGTTGATTTAATCCAATTATCTGGATAAGGCCACATGTTTTCCTTGGTGCTCAGTATTTCCTCCTTTTATTAACATTGTATAGCAAAGCACTAAAGTTCTGAGGTCAGAGTGCAGAGATTTAATCCCTGGATGGGCTAGTTAGCTTCAAGTTTTTTTATGCCCACAGACTGACTATACTGCACCTCCCTTACCCCAGCCAAATGTCTTAAACATGAGCACTCTTAGTCACAGCAAAGACTGAGTGAATGCAGATGGCTCCATACAACCTTTCCTCAATTCCTGAAAGCATACACCCTATTGAAAGCATTCTTTTTGTGTGAAGAAGAAAAACTGGCATTTATATAGTATTTTAAAATTCTTTGAAGTACTTTACAAATAGCATCTCATTTAAATCTCACAAACCTTTGAGAAGGGTACTACAGGGAGGCCAACCTTACAGATGGAGAAACTGAGGCTTAGAAAGGTTAACTGATTTTCCTAGGATTATACTACCAGTAAGTTGTCAGAGGCAAGATTTGAACTCAGATCTTTCCAATCCCAAGTTCAACACTTTATTCATCACACCATATTGCTTCTTCACAAAGTATGATACACTGATTAAAGTGAAACAGCTGGTGAGCGGAAGCAACTATTCTACTACTATCAATGCCAAGAACCACAGGAAAGACTGAGAAATCACACCCAGAAAACTATCTAGCCAGAAGCATAGACAAATACTTGGACATTACAGGCATGAACAGAGCATCTAGGCTGCTAAATAAGCTGTCCCTAAGAGACCCTTAACCATAATGCAATCAGTGATGATGGTGGTAATGATGGCTCCTCTTAGTACCATAGGAACATTATAGGGAAGCCTATCCAAGGCAGAATGTATTGATGTCAAGACAATACAAAGAATTGCCAGGTCTGATAATCTACTCCTAGCTTACCTACTCCACCTGATTTCCCACAATTGGAGGAGGCAATTTAGGACAGGAAAGAGCAGACAAAAGATAGTGGCAGAACCGGCTAGGATAAAACCAATCCTTCAACTCCAGGGTGGTCTCCAGGTGGTCTCTAACATCTGCTCCAATAAGAGCCTTATGTCTCTTAAGGAGAACCCAGAGATCAAGCCTATTTTGGAAGGTCTAATATCAGGTATATCAGATTGCAACTCAAGATGAACATAAAGAGAAAAGAACCAAGGGAAACCTTGCCATTGCCAAATCATCCAGGCTAAAGTCTCTGCCATCTCTCAGCCAGCAGCTGAGCCAAGTATATGTAAATGGAGTTTGAATTCTAATGTGCTCTGACCAGAGCCAAGCATGTGATTGAATGATGTTGGCAGGACTTATTAGGAACCTTCAAAAGAGAGGAGGTGGAGAAAAGGAGGAAACAGGAAAGATGGAGGGGGGGGATACTGGAGAAAGAAGAAGATCTTGAGGAAGAAGGAGGGTACGAAAAGGTTATAAAAGAAGAGGGAAGGAAAAGAGAAAGAAAAAAAAGGAAGAAGAGGACTAGGAAGAACAGAAGGTAAAGAAGAACAAAGTGTAACTTCAATCAACTGACCCACACTGTCGTAAGAACATTGATAATACACACTGGCTCAGGGGCATTCAGCCTGGGACTCCACTTCTTGACAGGAGAAAGAGGGGACAAGTTATAGATCTAGGTAAGACAGGACCAGGTCACCAGATGGCTATTTTCCACAATGTTACCTCTGAAGGTTAAGGATGGCCTCCTTTCCTCTTATTAGCCTGTTACAGAGTCAAAAATGTATCTGAACCATACTTAAACATAGTGATGATTCTAGGAACAAATTAATGAATGAAAAGGCATTTCTGGAGTACTTGCCAAGGGCCGAACACCGTGCTAAATGCTGAGAATACAAAAAAGATAGTCTATTTTTTGTTGTTTCTGAGGTCCAAATTCTCTCCCTCTCAACTACCCTCCCCCACTCATTATGAAGGCAAGAAATGTGATGATTTTACATGTGAAATCATATAAAACATATTCCCATGTTAACCATGTTGAAGAATAAGTAGTAGTAAAAAGAGGAGAAGGAGGAGGAGAAGAAGGAGGAGGAGGAGGAGAAGGAAGAGGAGGAGAGTAAGGTGGAGGACCAGGAGGAGAAGCTCTCCCTCCTATTCTCTGCCTCCTAGTTTCCCTGGCTTTCTTCAAGTCCCAAATAAAATCCCACCTTCTGCAAGAAAACTTTCTCAATCCTCCTTAATGCTAGTGCCTTCCCTCTGAAATTATCCAGTTTTTCCTGTATCTACTTATTTGTACATAGTCATAGACATGTCATCATCCTTATTAGACAGTGAGCTCCTTGAAGGCAAGGATTGTTGTATGCCTTTGCTTTTCTCCCGAGCACTTAGTACAGTGGGTATTTAACAAATGCTTATTCACTGACCAAATCCTTTTTAGGTAAAGGTTGAACTAGAATAAGCAGTTCTCAACCTGTGGGTTATGTTCAAATTGTAACAATGGAAATACATCCTGCATATCAGATAGATTCATAACAGTAGCAAAATTACAGTTATGAAGTAGCAACAAAAATAATTTTATGGTTGGGGGTCACCAAAACATGAAGAATTGTATTAAATGGTTGAGGCATTAGGAAGGTTGAGAACCACTGGGTCACTAGATGGTCATAGCAGTCCCTTCCAACTCTATAATTCTGTGGGTACAGAGATAATGTCATACCAAAAGTGCACTGCAGTATTTGATCTGACAACCCTCTCCTTCTTGGAACTGTCTCTTTTGATTGCTACGCATGACACTCTATAAGCGGGATTATCCTCCAGTCCTTCTGATCATTGCAGTTCCCAGTCTCTTGTTCCTCTCTTGGTCCCTTCATGGAAACTCTGCCCAAAACTCTGTTCCTGATTCTCTTTTCTCCTGTTTTGCCCCTTGGCAATTTCATTTATTCTCAGTAGTAGGGTGGAGTTAGGGGTGGGGTGGGAAGCAAATTCATGAGATCTACACATCTCAGACTTTAACAGAAGTAATTTGCAGGTGTCTGGGAACAGAGAAGAAAAAGAAACAACAGGGAAGAAAATGGATTGCTTAGTAATGTGGAATACCAGTTTTCGGTGTTCTACACTGGTGGAGCCCATTGATTTTAAAGTACCTGTGAAATTCTAAAGAGGGTGTCAAGGAGATAGAAGTGCAAGTCACCCAAAGTGTTCCCTTCCCCACATACAAATCCCAACTTGATTTAGTGCAAAGCAAGAAGAGGGCAAAAGGTTAGTCAATACCCTGAGTGAGCCACCTCACAGAATGGAGGAGAATCCCATCTTGGGCTTCCTGGAGGAAGCCAAAGCTGCAAGTTGCAGCAGGTTACCTCACTAGATAGGCAGGCTGAGGGGGAAACACTCAGCAACTCTGAACCCCATCTTATTGGCTTACTAGTCCATGGGACCTTGAACAAGTCACTTGCTGACAAGCCATCCAAACTCTCATCCAACAGCAGTCTTCTATATTTCTAAAAGACAGCATATTAGACACTAAGTCCTTTATAGAGATCCCAGCAAGAAAGTGCTAACCCAGGACTTAGAAACTTTCATCCTTACCCCAGCATTACCTTTCTCCCGTCCCCACCCGAAGTCCTGCTGCCATGGCAACATGAGAAATAATTGGGGGAAGAGTAAGGAAATGGAATGTTTAGAACATCTGTATATTCAGAATTGAAAGAAATAAATGTAGCAATGGTGAAGAGGGCCCCTGATTTTCAGGTCAGGGCACTTCTCATGGAGCTAACTGTGCTCAAGGGAGGCATTGCAGGTCTGATCTCAGGTCCACCAAGGAAATCACCTTTCTTCAATCCTATGTGCTTGTCTTATAAGCAGCCACTGCTGCTTGGGGTTGGGGGAGGGGGTGGAATTGAAGAGAAGAGAAAGTAAATCACCCCCCTCAAAATCCAACGTTGAGAAAGCTTGCACAAAGAGAGAAATCTCAAAAGTGAAAGGAGTCATTTCCATGATTTTTTCTTATAGACTACAGGAGGAGGAGGTCCATCTTCTCTGATTCTCATTCACCAATCATCTTTGGTCCAACTCTCTTCCTCTGTCACTAAAGACCAGTCAGAGTAGTTTACTATGTTGTCCTAACAAAGGGCTAGAGCAAATGTCCTTCAGCAAAGAACCAGAGCACATGTCCAAATCCATGGGAAGGGCCCCAATTCAGCAAATAAAGGGTCCCCCATCATCCCTGCTAAACAAAGAAGCATTGAAGAGCAGAATTGGGGGAAGTTGATCCTGCAGGTAGGTCTGCCTACTTGGTGACTCCTTTGTCCCCAAACCAACCCCCCTTCCATATAACTCAAATTTCTTTACTTCACTTTTCCACACTGCCTGAAATTCCAAAAATTAAAGAAGCATTTAGGTTAATAAGTCTCTGCTTTTGAAAATATTAATACCCCATGAGAGGGCGCAGAGGCCAGCATCTGTCATTAATACCTTGAGGGATTCACATTAACTGCTAAATGAAATCCTAGGGGAATTGATCCTAGGGGATGGGAATTTGGATGGAGATAGGATGGAAGAGGAAAGGAGACTGTTTTGAAACAGAACACATAGGGGAATAGGACAGGTGTGGGTGGGGAATAATTGAGACTAACTCATGACTCCTTGAAAACCCTAAATATCAGTGTCCCTGGAGAGAAACAGAAGAAGCCCCAAGAAAAGATTCAGAAAGTAGGGGAAAGAAGGATGCCAAAGACAAATTTCACCTAATTTTAAAGTGGAACTGGGTCTAGCCCTGAACTCAGGAAAAGGCTGAATCGTTGTTGCCATAGACTTGAAGCTAGTTATCTAATCCAACCCCCTTCCTAAGCAGAAACTCCCTCTACCATATTCCCAACTAGTGATTCTTCAGTCTCTGCACTCTGTACTCAATGGCTTCAAGGGATGGAGACCATTCCCTTGGTGGAAAGGGGAAATATTCTTCTTTCTGGGCTTCAGTTTCTTTATCTGTTGGACAAGATGAGCCCTAATTTCCCTTATATATCAATCAATCAACATTTATTAAGTACCTACTATATGCCAGGCACTGTCATAAACACACAGTTGTGTGGCCTAAGACCACCTGGGCCCCTATTCCCAGGAGCCACATCTCAGGCCCAGCACTATTAGCATCAAGGTCCAACCACCCTATAAGTTAAATAGGCCTTTGTGCAACAGCTTATAAACCTACACAAGAGATAATAGTGTATGGGAAAATGTATTATAACTTCCCAACAACTGACTTAAAAACTTTTGGAACACACCCTGTTCAGAGCTGGAGGCCAACCCATATTCATTTTTATGATTTTCATTATACTTGCTTATTTGGTTCCCTTGTCCAACATCTTCTAGTTAAATCATCTTACATAGCCAAGCTGGCTAATGACTCTTGTTGAGATTTCCAGAGGAGCATGTATCTGGTAACAGATTCATTGCAGGCACTGGGGAACATTAGCATTGCAGAAAGAGGCTAGCTGGCTGCAGTCTCTGATGATGGGGAGGGCTATGGCCCTACAGTCCAATCAAACCTATTTATAATTCTGCCAGAGACTTATTTGGCAAGACAAAGGGTGAGAGCAGAAATCGATGGGGGTTTGGATCCAAGAAAAACAAAGGCAGCATCTGGTCAGGGATTCTCCCAGATTTAGGGAACTTTGGGAAAGGGAGCAAGGATGCAAAAGCTTTAACTCGATTCAGAATTTCAGAGTGCCCCAGGAGCTTGTATCCAGAATGCTGACTGGTCCAGGAAAGTTATAAAAACTCCACTCAAACAAAAAGTGGGAAAGGGTGAAAATAAGAAGTGGTATGGATTCTACCTGTCCCAGTACAGTGAAACCAACAAGTTCCCAAGGAGATTCAATGCAAGTGTGTACCACAACCCAGTTGGAAACTTGATTAATAAGTCTGTTGTTGTTTCAGTCATATCTAACTCTTCATGACCCCATTTGGGATTTTCTTGGCAAGGATACTGGAGTGATTTTTTCCTTCCCCGGTTTATTTTACAAATGAGGAAACTGAGGCAAAAAAGTTAAGTGACTTGCCCTAGGTCATACAGCTAGTATGTCTGGAGTTGAATTTGAACTCAGGTCCTCCTGACTCCAGGTCCAGTGTTCTATGCACAGAACCACCTAACAATCCTCTAATTAAGAAGTCTCAGCCTGGACAAAGCTACATTGAAAATGTGTGCTCTTAACTAACCCCAACCTCTAACTTCATCAGAGATCTTTTTTCTAGGTTCAGGTTGTTTTAAAAAGGAGTCAGTGTGATGATGTCATGAAGGACTATGGAAGTTCAAATCCCAGCTTTTCCAACATCATTTGTATGACCTTGGGCAAAGGGCTACATCTTTCCATCTCTTTGAGAATCAGCTGTCAAACAGGAAAAAAGGAGAGGGATTCTGCTCCCCACATTCCCAGAAGTAAGTTGTTTTCTGATGTGATTCTGCAACCACCAGCTTCATTTCTGAGCCCCAATCCAGGTGCCAGACAGATAGATCTGGACAGAGGCATTCAGAGCTGGAAGAACCAGGCATCAGAGGGGGAGCAGAGATGCTGGGGATGAGATGAGGACCTGGGATAGGCAGTTTGATAAAATTTTAGTATCAAACTCTGGACAGGAGCCACAAGACCTCTTTCTACTGCCATAGGCTTTTTGTAGTTCCAAAATGTTCAAGCCAAGATGCACAGGTGGGCATAAGCAAGGCACATTCAGAAGACAATGAGTTCATTGAAAGCAGAAGCTCTATTCCTCAAAGCCTTTTATTTCTTCAGGAAAGGAACTCAAGGAGCAGATCTGAAAGGCATTGAGCCCCTCGGTTGTAAGTCTTTCTTCTTCTGTCTTCTAAGGGTGGCTGGGAGTTCACAACTGTCTAATGATCTTTCTACTGCCAATGTCACCAGAGATCTCAAAGCCAGGTCCAAAGATGGCAACAACCTGTGTTGTATGAAGACTATGAATGATGCTTCACAGACTTACTCCCTATAACCTCATGAATTAAATTAGCCATGCAAATAACAATGAGCCTCACCAGACCAAGAGTCTAGAAAGAAATCAGGATGTGGAGAATGTACAGTTGGAGGGAGGGGGCAGGAATAAGAAAACTGAGGAAAAATAGAGCATTTTAATTTGATATTTTATATATTTAATGCTAATAATTCATGCCAATTCTACTTCTTCAGGTGATTGATGATCACCATAATCAGAAGCACCATAGCTTTGACATTGATAGAGTTGCAGAAAAATTTCCAGGTGAGCAAAAGAGTTTATTATCGTCTGATTTTTTTTTTACTTGAGAGGTTAATGTAAATGCATTTTGATGGAAAGCTGTTATGTTCAATGATTGCATTAATTTGGGTACAGCACCTTTTGACTACTTAAGAGAAGTGTCTAGCAGTCAACCAACCTAGTAACTGTCTAGGGAAGAAGGAACAGGAACAAAGATCTGGACTTACTCAAGCATATCTCATCTAATTAAAAGCTGTCCCTTTCACCCAGCCTTAACAGCAGGGCTAACAACAGCTCTGCTTTCCACAGGAGTGCCCTCCCCCTCCCACCAATAGGCAGCAGAAAAAGAAGTAGAGTTCTGCCTGGGTGGTTTCAGTCATCAAAATTAACCCCACTAAAGAAAGGAGAAGAAGAGAAAGCAGGGACTTTTGCTGGCAAGGGACAGAAAAAGGAGAAAGAAACGCATTAGCAGAGCAAGGTATCAAGCATGCTGTTTCCCTTGCCAAATTCGGGTGTTCACAGCCTTCCAGAATTTGCTCCAGTTCTACCAACTGACCCTACCTTATCTCCTACCTAAGGCCAATATCACTCTCTGCTTCTGTCAAGGTGGGCTCCAGAGGAAAAGAGGGTGGAAGGGATTGGGTCTTGTATTTCTCTTATATTTCCTATCTCTTATATCCCTTATAATTCATAGTACCTGCCACAATCCTAGGTACAGAGTGGGCACTTAATGAATACTTCTTTAATATATGAACAAATGAATGAGTGAATGAATGGAGTGGTGACCCAATGAGAGGCAGTACCTTCTTCCCTAAATTTTCGCTTAGTCTTCTACTTTACTTCTAATGCCTTGGTCCTGAGATGTTTCTCTTGATTCCCCAAGTCATACCTCCATATCTTGGAGTGCTTTCACCTGAATTAGGTCACACATCCTCACCTGGACAGATGTACAGGTAGTGATGACACTAGTACCCAGGCTGGTACTGTCATTGAGATCATCTGGCAAGGATGGGGTCTTCTCCATCCTAGGAGACTGAGTGGCATGGAACAGGGGATTCTTGGGGGACACATTCACATCCGTGCCATTGCCAAAAGCCTGGATGGCATTTCCTAGATGGGATATGGAAGAAGAGAGACAAAAAGATTCCAAGATCACCGTGGCCACCTCATGCCACCTTTCCCTCCTACCCCCCTACCCTCAACCCTCCTGTGACAGCACCAAAACTAGGGGTAGGGGTAGGGATTTCCTCTAATGTCAACATCAAAAAACATATATACAAAAGTATTACTGTTATTACTGGTATTTTTCTTTCTGGAGAGGCAGTAAGAGGAAAGATAAAACAGGGAGGGAGAAGGAAGGAAAGAAAAATGTATGGTAGAGAAAAGGAAAGAATGAAAGGTAGGAGAAAGAGAAAGAAATGGAAGCAATAAGGATGATGGAGGGCAGAAAAAAAGATCTATAAGAATAAAGGGAAATGTGACTGGCACATTGTTAAAGAGAACTGGAGAGACATGACAAAAACCAGGGGTGGGAAGATAAAAACCAGGAGGGGTTTGATATCCTCTGACACTGGAATTCAGCCACCTACCCAGCTGTGACACCACTAGACAGGAGATGCCACTTCTGTAGCTGTCTCAAATGGGGTGTTGGATGACTTTCAAAGGATATGGATCTGATTCAATGACGTACTGGAATAAATGGGGAAAGCCACCGTGGACAGTGGCTTGGTAGAAAGAGTATCCCCAGTGGCTAAGTTA
Source organism: Pseudocheirus occidentalis (assembly GCA_028646575.1). NCBI lineage: Eukaryota > Metazoa > Chordata > Mammalia > Diprotodontia > Pseudocheiridae > Pseudocheirus > Pseudocheirus occidentalis. The sequence continues at coordinate 211,500,196 of CM053595.1, read as the reverse complement.
ACATGGAAGACTTGACTGGAGCCATGAGGGCAGCTGCATTAGAAGACAATACAGGTTCAGTTCCCCAGAACATAAACCCTAAATGATCAAACACCCAAGTTGGGACCTGGAGAATCTGCAAAGACCCAGTCGATTTTATATAAGTCAGATACTTCTGTAGAAATATAAACCAGATACTGCTGTAGAAATGATCCATGCATGCCAAGCTGTCAAGAGGTAGAGTAAGAGCCCCCAAGAGATGGTGGCCAGGGTCTTCTGGGCCACAAGAACTTACGGAGACATGGGTTCTCTGTGAAGTCTTTCAGGAACTTTTCACACTCTTCCTCCATGTTTCCACTCCCTCGGCAACTGCACCAAGGGGACACCACAATGCTGGTGGGGTTAGAGTCCACATAGTTTGGTGTCATGTCAAACCCTGAGGGAACAGGGAAAGGGGGGGGGGGGAAGAAAGAGGAAAGTGAAGATAGCAGTAGGTTTTTTCCCTTTCTCCTTCTTTTCCCAGGACCCAAAGACACTATATGCCCTAAAGCAGACACATGCTTTCTATCAACATCACAATATTAATTCAGAAGTCACTGTATTCCATTGCTACTAGGGGGAAATTAGGCATAAAGAGTCACCTGCCTCCTCACTCGTTAGGGCAAAAAGAAAACCCAAGAGTCCTGCTTCAGGAAGCTTGCTTTCTCCTTCATTAGGGCAATTAGGTGGCACAGCTGATAGAGAGCTAGGACTGGAGTCAAGAAGATCTGAGTTCAAATCTGATCTCAGGCACCTACTGGTTGTATAATCCGGGGCAACTCACTTCAACTTGGTCTGCCTCAATTCCTCAACTGTAAAATGGGGGATAACAATAGCACTTACCCGTGGTGAGGATAAAATATCTGTAAAATGTCTGTATTTTACAGAGATACTTGTGGAAAATGTTTAGCACAACTCCTGGCACATAACAGGGACTTAACAAATCCTTGTTCCCTTTCCCTCCCCTTTATTAACCATTCTTTTCCACATGTCAAGTCCTACCTGTTGACCTCCAACTTTAGTGTCCCTTCAAAACCTCTGGATATCCCAAGGTAAGCCAGCCTACTCTACCACATAGCAGAGCTGGTGCAATCATATCTCTAAGTGGCTCACTAGTAAGGAAATAATGTCCTCTGATGCCCACTACAAGCTGCTACTGCCTGACATCTCAACAAAGTCAATGCACACCCATTGAATACTCAACTCAACCTACGAGCAATTCTAGACCCTGCAAAGACTAACAAGGACAAAAAATGTCACCTTTACTCCAGGGAACATCAGCATAGAGGCTTACCAATCATCCCTGCATAGGAGCCCAGACATGCCTGGTAGTTGTCTGAAGGGCAGCTGGTCGTTGTCTGGTAAGAGACACGACAATTGGCATGGAAGTCTGCCAGCCGGGACCTGATGAGATGAAAAACAGAAAAAAAAAAACATGAGTGTGATTTGGCTGACTTTTTTCTCTCTTTCTTTTTTTCTTCATTTGGTCCAGAGGAGAAAGTTCTCTTTTCCATACCTTCCATGGAATGCAGGGCTTGAAAGGGAGGGAAAAAAAATAACGAAGTGAGAGGAAGAAATAGGAGGGAATAATTTTATGCTATCTTGTATTGTTCAGAGCTGTTCCATGTGGGGATGTAAGTCTTGTGTCCCTGCCAGATTGTAAACTCCTTGAAAGCAGAAACTCTACATTTGTGTTTGCCTACCTACCTCAGTCCATCAGTCAATGAACATTAATTCAGTCCCTACTACATGCCAGGCATCATGCTAAGCCATGGTGGTACAATAAGAGGCAAAAGACAGTCCCTGACCTTAAGGATCTTACAATCTCATGGAAATGTGAAGAAAGCCCTAAAATACTATAGAATACAAATTAGAAGTAGTAGTAACATTTATCATTAGATCTCCCCAACACCCACCCCAGCACAATGTGGAACATAGATAATGCATGTAATAGAGCATCACATATGTAATTTTATATGTAGCCTCTATTACATTATGAATTGTAGGTGTAGAGCTGGAAGGGACCTTGGTAGTCTTCTAATCTAATTTCTTTCTATTACTAATATGGAAACTTCTGGTGAGATAAGATTACTTGCTCAAGAACACACAGGTACTAAGTAGCAGAATCTGGATTCAAGCCCAGGACCTCCAATTCCAAATCCAGGGCTCTTGTCACAGTACCATGCTGCTGGCAAAGAAAGAAATGGGAAACATAAATAGAGAAGAGAATGAAATAGAAAAGAAGGGGAAGATAAAAGAGAATGGTAAAGGAGAAAGAGGCACTGGGAAAGGAAAGGAAAAAGAGAGATGGGAAGGAACATAGAAAGTATTTGTTTTGTGTGGTTCTTTCACTAATGACCCAGTAGACTGGGGAAGGAAGGGAGGAAGGAAGGAAGGAAGGAAGGAAGGAAGGAAGGAAGGAAGGAAGGAAGGAAGGAAGGGAGGTATGGAAGGGAGGGAGGGATGGAAGGGAGGGAGGGATGGAAGGGAGGGAGGGATGGAAGGGAAGGAGGGAGGGAGGGAGGGAGGGAGGAAGGGAGGGATGGAAGGGAGGGAGGGATGGAAGGGAGGGAGGGATGGAAGGGAGGGAGGGAGGAAGGAAGGAAGGAAGGAAGGAAGGAAGGAAGGAAGGAAGGAAGGAAGGAAGGAAACACGCACTTATTAAACACGTACTATGTTCCAGGCACCATGCTAGGAACTTTATAAATATCTCACTACCCCAGGAAGTAGGGGCTATTATTATTCACAGTTGAGGAAACTGAGGCAGACAAGTTAAGTGACTTGTCTGTGGTCACACAGCTAGTAAGTGCCTGAAAATGGATGAGAATTCAGGTTTTCCTGACTCTGGGCTCAGGGCTCCATGCACTACACCACCTAGCTTCAGGAAATGCTAGGAAAAGTGACTTTGATCTGAGACAGGAGACCTAGGTTCTGGCCTCCATTTAACTGAGTGAGCTTGGAGAGATCACTTTGAACATCAGCTTCCTTATTTATAAAATGAGAATAATACCAACAACCTCATCCACCTTAAGGAGTTGTGTGAGGATTAAAATGAGATCCTTCTTTAGAGAGAGATCAATATCTAGCATTCACATTATTTATTGGTCTCTCTCTGTTTCAAATCTGAACAGAATCTAACCTATGTATGAATTTTTTCTCCTGCTCTAGTTTCCCAGACCTGAATCACCCCACCCCTTCCCAAGCTATATAGTCAATTCTGAACAGGGGACCTCATGGTATAGTTGAAAGAGCACTAGATTTTGTGAGTAAGAGAACCAGGTGCAAATCCTGACAGCAACACGTATTATTTCTGTGACCTGGGGCTGGTCATCTCCCCTCTCTCAAGCTCAATTTTCTCATCCCTATAAAATGAGGGGATTGGACAAGATGACACCTAAGGTCCCTTCCAGTTCTATGACTCTAGAAAAAAATTCAGCATCTGATCATTTACCACTGAAAATTTGGGGGAGGGGAGAGGGAGGGAATCCAAACACAAATGGATTTCTCTGTGTAGATACCAATGGAGATCCAAGTGAGAAGAAGGGGCAATTTGCGCAAGATCTGTCACTTTGGTTGGAGGTAGTGGCTTCCTTTCCCCCTTTTACAGTATGAAGGAAATGCCACTCAGGCTGGCTGGAAAGAAGGCATTAGAAATTTCACCCGACCTAATCACCCAGCCTCCTCACTTCCCACCCTCTCCACCACCTAGCTCATACACTAGTCAGTCTAAAAACTGTGTGAAAAATCTCAGGCTTCAGAGTCTGTAAAAATTCACAGAGAAAAACCTATCTGGTCTTTCAGTGCTCAATGTTCCCATGGTCTCAGGGGGATATCTCTGAGAAAAGCTCAGATTGAAGTTGAAGCCCTTCCAGACATCAGAATTTCTCCTTGCTTTCTGCCTCCTTTTCTGGTCCTGAGGATACCTTTGCTTGTCCTCATGGCTCTTCAGTCCCTTGAGCACATTTGGAGTCAATGCTTCTTTGTCTATTCAAGGAGTCTGTTCAGACTATGCCATTCCATTGGTTCAAGCATGAGGCTTATGGGGCCAGGTTTACTTCCTGTGATCAGTAGCTACAGAATCATGGAATCACAGAATTGGAAAATTGGAAGAAACCTCAGCAACCACCTAGTTTAAGGAATCCTTACTCTGCTTGAAGACCTCTGAGAACAGGGAAGCTACCACATGTTGAAGCAGCCCATTCTGCTTTTGGACAGTGCAAATTGAGTGTTGGTTTCTCCTGACCTCAAGCCTAAATTTGCATCTTTGAAAGTTCCACCCAGAAAAAGCCCTATGCCTATTAACAAGAAGATGAGTCCAAAACCAGCCTTAAACACTGGGTGACCTTGGGAAAAATCACACTGCTGCCTGCTTCAATTATCTCAACTATTAAATGAAGATAATAATAACACCTACTTCTCAGGGTCGTTGGGATGATCAGACAAGATAATGTTTGTAAAGCACTTAGCAGAGGGCCTGACACATAGTAGGCATTTAGTAAATGTTTGTCCCTATATGACAACCCTCCAAATTCTTGAAAATGGTGATCATATCCCCCGTCTTCTTTTCTCTTGGCTAAACATTCCCAATTCCTCCAACTGACACTCCTAAGTCATGAACTTCAAACCCTTCGACATCCCAATTGCCATCTTCCAGATGTTCTCCAGCTTGTTAATTAAGTTCTTAAAACAGTGGTGTACAGAACTGACCCCAGTACTCCAGATGGGGTCTGATAAAGGTAGAGTATAATGGCGAGATGACTTTCCAATTCCTGGATGCTACGCTCCCCTCAATGAAGCTCAACATCCAATTAGCTTTGTTGACGCCACATCACCCTATTAATATATTGTGCTTCCAGTCCACTAATACCCCTAGATTCTTTTCAGAACAACTGCTATACATCCATGCCTCTCCCAGTCTATAACTGAGAAGTTGGTTTTTTGCACCTAAAGGCAAGATTTTATATAGCTCCCTATGAACTTCATCTTATGAAGGGCTATCCAGCTTCTTTTGGATCTTGTCACTCTGTGTACTAGCTTGTCTTCCCTTTTCCCCCTACCCCTCCCCATCCTGACCTCAGCTTTACATCATCTGCAAATTTGATGAGCATGCCATGTAGGCCTTAAAGTCATTAATTAAAGTGTTAAATAGCACAGGTCCCTGGCATACTCCACTAGAGATGTCCTGCCATATTGACACTGAACCACTACCTTTTGGGTCTGGCCATACTAACTAGTTTGAATTTTTTCTCATTGTATGATCTCTTTATCTTTTCCACAAGAATCATAAAGATTTGTTAAAATCTAGATAAAGTATGGCTACTTCTGCCCTCATCTATTAGTTTTGTAATCCTAAAAGAAATTAGGTTGATCTGGAATAACCTATTCTAGATAATGCCATTCTGGCTCTTTGGAGAGGGGGGAGAGAGAGAGAGACAGAGACAGAGAGAGACAGAGAGAGAGAGAGAAAGAGACAGAGACAGAGAGAGACAGAGAGAGAGACAGAGACAGAGAGACAGAGAGAGAGAGAGAGAGGGAGGGAAGGAGGGAGGGAGAGAGAGAGAGAGGGAGAATCAGCCAACAGATGTCTAGATAATTGTAGCCACCCTCTCAGCATTATACAGGATGTCCCAAAAGTCTTAATGTAGTTTTAAGCTTTAAAAACTTTCATAACTTTTAGAAAACTTGTATTATGTCATTGTGCTAGGTTTATGATTGCTTTCCCAAACTCCTCATCTATTTCCTCTTTCTGTCCAGGTGGTCTATGCCTGGCACATGGTAGGTGCTTTAAAAATGCTCATTGACCTGTTACCTTGACAAAATAATGTATCTCTCCTTCCTTTAACCAAATATTCTCTATCATGCTTCCTCCTTCTTATTCCTGGGTTTCCTCACATAAGTGTATCCTCTTAATACACAATGTTACCTTATTCCCCACCACCACCTTTTACCTATACTATTCCTTTTGAATAGAGTACACTCATCCAGAGCTAGGGTCCAGTCATGAGTTTCTTCCCAACTTGCTGTCTCAGTGATATCTATGTGTCAAAATTGCCCCCCCCGCCGCTTTCCCATCTGATGCCTCTTATACTTTAAACATTAATGTAGAGACCCTTGCAGCTATGGGTTTTCCTTCCAGTTCTTTTCTTGAATTTTGTTTCCTACGTCATCTTTTTTTTTTTTGCTAGTCTCTATATAGTATCTAACCTGGAGGATATACGAAGGCAGTCGTTTTACTTCCCTTTTTAGCTTAAAACCTTTATTATTATTATTATTATTATTATTTTATTTGCAAGACACCTGGCAAATATATTCTTACCAGCCTTTGTTAGGCATTCTCCATCTGTCCCCAGGAATTTGTCATTTGTAAGTCATGATCCAGAGTTCCAAGTATTCCCACCCTCAGACAGCATCTCATTATATTAGCTATTCCCTTCTCAAATTAATTTTTTTCTTCTGAAGTTCTTGCCTTTAATGGGTATCTGTTTTAGGTTCCGTTTGTACCCACATGACTCACCAAGAGTGTATCATTATCATCTGTTTTGATAAGTTTCAGAAGTTCTGTATTATGTCTTGGATGCATGGCCCAGAAAGACAACCAACATCTCTACTGTTGCTTCAGGTCAAAAAATAATTAACCTCAATAGCCCTGAGTAGCCCTTACCATCTACTACAATTCGACTCTTCCTTCTTCCTTTATACTTTGGTAAATGACTTACCACCTGATAGCTAGCATATAAATAATCTATGTAATCTTTTATAATTATTAACATATCTTTACCCTCACAAGAACCCTAGGAGGCAAAATTTATTATCTCCATTTTACAGATAAGGAAACTGAGGCACACAACTATTAAATGTCTTCTCTGGGGTCACATTTCTAGGGAATGTCTAAGACCAGATTTTAATTCAGACCTGACTCCAGGTCCAGTGATCCACCTAGTCAAGTTCACTGAGTCACCTACCTGCCTCTAATGATAGCTTGGGTAGTTCTGCCAAATCATTCCTGGAAGGACAAGCAGATCCCTCCTCCTCAAGGCATCTGCTATCTCTTCTTTTTTTTCCCTACAGCTGAAAATCTCTTTTTAAGCTCTAATTATACAGACACTCTTTTCCTTCCATTTTTCCTCTATATGACACTCTCCCATTCTCCATCATCCAGATAAGAGTCGTTTTCCAATCTCCACTTTGCGTCCCTTATTCCCATTGAAGCTTTGCATCTTTCTCTGTTTCCTTCATGATCCCTTCATTTTCCCTAACAAGCTAGAGGATGGAGAAGCATTCTTTGAGTTCCTTCAACTCTGAGTTACTTCAATCTTCTCCTCCAGAAGAGAGATCAGTCTACCCTTGGAATACAGATGATAGTCATTCAACTGCAGCAGAAATACTAACATCGCCCTCTAGATACCAGTTATTGCATAATTTCCTCTATTGTTCATAATAGTTGAGATTTTCAGGTTTGTTTCTTGAATTTACTTGTGGATACTTATACCTCTAACTTAAGTTAAAATTTTTTTTTGCAGTCAACTATTCTTAATAATTTAACAATTCTGAATTGCTTTCTATTTTCTCAGCAACTCTACAGTCCCCAAGTCACCTATCTACACTTTAGCCTTACTCAAATCTATTTCAACAATTTGCCCCACCCACATACTCACTCAATTTATTTGCTCACCACATTAATCCTAGTGCTTATCTTTTTTCAGCTTTCCAACCTACCATCTTCTTGACTTGCCGACTACCTTTCCCTTATCCTTCTAGAATTTACCTCTTCCAGGTTCTACTCCCCCTAGTCTTCTCCTCCTTAATCCTATTTCTTTCTTGTCTTTGATCTTACTTCTCTTACAACTGAGCAATGGTATCTGGAGCAGAATCTGGACCTGGAAATTATTTTTCAAATTTTCCTCAACTTCTTCCAAATTCTGCCAAATTTCTCCTTCCCAAATTTAACTTCTGACTTAGTCACTAGTCCAAACTATTCCAAGTCACGTATGTGATTTTCTTCTCATTCAGCATAAGTCATTCTCTTGCTTTCAAAGTCCTTCATACCCTACCCCTCTCCCACCTTTCCAGCTTCCTTACACCTTGTTCCCCATAATGGCCACATACACTCACCTGTTCTACAAACAAGACACTCCATCTCTTGATGCCATGAATTTTCTCTGGCTGTTCCCCATGACTATAAAGCTTTCTCTTGCTCAGCTGCAACTACTGAGCTCACCAGCTCCCTTTAAGTCCCAAATAAAATTACATCTTTTACAGGAATCCTTTCTTAACCCCTCTTAGTGTCTTCCCTCTCTTATTATTTCCTATTTATCCTGTATATAGCTTGCTTGTATATATTTGTTTGCATGTTGTCTCCCTCATTAGACTGTTAGTTCCTTGAGGGCAGAAAATATCTTTTTCCTTTTTTGTATCTCCAGGGCTTAGCACATTGCCTGGCCCATAGTCAGCACTTAATAAAAGTTTATTGACGGATTGATTGCAACCCTGTCCCCTCAGAAAATGGAAGTAGAGTGCTCCTTCAAGCCACAGACAGACCAAACCCCTAAGCCAGGCTGGTCAGCTGAAGATAGAATAGTGGCTATCATGCTCAACCCAGCAAGATAGAAAGCTTGGGAAGACCAGCAGCTATGGGAATCTCTCTCTCAGTTTCCTCATCTATAAAATGGAGATGGTAAAAGTGCCTACCTCATAGAGGATGTAATGAGATTGCATACATAAAAGTGCTTTGCACCACTTAAAGTGCCATATAAATGTCAGCCAGCAGTAAAAGCACAAGAAGCAGAACTAAACAAGAGTGTGTAGATGGTTAAAGACAACCCTGTCCTCATTGCTACAAAAGCCTGAATAAAGGCATGTGAGCAACATACTCTTCACATATGTCTAGTCCATATTACATTATTAATTTCCTCCTGGGAAATCTAGGGAAAATGCAGATGAAATAAATCCTATCTCCCACATCACAGTAGAAGGAAACATAGTTCTGTTTCCATCCCTTCCTCCTATGCCTGAATTATACATCCCATAATCAGGCCCCAGAATGGAAGAAAAGCAGTATTTTAGATTGCTCCTTTCCATCTGCAGAACCTGCTGGCCTTCCTTCCCAGACCAGAATGGCTTTTGCCACAAAAATGGAAAGAGAGAGATGCAATTTGGGTTAGATCAGAATTAGTCTGAACTGTTTATATGACGGGAATGAAGAATAGCTGTACATATATCCCTGATCTTCAGAAATCTGAATGGAGCTTGTAGCCACAATAACCAAGAAGACGAAGGTGGTATCTGAAGGCTCAAAAGAAGATAAGCAATGTTTTGGTCTTCATTCTTTCAATCCATAGTTTCTTCCACAAGATATTAGAGGAGATAGAGCAAGGTCTCAGCCTTAGAGACAGGCTTAGGGAGCTTGTGGCCTCGAGGCCACATGTGGCCCTCTAGGTCTTCAAGTGTGGTCCTTTGATTGAATTCAAACTTTATAGAACAGATCCTTTTAATTCACAATTGAGGACCTAGAGAACCATGTGTGGCCTCAAAGCCAAAGGCTCCCCAGCCCTGTTCTAGGACATTGCACTGGGAAACTAAACTGAGATTCTAAGGAGACCAGAAGCACAGGAAAGAGGCCAGGACAGAAATGAAAGGTCAAGAACAGAGCTGCCAAGGACAGGATCTCCAAAGAGCCAGCCAAATTCCATATCCTATAAAAGGGAAGAAAGGGTATTATTCTAGCAGTTCAATGACCTCCACAACATTCAGGATTCTTCACCCCTTCTTCTATCTGCACAAACTACCAATCATTCAAGGTTCACCTCAAGTCCCACCTCCTTCATGAAATCTCCCTTCACTCTTCCAGATGCCATTGATTCACTGAGGGCATGAATTGTTCCTTTCTTTGTATCAGTATCCGCAACACCTAGCATGAATCTTGGTATACAGAAGGTACTTAATAAATGCTTGCTGATTGATTAATCTCTCCTCTGGGAGCCCACAGTACTTTGTAATCAAATAACACAATGCAGCAATAAACTCTGTCATGACTGGCATTATTTTCTAATCATTTCACCTAAATATGAGCCTCTTCTCTGTGACTTAGAGGTAAACGCCTCCAAACAGGAGAAAACTGCTTCTTTCTTCCTTCTTTTACATCCCCTACAATCCTGGTGGAAGCCCAGGTACAGAACAAACATTTCACACTTACTGGTGGCCTGACTGACTGATAGGAATGAAATGTGATACTTCACAAAAGGCTTCCTCAGGGC
>CM053595.1:211470127-211489425 GCA_028646575.1 Pseudocheirus occidentalis | reverse complement strand
TTTCCCCCACCATCCCTTCACCTATGTTTCAAACCTATTATTACCCTGTAAGAGGAAAAAAGAATTAAATATATGCATCATTTGATTTTAATTGAAGGACTGTTCTATTTCATTGAACTGCTAAGTAAGCTGAACAAGAGATTGTGTTTACATAAGCAAACCCCTAGTCACTATAGACTTGCTGTCACATTAAGTCAATACTTATGAAGGCTCTCTATTTAATTATTCAGTGAGGATTGACTTATTATTGTGTTAAGAGTGTGGTTAGCCTTGAGCGAGGTAGCCAGCCAGCTGAAAGATTTCTTTCAACTTTCTCTGAATGCTGATATGGTCCCTGCCAGCAGTTTGAGGTTGCTTTTCTTCTCTATCACAGAGAAATGTTTTTCAGGTCTGATACTCTTGGGTGGGGGTGGCAGGTACTTGTGTAGACAGCAGGAGCAGGTGGGCAGGGACAGAGAAACTAAGCAGGTCAAATTCCACCAGTCTCAGTGGGTTCCTGAAATTCTCCAGCCTCACCCTGCCATCTGTCCCATCATCTCAGGGGGGCCATGTGCAAAGGTCCATTTTTCTGGGTTTTTTCTGGATCTGTCAGTTTTCGGGATTTTTTTTTTCCTCATCAACAACTCAGAGGATCTCTGACTCAATGTTCAATCAAAATTCCTGCCTCTAACCCTTCCTATCCCAGGAAAAGTTTCTTTGTTTTCCTGATCTAGTCAAACTCCATTATATCATAGTCAATTATATATCTACATAAATGCAGATAAATGTTCGTCAGTGGCACAGAGAGGAGGCAAGGGTCATGTCAAAAAATCTGATGTCTGCTCAATTCCTGAGGAGAAGAGCAAGGAAGAGGAAAGATATAACTAGCACTTAGAAGGACTAGAATTTAAAAATACTTTGAAGAACAAAGCTGAGTCTATTGACACAGTAAATTTTTTTATCTATAAGTCACAGAAAATAGAGATAGAATGAGATTCTTTTATTTCAAAGTAAAATTATAATAAAATGTTTGCCTGTTCCTTCTAGTACTAAAAGTTGAATCTTATCAATGACCCTTCAGGCAATGACTGGGTCAGTCATTGCTTTCATCAGGACCTTGGCAGGAATCTATTAAATGCTCCAATCTAGAAGCAAGAAATAACCAGAGGCAAAGTAAGAAAGCCTAACTTGGGAGTCCCTCCAGAAAAGAGCTCACACTTGTGCAGCAAATGGCCACAACAGTAACAACAAGGCATCTCACCACAGCAGTTAGCAGAAAGGGTGGTAGACAATTACGGATCTCAGCATCATCAGTTAGAAAAGGCAAAGAGACTATTCTGGTAACCTGGGGAAACTGCACCATTTGGTTTTCTGCCAGTGCCAGACAATAACTACATATGCACAAAAGTCCAGGGTACTCTCCTCTAAGAAAAAGATAAGAGAACTAAAGAAAATGCTTCTCTGAGCTCCTAATTATTAGGAAGCATTCCTTTAAAAAATGGAAGGAGCATGAAAGAGGAGGAAAAAAGAGGAAAGAGAATCCAAAGAAGAATCCCAACCTATGTTAAGAGGCTAGACCTTCTATGAGGAAAGTAGTTTCTTATTCTACTTAGGAGGCAGATGGGCGCAATAGATAGATCTCCGGGCCTTGAGTCTGAAAGACGCCCTCAGACACTTACTATGTGACCCTGTGCAAGTCATTTAACCTCTGCCTGCCTTAGTTTCCTCAACTGTAAAATGAGGGTAATAGTAGCTCCTGCCTCCCAAGGCTGTTGTGAGGATCAAATGAGATGATAATTATAAAGGACTCAGCACACACCCAGCACATAGTAGGTGCTCTATAAATGTTAGCTATTATTATTATGCTCCATTGAATGATGATGAGGATCCGCAGGATAGACATCTACTACACTGGTTACAACAACAACAAAAAAAAGCAAAGAATCATGGTTGTTGATGATTCCCAAGGGATGCCAAGGAAGCCATATGGGAAAACCGTAGTGACTGTCAGTGAAAAGAAAAACAGGAGGCATGTGCTACAACCCGCCCTGTCAGAAGAGGGAAATAGCTAAGTTCAGAAAAACAGATCACACACTGAGCATGTGAGCAGGACACAGTGATGAGAGAGGACTTCGGCGTCTTGACATATACTAACCCTCTCTGCTAAAAGCATAAAATAACTAAAAGAGTGGTAAGGTTCTATAAAAATAACATCACGATGAGTTAAAAAAAAAAAATCAGCAGGAGCTGAGGCTTGCATTGAATGCTAAGGATGACAAAAAAAAAAAAGCTTTTTTCATTCCTTAAACTATGCCTGGGCATGGACAAGATCAAAGGAGGGACAGGACTGCTATTTGGGCTAGACTAGATAACATTTACAGGCATCTGAGATAATTGAGAGAAGGCTTCTAGGCACCTAGATTTCATTTTTTTTCTCTACCAAGGAGAATGATCATCGGATGAGAAAGTCTAGACCAAAAATGGCTAATCGGTCATTAAGACCTAAGGTAAGTAGTAAGATGGTAAAATATCTAGTTATCCTCAATATCCTAAATCTGAGAACCAATCATATCTTGCAGAATTTCAGATATGATTATTGAGCTGCAATGGTGATCTTTAAAGGGAGGGGGGAAAATCTATGGTAAATGGGAGAGATGCTATAGGACTAAGGATATGCAGATACTGTCTTGATTTACAAAAACTGGAAGATGAATTCTTCAGAACATAAGATGATGAATTTAACATTTATTCCTGGCAAAATTCTAGAATATGTTATCCAAGAGCTTTTTTGTGAGCACACAGAAGAAGTAGCAATTAGGATGGGTTCCTTGGTTCATTGAGTCAAATTCACCTTCAGGCATTTACTAGGTGTGTGAACCTGGGCAAGTCACTTAATATCTGTCTGCCTCAGTTTTCCCAATGGTCAAATGGGAATATTAATAGCACTTACTTCCCAGGGTTGTGGTAAGGATCAAATGAGATAATATTTACGAGTTCTTAGCACCGTGTTGTCGGTCATTTAAGTCGTGTCCAATTGTCCATGACCCCATTTGGGGTTTTCTTGGCAAAGATACTAGAGTCGTTTGCCATTTCCTTCTCTGGCTCATTTTATAGATGAGGAAACTGAGGAAAACAAGATTAAATGACTTGCCCAGGGTCACAAAGTTAATAAGTGTCTGAGGTCAGATTTGAACTCAGGAAGATGAGTTTTCCTCACTTCAGGTTTAGCACTATATATACTGTGTCACCTAGCTTCCCATGCCTGGCATATCTTAGGTGCTTAATAAATGCTTGTTTCCTTCCTTTCTTCCATCAAGAACACGTTATATCAAAGTAATCTTGTTCCCCTTTCATCCATGGCTACTAGATGTATAGATCAAAAGAATGTCATAGACTCTGTATAACTGGATTTCAGATATACATACATTCAATAAAGTCCATCAGAATTAATATTTTCATGGATGAAATAGAGAAACATGAACTAGCTAAGTAGACTGGGAATTAGTTAAATGATCAGTCTCAAAGAGTGGTGACTTTCAAAGAGGGATGAATTTCAATGTAGAGAGAGGTTTCCAGTAGAGTACACGTGGCTCTAAAATTGAACCCATTTGGTTCAACATTTTTCTTAATGACTTAGACAAAGGCACAGATGGAACACATCAATTTTGTGAATGATATGAAATTGGGAAAAATCACGCTGAAACAAGCAAAGATCTTTCCAGTCTATGATCTATGGGTCAAACCAAGTAAGATGAAATGCAACAAGGATAAACCCAAAGTCCTCTGGATTTTTTTTTTAAATCTCTTGCCCAAGTACAGATTGGAGGACACAGCTTTGCAATAGTTCATGTGACAAAGAAAAGGATTTTCGTGGACTGCAAGCTCCATAAGAATTAACAGTGTGACCAGGCATCCATGGAAGCTAATGCTGTCTCAGACTGCATTAGTAGAAGCATAGTGTTCTAAACAAAGCAGAGTTGGTTTTGCTATACTGTGCCCTGGTCAGGCCACAAGTTGAGTGCTGTGCTCAGCTCCTGGCAATTATTTTTAGAAGGACACTGACCATCCAGAGCGCAACCACCACAGGGAAGGTGACCAATGTAAAGAAAAATTCTAACAATTAACACTATTTCAGGAAGGAACAGGCTGCCTTGGGAGGTAGAAGTGGACTGTCACTAGAAATCTAGTGGAGGCTGAACTACTGGAGATCTTGTGGAGAAGATTCCTGCCTAAGAACAGGTTAGAATAGAAAACATCTAAAACTCTTTCTAATTATGAGATTCCATGACTATTCTTTCAGGTTAAATCATATCCTTTAAAATCCCAATATAGGAAAAGCCTGCAAGACAGAAAGATGTTAGTCCTCTGGTTCAACAACAAAGGCCCCACTGTATTTAGGGCCTACTCTATGTTCTTCTAACCTTGCCCCCCACTCTCCATAGATATATGCTGACCCTGACTTTTCTTCCTCAGGTTCTCTTTTTTTAATGTTGACTCCCCAAGCATCTCATTCCAGGAAACAAAATGTGGATCAAGACCTCAGGCAAACTGCAAGATAGGTTGAAGAAAGATAGCACTGACCTAGGGACTTTAACTCCAATCTAACCAAACGCCCACAAACATGCCCCAAGAGATTCCATCCACCTCATTGATCAAGATGATGCCAGGTGATTCACCAGTAAGCTTGAAAAAGTCCCTTTCATTATTTCCTATAAACTGAAACATCCTAAATGAGGCCTCATTGGCTAGAAAGAATTACTAGCTCCCTTAAGCATCACTAAACTCCAACATGTACTTCTAGGGTTGGGGGGAGGGGAAGAAGAGCCTAATGGGTCAGATGGACAAAGGTCAAGTGTCCACTCACAGAATCTCAGTTAAAGGAACTTCATCTAGTCCAGTGGAGTTATACATACCTATACTGGAATCCCCTCTATAAATTCCTGAAAGGTTGGTCATCCAAATTTCACTGGAAGATCCCTTGTAAGGAAGAACCCACTGCCACCAAAGGCAAGGAGCTGGACTAATCCAGGCAATCTTAACCTGAGGTTCATAAACTTGGCCTTTTTTTTAATTTAATAAGATTTGTTTCTTTTGTGTTTTATGCATTTAAAAACATTATTCTTAGAAGGGATCCATGGCTTTCACCAGAGAGCCAAGTGGGTTCATGGCACAAGAAAGGTTAAGCTCCCCAGATTTAATTGCTAGGAAGCTTTTCCTTACACAAGGAGATAGCGCCATTCTCTCTTCTTCTGTTCAAACTCAACTGTTTGACTAACTCAGTAGATAAACCTCGAAAGAAAGGAAGCCAAGATCGTCCCCCTGGGATGAAACAAGAAAAACTGATGCTAAGGAGGGTAGTAGAGATAACAACCTGCCAACTACAAAGGGGAGCCTGGATTTTGAACCTTAAACCTATTTCAAAGCAACAACAGAGGACCTCTAACTCAAAGCCCCAGGGGGCCCAGGCCATAATCCCTGAGCCCAGAGAGCCCAATCACCCTGCTCATAGGCTCACTACTATTAGCACACTATAGGCACTTGTTTTGTTTTGTTTTTTACTACTAGGCAAATATCTGGGCAGCTTTGCTGCTGCTCAGAGCCTCTCTCATTATATAGACTAATGAGAACGCTGTACTCCTCAGGAGCAATTTATCAAGGCGGCATCCATTATGAATGACATTTTTCCTGAACTAACAAAGGATGTGAGGCTGGGGAAACTGGTTAAAAGGAAATGTTTAGCTGATTCCAGAAACCGTTCAGAAATTAATTACCCACCCCCTTCCTGGCCCAACACTGTTCCTCCACCCCTTCCTTCTACTCTGACTCAGTGCCCTGTCAAATGGGCTTCTCCTCCGGCCCAGGCAGCTAGGTTGGGTAGCAGGGGGACAATGAAAAATTAAGTTTCCCCTTGTCCCTGGCTCCTGTGAATATACGGCCTTTGGAGGATAGGAAATTCTTAAGCGGCAGCATCAGTGAAGCATATAAGACCAGATTATTTGTGGTCCCAACTTGCTGATGCAAGATGAAAAATACAGCAAACTGCAGCTGCTGAAGTCAGCTTTTCTGCTTTTTCTTCTTTCCCCTTAGCTGTGCTTACAGTTTTGCTAAAGGAGATACATAATCCATATATGCATATAAATATATACTATTGTGTATATGTGTTACATATACCTACATAGACATATATGCATACATATATACATACATATACATATGTGTGTTATGCGTGTGTGTCTGTGTGTGTATGGTTAGATCCTGTCAGGTAAACACAAGCCCAGAGAACAGGAGGGTAGTAGAGTAGTAGTTTGTCAACTACAAAAAGGAGCCTGGATTTTGAACCTTAAATCTATTTCAAAGGAACAACAGAGGACCTCTAACTCTTCTAAGAGAACATAGCACCAATGGGCTCTTCTCCATTGCTGGTGGACTTTTCAATCAAATCATGTCCCCATACTCTCCCCTGTTGAGATCTTCCTGATGTCCCTCTCACACACTTCTGGACACATAGTCACCAAGGTTCTGTCCACACACTCCCACAAAGTCACACATCCCATTCCTTTATGCACACTCACATCAATCAATCAATCTATCCATCACATAGGACCAACCAACTTTAAAGCCATCCAGAAGCCACATGTCACTTCCTCCAAATTCTGCCACAGGTATTTCTACTAGACCAGGAGTAGGGAACCTGCAGCCTCAAGGTCACATGTGGCCCTCTAGGTCCTCAAGTGCTGTGCTTTGATTGAATCCAAACTTTATAAGTCTGCATTTGAGGACCTAGAGGGCTACATGAGGCCTCAAGGCTGCAGGCTCCCCACTCCTGTTCACTCCTGTCCTAGACAAGGAATGGGCCTCCTCAACTTCTCCCCTCCATTTCCAAGGGCCAGCTACTTTTGCTGCCACATTCCTATCTCCTCCTAGGAGGATGGAGTGAAATAATAAATGGGAAGAACTTTGCAACTCCAAAGCACTATGTTAATGTGAGTTATTCTTAACACTAGCGATAATATAACTGACATTTCGGAGCACTTTAAGGTTTGCAGAGCACTTTACCTACATTCTCTTAACTAACCTCCACAACAACCCTAGAGAAAAGGAAGATATCATTAAATGCATTTTTTTTTTTGCTTTTTTGGAGGGGGAGGGCAGGGCAATTGGGGTTAAGTGACTTGCCCAAGGTCACACAGCTAGTAAGTATGTCAAATGTCTGAGGTCGCATTTGAACTCAGGTCCTCCTGACTCCAGGGCCACTGCCACATAGTGGCCCCTCATTAACCACATTTTTCAGGTGAGGAAACAGCAGCTGAAAAATTAAATGATTTGACCAGGGTTACACCACCCTACATATCCTGTCCCCATCCTACCTTTTCATTTGTCTTGTATAATATCCCACTCCCACTCACCTCTACCTCCATTGTCTATAGATTCATCAACATTAGCCTTCCTGCTGTTCCTCACACATGATATTCTAGCTCCTGACTCCAAGCATTTATTTGCCTTGGCCGTGCCCCATGCCTGAAAGGTTCTCCCTCTTCACCTCCATCTCCTGGCTTCCCTGGCTCAAATCCCACCTTCTGCAAGAAACTTTTCCTGGTCCTACTCCCCCACCTACCCAGTTGCTTGCTAGTATCTCTTCTCTGAGATTATCTCCCATTTACTTAGTCTATATCTTTTATGTGCAAGTTTATTTGCATGTTGTTTCTCTCATTATAATGTGAGTTCCTTTAAGACAGGAATCTTGAGGGGTAGGGCTGACTTTTCTTCATATCTTCATTCCTTAGCTAAGTGCTTGGCACATAGTAAGGGCTTATAAATGGTCATAGACTTGGTTTGATACCAAATGAGTGTCTGGGGCAGCCCTTTCAGCTAAGCCTTCTTTATTCCAAATTCCAAGTACAGCCACTATGGACCACTGGAACAATAAGATTCTATCCTGCCTGAGTACCCATTTTTAGGTTTCTACTTGTACTATTCTTTATGCTACAAATTCATCACAGAATCTCATAGCTCGAAGTAACTTTTTAATTCCATTGTTTTTTAATCTTGTTCAATTCTTTGTGATCCCATCAGGGGTTTTCTTGGCAAAGATGCTGCAAAGATTTGCCATCTCCTTCTCGAGTTCATTAAACAGATGAGGAAACTGAAGCAAACAGGGTTAAGTGACTTGCCCAAGGTCACAAGGCTGGTAAATGTCTGAGGCTGGATTAGAATTCATGAAGATAAATCTTCCTGGTCCAGTGCTCTATCCACTGCACCACCTCAAGTGTAAAAGACACCAAAGTGGTGCTGGAGAAGTGAGGGAAATAGGAGTGGTCCAGAGACAACCAAGAGGAGTAAGACCAACAACATTTCAAGTTCTAGCCCTTCAACAAGCTTTCCCTGAGAAAGTCTGAGCCAGGAGCAGTCCCTTAGGCTATCTCAACTCTAATAATCTGGACAGTTCCCTTCCAAGGCTTCCCCTGGAGACAAGCTAGATGCTGAGGAACAAGGGAGGAGGAGAGATCTAAAGAAGCATCCTGACAGCCCACCCCCAATCACTGGGGTCCAGGGGGCCTCAACTGCTCATCACCATGCCCAGACAGGCTCCTGATAGAAAATGAAGATCAGATAATCTGTAGCTGCCTTTTGATCAAACAATAAACGTTTATTAAGCATTTACTATGCAGCTAGGTGGAGCCATGGATAAAGTGCCCAGGCTGGAATGAGGAAGATCTAAATTCATATCTGGCCTTAGACATTTACCAGCTGTGTGCCCCTGCACAAGTCATTTAACCCTGCTTGTCTCTGTTTCCACATCTGTAAAATGAGCTGGAGAAGGAAATGGAAAACTGCTCCAGTATCTTTGCCAAGAAAACCCCAAATGGGGCCCAGAAGATTCAGACATGACTGAAAACAACACAAAATGTGCCAGACACTGCTAATTATGCTCCTTAGGTACAAGTCGGACTATGTCACTCCTCTCCTTCTAGAACAGTGGTTCTCAACCTGCGGGTTACGTTCAATTTGTAACAGTAAAAATACATTCTACATATCAGATATTTACATTACAATTCATAACAGTAGCAAAATTACAGTTATAAAGTAGCAATGAAAATAATTTTATGGATGGGGGTCACCACAATATGAGGAGCTGTATTAAAGGGTCGCAGTATTAGGAAGGTTGAAAACCACTGTTCTAGAAGCTTAAGTGTCTTCTTCTTGTCTTGAAGCTAAAATAAAAACTCCTCCTATTTTTGCATTTGAAACCCTTTCCAGTCTGACTTCCATCTACTTTGCAGGCTTATTTCAAATGATTCCCCTTCACAAAGACCATGTCCCAGTCCTAACTGTTCTCCAAATATGGCTCTCATTGTCTTCACAAACTCTCCCCCTACCTCCAATGGGCTCCCTCTCCAGAATCCTTGGCAACCTTGAAGATTCTCTTACTCTACTCCCTCTTATGGAAAGACTTTCCTCATCTCTCTAGCTGTTACAAAGTTTCTCATTCTTCAAATTATCATGTTTATACTTAATTGTTTATAAGCTGTATCCCTGCATCAAAGGTAAGCTTATTGATCAAGAGAAAGGACTGTTTTGTCTTTGAATCCCCAGCACCTAGAAAACCAATGCCTTATACAGAAAAAGGGCTTTGCAAATTCTTGTTGCTTTGGCTTAGAGTGAAATCTATCAAAAGAGCCCCAAAGGGAAACTCCAAGTTCCCTTTGTCCTAGCCTGCCACTGCATGTGCTGCCTCAAGTCTCTCCCCAAGAAAATACAGCCTCCACTCAGCCATTGAAGTCATTTCCTAAATCGCAAATCTGATTGTGTCTCACATACCTCCAATCAATAAATTCTAGTGGCTCCTTATTGTTTCCAGGATCAAATACAAAATCCTCTCATTCAAAGCTCTTCTTAATCTAGCCCCTGTCTACCTTCCCACTCTTCTTACACCTTAGCCCCCACCAGGTACTCTTCGATCCAGTGAAACTGGCCTCCTGGCTGTTACATGAACAAAACACTTCATCTCCAAGCTTTTTCTCCAGCTGCCCCCCCCATGCCTGGAACATTCTCCTTCCTCTGCTTCAACTGTGGACCCCCTTGGCTTCCTCTGAGTCAACTGAAATCCCATCTTTTACTGAAAACCTTTCCTAACCCCTCTAAACCTGAGCATCTTCCCTCTCTTCATTGTTTCCTATTTATCCTGAATATAGCTTGTTTGCTTGTTGTCTCCCTCTACCAGACTGTGAACTATATGTCTTTTGTCTTTTTTTCTTGTAGCCCCACTGCTTAGCCCAGTGCCTGGCACACAACAGATGCTTAATAAATGAGTCAGAGGACCTCCTCCCCCAAAAAAACAATATAACCCTGTACCACCTTTCCTGACTCTTGCCCCAGATGCCAAAAATCCTAGTCACAGCTCTGATTTCCATGCTAACACGTGGTTTCTCTTCCCTCACACACTCTCATACATATGTGACTCAAAACATACACAGTGAATATCCAATTACCAACCTCCCCAGAAGAATCTAATTACATCAGCCAGAATTACATGTAAAATCACTTTCTCTTTTAAAGTTTCACTCTTCTGTTACTCCTCTTCCTCTACACAGACACAGACACAGACACAGACACACACAGACACACAGACACACACACATTTATTTCCCACCACCCTCTAACACCAATTCCTCTCTTCCTCTGCTTTTCATTTCCCATTTATTTATTGTCTTTCCCCATTAGAAGGTAAGCTCTTTGCGGACAGGGACTGTCTGTCCTTTTTGTGAGTCTGTGTATTCCCAGCACTTAGTGCAGTGCCTGATGTATAGTAAGCAGTTGGTAAGAAGAGTATTTCCTTCCTTTCCTCTCTTACTTTGAGTCTACTTTGCCCATAGACCCTCTGTTTAACAGAGAGAGAAGTGTGCCTCAGACTTCTGCAGGAACTGACTTTGTACTTACTATTCTTATTATATCTTAGTAAATACCCTTTCTGAAAGCTAATTAATTCTGGCTGACTAATTAATAATCAATGAGGAGCACATCAGATGGGGAGTTCATCAGCAAAAGTACCAGAAGACATAATCCTTCAAGGTTACCCATAGAATCTTAAAGGGAGGCATAGTCTACTACCCTCTGAGGATCCAACCCACCAATGCAAGTAAAAGTTAAAGAGGTAGGGGGAGCTATGTGGTGAAGTGAATAGAGCACAGGCCCTGGAGTTAGGAGGACATCAGTTCAAATGTGGTCTCAGACATGCAGCACTTACTAGTTGTGTCACCTTGGGCACTCAACCCCAATTGCCCTGCCTTCCCCCCTCCAAAAAAAAGTTAAGGAAGTAGCCCCAGAAAGGCTGCTACAACTTTCAAGATCCCCAACTCAAACTCCCTACCCTAGTGAAATTGCAAGGTCCAAACCAACAATAAAGTAAAATAACTATTAAGAAAATTATATCATTAGTATAATAGTTATTATAGTAATGCAACAGGATATAGTGGCTGGAGAGCTGGCCTCAGAATCCAGGTTCAAACAGTCCTGAGTTCAAGTTTTGTCTGATACATACTGGTTGTGAGACCTAAAGGAGCCATTTAACCTCTTGCTACCTTCCTGGTTACTACTAATGACTACAGTTGCAGAATCTCTTTAGATCATAGGTTTAGAGCTGAAAGAAACCTTAAAAGGCACCAAGTATAACACTTTCATTTTATGGCTGAGGAAACAAGATCACATAAGTGGGGTAGATAGCAAAGGTCCTCTGACTCCAAACCCTGGCAGCTTTTCTACCATGCTGGAGGGAGCACCATACCACCTCCCTAGTAATCTTTAATAAGTTGCCACTTACTAGCTGGGAATTAGCACCACTTTGGAGATATAGCTTAAAAAGCTTTAGTGACTGCAAAATTATGATCTCCATCCCTTTGTCTGATGGCACATCACAATAATGCCTTTTATTAAACCTCCCTTTTTTAGTCATAAATCCAGCTGTTTCTCAGATAAACTTACTTAATCCTAGGAGCAGAAACTACCAGAGCTCTCTTCTAACTACTTTGAAAATAGGGCTCCATAGCCAGGGGTGGGCTGCACCGAGCTCCAACTGACTGACCAACCATTACATTTTCACTATCACCTTGGAAATCAATAAATGTTGTGTTTATTTATTTGGTTGATTTATTTATTAACTTGTTATTTTGATTTTGTTGATTGTCTCAACTTTAAAAAGTGATGGAATAAATAAACTTAAAACTGTGTGGAATGTCCTTTTTTGGTGGGGCGTGGAAATCAGTTGTTAAACATTACCAGCACATCCCCATCAATAACTGTAGTGTAAGCCAAGTGAATATAATAAAATACTAATGGTAACCAAGCCAGACTTTTACTAGGTTTAATATATTAACAACAGAATGAGTTTCATATTTTGTATCTTGCTAAATCTTCCTCCTCTTAGCACTGAATCTTCCAGAACCAAATCTATTATTTTTTGGAAGCAATTAGGGTTAAGTGACTTGCCCAGGGTTACAGAGTTAGTAAATTTCTGAGGCCAGATTTGAATTCAGATATTCCTGACTCTAGGGACATGGGCCATGCTCCCTCCATTTTGTCACCTAACTACCCCCCAAATCTATTGTTTAGTAAAAGTCCTTATCATCGATCAACAAGTGTTACTGTGTAAGACACAAAGCTAAATGTCCGGGATATGAAGAAAAGTCAAAAACAGTCCCTACCCTCAAGGAACTTATATTCTAATTGAAGAAACAGCATGTACATAAATAAGCATATTTACATGAGTGGTGTCTTGGTTCCTAAGACCATTGGAAATATGTGTCTTCCGATGGTCTTAAGTGACCCCTCTTGAAAGGGTCGTTCATCCCCCAAAGGGTTCAGGACCCACAGATTGAGAACTGCTGGTATAGACAGATGAGAAAAGGGTCCTTGGAAAAGGTGACACTTGGGCTGAGTCTTGAAGTAAACCAGAGATCCTAAGAGATGGAGGTCAGGAGGGAAAGAATTCTGGACATGAGGGATACAGTCAGGGCAAGGCAAATAGGGCTTATGACTGCACCAGGGAAGGAAGCAAAGTGAAGAAGACTGGAAAAAGGTAGGAAAAGG
The DNA here is from genome assembly GCA_028646575.1 of Pseudocheirus occidentalis. Taxonomy (NCBI): domain Eukaryota; kingdom Metazoa; phylum Chordata; class Mammalia; order Diprotodontia; family Pseudocheiridae; genus Pseudocheirus; species Pseudocheirus occidentalis. The sequence continues at coordinate 211,476,363 of CM053595.1, read as the reverse complement.
CCAGGATTAAAAGAGTTATGTTTGCTCCAAGAAGTAATAGAGAACCACTGGAGTTTCTTGGAACCCCTACATTTTATGAGCACCTCCTGAAGCACACTGGCAACTGAGTTAAGTTCTTGCCAGTAACCACAGTTTCTCTTTCATACTCCAACTAGTTTTCCTTACTCTAACACGTTTAAGAATTGAAGACCATCCTTCAAACATAAAATTTGCTTTATAATTTAATCAACAAATTGAAAGATGACCAAGTAGGGTAAATTCAAGATCTGCCTCTAACAGATACTAGCAATGTGACCCTGGCCAGATTATTTAACCTCTCAGTGCCTACCAAGCAACTCTCTTTCTACAGTGCAGAGCAAATTCTAATCTGCCTTGAAAAGAGAAGTTTCCCCATTGAGGAATCTATCAGAGTAGACAAACTAAGGCCTGGGCACCATATCTGACCCTCCACCTTTATTCATACTACTCTGAGCCAAGAAGGGCTTTTATCTTATTTGACTAGTAGGCCCTCCCATTGAAATTGCAGTTCTGGTCTGAAAACAACCACAGGTGAGGAGAACGATTAAACACTCTTGGTTTGCTTTCAACATTGGTGAAAAAATACTGCTGCCCACACTCATTTAAAGATTCAAGGGAAGCTACCAAACTATAATTTCCTACTTTCAAATTATGCTTTAAGAAGAAAAATAAGTTTAAAATTCACTAATTCAAATATTAATCTGAGGTCAGATTTTAACTCAGGTCTTTCTGACTCCAGGCCCAGCTCTGTGTCACTGTACCACTTCCATACTACTTAATGCAGTGACATTGGCCTTCTAAAATGATGCTCCTCATTCATGTGTGACAAACCATCTCACAATTCCATGCCTTTTCAATGGCTGTCCATTGCCATCCCTTCTTGCCTTCATGTCCTGGTTTCTCAGGTTTCTTTCAAAACTCAATTCAAAGTCCACCTTCTATGGGGCGGTTAGGTGGCGCAGTGAATAGAGCACCGGCCCTGGAGTCAGGAGTACCTGAGTTCAAATCCGGCCTCAGACACTTAACACAAAGAACTAGCCATGTGACCTTCGGCAAGTCACTTAACTCCAACTGCCCTCCAAAAAGCAAAAAAAAAGAAAAAAATCCACCTTCTATAAGAGGATCTCCATCCCTTCTATAATCCTTTGATGCTAATGCTTTCTCTCTAAGATTTTTTTGCCTGTTTGCCTACATCTTGTATGTAGTTGTTTGTATATGTTAGAATGTGAGCTCCCTGGGAGGCTAGGTAGGGCAATGAATAGAGCACCAGCCCTGGAATCAGGAGGACCTGAGCTGAGCTCAAATCTGGCCTCAGACACTTAATACTTACTAGCCATGTGACCTTGGGCAAGTCACTTAACCCTAATTGCCCTCCAAAAAGCAAAAGAAGAGGGAAAAAAAAGAATGTGAGCTCTCTGTGAGCAGAACCCTATTTTTGCCTTTCTTTGTATAACTGGAATTTAGCTGACAGGTAATAAGTGCTAATCATACCTGGCACATAGTAAGTGCTTAATAAATTCTGATTGGCTGACTCCACTCCACCATCTTTCTATGTCTAATCCAATCCCTATCATTTTACAAAGCTGAAATGGAGATCCAGAGAGAGAAGCATCCTGCCCAAGGTCACATAAGTGGAGCAGTCATGCCTGGAAACTCAGTCTTTGGGCTCTAAGTATACTGCTCCTTGAGGGTACAAACTGTCTTTTGCTGCTATTCTTATTTGTCCTCCAGAGCTTAGCCTGACACATAGTAGGCACTTAATAAATGTTTATTGACCAACTGACTTGACTGTGTTCCTTCTCCCACATAATACTGCCTTTCTTTAGAGAAAATAACAAAGGCTTACAAGCAGCCAAATTAGATGTCACAAAATCCAGGCACTAAAGCTTTCACACATCAATCACAGGAGAAGAGAACCCCCATGGCCCTTATTCATAGCTTTTGACTCTTATTTTATAAACTGTTTTAACAAGCCTGATTATCTGGTTTCTCCCTAAAAGATAAGAAGCAATAAATAGAGGGACAGACCTATTTTAAAAAAACAAACCTGACAACAAGAAAAAGACAAAAATATTATTCAAAGCAGACACCAGAACTTTTTTTTTCTTTTAAGGCAATCTAGGGCCATTTAGCACAAGGACAAACAATTCTACACACTTCAATAGCCCTTGAGGATGTGGTTGTATTACAACATGAGTGCAATGCCTGGTGCGGGTAACAATGAACCTGAGTCATCAAGACAAGCTGAAATTATGTTCAGCATTGTCTGCTTAAGAAGGCAGGGAAGTGTGTAATATGTTTTATAAAGATTTTCACTTAAAACAGTTATTTTTTTAACATGACTGCATAAAATGATAAGCTTCAGTTTTCTAGAAAATTTGCTTCTGTGAAGCAGCTCATTCCCAACGGTACTGAATTAACAATAATAATGATAATAATAGCATTTATATAGAATTTAATAGATTGAAAAGTACTTTTCACGGGTTAACTTCCTTAATCCTGACAACAACCACATAATGTTGGCACTATTATCCCAACTGTAGATAAGGATACTGAGACTCAGAGAGGTTAGGTGATTTTACCACCTTGTAAGAGTCTGAGGCAGGATTCAAACTCAGGTCTTCCAGACACCAAGGTAAGTACTCTACTATGCAGTGTTGATCAATTGTGTCAGACTCTTTGTGATCCCATGAACCACAGGATTTTCTTGGCCAGTATACTGGAGTGGTTCACCATTTCCTTCTCCAGTGGATTAAGGCAGAGGTTAAATGACTTTCCCAAGGTCACACATCTAGTAAATGTCTGAGGGTAGATTTAAACTCAGGTCTTCTAGACTCCAGTCCCAGTGCTCTATCCACTAAGCTATCTAGCTGCCCCACCTGTATCACCCAGCTACTTCTGAGACATAATAAAGGAGGCATTATGACATTCACATAGAGTACAAACAAGACTGTGCTCCTGAAAAATTAAGCCCTGTGGTTTGTAAAATGTTTTGGCCTCAAGGCAGGACCTTGGATAGAGCCAAGGAGGGACTTCCTAGGATCCTCAGAGAATTTATTAGATTATAAATTCCCTGAGGGCAAGGACTGTCTTTTGCCTCTTTTTTTATCCCCAGAGATTAGCATAGTATCTGGTACTTAGTAGGTGCTTAACAAATATTTGTGAATTGATTAATTAAAACTATCCAACAATCTATTCTCCTCCCAAGAGAGAAGCGGCAAAGGCAAAGTCCAATTCACTTTTGCACCAGAATTCAGGGGATAGGAAAGCATATTGACAGGATTCAACAGCAAGTCAGAAGCAAGCTTCCCACATGGCAATCAGTTCCTGTTTTATCAATCCCCCTTTCAATCCCTCTTCAATTGCTTTTTGCTCACACCATACTCCACACGTGGAATGTTCTCAGTGCTAGTGGTAAATATTTAACAACCAGTTCTGGAAGGGGATTTGCAGGACACACTTTTATGTTTAACCTGCATTGTTTTTGTTTTTGTTTTTTTGTTTTTGGAGGGCAGTTGGGGTTAAGTGACTTGCCCAAGGTCACACGGCTAGTTTTTTGTGTTAAGTGTCTGAGGCCAAATTTGAATTCAGGTCCTCCTGACTCCAGGACCGGTGCTCTATTCACTAGGCCACCTAGCCACCCCTAACCTGCATTATTAACATTGTCTTAATCACTTTCTTAAATCAACATTCAACAGAACAATAAATCAAAGTCAGATTAAGGAACTATATCATTTGATATGGAGCCTTTCAGGGGCCCCCCTCACTTTTCCCCCAGGAGCCCACAGGGCATAGGTTGGGAATCACTGAATTAGATAATCTCTAAAATCTCTTCTGGCTCTAAAACTCTGAGTCATTCTGAAGGACCCTGGGGAAAGAGAAGGGGGAAAGAAAGTGATGGGCCCCTCCCCTCTTAACCACCTGGTGGTTTATCCCAGGCAAAGCCAGGCCCTGGCTGAGCTGGGGACTGTTGGAAGCCCTACACTAGTTAAAATACATCTATCTGCAGCATTCAGAAAATAGCTATCTACAGTATTGCTTTCAGCTATAATGGAAAACTGATGGCTTTTATCTCCCCAAGTTTATGACTATTGATGGGATGGAAGCTGGGGTTTGATGACCATTTAATAGCCGACCCTGCGCAGTTAGAGGAGCAGCAGAAAGCAATGAAAGCATCGAGATGATTGTCTGGCAAAGAATTCTCCACTGACGTCCAGGAAGCAAAACAACCTCCCTCCTAGGGCTTGGACAGAAAAAAAAAAAATCAGTCATCATCATTTCTATTTTTCTCCTCCTTTCTGCCACTGACCTCTAGGAGGTTGATGTAAGGGTGGGGGACAGAATGCCTACCTAATCCTTTATGGATGGAAAAGAGTCAAGAGGAGGCAGGAGGAAAAGGAGCTAGAGTCAATAACCCAAGCAGACACACACTTTTTCCCCTCCCTACCCCAGCCCACTTCTAGGATTCTGGGCTTCGGGGAGGGGGGGATGGGAGGGAAGGAGGTTCCCTCAGGTGCCAACATTTTTGGGTGGTAAGGTATGGCTGGGCTCTACTAGCCACAGGAGAAATCTAAAAATATTCTAAAGAGCCCAGAAAGCTGGCAAGGAGAGTGGTGATAAAAGGACAACAGGGAGTTTTGTACTTCTCTAGTCTGGGGTCCTATCCTGGGTCCTTCTATACTGTCCTGAAAACCACATGGTCCTACTAGTCCTGAACACTGGTGGAGTCAAAAGTCTCTGCAGTGATGGATTTTACAAGTCATTCAGGACACCTTTATCTCTTCTTTTCTGTGGTCCAAGTCCATGCTAAACTGATGTCCCAAACCAATGTCCTTTATTTTTTTTTTCAGTAGCCCTCTGAGAATCCTCTGAAAACTTCTATAATAAGCTGGCATCAGAAAGTATAATCATAGGTGCCATGAACTCTTTTCATATTGGGTCAGCATAAAGTAATAGAAAGAACACCAAGCTAGGATGAGGAAAACTGAGATTTGAGCTGCTTCCCTGCTTCCTTTATACCTCCAAGTATTCACAATTGTCTAGGAAAGGAAGAAATTGTTTTCTTCCTTCTGAAGATATTCCTCAAGCAAGAGACTGGAGATGTAAAGGCAGGATTAAGCAGGCACTCTCTCCTCAACTCTTCCATCAATCTCCAAGAGTTCAGTTGGGGCCCGGGGAGAGTGGGGGACACATACATGATAATGAGTACACCAAGAAGGCAGCAAGGAACCTAACCAAGAAGAACTGGATATTCTGAGAACTTGGGAAAAAAATCAAACCTGCGTTCACCAAACCAGTTCCATTCATTAAGAGCAGCCAAGCACCATTCCCAAGGAATAGAGAGGGCAGGTAGACCTCAAGTACCATAATACTGCAGGGTTCTTTAATGGCCACCATTTTTTAATGGGCATTCTCACTCTAGGAATCTTTTCAGACCTTCCAACCCCACAATTTGACCCAAAGTGCTCTCTCCAACAGCACTAACGACCTCTTAACTGCTAAATCTCATCATTTTTTCAGTCCTCACACATTTTTTGCCTTCTCTGAGGCTTTTGATACTGTTAATTATCCCCTCCTTCCTTGATTTCTGAACCATTGTTCTTCCCTGGGTTTCTTTCTATTTCCTTTTTGTTTCCTATTTCTTTCTGTTTCCTTTGCCAGATCGCTATCCTTCACTTCTACCCTTAATCTGTGCTCCCTAGAGCTCCATCCTACCCTCTCTTTTCTCCTCTCTTTACACACACTCTCTTATAGATCTCATCAATTCCCACAAGTTCAACTGCCACCGATGTTGGGGCTCTTGTTGGTAATGGATTGAACCGTCCTCAACTAACAGGCATGTGATCACCTCGGGCCAGAATTCGAAGGTTGCACCTGTTTTCAATAAGCAGGATTATCTCTCTGCCTTTGGGGTGATGGCACGATTGGCGAGGGCAAGGCCAGGAGAGGGGCCCTAAGGGTCCCTGGAGAAAGGACTTAAATACAGGCCACCCGGAGGCAGAAAGAAGTCCAGCCACGCCAAGCTTAGAGAGCTAGAAGCAAGTGTTGTGTTCTGAAGAAGAGTTCCAGTCCCACGCCAAGCTTAGAGAATGAGAGAGAGTTCAAGCTACGCCAAGCTTAGAGAATGAGAGGGAGTTCCAGCCATGCCAAGCCTGAGAGAAAGTAGCAAGAAGCAAGCCCTGTGTCTTAAGTTTTCTGTGCAGCTGTTTCTCCTGGAG
>CM053595.1:211435010-211469627 GCA_028646575.1 Pseudocheirus occidentalis | reverse complement strand
TTTGTAATGGAATAAACAGAGTGTTCACTAATACTGTGTAATCCAAATCTTAAAAGATCTTCACAGTAGCATTCTCTCAGGAATCTACTGCTGATTGGCTTTACAGAGGCCAGATTTGAACTCAGGTCTTCCTGACTCCAGGGCTAGTGCTCTATTCACTGAGCCACCTAGCTACCCCAGATGAATCTTATTCTTAACAAGTCAGAGGGTTTACAGCAAAGCCACTTCCCCAAGAGTATATTGGGAGTGGAGGATGAAATCAATTGGTGACCCCATAAAATCATCAAATTTCAGATCTGGAAGAGACCTAAAGACCTCAGTTATTGTATATAGTGATCTCTGCACACAGCATCTGGAACACATTAATGCTTATTGGTGGGTTGATGTATTATTACAACCCTCTCCTTTTAAATACAGGCAATCTGAAACCATTGGAGGAAAAATTATTTTCTCATGGTCATTTAGTGATAGAGTAAAGATTAGAACCCAGATCTCCTGACTCCCAGCCCAGTCCTACTGTCATTACATGGTTATTCAGTTGTTTCCAACTCTTCATGACCCCATTTGACATTTTCTTAGCAAAGATACTGGAGCAGTTTTGCCATTTCCTTCTCCAGCTCATTTACAAATGAGAAAACTGAGACAGAGTGGGTTAAGTGACTTACTCCAGATCGAATATCTAATAAGTATCTGAGGCTGGATTTGAACTCAGGTCTTCCTAACTCCAGGCCCTTTGCTCTATCCACTGTACCACCTAGTTGCCCACCATTACATGGTAGTGCCTCTATCTGCTATTAGTCTTTTATCTCCTGCCTGCCACCCCCCATATCAACCCTGGACTTTGTTATGGCTAAATTTAATTACAGAATTAATTATCTCAAATGAAAATACCATAAGAATAATTCTTGAATTTTTTTTGTCATGGAAGCCTTTGGGCCCCTTCTCAGAATTTTTAAATGCATAAAATAAAATGTGTCAGAAATTAATGGAAACCCATTATATTGAAATAAAGATGTAAATTTTACCATCCAAGCTAACAGAGCCCTCAAAATCTATCCACAGATCCTCTGGGAGGTAGATAAGAGCTTCTTGACATAAGATTCTTAATCCCAGATTTAAAATGCTCTATAGCTTCATGATTTCCCCAATCCCTAGCCATCCAAGATTCCAGAAGACAATTCCATCCCTGTCTTTCCCCAGTCACCTCAATGGTCATGTATGAATAACAGACAGCTTGGTGGGAGTAAATGGCACTGAGTTAAGGCCCATCTTACCACTGCTATAAAGCAAATTAAATAGCCCACTTACTACCTGGACTTAGACTAGTCCTATTTTATCAGATAGAACCCCTTGAGACTTTAGAAAAATGTCTAAACCACAAAAATGGCAGCACCTCTTCTATTACTCAAAGAATAAAGAATTCATCAGCTAAAAGCTCCCCTTAACAAGCTTGTTACATCTGGTTTAGTGCCTCCACTTAGTGTCAACTCTGAGTCCTTTGATTTCCTTGATCTTTAATGTTCCCTACCTTTTGGTCTTTTGAAACATTCCCTTCTGGTTTGTCCCTATTTTGTCCTGGTTGACAGATATTTGACTCTTTAAACTATTTCTCTCCAGGCCTAACACCTATTCTAGGCATAGAATCATAGACCTATATGAGAGCTGAAGAGATCTTAGAGATCATAAAACTGAACCCCCTCTTTTTCCAGATGAAAGAACTGAGAGAAGTGACCTGCCAAAGGTCACACCATCACTTAGGAGTCAAACCATAACCAAGACTCCAGTATCTTTAATCTATTTTTATTTCTGTCACTCAGAACAACTAAAATTCTTTCTACTCTTCTTTCTATATGTTTTCTGATCTCACAGGCTCCAAAGGAGAGCCCACTTCGGTGACTCCCGTATCTACATACCCAGTTTTCAACTCTCTCTTGAGCAATAGTCCCTGATCTTCAACTACCTGCCTGACATCTCTACCTGGATGCACCATAGGAATCTCAAACTCAACATGTCCAAAATGGAATTCAGTTTCCCTTCCCCTGTGTATTCCTCCTCCTAACTTCCCTATTTGTGCCAAGGGCACCATATTCTTCCCATCACCCAAGTTTGTCAGCCAGGGAATCTTCCATGACTCTTCATTCTCATTTACCCCAATATCTAATCACATGCCAAGTTTTGTTGATTCTAGATTGTGAGCTCCTGGAGAGCAGGGACTGTCTTTTGCCTTTTTTTGTATTTCAAGATCTTAGCACAGTGCCTGGCACACACAGTAAGTGCTTAATAAATGGTACAGGACTAACCGACATTTTTCAGATCTGTCCCCATCTCTCTACTCACCCCAGCTAGTTTAGACCTTCCTCCTTCCAATCCACCATACACTGATATTCCTAATGTACAAGTATGCCATGTCACATCTTTAGGTCTTTCTATAAAATGGAAGGTTTTCAGATATTTAAAGCCCATCATAATCTTGCTCCAGCCTAATTCACTAAACTGATCATTGCTCTCATGCATTCTACAATGCAGTCAAACCAGCCTCCTTGCTATTCCCTTTACAACATTGTCTTCAGACCTTTGCATAGGCATGATCTTCTCCTTCAAGAGTCCTTTCCTAATTCCCCTAGTTACAAGTGCTTCCAAGATGCCTTTTCTCCGTGAATATGTTGTATCCCTCTAAGAGAATGTAGTCTTTGAAGATCAGGTTTTTCTGATTTTTTCCTTTATACCCCCAGTGCCTAGACTAGTACCCGGCACATAGCAAATACTGCGTAAAAGCTACTTCTTTCATGAAAAAGTATGGTACCTTCCTTTTCATCCACTCACCTCTAGGTGGATGAGTCTCCAATTGTCCACATTTAGGCCAAATCTCTCTCCTGAGTTCCAGACCCATATCTCCAACCACCTAAGGGACTTCTCTACCTAAAAGCCCTACCTGCCCCTCAAATTAAGCATGTCTAAAATCAGACTCGCCATCTTTACTACTGAAATAGCTCCTTCTCCTGATTTCTGTTTGTAAGAGTTACTCTTGTCCAATTCTTGATGACCCCATGGACCATACTGTCTATATGATTTTTTTGGCAAAGATACAGTAATGGTTTGTCATTTCCTTCTCTGGTGGATTAAGACAAACAGAGCTTAAGTGACTTGCCCAGGGCCATACAACAAAGTAAGTCTCTGAGACCACATTTGAACTCAGGTCTTCCTAACTCCAGGACCAGAGCTCTCTTCACTGAACCACTAGCTGCCTCCTCTCTCCTATCATTTTCTGTTAATGCAAGAATTCCAAACCTCGTGTCAAAAAATTCTTTTTAATCATTGAGAACTATATTTTATTTCCATATAATTGGTTTCCTTTGTAATCTCGTGTATTTTATTTTTGCATTTAAAAACATTCTGAAAAGGGGTCCATGTCACAAAAAAATTTTAAAACACCTGTTTCAATGTAACCATCATTTTTCTAGTCATTTCAATGCCTTCTCCTTCTCCACCCCCCACATCCAATCAATTGTAAAAGCATTTCACAGAATCATAAAGTTAGGAAGTATCCTCAGAAGTTACCTTGTCCAAGCCCTGATAGAAATCATTAATCTCATCTATAATGTCACCTAGAAGGGGTCACCCAGCTTCCAACATCACCCATACTATCCAATTCCATGTAATTATCTAGAAGTTGTTACTCATATTGAGCTGGAATCTACTCTCCTGTTAATCCTATTCCTACCCTCTAGGGTCAAACAGAATAAATTTAATCTATTTTCTACATGACAACCCTTCAAAAACCTGAATGCAGAAATAATATTTTCCCTAAGTCTTTTCTTTTTGCAGGTTAAACTTCCCCAGTTTGTTCAACTGCTCCCCCATTTTAATCATTTCAAATCACTTTACCATTTTGATCATTCTCACCTTGACACACGCTAGCTTGTCAAATATCCTTCTTTAAATGTGATGCCCACAATAGACAGATATGCTGACCAGGGCAAAGTAAAACAGGATAAGAATCTGCCTCCTTCTGAACACAATGTCCCATGACTATGACCTAAGACCATGGCTGCTTTTGGAGTTACCATCCCATACTATTGACTCCTGTTGAGTTTATCATCTCTTTCACTTGAAACACTATCTAACCAAAACTATCCCTTCCTATACTCATGCAGGTAATTTTTTGGACCCACATACAGGACTTTACTTTTAATTTTATTAGCATTAACACATTCTTATTTCATGTCAAAATCTTTTTTATGCCCTTTCTGTCATCCCAACCCACCAGCTATCTCTTTCAGCTTTATTTTATTTACCCTCACACCTAACAAGCATACCACCTATGCTTTACTCCAAGTCACCAATAAAAATATTGAATAAAACAGAGCCAAAAACCAGAGTTCTAAAGCATTCCATAGACACTTCCCTCCATAGTTACATCCACCATTAATCACCTCTTTGAGGTGGGGGTGGGAATGGGAGTGGGAGTGGAGCAAACCGTTCATCCAGTTCAAAATCCATCAAAAGGAATTCTATCAAAACTTCTCCTAAAATATCTCAACCATACATTTCCTTTTCACTCACTTCTCATAGAAATGATGAAATAGTCTCCTAACTAGACTTACCTCTTCTCTGACTCCAACTTCATCTCACCCATCCTATTTACCACTGCCAGGGTAATCTCCCAATGCACAGATCTAATCATGTCACTCCTCAGTTCAAAAACATTCAGCAGCTCCCCATTGCCTATTTGGACTTCTATAGACTTCTCCATCATGCCTTCCCCCCAAGAATCTCATCACTACAATTATCCTGCAAGACTGAATCAGTCTTGGTATTCACTCAAGTCTCATCACTACCTTCTGTCTTTCTAATTGGACATTCTGGGTAGAGGGCAGAGACGTGGGCTGCAGAGTCCCTATTTGAGGAGGGGGCTCAGTCTTGTTTTCTCCCCATTTCCCACCAGACTTCTCCAGCATGCCCCCACATCAAGTACCTTCCCCCTTTCCCCAACCCCAACCCTGCCTTTCAGTTTCCTTCTATGACATGTTGTCACCCCTCATTAGATCATAAGTTCCATGGAGCCACCATAATTTGATTTTTTTTAATTTATTCCCCCCTACTCAGTGCTATGCTGATAAATGTTTAGCAACTGTCTCTCCAACTCTCCAAAAATATTTGTAGGTGTACTCGTCACATGCTTTTAAGTTTAATTTGCATTATCATGTTTTCTTCATCACTTTCTTAGGTCTAGGTAATCTACAAAACAATAAAGCAAGCATTTGCCAATTTCCAAGGTGTAAATGGGCACACTGAGAATTTAACAATCAGCTCTTCTGAACCATTTTAAGCTGACTCCAGCACAACTCTACCTCATACATGATTTTTAACTCCAGACAGACGATTCTCTCCCTCTTCTATGCCCCACCCACTCCCCCTCCTCTTAAGGTTGTTAGGAGCTCTCTGCTGAACTTTCACTTTTTTATTTCCTGGCACTATACATGATATAGAAGAAAGAACATTGAACTCAAAGTCAGAGTTCACATTCTGGCTCTAAACATATGTGACCACAGACAAGTCATTTATTTAACCATTTCAAGATTCTTGGTTTATTTGTAAAAATGGTGGGCAACAATCTTTCCATGACCTCCCTCAAAAGGGTGGTTGTGAAGAAAACATTTTGGAAACTTTAAAGCCCTAGACAAGTATGAATTCTCTTCTGAGCTATTCATGCACATCTCAGCACAAAGGAACACGGAGCATGATCATTTAAAGTATTTAAAGGGCTTTCAGGACCTCATTTGGCCCCGTTCACATTGTGTTCAAGTGTTATTGTAGCAAGGGTTGGATCAGGGCACGAATGACTGGGCAGCAGTGTATGCGCCATGGAATGGCTTCTGCAGACCCATGCCCTGAACATTCCATACACTCCAAGCCAACTGTAACTACATTATAATTATGACCACTCCAAGAACATCTCTTTCTCTCTTCCTACTCTGTCTACCTCCTTTCTCCTCTCTCTGTTTCTCTGGGTCTCTGACTGTCTCTCCTTCCCTCCCTCCCACTATCTTTTTTCTTCTCTCTCTCTCTCTCTGTCTCTGTCTCTCTTTCTCTCTGTCCCTTCTCTCTTCTATCTCTCTCTCTCTCTCTCTCTCTCACAATACACACACACACACACACACACACACACACACTGCCCAATACTCTCTAGTAATGGGCAGCAGTAAGCTCCAGGGGCATTCTCACCGGCATAGGTGGTCAGTCCGGCACACATTCCGCAGGTCCAAGCAATTGGGCTTCTCCTTGTCCTCATAGGAGCAGCTGGGGAGGATGGTCTGTCGGCGGCGCTCAGCACACGCCTGGTCACGGCATGAGCAGAAGAGCATGCGGTAGGTGTACTCGCTAGGCACCCTGTCAAAGAACTGGCGCAGAGCCTTGTGGCACTTGCGGCGGTTGCAGCGCTCAAAGTTGGAGACCTCACGGTTGCAGGTGGAGATGTAGGCCGAACGCAGCCTCTTGCAGTTCTCATTCAGGTTGCAGGCCTTGGCAGCATCTAGGCAGTGGTTGCTTTTTGCACTCATGGCCGGATCTGCCCCTGTCCCTGAGGAAGAGGAAGAAGGTCAGAGGTCATCAGGAGCATGGAGCAAAGGCTAATGATGAACTCTCATAACCACATAGCACTTCACAGCTTTTAAAACACACATATATCATCCAGTATCTCATGGAGATGCCCACAATAATCTGTGTCACTCAGAGGGCCAGTGTCCTTTGACAGATGAGAAAGCTAAGCCCAGAAAAGCTAAGTAATTTCCCAATAGAGGGCTTGGGTTTGAATCCTAACTTTGATCTCTTAACCTATGTGACCTTAGCTAAATTACTTAACTTTTATCAGCCTCATTTTCCCCATCTTGATGATCTCTAAAGTCAACACTAAGTCAATGATCCTTATTATTTAGGCTAGAACCCAGTTCTGCTGCTTATTTCTACTAAACTTAATAATTATCACTAAAATAGCTAACATTTACTACAGACTTTTAAGTGTGCAAGCACTGCCCATGCATTATTTCACATGATTCTCATAACAGTTCTACAAAATAGACACTACAGGCACCCCATCATCCCCATTTTAGAGATGAAGGAACCGATGGCCAGAGAGATGAGTGAGCCAAGATCATACGACCACAGACTGAGAGCTGGAAAGGATCTCTCTCAGAAGCCATCCAGGCCAACTCCATCATGTTACAGATGAGACCCAAGGCACTAAGGGATTTGTCCAGGGTCAGACAACCAACAACTGTCAGAGGCTGAATGGGAGTCCTAGATCTTGTAGCTCTAGGTCCATTTCTATGGCTAATATCCCACCCTGCCTCAGTCCAGGGCTCTGTCCATGTAGCGGCAATTACACTGGCATACCCAGCATGGCTGCTAGCTCAGGTTCTTAAATCTGCTTTACTAGGAAAGATAGCTATTTAAGGGGTCAACCATCTTTTTTTAATTACATTCACTAGTTCAGGGGGAAAGTCAGCACTCTGTACTTCAGAGAAAATACAAACAGAGAAAATACAAGCAGAGAAATAAAGACCCGACAGGGCTCTGACTGCCTGAATCAAAGCAATATTACTATACACTCTGCATACACCCCCAGATAGAGACAGCCTTTACATCTGAGCATACAGCCACTCAGAATCTCAACCAGAAACATCACAAGATCCTTCTCATAAGCAGTCCCCCAAAGCAAACTACCAACTTGGAGTATATATACACTTCTCAGAGCCAGAAGGCATCACAACCCTCCCAACTCTGCCTAATTAGAAATTAACAAAAGGTGTGAAAACCTTCCCATAAGCAAGCCTCCCCTAAGCAAGCTTCCTTTAATGGACTCCACAGGAGGCCTATTAATGGACAGGGAAGATATTAACATTACAGTCCCTCCCAATCCAAGCTAGATGACCCCAGCTGGAGTAGGATAGTTGTGACTGACGGGCTCATAGATGTACAGCTGGAAGAATGTTGGACGTTATTGAGTCCAAGCCCATTTCATAGATGAGGAAACTGAGACCTAGGAAGGTAAAGTAATTTGCTCAAGGTCACAAAAGTGAGTGTGAAAAGCAGTATTAGAATCCCAGATCCCCTGTTATACACTGCCTGACTTGGAGCATGGACTGAAAGCCAAAGCAAGAAAGGGAACTGAACCATTGCTGGACAAATTGAGGTGTTAGTCTTGTTACTACCATCCCACCCCTTATCCTAAGGAGGCCACCTGACTGAGCCCAAGGAGGATGTATCACAAACACCCCCATCACACCAACGACTTGGGGATAAAAAGACAAAAATCAAACTCCCAGCAATCAAAGAATTCACATTCCATCATGGAGAACAACACACATACAGATGCCTACATACAAAATAAATAGAAGGTAATTTGGTGTTTAGGGAGAGACCTAACACCTGGAGGTTGTCAGAAAAAGACTGATGTATGAGTTGGTATTTGAGCTATTTTCTGAAGGAAACCAGAGATTTGAATGGCTAGAGGGGAGAAGGAAGTTCATTCCAAGCATGGGAGCCAGACTGTGCAAAGATGGGGGATAGTAGGTGGAGTTTCACGTGGGACGAGCAGCAAGAATGACAATTTGAATGAATCAAAGAGTACATGAAGGAGAGAGGTGTATAATAAGTCTGGAAAGGTATTTTAGTGACAGGGGTGGTTTTTTGTTGTTGTTGTTTTGGATTGTTTGTGGTTTTTTGCTTTTTTTGGAAGGGGGAAGTCAGGACAATTGGGGTTAAATGACTTGCCCAAGGTCACAGGGCTAGTAAGTATTAAGTGTCTGAGGCCAGATTTGAACTCAGGTCCTCCTGACTTCAGGGCCCGTGCTCTATTCACTGCAGCACCTAGCCACCTCAGGTTTTTTTTTTTTAACCCAGTATTTATATTTGGTCCTAGAGGCAATAGGGAGCCAATGAAGTTTACTGAGCAAAAGAGAGATAGTCAAATCTATGCTTTAAAAATATCACCTACGTGACCTTGGGCAAGTCATTTAGATTATCTGGGCCTCAGCTGTCTATTCTGTTTGGTGAAAGTGTTGAACGAGATGGCACTTCTGGAATGCTTTCTCTTTCTTCTCCACTGGAAAATAGCTCAAGTTCAAGTAGTTGCTGGATAATGACTTGGATGATTTGGTCATGCCAGGTAAAGAAAGCTAGAAGGTGATTCAGAGGAACAGGGTTAAAATCACAGCTGTGCTGTAAATTTACTTGACTCCCTAGTAGGAATATAATAAATATTTATTGACTAATTGACTATCTGTGTGACTTTAAACGAATTTGTTGCTGTTGCTGTTGCTGTTCAGTCATTTTTAAGTCTGACTCCTCATAACCCTATTTGGGGCTTTATTGGCAAGGATACTGGAGTGGTTTGCCATTTCCTTCTCCAGACCATTTTATAGATTAGGAAACTGAGGCACAGGGTTAAGTGACTTGCCCAGGGTCACACAGCTAGTAAGTGTCTGAGGCCAGATTTGAAGTCAGGAAGATGAGTCTTCTTGACTCCAGGACTGGCGCTCCATGAACTTCGCCAGTTCTTCATCTGCAAAATGATGTGACTGGACCAGGCTCCCTCTGATATCAGTCATAGCTCTGACTCTCTGATCTATGATTTCTGAGGTCCCTTCCAGATCTAAGTATAGGCCCCTCTGACTGTGGTGTTGCCTGAATCTTTGAAGCTACTGACAAGTTGAGCCTCTAAGATTAACTGGAGGTTTTCTACTGGCTCTCTCTCTCTCTCTCTCTCTCTCTCTCTCTCTCTCTCTCTCTCTCTCTCCCCCCTCTCCCAATTAGCATGAACAGGAATCTGACAAAGTATTTTATCATGCAATATCAGTGGACAGGATTCACAGAGCCTGCCTTCTATCTCCTCAGCTACATGGTTACCTCTTAGAGTCAGGAAGAGCTTGGTTCAAGTTCTGACTCTGACAAATATTGATTTAGAGCATTTGGTTAGCTAAAAAGGAGGCAATGGCTCAGAGCTAATAAATATGCTAATAATAAGCTAATCAATTCAGAACTAATTTAGAGCAATTAACCTCTGAGTGCCCCAACGCAATGCTTTAAGGCCATAAGTCACAGATGGGTGGTAGACCTTGTATTCATTTTGTGTGTGTGCATGTATTACAAATCAAATATAAGCTTCTTGAGGGCAGAGACTGTTTTTTCTTTATATTTCTATTGTTGTTTAATTATTTCAGTCATATCTGATTCTCCTTGACCCCGTTTGGGGTTTTCTTGGCAAAGATATTGGAATAATTTGCCATTTCCTTCTACAGCTCATCTTACAGATGAGGAAACTGAGGTAAAAAGGATTAAGTGACTTGCCCAGGGTCATACAGCCAGTAAGTACCTCAGGCCAGATCTGAAGTCAGGGAAGGAGAGTCTGCTACTCCTTTCATTTCTAGCACCTAGTAATTGCTTGTTTGATTAATTGAGCCACATTCCAAGAGAAGCCCCCCACATAAGTACACAGACCCAAAAAAAGGGATATCTTAGGTCCTCCCGCTAGATTGTGGGAATAAAAAGGTTAAGTCCTGTCTCTTTAGTATTTACAGTGTATTTAAGGAAACAAGACCAATCAATCAACAAGCATTTATTAAGCACCTACTAGGGAAGGGAAAGTGAAGGGAACAGGCCTGTATTAAATACCTACTATGTGCCAAATAATGCAGTAAGTACTTTTTACAAATATTACCTCATTTAATCCTCACCACAGCCCTGGAAGTAGGTACTGTTATCATCTCCCTTCTATGGTGGAGGAAACTGAGGCAAACAGAGGTTAAGTGACTTGCCCAGGGTCACATAGCTGGTAAATATCTGAGGCTAGATTTGAATTCAGTTCTTCCTCACTCCAGGCCCAGAGCTTTGTTCATTCTAGGCACTGTGCTAGGCTCTGAGGGTTCAAGTCCAAAGAATGAAACTCTTTCTACTTGTCTTATCATACATGAAACAGGGCAAATTATAATCAAGTACTAATTCATAGTATGTCCTAAAAATGCTAAAGGCAATTCAGGGAGGAGCTGGATGACCTCAGAGTCAGGAGGACCTGAGTTCAAATTTGACTTGACACTTACTAGCTGTGTGACCTTGAGCAAGTCACTTAACCCCATGGCCTCATCCCTCCCCTCTAAAAAAAATAAAAGCAATTCAGAGATGGAGGTGAGTGAGGGGTGGGCTCTGTCCAGCAACATGCCTGTCCCCACAACAACCCCAGATAGGTAGAAAGAGAGAGGCTGTTCCAATTCCCTTCCTTTGGAGGTCTGGGAAAGGATGCAGAAAAGAAGCAGAGCTCCCATGAATGAATGCTCTGATAGGAACAGAGGCTGTGCTTTCATTCCCCCAGCTCCCAAGGTACCCTCTGCCTCGACAAGCCTCTGCCACCAGCCCAGGATGGGGGAGGGGAAGGGAGAAAGACCTTGCCAAGGAAGGGGCTACTCAGAGGGAACTGGGGTGGGGAGGAGGAACTATCCACAAGCAGCCAGGCTTCTCATGCAAACCCCTCAGATGGTCAGAGTGGCTTCTGGGCCAGGAGGAAGCAACCGCCCAGAGCTGAGGTGAAGAAGACAGAGTAGAGAAGCAGGGGTTGGGGGGAGAGAATAGCAAACGGGAACGGTAGCTAATTTAGGCCTGTGGTTGCTTTTAGGTTTCCCAGGTGTTCTGTTCCCTCTCCTCTCAGCATGTTCCTGCGCTAATGCCCGTGTAATTATAGCCTCAGTTGCTTCCATTTGGAGCTTGAATAGAGAAAGCATTTGCTATGGGGGAAAAAAATGGAAACCCCTGGGCCAAAACTTGGTAAATTTCCTAGAAACAAACAAACAAAAAAAAAAAAATTAAAAGGCAGGAAATGAAACGGTAGAAATAGGCAATTGCCTTGTTACCGGGAAAACGGCCCCCTCCCTCTTGTAGGAGGGGAGAGGGAGGGCAAGGGACCCAGGGTCCCTTCTATGCCAGCAAATTTATGGCTAGCACATAGCTGGCACTTAACTTGTTTATTGATTGATTGATCTCAGAAGAGAGCCCCACTTCAGAGCTCATCAGGACAATTGCCTTCTCTCCAGGCCCCTTCTCTAAGCAAGACCCTCGCTATTAAAACAAGTGGCATTCATGCCTAGGTTTCAGAGCCGGGGATCAGATAGCTCAAAGTCTATCTAGCCCAGCCTTCTCCTCGAGCAGACGAGGAAACCGAACCAGGAATTGACTTGTAGCAGCCAGGAGTCAATCCCAAATTCATAGGATTATTGATCTGACATTGGAAGGGGCCTTAGTGCTCCAGAGCAGACCTCTCCTTTCAGACATGAGGGAAACGAGGCTCAGAGAGGCTGAACAATCAAAGGGTCATAGTCAAAGATCTAGAAGGGGACTAAGACATCCAGTAATTCAGTTGCTTTATTTTACAGATGAGGACACTAAGACAGAAGGATATAAATTGACTTGCCCAGGATCAGATGGTTGGCAATTATTCCAAGTGGAATTCCAACAAGGATCCAGAGGGCTCAGAATCTCGCATCTAGCTGCCTCCCATAAACCCAAAATCACAGTTAGGGAAATCTGGATTTGAACTCAGATCTCTAAATATAGTAGTCTTTCCACTACACTGTCAAACAGTGTAAGGAGAACGGGGAAGTGTCCTCACCTACCTCACCCACCAGGAAAAAAGCCTAGCTGAGCTTTCCTGCCAGCAAAGAAAGGGGCAGCGATGCATGTACACTCCAAGGAGAATCTGACCCCCTCAAATTCCTTTCACAAAGTAAAAATGTAAATCCAGACCTCTCTGCTGCCACAAATTCTTCTTTCTAAGCTCTCACTACCTTTCATTCTACCAACTAAGTGGTGGAGTTGATTGAGCGCCTGCCTTAGAGCCCGGAAGACCCGAGTTCAAATTTGACCTCAGATACTTCCCAGCCGTGTGACCCTAGTCAATGCACTTACTCTCTGCCTCAGTTTCCTCAACTGTAATAATAACAGCACCTACCTCGAGGGTTAGGTTATGAGGATCGAAGGAGATGATACTTGTAAAGTGCTCAGCGTGATGCCTGGAACATAATAGATGCTGCATAAATGTCGTTCCCTTCCCTTCCTCTCATTAAAATTTCATTCCTTTGGGTCTTGGAGCTTTTTCTATCTTCAAGGATGTTCTTTCAAAAAGGAAATAGTGCCTGGAGGTGTCCCACTATGATATCAACTAACACTTTAATTACCCAGTTGATCCCTGAACAGAGATTAGTTAACAGCTATCAGAAAGCAAGAATGGGACAAAGGACTAGGGGGTAGAGGTGCAGTGTCAGGAGGAAGGGAAAGGTCCTCAGCCAAAAAAAAGTCTAAGGGCATCAGATATAGACATCACCAGCTCCCCAATCCTGTCCTGGCTATGTCCCTCAAAAGCATGCCTGTCGCCGGTTGCCAACCTCTTTACCGAATCAGAAAGGTCTGGCTAAAGCCAACTCATACAAGTAGAGGAAAGCTGATTGTTAAATTTTCATTGTGAGCATTTACACCTCAGAAATCAGCAAAAGCTTCAGATTAAGGCTTTATTTCATATTCTCTTGATTGTCTCGACTTAAGAAAGGGATAGAGAAAATGTTAATTATATAGATTCAACTTAAAGGTGTGTCACATGTACATTTTTTGAACCAGAAGAGAAACATTTATCTCTATGTCTGAAGTCTCCCTCTAGCCAGAGGCAATAAGGGTGCTGAGATATGAAGTTATTGGAAGACCACCAAGAACAAACTAAGATCGCACAAGACATAAAGGGAAGTTCTAGATTCAGTTGTCCCAGGTCCAGAGGAACCAGAAACACAAGGTCATACCCATGATCCTGCCCAGGCAAAACCTCCCCAGTTTGCCATAAAGGCTGGTGAAGAGTGAGCCTTGGGTATGGGTGGCAGATGAATAGATGGCAAACAGCTTCCTGGCTGAAAGTCTATGCTTTAATGACATTTGGCACTTTCCAAAACATTAACAAATTAATCCTCCCAGCCTCTGGGGATACAGTTCTGATTCATTATCTTCACTCACCCTATGCCACTGATGAGAGACAGGTGTAGAGAATCAAGGAGGAACCAAGGCCTGGAGAGGAGCAAGGCCTCTTACATACAACTGACTGCAATACTTTGTCTCAGTCCTTCTTCCCTTCTTCCCTCTCTCCCCGCTTCCTCCTCCTTTCAAAAACACACCCATCTTTTTTTCTCTTCTGGCATTGTTACTGGAAAAAATCTTTTCTGGGGCTACACAAGTCACTTATTAGACACACAGAATATTCATTCCCACTCCACCCCAAACAAACTGCCCAACCCCATCAAACAATCTTTTCTAGTTAAACATTTATTAAGCACTTATATGCCAGGCAACATGCTAAGTACTGGTTATACAAAGAAAGGAAAAAACATGGCCCCTTGCCTTCAAGGAACTCACATTCTAATGTGGGAGGGACAATATAAGACTAACTGTGTACATACAAGATGCATCCAGTATAAAAGGGAGATAATATTGGTGGGAAGGAACTAGCAATAAGGGGGACCTGGGATGGTCTTCTGTAGAAGGTAGGATTTGAGTCTTAAAGGAAATCAGAATGAAAAGGCAGAGGCATGGGTGAAAGCTACTACAAATGCCCAGAGTCTGGAGATAGAAAGTAGAGAACAATAAGGTCACTGTGGCTGGACTATAGAATTCAAGAAGAGCAAAGTATACAGAGATTGGAGAGACAGGAAGGGTCCAGATTGTAAAGGGTTTTAAATGCTAAACAGAGGATTTTACATATGATCCTGGAAGTAATGGGGAACCACTGGAGTTTGTGGAGTTGGGAGGAGAGAGAGTTGATGTAGTTAGAAGTGTACTTGAAAAAGATCATTTTGATGAACTGGCAGACTTCAGAAAAACCTGGAAAGATTTATATGAACTGATGCTGAGTGAAGTAAGCAGAACCAGGAGAACACTGCGCACAGTCACAGCAGCATTATTCAATGACTGACTTTGATAGACTTAGCTCTTCTCAGCAATGCAATAACCCAAGACAATTACAAAAGACTCACGATGGGAAATGTTATCCACATCCAGAGAAAGAACTATTTCAGATGAAAAATTTTCTCTTTTTTTTTGTTTTTTTCTTTCTCATGGTTTTTCCCTTTTGTTCTGATTCTTCTTTCACAAAATGACTAATATGGAAATATGTTTAACATGACTATACATGTATAGCTTAGATTACATGCCACCTTGGGGACAGGGGAGAAGAAAAAAATTAGAACTCAAAATCTTATAAAAGTGAATGTTTACAACTATAATAATTTTTAAATTAAAAATTAAATTGGGGGGAAAAGATCATTTTGGTAGTATAGTGGAGGATTAATTGGAAGGGGATGAGACAGAAAGACCAATTAAAAGAGTGTTAGAATAATCCAGGACCCCAGAGTCCTACAGCCAATTGGTTTCCTACCCTGGGCTACCCTACCTAAGGACAAACACATTGACCCCTCTGATCCTCTATGGGTCACTGGGAACAACTTCTAAAAGGGAAAAAAGGAGGTGCTGGGACTCTCTCTCAGAAGGTAGAGTTAGGGCCTAGAAATTTCCTCTGGAGTCCCCCATCTATGAGAACCTCAGCCAATCAGATGTACAAAAAATGAGAGACTCACAATTTCTTGAACCCTGCCCTTCCCTGAGCTTCTCACACCCATCCTTCCTCCATCCCTCAGATTCCCCTGGTATTTCCCTGGGCACCAGGCTGGGTTCCAAAAGGCAGACATATATCCCTTTCTTCTTTGTGGCTGTCATCGATGGCAGGACAAGGGTAAGGTCTGTTTGGGTGACTTCTCCATGCGGTACAGTGGAAAGGGGCAGGACACAGATTTCATATCAGAGGATGTACATTAAAATCCTGGCTTGTATAACCAAGGACAAGTGTCCTACCATAGGCTACCTCTACCTAAGAACAAACATAGGGACCCCTCTGACCTCCTACAGGTCACTGGGAAAAGCTTCTACAGGAAAACAGAGAGCTTTTTTTATCCTTTTATCTAAATTTATGATCCTTATAGCAGAATTTGGCTTTGACCCTTCCCCTCATGCAGCCTCCTCTTGCAGGGTACTAACCTTTAATCAATCTGCAGTGGTTTAAGATATGCCACCCTGTGGTTTCATTGGCGAGGTCTTGAAAACCAAAAGGCTTTCAAAACCCAAAGGACTCTATTTCTAATAGTGAAAATTCATATCAGTGGGAGAGATTTTTAAGGGGAAGAAGAGAGGGTGCACAGAAGGGTCTGCCCCCAACATCACAGTAATTCAACTGGCCTCTTCCTTAGGCCAGCCCTGACCAATCACCCTTAAGTGATAGAACACCTTTAGTATCCCAAGGCAAAAACAGACAACCAGAGGTCACCTAGTCAATAGGCCATGCCTTTTTCTCTGAGCAAAACAATATGCTAATCACCCCCTCAAAAAATAGGATTCTATCCTGGTAGAAACCTCTAGAGACCCCCACACACACACAAATATATATACACACAAAGCATGTGTGTGGACATGTACATACAGACATACAGGCTTACAAATAAAACCATCCAATATTCTTTGATATGTGGGATGGCTCTGTGGGAGGGGAAAGAGAAGAGATATTAGGAGAAATTTAGGTGGTGTAAACCAAAGATACAGCAAACAAAATTATTTTTAAAAACAAACAAATCCATCCCCCCACACACACATCTTTTCTATCTGCAGCACCTGCAAAATGAAGGGATGGAGATGGAGGGGACATATTTAATGACCTCTAAGGTATGTTTTCTAAGCTCCACCATTCTATGCTTCTGTGATCTCCTGGGCGGGCGCCACCATCCGAAGCTTATGCTGAGGGCAGTCAGCAGTGAGCAAGGCTGCCAGAACAAAGAGGATCATAGTAAACACATTCCAAACTGGGATGGAAAACAGCTGCCCCTGAGGTTGCTTCTCCCCAGCCCAGCCTGTGCCTGCAGTAAGCAAGGCAGCCTCTACCAGCCCCACCACAAAGAGAAAAAGAGGGAGGGAGGAGGCAGCTTATAGCAATGATGCAAGCTTTAGTTTGTCCTTGGTCTCTCCATCGGCTCCCCTTTGTTCCCTCCTGGAATCTACCCCACTCTGCATGTCCATCCTGCATCTTGCTCCTGCTCTCTCACTTGGTTCTCTTTCATCCGTGCTAAGGTGTTAATACATAATTAAGAGCAGGCTACACTCATATCAGTTGGCTGGATAATCAAACCCTCTCCAACAGGACTCTCTTTGTCTCTCTGTCTCTCTCTTTCTCTCTCTGTCTCCGTCTCTCTCTCTGTCTCTCTCCACTCTCTATCTTTCTCCATATCTACCTCTCTGTCTCTCCATCTCTCTCTCTGTCTCTCTCTCTGTCTCTGTCTCTCTTTCTCTCTGTCTCTCTCTGTCTCTCTGTCTCTCTCTGTCTCTCTCCATCTCTCTATCTTTCTCCATCTCTCTCTCTCATACACACACACACACACACACACACACACACACACACACACACACACACACCCTCTAGACATTTATCCCTCCAAATTCACCAAATGATATTCAAGGAACAGGTTGGGAAACATGTCCAGCAGAAATTCCCAACTTTGTCCATTCCTTAGATCCTATTTTTCAGAGCAGGTATGAAGTCCCACAGAAGAGAAGTTACAACCTTTGAGAAGAACATAGTTCAATGGTCAAACCATGTACAGAAACCTGACTCTCAGACAGAATCTGGGTGCCTTGTAAAGGTGTGGTCAGACTATACTTAGGAAATGGAAAAGGAAGCATGGTTCTTGGTCTTTGAACTAGGAAAAGACAACAGTCATATCACGCATTGGCTGCCAACAACACTGATCTTACATGTTGTTGGTGGAGTAGGTGGTTCTCCATATGATATAATTTAAGGGAATTTAAAAGTACCTCTCAATCCCTTGGTCCAAAAATATCTCTCCCATTTGGTGTTGTTCAGTCATTTTCATTATGTCTGACTCTTCGTGACATCATTTGAAGTTTTCTTGGCAAAGATACTGGCGTGGTTTGCCATTTCCCCCTCCAGTTCATTTTACAGATGAGGAAACTGAGGCAAAAAAGCTTAAGTGACTTGCCCAGGGTCACATAACAAATAAGTATCTGAGGCTGGATTTGAACTTCAGGCCCAACATTTTATCCACTGTGCCACCTATCTGCCCATTTCTCCCCCTATTGTGCCTGAAATTCTACTAGTTGAAATGTAATTCCCTTGACTAAAGTAGTACCAGTTCCCTAGGGTCCTTAATGCAAATTTTCCAGGAGTAGAAGGAAAGGAAGAGGCTCAGAGTTGAACCTTATGAGTATCATAGCTCTAGAGGTGAAGGGACTTCAGAGGTCATCTAATCAGAACCTCTCATTTTCCAGATGAGGAAACTAAGGTCAGCTTCGCATTGAAGGAAAAGTTTTGCCATCATCCTCCCAATAAGAGGCCGCTGGAGCAATCCCTAAGTACTCACAAGGTACCTGAAGGCAAAGGATGGGAGAGAAGAGACAGGAAAGAGCCAACTTCACAAGCACAACTCCTGGTAGACAGACAGCTGGCTCCCTCTCCAGACAGGCCTGAAGGTTTCTCTCAGGGGGCACAGCAGGTCAGCATAAGCACAGCACCATCTGCTTTCCACACTACCCCCAGGA
Organism: Pseudocheirus occidentalis; assembly: GCA_028646575.1. NCBI lineage: Eukaryota > Metazoa > Chordata > Mammalia > Diprotodontia > Pseudocheiridae > Pseudocheirus > Pseudocheirus occidentalis. Next base: position 211,450,952 of record CM053595.1, on the reverse strand, counting down.
CTTTCAAAGCCCAACTAATGGGAAAGGAGGAAAACTGGGCGGACCTCCAAGCTCCATCCCTTGTTTCTCTGGACCCCAAGCCACCACCTTCCTCCCTACCCCAGATGCTTCCCCCCTGAAGGGAGAGGTATCAGGTGACAGAGCTCTGCTAAAGCCCCATTTGTCTTGACACTCAGAGAATCTGACAGCTGTTAGGAAAGGAATGTGATTTAGAAATTTAAATAACACATTTCTGCATTCGACTGGGGAGACAACCTGAGGATAAGCAGTTTATCTCCCCAGTCACGGTGAAAGGTGGGCAGGGAGCAGGGCTAATGATTTCCTCTCTACTCCCTCCTCCCCTTCTCATTCACCAGAGCCGCCCCCAAACTGGCCTGCCCCCCACTCACAGTGCTCCAGGCCACACCACCCACACTCCATGTATCTGCAAAATTGCCCAGGGCGGAAACCAGGGCAGGACTTCTTCACTTTCAGAGACACTTGTTGGGAAAAGATCTCAGCCCAGAAAACTGAGGGACAGAATGAGAAGCCAAACCCTCCTAGCAGTACCATACACTGGGTGAGAGTTAAGCATGGACCACTGAAGTCATCACTGCCATCTGCAAGCTCTTGCCCCTGGGATAGGCTTAGGGGTGACTGCTCCTCTTCCCAAAGGTGAACACCCCCCTCTTCCTGCCAACACGCACCACAACAGACCAGTTCTAGGAGCCAGAGAAGAATAGTGGAGAGCCTAGCAGAGAGAAGGGAAGAAACAACAGCCCAGAGCTTGCTGGGAGAAGTCTGACGCCAACTCCTCCCTCGGCGTCCACTCCTCCGCCCCTAGCACGAAGGTTACCTCTCTATTCCCCAAATACACCATACACATGCCCAGCTCTTCACTTTGGCCCCCACATCTCTAAATCCTACCCATCCTTCAAAGCCCAGCTCAAATCCCTCTCCCTCCATCAAGCCGCTCCAATTCCAAGGACCTTTCACTTGCTTTCATCCCATGTATTATCTTTGACATTTCCTCGGCCCCTGTCATCTAAAAATTGGTCTTTAGTTATCTTTTTTGTACACTCTGCTTCCCCTGTGAGCAAGATTGTGAGTTCCTAGAGGACAGGATCCTAGTCTTAGGACTAGTTTATTAGTCTTTGTGTTTGCAGCCAACAAAGAACCTGACCCAGTTCTGGACACAAGATAGGTTTTCAGTTCATAAATTGGTTTATTGATGACTCTTATTGGTTTTCTTCTCTCTTGGGCCCCTCTGAATAGTAGCTAGCATTTAAATACTTCATCAGGGTTTGCAAAGTGCTTTACAGTGATTATCCTCAAAATAACCCTGTGATGTACGTGCTATCGTTATTCCTATAGATGAGGAAACTTAGGCAGGCACAAAGATGTTAACTTGTTACATAGCTAAATAATGTCTAAGGCAGGACTCAACTCAGGTTTTCCTGACTCCAGGTCCTGAGTTCCATACACTACCCCACCTAGCTTCCTATGGGATGAGGGATAGTCCTTTCAAGAAGGCTACCAAAAAAGGGACCAAAAAGGACTATTCTGAGTCTCAACTGTCTCCTTCAGAATGTAATTATAAACCATAGATGGCAGCTAGGTGGCACAGTGGATAGAGGAGGGCCATCAAGTCAGGAGGACCTGAGTTCAAATCCAGCCTCGGATACTTACTTAGCTGGGTGACCCTGAGCAAGTCACTTAACCCTGTTTGCCTCAGTTTCTTCATCTGTAAAATGAGCTGGAGAAGGAAATGGCAAACCACTCCAGTATCTTTGCCAAGAAAATCCCAAATAGGGTCACAGAGAGTCAGATATGACTGAAACAACTCAACAACATAAAGTCATAAATAAGAATCCCTTTGGACAACATGTAGACTTAGAAAACTACATATTAATATTATTTATGTTTTATTGTATTGCTTATTTTATTAACTGTTTCCCAATTAAATTTTAATTGGGATAGGTCACATATCCCAGGCTGCAAATCTGATCTCTTTGTCCTAAGGCATTCCCTTCTAAGGAGCTCAGTTTTGTACAGATCCACCACTGTGGGATTTTTTTCTACCCTCAGAGATCCCTCTGAAGCCAGTTAAAGTCATCTTCACCTCAGAATGCTGCCACTGAGCCCCTCACTTACAGAAGAGAGCCCATACATAGGGCCCCTTCCCCTAGGGGGATCATGATTCAAGAGGGCCATGCACTGTGAAGAAGGAGATAAAAAACATTGGACTGGAATTTATGAGGCCATCAAAGTTCCAGAATAAGCTCAGTCAGAAACTTGCTGAGTAAACATGGGCAAACCATCTCATTCAGGAACTCTTAACTTGTTTTATGCCATGGACCTCTCTAGAAGTCCAAGGAAACCTCTGGACCCCCTTTCCAGAATGTTTTTAGAAGCAACGAGTAAAATTCATAGAAATACATAGGAAACCAATCATATTTAAATCAAAATGTGATATTTTTTTTCCCTTCCAAATTCACACATGCCCTGAAATATGCTCACAGACCGATGGAACCCAAGAACTCCTTTCTCTAGGCCCCAGTGCCATCCTCATCTCTAAAATAAGGAGGTGGGGCCAGACCAGAGGTATCAAACATGCAGCCTGCCAGTAACATTCCCAAGGGGGGTCTTGAACCAGCCTAAAATGTAAGTGGGAGATATTTGACAAAATAAATAAAAATAACAATAGAACATAGATAATATTTATATTTGGTTTTCAGATACAATATGTGGGCTGCAGGGCCCCATTTCTATAGGAATTTTGTTGGCACACCTGGACTAGAATCTCCCCAAGTTCCCTTCCAGACCTGAAAAAATCCAATGATTCTGAGACTATTAGCCAAGGTCCAGCCTGAATCCTCCAATTTTCCCTCTGGTGGGGTAAAGGAGGGTGGCAAGGAAGAAGGAGACCTATGACTGTATTCCCTCCCTCCAGGGGAATTCACAGGCAATTCCCACTGACAAGCAAAGGCCATCTGCCTGTCTCGTCTCTCCTGTCACAAAGCCCTGAGTCCCAGTTGCTGTTTCTGAGAAGAATTCCTTTTATCCTAGCTTTGATCTCTGGCTGGGCTCCTCCAGCTTTGTGTACCTACCTCACCCCACCCCATCCCAAGCAGAAATCCACCTTCTCCCTCCTTTCCTCCTTTCCCTGTCCTCAGCCTCCCCTCCTCCCTTCTCTCTCCCTTCCCCCTTCTCCCCCTCCTTCCCCCTTCTGTCCTCTCTCACTCCATTCCTTCCTCTCTCTCTCTCTCTCTCTCTCTCTCTCTCTCTCTCTCTCTCTCTCTCTCTCTCTCTCTCTCTCTCTCTCTCTCACACACACACACACACACACACACACACACACACACACACACACACAATCATACACCCCTGCTGGTTCCCCATCACCTGCCTCTTCCCCTAGAACCACAGCCCCCTGGGATGCCTCTACTTTAAAACCCCTTTCTTCTGATATAGCTACCTCTTGGTTCTACCTTGCTTTCATACTCAGCCACCTGCTTTTTCCCAGCCATAAGCACTCTGACTTAGGAGTAGAAAGATTTAAATTTGAATTCCAGTTCTGATAATTATCAGCTTTCCAACCTTAGACAAATTACTTTAAACTCTCTATACCTCAGTTTCCTCATCTGGAAAACAGGAGTGGTTATTATGAGAAACATGCTTTGATATTTTTAAATTTCTACAAAAAGTAGGTTATTATTTTTTATTATTATTATTTTAGATGTAACTTGAGAGAGTTTAGAATAATAGTTATTATGCTGGGTCACCCATATGACTTTCCCTAAAGATCTAGGCTACATCTTGCTTCACAAGCCTTGGAGCCCAAGAACAGAGCAGCTGGCCAAGGGATCTCAAGGCTCATAACTGAATTCAAGTTATTCAATTCAAGTTCAAATTCAACTAACTAGGGTTAGTTGGGAACAAGAAGAGAAAGGAATGAGAAATAAATCATCCACCCGACCCTACCTTGGTTAGGACAGTATTCTAAGGGGATCTGGGCACTTTTATTGCCCTCCCCCCCAAAAAATCTTGATTGACCTATTCTAGTGGGGCACCAAGCAAGGGAGGAAGTAACAGTAATAGCTATCATTTATAGCAAGCTTTGTCAAGTGTTTTATATACAGTATCCCCTGTGTGTCTCAGAGCCACCCTGTGGTAGGTAATTCAGGTGTTATTATCCCCATTCTACAAATAAAGAGACAGGTTTAAAAGGGATTAAGCGACTTGCCCAGGATCACACAGCATCTAAATGTCTGAACTGGGATTTGAACTTAAGTCCAGGTTCAGCATTCTCTTCATCACAACACCCTTCCTGACAGTAGGGTACAAGTATCCAAACAAAGGACCCCAGGCTCCGTGTGTAATACAATATAATGAGATGAATTAACACAAAGTTCTCTAGGAAGAGGCATCAGAAGGAAGAGAGCAACTGACTCAAAGACCCAGCAGGATACTGCCCAGCTGACCCAAAGACCCAAGATACTGCCATTCCCCAAAATCCCTGGTGTACCAGGCTTGAAGAATAACACTGGTAGTAGTGGGGTGTACCCCATGCCACATATACACTTAGAGAGCTCATTTATACAGAGTACAAATGAATATCAAAAGTAGCCTTGAAAGGGGGGGAAAAAAACAGTATGCAATATTAGTCTTGCATATACCCATAAATTCATACCACACATATATCCAGTGTATAAATGAATCCCCCAAGAGTAACGCTAAAGGAGAAAGCCAATAAGCAACGTCATCCTTGCATGGAGAGAGGGAGGATAAGGCCCACTTAATTCCATCACATCACAAAATGGCGGCACTTCTAGGGACCTTGGAGACAGTCTAGCCTAGGCACTTCACTTTTAGACTTGAAACAGAGATCCAGAGGGGAAGTAAGTTGACCGGGCTTAGTCAGCACTTAGGGGCAAGAAGGTTCCTAGCCCTCATGTCTCCAAGTTCCTATCCTGTGCTCCTTCCAGTACCCTAGGTTGTTAACTCCTCCCTGGTGTTCTTAAAGCTCCATGGCCCTGCCTAGCATATACTTTGTCCTAGAAGGCATTAACACCCCCAGAAGCATCACCCCCTTTCCTCCTTCCTTCTCTTCCCTTCCCCCACTACTCTTCAGACAACACCCAAGTAAGACTACTGATTCACCATACCATAGGGATGTCTCTACTTAGAGGTAATCTGGCAGAGGCAGAGGGCCAAAGAGCCCCAGTGTCCAAAGAGGCCTGGCCTCCATACCAACCAGAGGTGACATTCATCTAGTCCTTAAAGGCTTCCAAAGAACTCTACGAGCACTATTATATTTGAACCTCAAAATAACTCTGTGAAAAAAAGACTATTGGTATTATCCTCATCACACAGAAAAGGAAATTGAGGCCTCAGAGAATATGTGATTTGTCCACGATCAAATAGCTAGTAAATGTTGGAGGGAGAATTTAAATCAAGATCTCTCCTAAATACAATCACAGCAGGAGGACCTGAGTTCAAATCTGAAGTCAGACACTTACTAGCTACGTGACCCTGGGCAAGTCACTTAACCCCAATCACCTCCAAAATGAATGAATGAATAAGTAAATGAATGAATGAGTAAATAAATAAATATAACTGCGGCATTATTTCCCCATATGCCCTCCGTGATGAGGAGATCCTAGCATTCACTCTTAAGATCATAGTTCTGGCGTCATCATCTATCTTAGAGGCAATCCAGTCTGGCATCCTGCTTTTACAAATAAGGAAATGAACAGGACTGTGACACTAAATGTCTAAATATCAACACTCAAATATCTATAGATATATACACATACATATATACATACATTTTATTGTTTGGGGTTTTTTTTTTGCTTTCTTGGAGGGGGGAAGGCAAGGCAATTGGGGTTAAGTGACTTGCCTAAGGTCACACGGCTAGTAAGTGTTAAGTATCTGAGGTTGAATTTGAACTCAGGTCCTCCTGACTCCAGGGCCAGTGCTCTTTTCACCGTGCCACCTAGCCATCCCAATATACATACATCTTAAAGTTTCATCTGCATTATTAATATTTTCCCCATCATTTTAAGTCTCAACAATAAACACAACAATAATCAAGCCCTGACATAGTGTTTGCTGAGATATAAATGCTCACACCAAAAATTTAACCATCAGTTCTCACAAGAGGTTAAGAGCTGGTTCCATCACACTCCCAAAACTGAAGTACAGAGACATGAAATAGCTTGCTCAGGGTCACACAGTAAATGTCAGAGGCAGGATTTGATAGTAAGTCTTCCTAACTCCCGTTTCAATATTGTATCTGCTATGCAAAACTACTTCTCATCCCCTAAAAGTAGTGCTCTATATGTGAAGTGGAGGTGGGCAGAAGGATAAGAAAAGTGTCTAGGGAGGAAGGGGAGGGGGAGAGAAGGGGAAAATGTATGTCTGACCCAGCTGCCTGTAGGCAGCAGATAATAGGGAGCTGATATTGTGGGTTAGAGACCCAGTAATTTGCTCATTTGTCTTGTTGACATCCTCGTCTAGCAGAATGTCAAGTCCATTAAGTAAAGATTTTCTTCTAAGAGGACACTTGGGCTTAAGTTCAGAGTCATCTGATGTATGGGCTGGGATATGGGCCCAAGCTGTTCCATAGCCAAGGAGGCACGCCCACTGGAGGGACCACTGGATGCCACCTCATTTTGCCTGGAATTCCTCCAAAGTCCCTCCTACTTCTGACATATGTGGCTCATCTCCCTTCTGCCACTCATTCTTCAGGCTTCATGATGTATTTCTTTCTCCCTTAGAGGTTTCCCTTGATATTCGGTTTGACACAATTTCATCTACAAGCCTCATCTGGCACCTGTATTGATATCAGAGTTGGCCTTCAGGACCAGAGAGGACAGGGAAGGCAGAAAAGGCACCTTTGGGGTAGCCAGGGTAAAAGCATACTGAGCATCTACAGGCATAAGAAGGAGGACCACTGCTGCCCATGACTTTCACCTCATCAAAACGCCTTTTTCTTAGGGAAGGGAATGACTCAAGGGCAAGGTCTTTTTCAAATTCATCCAAAGAATACAAGAAATCACATCTGGAAAGGACTTTAATAATTATCTCATTCAACCACTCTCTGAATGAGGAAAATGAAGTCTTTGAAGAGGAAAGGACTTGCTCAAGGTCACACAAGTAGAAGAACCAATATTATCATCCAGGTCTCCTAATTCCTGTTATAAGGCTCTTCTTTCTCCTATACCACAATGCATGTAAGGGTTGGGTGGAGGGAGAGAAAGGAGGACTCAATTTAGATGCCAATCCATTTTTATGGTCTCCAGATGTATTCCCAATAGGAGTCCAGAGAGAGAGAGAGAGAGAGAGAGAGAGAGAGAGAGAGAGAGAAAGAGAGATCCTTAATTGTCTAATTTGAACTGCTGCAACCCTCTGCTTGTGAGTCTAGAATTATTCACACACACACACACACACACACACACACACACACACACACACACAGAGAGAGAGAAAGAAAGAGAAAGGGCACATTTGTCATCTCCACCCTATCTACCCCTCTAGAAAAGCCTTCATTCATAAAATTTCAAGATCACACCAGGAAGACATTGCTTACAAAGCCAAAATACCCTCAAGCCTTAGATGTTCACAAAGTTATCTTTAGATAGCCTAATAGCCCTGGGTAGAGAGTTTCACACCAAGAACATTTCAGAGAAAATTCTGGTCCAATCCTTTTGCTGCCAAAGGCCTTCCTCCCTATGAAGAGTTCCACTGAGAGACTTTCCATGACTAAGAGAATACCCCAATACCCACAGATTCATCTCCCAATCAGAGTTTCTCCCACTCCCCAGTAATGGCAAGACTTTCACATCTTTCATCCCCTAGTTCTCAGGGGCAGGAAAAGAGTAAGGTCAAAGAACCAAAATATATCAAGTCCAGATCCAGTAACAGACAACCACCAATGAAGAAGCCAGGACTAAGTAGCCCTTCCTCCTTGTTCCCTAAGGCAGGTCAATGAGGAAAGCACAAGACCCAAATACTCCTTCATTTAGACTACCCATCTGAGCAGCAACTGATTTAAAAACCAAAGTAAAAAATGAGCTGGTGAGAAAAGCAATGGAAGTGGAGACCAAGAGCAGGACCAAGACACAGGTACACCTGGAAGGTATGTATGGTGAGAAAGCCCCAGAGGTGTGACAACGTAAAGCAGGTGAGGTTGGTGAGAGAGGGAAGGAAAGCTCTGGCATTCAGGATTAAAACCGGGCTTCCCAAGGAGTCCACTTACCTGAGAAGATTGAAGCAAGCCTGAAGATGTCTGAGAGGCGGGAGGTGATAGGCTCATAGGGTGAGGCTTCATAAAATTCCTCTCCTAAAAGAGAGAAAAGAAAATGAAATTGATGGACATAATCTTGTCAGGGTGAGGGAACCAAGGTTGAAAAGCAAACTCTCCTTCCTTCCCTTCTTCTACTGTGAGCCAAATGACCTGGGTTTGAATCATGCCTCTGTCACTTGTAACTTGCTTGGCCTTGGGCAAGGCATCTAACCTCTCTGGGCTTTAGGCTTCTCTTCTCTGAAATGAGGGTGCTTGATTATATGGCTTTCTAATGTCCCTTCCAATTATAAATCTATGACCTTGTAGAAGAGCCCTTTTTGTGTGTCATGGACTACTCTGACAGGCAGCCTGGTGAAATCTACAGTACCCTTTTCAGTATAATATTTTTAAATGTATAAAATAAATGTAATACTATTACAAAAAAACCAGTATGTTAAAAGAGAGTTATCAAAATTATTTTAAAACCAAAACAACAAATTCATGGATTCCAGGTTAAGAACCCCTGCTGGAGAGAAGGGGCAAGAACATTGGCCAAATAGGAATCCAGAATCTCCCTGACCCCATACACATATACTGCTTTATTCCATGCCCTCCTTCCAAGAACCTCAGACTCCTCCCTTCTCAAACCGCACTGATCTTCCTCCTGTTTTTCTCCATAACTTCATCTGTCAACTCCCTCTGTGTGCTTCTCTCCTTCCCCCCATACCATCAAACTCCCCCGATTCAGAGCCTTGTCATAGGAGGATAGAAAGAGGAGAAAGAAAGATGGAGTGACAAGACAATTGGAGAAGACAGAAGACAAGTGGCATATTCTAGCCTCTAGCAACCTAGCCTAGGAGCATCTCTCCCTCCATGACTTGCTGGGAATCTCTCTCTTCCCACCCCCACCCCCAACTCCAAATCCTCATTTGGAAAGAGCCTCTTTAGATAGCACTGAGAAATCAATGGATTTAGAGTCAGAGGGGTAGGAGAGGAGGTAATGACTCATAGCCTCACCCACCCATTTCCAATCTGCTGCAATCTCCTGGCACATTGGAGGTTAAGGCTGGCCTCTAGGGATATACCTCTTCCATGAAGCCTACCTTGACTACAGTCAACCCACAAAAGCCTTCCTTGCTCTGAATTCTTAGGACCCTTATCTCTCAGACTTATTGGGGATTGAGCTTGGCTTGCACTGTCTACTGACATCTCTTGTATTGATAGTTAAATATCAAATAGCTAATTTGCAAGACTCAAGTGAAACACATGGGAACCTGCCTTCAAAAACACAAAGGTGCTATGAGCAAAGTGTTAGATTGAAAAGAATACAAATTATTTTGATGCATGACACTGTCATTTAATGTATGCTATGTTCCTCCAGTTAGACAAAGCATCTAGAGGACAGGAACTGAGTCTTACTTATCCTTGTACACTCCCTGGCAGCTACTACTCTGTTGGTGCTCAATAATTGAAAGTAGGTTAAATGAAAGAAAGATGGCCTTTAACGGGTCATTCTGAAATGGGTAATTCTATTGTCCACAAAATACAAGGGGGAATTTCTGTTGATGGCTGATAGCCCCTAAGGTTTGAAGAGAATACTCAGAAAACTAAGACCCAGTAACACTGGATTCATAGATTCATAGGATTTCAAGCTGGAAAGGATATCTAGTCCAACCCTCTCATTTTGCAGACAGGAAAACTGCTAAAGTTCAGAACTAAATCATTTGTCAAAAGGTCACACAGGAAGGAAAAAGCAGAGTTGATCTGAACCCAGGCTCCCAAATCAGTACTTGACTCTCAAGCCTAAATCGTGGCAGGAGCACCTGGCTGAGAACTTAGTGAGAAAAGCCTACACAATTTCCAATTGGGGTTTATGGATAGCCCTTAGTTATGAAAGCATCTTTTTCCTGTACAGAAGGAGCTGAGTGAAATGTAAAGACGCTGGCAGTCTGGGCTGTGTAGATAATAGGAATAGGAAGGATAACAATTTAAAAGGAGGAAGACAAGGAACATGAGACCACTAAACAACAGAACACCTTTGGAAGGGGATGGAGTGGCCAGGTGTTAGCAGTGATTCTGCCACTAGCTGGGTTACCTTGGACAAATCCCTTCCTCTCTGTGAGCCTTGGTTTTCCTACATGTAAAGTGAGGGTGCTGGACCAGATGATCTCAGAAGGCTTTCTGCTTCTTTGATTCTATGATTATCACAAGCTGAACAGTAACACCACCAAAGGGAATTTTGATTTCATATTCATATCATGCAGCATTTCCCTACCACCTCCTGTCGTCTTCCTAGCTCCAAGGGCCTCAGGATTCCAAACTTAACTTTATCTCTGCTAAAGGCAATAAGATTTAATAAAGCCCCACATCTAACCTAGCCTATCAGAAGTCACCAAGGAGGTGGGAGGATGGGGGTGAAGACTTGGAGATGGAGAAGAAACCAAATTCCAGCAAATTCTTCTCCCATTTCCAGTTCCCCACCCTCTGACCCAAACCCCAGCAAGGTTTGTTAAATAAGGGGCATAGAGGAATCACTGCAACTTCCCCTCAGGAGACTGTTCAATCTAGTTCATGAATAATTAACTCGAAGGTGGACCTTGCCACTCACAGAAAAATTACCTTCCATTCAAAAGCTCCCAGCTTTCCATGGCCAGCCTTGAGGGTGTGAATGATCCCTGGCCCAGAGCCCAGAAAAGGACCCTCTTCCAGCATTAAGAAACAAGCCCTGTCCCAAGGTAGGGGGGGGGGGGCGGTGAATAAGAGAGATAGACAAGAGGCAACAAGGATAAACATGTCCTTCCTAAAAGAATTATAGAGGAAAAATCTCATCGCAGATAACTTTTGATGAACTGGTAGCATCCTCTAGAAATTCTACTAAATCCAAGCTTTAGGAGACTGCTGGGGAATGGCCACATAATGGACAGAGGATTTGGGGTCAGAAGACATTGATTTGAATTCTAACTCCACCCACAATTGTGTGAGCTTAGGCTTCCCTTACGCCAAGCTTCCATTTCCTTTTCTGTAGAATTAGGGAATTAGACTCCTTTGCATAACGGTAACAGCAGCAGCTAGCATTTACATACCACTTTAAGGGTTATGAAGTGCTTTACAAATATTCTTTTATTTGATTCTTACAGCAACTTTGGGAAGTAAGCACCTTTAACTATCCCCATTTTACAGATGAGGACATTGAAGCAAAGGTTACAGCTAGGAAGTGTCTGAGGCTATATTTTAAATCAGGACTTCCTGACTCCAGCTTCCACTGTACCCACTGTACCACCTAGCAGTTTTATATTCCATGAAGATGGGGGAATAAAAAATTGTGTCTAGGCCTTCTATGCAGAAAAGAGGTATCTGTAATCAGGAGCTCCAGAGATGATGGATGCAGAAGCACTTTCAAGAGCATAGAGTTCTATATAGTATAAAAGTAGGGCATTGCTCACCTGCACAACTTATTAGAATCAAAGAATTTCAGAGTATTATAGGACCTCAATGGCCATCTCATCCTCCCCCGATTACTTAAAAACAATTCCATCTGTCACATAATCCAATCAGTGGTCATTCATCCTCTGCCTAAAGACCTTGGGTGGGAGAAGAATTAGTATTTCCAATAGCCCATGACACTTCTGGATACTTCGAATTGTTTGGAAGTCGCTCTTATCGAGGCCACTTCTAGCCAAGGCTGGTGGACAAGGCCAATCCCTCTTCCACAAGATGTCCCTTCAAGTAGTTGGTGCCAGCTAACCCTATCTCCTTCCTCTCCCACCCTCCATGCAAGTCTTCTTCAAACTAAAAATCCTCAGTCCCTTCAGATGCCCCATGACTATCTTGTGAGATAATACAAAGGTATGTGAGACTGGTCAGGCCCTCTTAGAGCCGCTGAGAACAGATCACAATGCTTTCATTTCTAGCCCAGGAAATTTCTGTTTCTTCTATAGAGCTTGTTGTTGTCATTCAGTTATGTGTGACTCTGTGACCCCTTTGGAGTTTGTTTGGGTTTTTTGCAAAGATATTTGAGTAGTTCACCATTTCCTTCTCCAGCTCATTTTACAGATGGGGAAACTGCAGCAAACAGACTTGCCCACAGTCACATGGCTAGTAAGTGTCTGAAGCCAGATTTGAGCTCAGAAAGATGAGTCTTCCTGATTCCAAGGCCAGACACTCTATCCATTGCACCAAGTGCCCCTCTAGTGGTTAGCTGTCACTAGTTATTGGGGAGACTACTTGAAGTAACCCTTCTCTGTAATTTCCTCTCCTGCAACTCCCAATCTCATTCCATTTTCCCTCTGCTTTCACTATAACTTGAGACAGAACTGAAAGTTTCCAGGAGAAACCAGATAGCTAAGCTTATTAAATCAATAATGTTGATTTTACATGAAGCTCTAAGTCAATTGTCTTTGTCCTCGGGGTGTTTCCACCTTTGCTAGGGAATAAGATGCAAAATGTCTATAGTAGGTCTTTATTCCTTCTTTCTCGTTGCTAACTGGGGCTGTCTTCCAGAGAGGTGAAGATAATGAAGTGGAAGGCATCTCAGAGGTCATCTCATCCAGGTAGCTAAGGGATGCAGAAACTCTGAGTTCAAATCCTGCTTAGTTAGACACTTAATTGTTTGTGACCTCTGTTGGAGAAGTCACTTAACATGTGATCCTAAATAAATCAAAAGGAAGTTGCACTTGGGAGCTCCTAAGGGTTCCTTCCAAGAATTCTGAATAAAGATTTCTTGGGAGGAAGAAGCCACACACAGCCAAAGACCACCCTTGGTCATTTCTGGAAAGCTGGAATGGTTTACTTCCCTTTTCCTCTAACCCACCCTCTTCCTGTCCCCTATTGCTGCTAGTCCTGCCAAGCAGGGGCTAAGAAGAACAGCTGAATCTCTCTTCCATAGGAAAGCCCCAGGAAGTCTTCTCACCCTTGGGTTAAGCATCTCTATTTCCTACAAATGGTCCTCATATGGCAAAATCTGGAGTTAATTATGAAACAAAGCTATTCTATTTTGTGGTGTTATGCTGTCATTTTCAACTATATACTCCAATTTCTATTTTTATGGTAGATTCAACCTACATTCCCCAAGTAGGTCCTAGGTGGTCAGTTTGGTCTGAGTAGAACTTTGGATGAATTCCCCAGGATACTGAGCCTTCTCCTACCCAGACCCTCCAAAAGGAGACCCAGCAGAGGGAGAGATGCCCAGACTGGATTTGGGCGTCAGGCTAACATTGTGGAAGGGTCATCCAGGACAGGGAGAGCATCCATATCCAGAACTGGCTTACCCCAGCTGGGCCATAGTTCCTACTGAGAGTGCAGCACTCAGGTCAACAATTCAAGCACTTGGAGCTGCCATCAAACATGAATAGCTTTGAAGCCGGGAAAATAACTAAACAGGAAGAATCACCCAAAACAAGAGACCTGCTGAGATCATGAGAATTTCTCAGTGACAATAGTGTATTTGGGCCACCATTTTAATTTTTCCTCCATCTTAACCCCTCCTGTGTCTGGCAGCTCTGATAGGTGAGCCTTTGTCTTATTTTGCTTGGAACCAGGCTATCGCCTGGCTGTTTCCCCCCACCCTTTTCCAGTTTCTCTTTATGTTTTGTCTTCTCTCATTAGAATGTAAGTTCCTTGACTTGCTTATATTTCTATCCCCAGAACATAGCATAATTCTTGGCACATGGTAAGAGTTTAATAATATCTCTCCACCCATCCATCTATCTATCTAACTATCCATCCATCCATCCATCTATGTATACATACATACATACATACATACATCTGTCCATCTGCCCATCTATCTATTGATCAATCTATGTCCAAGAGTAGATTTCCTGATTGAGTCATCCAGAGGAATGAGTTTCCCTTATTTACAACTGTATTTCTTTAGCCTATCAATCTGAAGACCATCTACTAATTCTATCTGTGGTGAGGGGCCTCACACTCAGTCTCCCTCCCATAAGTTTTTGGGGATTTTTGGGGTTTGGGGGGTGGGGTTGCTTTTTGGAGGGCAGTTGGGGTTAAGTGACTTGCCCAAAGTCACACGGCTAGTTTTTGTGTCAAGTGTCTGAGGCCAGATTTGAACTCACGTCCTCCTGACTCCAGGGTCGGTGCTCTATTCACTGCACCACCTAGCCACCCCCTCCCATCAGTTTTTACCTAACCTTCCCATCACCTTGCATCATTTCTGTGTATGAGAGAGAAATATGTCTTTGTGCTTATAGCTCTTCTGACTTTTCTCACCCTCTTGGTCCTTTTTTGCCCCCTCTTTGCTTTTCTCCTCTCTCCCAACATTTCTGAACTCTATCTCTTATCTTTAAGTTCTCTTGATGGTTAACAATACATCACCCCTTTACCCACTTCTCTGATAGCACAGAAACCTTGGGAATCAGGTGTGGGCTGCCCCTCTGCATTCACACTACTGGTCCCTCTGAGTTCTAAGTGAATGTAGTGGGAGGATCCCTGGTCTTAGAATCAGAAGACCCAGGTTCAAATCCAGGCCCAGTTACTACCTACCTATCAACTGGCTGGGTGTCCTTGGGCAGTTCACTAAACCTCCCCACCCCAGTCTCAATTTCCTACCTATGATGGGGACAATAACATTTACATTTCCCATCTTTCAGGGTTCTATAGTGGTGCAGAGACTGTTAATAAGCACCAACTTCACCAGTCCATTGGCCCATTCCTTACACAGACACAGACACAGACACACACACACACACAGACACACACACACAGACACACACAGACACACAGACACAGACACACACACAGACACACACACACAAGGCCCTCCAGGCCATTCCTCCTCTGGGCCTTGCCCATGGCTCTGTCAGCCATTCCCTGGGCCCCTCCACCCTTCACTTCCAGCCCAGCTCTTTCACTTACCCTCTGTTAGCCCCAAGTGGATGCTCCAGTAGATCTGTAAACACTGCAGCTCTTTCTTCATGCCCCGCTTACACCGGCAATCATACAAGGGACTTTCCTGTAGTACTTCCAGGGCAGCCTGGCACTCCTTGTTGGCGAGCATGGTGTTCCGGTCCCGGCCAGCCAGGCACTGCCGCAGGGTGCGGTACCTGGAGCTACAGTTGGACTCAGCTGCACACAGCTCATTTGCCCGGACACAGTCTACGGGGGGCCGCCAGCCGTGGAGCTCTGAGCCCTGCAGGGAGGAGGGGCTGGCCAGGGAGCGCAGGGACTCGTCTGGGAAGTGGGGTGGGGGTGGGAGGGGAGGGAAGAGAGGTATGAATGACAGCAGCCAGGACCACTGACCAAGGGAACAGGTCTAGGGAGGTGGTCTTGGGCCCTACCAGGGACTTCACACCCATTTTACAGGAAGGAAAGGTGAGGTGCACTGAGTCTTTCTTTGCTCTGCCTCCCCTTAGCCTCAACAGAGAATCACTAGAAAGACCAGGGAAAAAACAAAAACGAAAAGTAAAACTCGAAGATTCTGCTCACAAAGTGAAGTACACAAACTCATTCTCTAAAGCTGAAGAAGATTCAGGAGTCATAAATTCACCAGCCCAGCTCTCACCCAAAACTCAAAGAGAAATTCAAGAATGGATACCTCTAAGACTAGTTCAGCTACACTGTGGTACTTGGCCCCTTCTTTTCACTCTCTTTCACCAGTTTACTATTTTCACAAACATTTGTTAAATAACTCCTGTGGGGGGCGGCTAGGTGGC
>CM053595.1:211416245-211434510 GCA_028646575.1 Pseudocheirus occidentalis | reverse complement strand
CTGAAAGAATCTAGAATTTAAAGCTCTTCAATCAAATGTTAAAAAAAAAACATATGTGTGTGTGTATAATTATTATTATTATTAACTACTTATGGGAACTGGGAATTAAGACATATAGGGACTGGGGTAGGGAGACCCTCCCAGCCCTACCAGAAAGTTAGAGGGGTGTTGGAGGAGGACATAAAAGAGAACATATTGGGGGAGGGGCTTTACAGTGGGATCACTGTTTAGGGGGGTAGGGGAAAGAGGGGGAGATAATTTGTAATTCAAAATCTTGTGGAAATGAATGATGTAAACAAGAAAATAAATTTTAAAATTTAAATAAATAAATAATGTATGAGTGAATAAATAAATAAGTAGACAAATAAATAAATAAATGAGTGAATAAATGAATGAATGAATAAATAAATAAATGAATGAATAAATAAATAAATAAATAAATAAATAGAGACCCTCACTCAGGGGCAGCTAGGTGGTGCTGTGAATAGAGCACCAGCCCCAGAGTCACAAGGATCTGAGTACAAATCCGGCCTCAGACACTTAACACTTACTAGCCGTGTGACCTTAGGCAAGTCACTTAACTTCAATTGCCCCACATCTCCCCTCCAAAAAGCAAAGAAAAAAAATCCCTCACTTGATCCTTCTGCCCTTACTAGCCATCATCCCATATCTCTCCTTCATTTTGTGGCTAAACTCCTTGAGAAAGCTATCTATGGTAAATGCTTCCACTTCCTTTCCTCTCTCCCTTCTCAACTCTACAGTCCTGCTCTTGACTTCATCATTCAACTCAAGTTGCTCTCTCCAAAGTTTCTATCTCTTAGCTGCCAAATCTAACGGCTTCTCATCCTTCTCATCCTTATTATCTGCAGCCTTGAGCACTATCACCCTCTTCTTCACACTCTTTTCTCATTATGCTTTCATGACAATAATCTCTCCTACCTATCTGATCATTCCTCTGCTTTGCTGGATTTTCATCCAGGTCATGTCTACTAACCTTCAGTATCATAAAAAGGCTCTGTCCTAAGCCCTCTTTTCTCTCCACACTATTTCACCTGGTAATCTCATCAGCTAACACAGATTCAATTATCATTTCTATGATGACAATTCTAAAATGTGCTTCTCCATCCCAACCTTTCTGATGACTTCCAGTCTCAAATCTCCTACTATCAGATATTTTTGAAATGGAAGTCCTGTAGACATCTTAAAGTCAACATGTCCAATACTGAACTCATTATCTTCCGCCTCCACCACCACCACAACCCTCTCTTATTTCTAACTTTCTTATTACTATTGAGAGTACTACCACGCTCCCAGTCACCCAGGCTCATAACTTAGGGATCATCCTTGACCTCCATCTCACCTCCCACATCCAATTTGTTGTCAATGTTTATCAATTTTACTTTCATCTTGCATATGCCCCCTTCTCTCCTCTGACACTGCCTCTACCTGTTACAGGCCTTCGTTTCCACGAGTATTTATCACCTGGAATATTAAAATAACTATCTGATTGGTATTCCTACCACAAGTCTCTCCCACTCCATGGCCATTCTGCTGTCAACTGAATTTTCCTAAAACATAGGTCTGACCATGTCTCCTCCCCACTCTCCATTCAATAAACTCCAGTAACGCTATGATCTCTAGCATCAAATATAAAAGCCTCTGCTTGGCTTTTAAAGCCCTTCCTAACCCAGTCTCTTCCTCCCTTTCCAGTTTCTTATACCTTACTCCCTTCCACAGATTCTGTTACACTGGTTTCCTTGTTCTTCCTTGAATAAGATGCTCCTCCCTCCTCCAGGAATTTTTTCTGACTGTCCTCCATACCTGGAACACTCTCCCTCCGCATCTTTCCATACTGGCTTCTCAGACTATGTTCAGGTCCTAACTAAAATAACATCTCCTACAGGAAGCTTTTTTTTACCCCTCAATTCTAATGCCTTCCCTCAGCTATTATCTTCATTTTATCCTGTACATCATTTGTCTATACAGTTCTTTGCGTGTTCTCACCCTCTTTGGACAATGAGATCCTTGAGAGCAGGGACTATCTTATGCCTGTCTTTATATCTTCATCACTAAACACAGTGCCTGAACCAGAGTAGGTGCTTAATAAATATTTATTGACTGATTGACCAATAAGCACAATGGTGTCTTGTAGTCTCTGCCTATTTGTCTGTGGTGTGGTTGTATGTGATTGTCTACAGAATATCATCTGTAAAAACCTGCATGGTCTCTTCTCATGCCTTATCAAAGATGCTCTTGATTCATGCATGTTATACACAAACACACACACAAACATCTGTATGCATGTGCATACATGTGCACATATATACATATAGATAATATTCTCATAAAGATTTTGTATAATGGGAAAGTAAGTATATGAGTCAGCATTTGTTGGTTTTCTTAACCTCATTTTTAGTAGTCGTAATGTTCATGATTTATTTATTTACTTATTTGTTTAGCTTTAGTTTTCAACATTCACTTTTATAAGATTCTGAGTTCTAACTTTCCCCTCTCCTCCCCAAGACAGCAAGCAATCAGCTATAGGAAATACATGTACAATCCTATTAGACATACTTCCACATAAGTCATATTGTGAAAGAAGAATCAGAACAAAAGGGGAAAAAACCACAAGAAAAAAAGAACAGGAAAAAAGAGAGAAACTAGTATTCTTTGATTTGCATTCAGACTCCATAGTTCTTTCTCGGGACATGGGCAGCATTTTCTGTGATGAGTCATTTGGAATTGTCCTAGATCATTGCATTGCTGAGAAAAGCTGTCTATCAAAATTAGCCATTGCACAATGTTGCTACTGCTGTGTGCAATGTTCTCCTGGTTCTGTTCACTCAGCACGTGATTTTTTTTTAATTCTAATCATTTGGTATCTTACTTTCTTTGAGATTTCTTGAGACTAGATTTTGCCCTCAAAACTATGTCACCTTCAGGGCGGCTAGGTGGCGCAGTGCATAGAGCACCGGCCCTGGAGTCAGGAGTACTTGAGTTCAAATCCGGCCTCATACACTTAACACAAAAAAACTAGCCGTGTGACCTTGGGCAAGTCACTTAACCCCAACTGCCCTCCAAAAAGCAAAAAAAAAAAACAAAAAAAAAAAACTATGTCACCTTCATCAGGAAACTTCTCTGTGTATAGTCTAGTCCAAAAGGTCTTCTTACTGTTTTTTCCTTAGTGTCACTTCTTTCTAAAGTACCTCATAGTCCATGATGTTATAGTCAAAATGTGAAGGCTCCATTGTCAATGATCAAGAGAAAAGTTTGTTAGAATAATTTTGACAGACCTTTTCCATTCATCACTTTTTTGGTACTTCTGGTTTCATCTTTAAATACCCAGAAGATGATACAGCTTCTCTCCCTCTCTCTGTCTCTGTCTCTGTCTCTCTGTCTCTTGTCTGTCTCTGTCTGTCTCTGTCTGTCTCTCTGTCTCTCTGTCTCTCTGTCTCTCTCTCTCTGTCTCTCTCTCTCTCTGTCTCTGTCTCTGTCTCTCTCTCTCTGTCTCTCTCTGTCTCTTGTCTGTCTCTGTCTCTGTCTCTCTCTCGGTCTGTCTCTCTCTCTCTCCCCACCCCAATCTCTAACATTTTCCCTCTATTTCTCATCATTTTATGAGATCATATTGATCATAATTTTTCACCATCCTCCTCCACAAGGTTTAATGAACAAGTTTATAGTCTTAATCAGCACTGTCCTTGGTTGTTAGCTATTTCGATTTGACAAGAAAATCAAGTGTTTGTCAACTGAGATGTTTTCTAGGCTTTTTTGACCTCATTGATTTACATTGGTTAAACTTTCTTAAGTAACTTCCTGTGTTAATGTCTGTTCTTTTGTCAATTTTGCATTTTTTTGAGTTAACAGTTTGTTTAACCAGGTCAGAATAGAATTGCCTATACAAGATCTCATGTATGCCATATCTTGTCATTGTTGTTCTAATTCAGTATTGATTTTTGGTTTTTTGCTCAAACAATTTGATGTTCTTACTGTATATATAGACAAAGGATTTGCACATGATTCCTGCATCAGTAACCGATGATTTCCTAATTAATTCATATAATCATTTTCGTTTTCTTATGATGTTATTCAGTGATCATCATATCTAGTGTCTCTTAATTCTTTTACTAAAGAAAGGATTCTTGATGTTTGTTAATGGAGTTTCTGTGAAACTGATAAGCCCAATTTCTTTCATTCACTATGACTCTGCCATATTTCCACCACATTTTTCATACTCTTCCCTGTTGTAATCCAGTCTAATTTTTCTAACTGCCTCTCTCCTAGCCATAACCCCCTTCTCCTCCTGACATCACTTTTTTCTACCAGAGTCAGCAAGGAAATTTCCATACTAGAACTTCCATCTCTCATCTAACCTTGATAATTGACACTTCCCTACTTGTAACCCCAGAGGTGGGGAACCAGTTAGTCATCCCTGAGATCCCATTTCCACCTATAAAATACCTAATCTTCTTCAGTATCCCTGAGCTGTTCATCAGATATACAATGATAAGGGCAGAACCAGTGAGGACTTTCATATCATAATGCTCCAAGCCTTGGGAGCAACCTCTTGCAGGATCATCAACAGCTACTCCCTCCTGTCTTGGCATGAAGACCATCATGCCCGAGGCTTTCTGGCAACATCCCTGATTATATTCTACCCTTCTCTTCCCCAACCCGTTTTGGAGAAGTCAGCTGCTATCCTTGTAGGGAGATAAGGAGTGAAAGAGGGGAGGAAATGCTGGCCTAGTTTTGAAAGTTGCAAGCTGCTGACCCAATTTGGCATGTAAGTGCTGCCCTAGTAGACTTCCCTTGTTGCCCCTTCTTCTCCCTCTGCATTCCCGCCCTAAAATGTCTCCAATTAAAACACGTGGCCATTCCTTAAACATGCCACATAAAAGGACTTGTTTTAAACATTAACTCATTCATCTATTTCTTCTACAAAGCCCACCACCACCACTTTAAATTATAGCAACAGATCCCAATATCCTCTTTTGTCCACCTTTGTATCAAGCATTAAAGGATGTGTTGATTTAATATAAAGGGTAATATCAAGTTCTTTACAGAATTTCTCTACCTCCTCATCCTTTGTAACAGATGTTGCAAACAGCTATTTTATTGGTGATCCTTTTACAAATGCTCATCATGGGCACTCCAATATAAGATGACCAAATGTCCCATGAAATTATGTTTCTTATTGCCTCTGGATGCATGATAAAGCCAACTGCACCAACCTATGAGAAATCTTTCCATTTAACTCTAATTCCATTTTGTCTTCTAGTTTCTTTTTTAAAAATATTAGTGCTTTTTTAATGTCAAATTTATTTCCAAATAAATTCCTCCCTGCTTCCTATACCCAACTAGTTGTCCCTTGTAACAAAGAACATAAATGAAAAAAAAGTTTAGCAAAATCAGTCAATATATCCAACACATTTGACAGTATGTGAAAAATTCCATATCCATGGTCCTTTACCTCTGCAGTGAAAGAAAAGAAATACATTTTCCCCCTCTTCTCTTGGTCATTATAATTACCCAATATTGTTTCATTGTATTGTTCTTTCTGTTTAAATTATTGTAGTTAAATTATTGTATTGTGAATTTATTTTCCTAGTTCTGCTTACTTTATATCAGTTCATATAAGTCATCCCATATTTCTATTCTCTGTATTTGTTTTCTTTTACCAAAATAATATTCCAATATCATTCATGCACCACAATTAGTATATCTGTTCCCCATTGATAAGCACCTACTTTGTTTATAGTTCTTTGATACCACAGAGTAAAGGTATTGACATTTTTCATATATATATGGGAATATTTCCTCTGCTTTTGTCCTCCTTATTTATCTAGCAGTGGGAATTGGGGTCAAAACGCATGGACACGTCAGTCACTTTATTTTTTAGCATAATTTCAAAGTGATTTCCATAGCCAGTGCCTAGCACAGTGCCTGACACAAAATGCTACCAACTGATTATTGATTGATTGATAATAGAACAAAATTCACAGCTCCAACAATAACATATTAGTGTCTAGCTTCCCATATCCTCTCCAAGACTAAACTACTTCCTTCTTTTGTTATCTTTGCCAGTTTGTTGCATATAAGGTGCAATTTTGAATTATTTAAATTTGCATTTCTCTCATTATCTGTGATTAAAGCAATCTTTCATATGGTTTTTAATGGTCTACAATTCTTGTAAAAACTGTTTTCAAACATCCTTTGACTATTTAACTATTAGGCAATGGTTCTTGGTGTTTTATATTAATATTAATTATCAAATATCTTAGAAATAACACTCTTAGCAGAGATATGTGATGCAATGAATTTTTTTCCCATTTGAGTTTTCCTTTGTATTCATCCGCCTTAATCTTGTTCTTGCAAAAGTGTCTGGACTTCATGTGATTAAAATTTGTTTTATCTTTTATGATCTCTTTTATTCCTTGTTTGGGTATAAATGATCTGTTTGGCCATAGTTGTGAAAATATACCTTCAGCTCTTTCCCTCCAATTATTTATGATACGACCTTAATTTGTATAAGTCAAGTATCCATTTGGTACTTATTATGACAGATGATAGAAGATGGTGATTTAAATGTACTTTTTTGTCGAACTGTTTTCTATTTTCCCAGAAGTTCATGTTAAAAAGGAAGTTCTTCCCTACATAGTTTATATTATTGGGCTTGTTGAACAATGAGTTATTGAGTTTATGTGTCTCTGATATTTATCTGGTGTGTTCTATTGATCTCTTTTTGTTTTAACCAATACCAAATTGTTTTTATGACTACTTCTTTAATATAATTTGAGGTCTGGAAGTACTATTCCCCCTTCATTCCTCCTTTTTTCTCATTATTTTCCCTTTAGGCTCTAACCCTTTTGCTCCTCCAAATGAATTTTATTATTGTTTTGTCTAGCTCTATAAAGTTCCCCGTTAGTGTTTAATTGGTATAATACTAAATCTGTAAATTAATATAGAAAGTATCATCATTTATATTATATTGCCATGGTCCAACCATGATAATGACTGTATTTTTTTAACTTCTTTAAAATGTTTTAACTGTATTTATAACTCTTGAATTCATCTTGGTATATCAACTTTGAATTTTGAAATGAGATTTCTCTATTTTTTTTTTGGCCTGGATTTTCTCTATAGAAATGAGAAGCATGTTACAGTAGGCAGAAAGCTGGTTTAGGTGACAGGAAAACTTGGGTTCACACATACTGATTGCAGTGACCCTGGGTATGTTACTTAATTTCTTAGGCTATTAGGCTCTTTCTAGGTTACAGAAAGTTTTCTCACCTGAGAGTTGTCTATGTAACATATGCTGGGTGATACTTGTCCCAACTCCCACTCACCCTGAATAAGAAAAACAGGTCTTCAGAACATAACTACTAGGTCACCTCAGGAAGTTGCTCCCCAACCCACCAAGTTGCTCCCCCTCTGCCACTGATGTTGATTGGTTGTCAACTGAGAATTAGTTAGCCTACATAAACAGCTTTTAGAAAAGGATTTTTCCTAAAGTTAGTCTTGACACACTCTCCCATTGCGACATAGAAGAAAATGGATTTAATCTTAGATAGTATATATGGCATAGGCAGGGATGTGCTGGAGCCAGCTCTGTTTTGTGAAAGCTGATTATTAAATTTTCAGTGTGAGCATTTACAATGTCAGAAATTGGCAAGTGCTACAGATCAGGCTTTGATTTATTGTTTTCTGGATTATCTCAGGAGTAGAGAACCTACGGCCTTGAGGCCACATGTGGCCCTCTAGGTCCTCAAGTGCAGTCCTTTGTCTGAATCCAGACTTCACAGAAAAGATGCAAAGGGCTGCACTTGAGGACCTAGAGGGCCACATGTGGCCTCGAGGCCACAAGTTCCCCACCCCTGATTCTAGACTTAAGAAAATGATGGAGAAGATGTTAACAATGCACACTAAACTTTCTTTCATTCTTTTTTATTCAAATCTTCTCATAGGAAATGACTATTATGGAAGTGTTTTACATGATTGCTCATGTATAATCTATATCTGATTGTTTACTGTCTCAGGGAGAGGAGAGGGAAGGATAGAATCTGGAACTCAAAGCTTTTTTTAAGTATTTAAAAATTGTTTTAACATGTAATTGGCAGAAAATAAAGCATTATATATTAAAACAAAAAAGAATAAGAACAATGTAAAAATACATATTAAACTTAATAGTATGTCATGCATACTTTTTTCCCCAGAGACCTTGTTGTTAAATTTTATGAGCACAGCCCAAGCAAAAAGGTTATTTACAGCCCTGGGCTGATGAAATTTCTTTTTTCTCCTTCATGGATGCTGAAAAAGTTCCCTTTAGGCATGATGGACTTTCTTTTCTAGTCCTTTGTAGACCTGTGAATCTGCAACCATTGTGCCCTTGACAATCAAAGTTGAGACTGCCACCAGGACTGCTGGCCAAGAAAAACAAGGCTAGCACATCAGTAAGAAAATAATAAATCTAGAATCCTCTAGACCAGCAGTTCTCAACCTGTGGGTCATGACCCCTTTGGGGATTGAACAGGGCCACCTAAGACAATCAGAAAACACAAATTTCCAATGGTCTTAGGAACTGAGACACTGCTCCTCTATGGGTCTCCAGGTAGGCCCGCCCACATGCAGATATACCTACATACGATTATTAAAGGGTCACGGCATTAGGAAGGTTGAGAACCACTGCTCTAGACTCTTCAAATTCACAAGATCCTTCTCTAGCTTCTAACTTCATCATTTAACGGATACAGCTTTCTCCAAAGATCCAAATGATCTCTTACTTGCTAAACCCAATGTCTTTTCTTAGTTATTATCCTTCTTGACCTCTTTGCAGCCTTCGATGTTCATGTTTACCCTTATCTCCTTGATTTTCTTCTCTCCCTAGGTTTTAATGATACTCCTGGTTTTCTTCCTACCTATGTGATTACTGCTTTGTAGACTCCTTAACTGGATCTTCACCCAGGTCATGTCCACTAATCATAGATGTCCCAACAGGGCTCTGTCCTTTGTCCTCTTCTTTCCATTTGGCCATCTCATCAATTCCCACAGATTCAATTGTCCTATCCATGCTGAGGCTTCTCAGATCTGTTTATCCAGGCCTACCCTCCCTCCTGACCTAGAGACTTGAATCTTCAACTGCCTTTTAGATATCTCAAACTGGATGTCCTGTAAAACATCTTAAACTTAATTTGTCGCAAATGAGCTCATTATCTTTTCCTCAAAACTATCAGAGGCATGGATAAGCTCAGCAAACTTGTGTTTGAGAGTGGGGGGCTCATGAATGTGCACCCAGAGACAGAGGATCCTTCTAAGTCTGGAGCACATAGTTTTAGCTAATTAACACTGAGCCATGTAGCTTTCCAGAGAATTAACTCTGACATGGATGGGGGAATCCATATTAAGCAACTAAAGGCAATGAAAATGTTTTGAAGACATCACTAACCTTTGAGTTGGACATCAAAAAGATCAATGCTACTCAACTTCAGACTGACTTTGGTCATTACATCTCCCCATCTCTTTCACAGTATCATGGTTATGAATGTAGGACTAGAGCTGAAAGGGACCTTAGAATTCTACTACTCTGATCGCCTCATTTTTCTTTTCTTTTCTTTTTTTTTGCTTTTTTTTTTTTTTTGCTTTTTTGGAGGGGGTCCTTTCAATGACCCTGCAACATATGCTTTATTATCTTCATTTCACAGATGAGTAAAACTGTGGTTGAAAGATTCATAATGGGTCACACCACTAACATCTGAGTTATCATTTGAACTCTAGCTTTCTAAGTCAAATTCTCTGTGCACTCAGCCCCTTAGTGAAATATATTTATGTTGTTGATTGGCCAATGCAAATATGTGATTGTTAACCCAGGGCTAGAATGCTGGACAATATAGACCATAGATAAAACCCTCAGTGTTCATGTATAATCTCTTTTCTCTGAGCTTGATACCCACTAACTCCTACCTATCCCTATCCCCACTTCACTCCTTGCCTGGTCTGGCCAGGAAAATAGGAGAACTCTAATGGCCCTTTGACTCTGGGGAAACCATAACTTCCCCTTCCTAGAGGCAAGTGTGGATGACTCTGTTTGTTAAGCATCCTTCTATGTTTGATGCCTCTGGGGTATCACACTTAATTGAGTATGATTAAGACATCACAGCCTCAGAATGTACATTTCTGCAATTAAGTACCAACCAGGACTCTTAAGAACAAAATATATAGGAATAAATGAATTCCAACAGTGTAGACTTTTAGCAGAGATATAGGAATTTTTGACCCAGAGAGAGAGAGATGTAGCTGCTAAGTAACCAGAACATACAAATTCCTACTGCAGAATACAATTAAAAGTCATTAATAGAGAACTGTTTATTGGAGGAGAGAAACAAAGTGATTAGTATACAGGCATGAGAGGGACTATGTACAAGATGAAAGATTCAGGATAACTATTTTTTTTAAAGGAGAATTCAGAACCTAGCATGGAGTCATAAAGGGTTTGCTATGCAAGATTGGGAATATGATAGACCTGAGGACTTTTATAGTCCAGTAAAAAGGACTCTTGCTGAACCCAATTCAGCTCATATGATGTCTCCCCCCCATCTTGTGAGGCTGGCCCTATAGCAGAGAAAACTACCTCCCCTGACCATACCCCTCCTTTCCTTGTGACCCTTCAGATCATAAATCTATGAAGTTCCTTCCTAACCACTCTCAACTCCCATGAATCATCACCATAGATTCATCAGCCCCAGTGCCATGTTATCCCCAAGGCAGCACTTGTAGAAGATTCCCTCTCACCCATCTCAACTATTGTAGGAAATCAGTTGGGACTAGGTGGGTCCTGTGGCAATCTGGCAATAGTACAGGGATCCAGCTAATTTTGCTCCAGGTCATAACTTCTGATTTTATTCTGTGCCAGCTTTTGCTCTGAGGCTGCAGAGTAATCGAATTAGGCAAATATTATGGGGGAGAAAATGGGACCATAAGTAGCTTAAAGTGATGGAAATGACCTGAAGGTAGCCATGCAAATGGTCTGTATAATATCCTGTAATAACCCTATCCAGGCAGTGCAGGCATAGGGAGGTAGGTTTCCAATAATGAGATGTCTGATTAGAATAATATTCAGTGAGAGGATGTGCGAGTGTCCATATAAATCTGGCTTGGAGAGCCTCCCCAATTAGCTAGGAAGGAGACAGGAAAAGTAGATGCCAATTCTGCCAGCACCAGGAAGTTGGCAGATAATGTAGAAATGTCTTCACAGCCAGAGGATAACTCCCATAAGATAGTGTACTTGCTTTTAGAATCCCACCTTGCTATGAACCAAGAATGGTACTACCCAATGGCATCACCCAATTTCTTCATCAGACTTTGATCAAAATGGCTTCTGTCTCTTTTTAAAAATTAAATTCATTCCCAAAAAAAATTGGAATCACAGAATTGAATGAGGACCTCAGAGATCAGTCAGTCCAGTCCCAAACTGAGCATATCCTACAAGTGGTCTTCCAACTTCAGTTTGAAGATCTCCAGTGAGGTGAAAGAAGTCCATTTCACTTCTGGATAAATTTCATTCTTAGAAAGTTTTTCCTTATTTTGAGTTGATGTCTACCTCCCATTAACTTTTACACTTTGCTCTTAGTTCTGTCCCTTGGGCCAAACATATCAAATCTATTGCCTCTTTCAAATGACAAGCCCTCAAATACTTGAGGATTGCTATCGTGTCCTTAAATCTTATTTTCTTCAGGTTAAATTCAATTCAATCCATTATGTACTAGGCATGATACCCTGGATTTAGTCTGACCAAAGCAGACAATAGCAGAGATCTTAGCTCCTTCATTCTTTTCATTCTGCTTCTATTAAAGTAGCCAAAAATCAAATGAACTATTTTCTGCTTTCTATCTATGTCCTACTGTTGACTTATTGAACTTGAAATCCACTAAATCTACTATATTTTTCCATAGTGACTATTGTCTAGCTACAACTCCCCCTCCCCATATTTGTACAATTGATTTTTGTACCCAGGTGAAAAACTTTACATTTTGTGCCCATTAAATTTCATCTTCTTTAAACCAACTTGTCATTCTAGCCTGTTATGAACTTTTTGAACTCAGACTCTGAAATTCAATATTTTCACTGTTGTTCCTAACTTGTATAATTCATAGGTTTGGTATGCATGGCATGTATATCTTCATTCAAGTTACTGATGAATATATTGACTATCACAGGGCAAAGGGCAAATCCCTAGTCCCCTGGCAGATCAGCAATGTTTGGTGGTTAATGGTTATTCTGCCAGTTGGCTATCATCCTTCCCACCTCTCTTCATCTTGTCCAAAAAGAAATCATTAAAGTATCCTATGTCTATTGTATTACCATGAGTTAGTAATCCTGAAAATGGACAAAAGAGATGGAAAGAAAAAGAGAGAGGAAGGAAGGAAGGAAGGAAGGAAGGAAGGAAGGAAGGAAGGAAGGAAGGAAGGAAGGGAGGAAGGAAGGAAGGAAGAAAGGAAAGAAGGAAGGAAGGAAAATATGAAGTTACTCTGATATGGTCCACATAACAGGTGACCCCATGCTGGGTCATACTGCTTCCTTGACATAATCAATCTTCTTACCTATCTGACTGTTCTTTCTCAGTCTCTTTCAATGGACTTTTATCTATTATCATTGCTATGCAAATATTCTCAGATCTCTTTATCCAGCCCTATTCTCTCTCCCTGATTACTAGTCACAAACATCCAACTGCCTATTAGACATCTTAAATTGGATGTCCCATAAAGATCTTAAACTCAATATGTCCAAAACTGAGTTCATTATCTTTCTGCTCAAACTTGCCCTTCTTTCTAATTTCTCCATTACCATTAAAGCTGCTATCCCAATCTCTCAGCACAAGTATCTTTAAAGAAGGTATGAGAAGGGACCAGGCAGGCTTTCACTGATAATATTCTATAGTAGATCACATACAATACAAAAATAAGTAAAAACTACAAGTTCCTACTATGTCTATTGGTCAACCAATAGACATTTATTAAGCATCTGCTATGTGCCAGGCACTGTGATAAGTGATGGGAATTTTAAAAAAAAAAAAAGGCAAAAGAGAGACTTTTTAAAAAATTTTCTTTGCCACTCCCAAAGCTTAGCATAGTGCCTGGAACATAGTAGGACTTTAATAAATACCTGTTGACATGAATCCTTAGTCTAACGTCACATCTCACATACAAGAAACAATCTATGACTCCTGTATCAGACCTGATACTTTGAAAAAAGGCAAGAGACCTGCATAAAAGGTTAAATATATGCCTCACAGCTGGAGGATATGGCATTATTTAATGCATGTTATAAAGGAATCCACCTTGTACAAGCCTTGTACAAGTACAGTTTTGTCCGTACGGTTTAGTAAGGAAGATGTTGAATCATGACAATGCCAACAAATCAGAGTAAATTTGGGTAGACAAAAGGGAGGATGGGGAGGAGGAGGAGGAAGAGGAAGAGGAAGAAGACAAAAGAAGGAAGAAGGAGGAGGAGGATGACAAAGAGGAGGAAGAGGAGGAGAAAGGGGAGGTGGAGAAGGAGGAGGAAGTGGAGAAGAAGGAGAGAAGAAGCAGAACAAGAATAAGAACAAGAAGAAACAACTTTTGGAAAGATTGGAGGTCATTTAAACAACACTCCATGTTATGTATCTCCTACTCTATAAACTTCCTTGTATTTTAATTTTTGTTCCATCCTCTAGCTCCTTATTTCAGTCTCAGAATCCTAGATTTTGGTCCTCCTGAGAAATCCTGGTTCCAAAACAGATACAGCCTTTGATTATTTGGACTCAACTGTCCCTCTTTACCCAGACTCAAGTGATTATCCTAATCACCCATACTTATAATTAACACCTACCACTTCCTACCAGCCCCTAATGAAAAACAGAGGACCAGGTGTTTCAGTATTCTAACTCCTCCCTACATACTCAATGTGTCACTTGATGTTGAGGAGTGCCAGAGGTATGTGAGAGAGGGGTAAACTCTTTGTAACTAATGTCTGTGCTAAGCTGGCACACCACTAACTTTTCAAAGGACTACCTGGTAGTGCCAAGCAGTACACATTCAAAGAGTTAAAAGGACATGAGGCTATATATAATGTTTTCCCTGGGAACTCTGTGCAGAGAACTATAAGTGGCGATGTTCTCAAAAATAAGTTCACCCCTACATACTACAAATACCCTCTTTGACCTTCAAGATGGCTAGTGTTAAATCACTCATAATCTGCCTATGACAGAATTGCCGCACCACACTTGCCTGGGTGTGCCACACCACACAATATGTCCTGGGCTTCATATGGAAGACTGATCAAGAATCATCCAGATTTGTTGGTGCTTTTAAGTAAAAGTGAGGGGAACTGGGGAAAGAAAAGGCTTCTGAGTTAGGTTAATAGAAAGATAATTTTGTGATTAAAAGTAGCAGGATGGGAAAATATATGGGACCTAAAAGAGTTTGTAGGGGGTAGAATAAATCAGGGGCAACTGCTGTTAGAAAGCAGGCTAAAGTGGTGCCTATAGTCTACCAGTCTCAATCATCAGCCCAACAACCCAAACACACACAAAGATTTGTATAGCACTCACACATACCAAGGCAGGAAAGGGCCTGGTAGGAATCATCATTATCATTATATCATTTCACATCATAATGAATGTCAATTTCTAAAGGGGCTTGGGCTAGAAGATGAATCCTCAAGACTTTAATTGGAGACATGATGCTCTTGCTGTCCCAGCCTGTCCTGTCTGTCCATGCAGATTCCTGGTCTGATAGCATTCCCTGTTTGCTGCTCTAATGGATGAGAAGGCTGCCCTGTCAAAAAGGATTTGTTCCTGAAATGTCAAGGGATGTAAGTAAAGACTCCATGACAGCCCCAGGAGAGGCTGGCAGAGGGGTGGGAGGGGCAAGGGGGTTGAAGCTGCTGAGCTTGCCCAAGCTCCCCCTATACTTAGAGAAATAAAGTAGTACTTCTCTGTTTAATATCTGTTTATGTTCCAATTAATGAAAAGCTAGGATATCTCTTTCCAGAATTTTTTTTTTCTGAGCTGCCTAGAATTGTGCTGGATTTTAGAAGGGAAAGAAGAATCTGACTGCAGAGATGCGAGGAGGGGGTGGAGGGAACATTGGTCACCTGAACTGGTGACTTCATTAGAATCTAGGACACTGACATGAGGTGGAATCACAGGAAGCACAGATTGCTTTAACAATTTCCACGCACTCCCCTTCTTCCTTGACACAGAGTGGGGAGACATCTCCAAGGAGTTCTCCCACCAGTTTTTTAGCCAACACTACCCAAACAGGACCCAGATTACTATCTATGATTCAGCTGGGCGCCAAGAAGACCAAGAATACTCCTATTACTGATTTGCACAATGATAAACAAAGGCAGAGAAAACACATTCTTTGATTTTGAATTCGATATGACTCCTAATAGCTTTTTCCTAATGAATATTTCTCTCCTTCCCCTTCTCTGAAAAATTCAGTTCAGTTCAATTCAACAAAAAAACTTATTAAGCACCTACTGTGTATAACATATAGCACTAGGCCCTAGAGATAGAGAGACAGAATCAACATAGTTCCCAACCTCATGGAGCTTACAATTTAATAGTGGGAGGGAGTGACAAGTCCATAAATAAGGATGTGACAAAGTGCTCAAAGAAATTTGAAAAGGGAGAGCTGGCTTTTAGCTGGGGAGTGAGCTATGCCTTAAAGGAAGGGGATAGGTTTTGAAAGGGGGAAAATGCCTTAATTAATGCAAAGAAAAGGACAGAATGAAATCAGGAGAGAGGTTAGCTGTCCCAGAGTATGATTCAGTCATTTATTTCAGTGATTATTAAATGTCTACTCTGTGCAAAGTAACTGGGATACAGAGACAAGATATGAAGCCCCTGCCCTCAGAAAACTTCTAATTTTGTGAAAGTAGTGTGAGATAATAAGGCTAGTAAGAGTGGGTAGGAATTAGGTTCTAATTCAACATTCATTAAATACCTAATATGGCTACCCGGCAATGGATAGAGTGTTCGACCTAGACTCAAGAAGAACAGAGTTCAAATCCTGCCTCTGACATTTACCAGCTGTGTGACCCTGGACAAGAAACTTTGCTTCTGTTTTTGCCATCTGGAAAATGGAGGCAATATTATCATCTACCTCACAGGTTTATTGTGAAGATCAAATAAAATA
The DNA here is from genome assembly GCA_028646575.1 of Pseudocheirus occidentalis. Taxonomy (NCBI): domain Eukaryota; kingdom Metazoa; phylum Chordata; class Mammalia; order Diprotodontia; family Pseudocheiridae; genus Pseudocheirus; species Pseudocheirus occidentalis. The sequence goes on along the minus strand of CM053595.1, from coordinate 211,418,335 downwards.
AGATATTTATCCCAGTGTTTTGGAAATCTTAAAGTGCTATGTAAATGCTAGCTACTGTCATTGTTATCACTGTTAAGATCCAGCTACTAGGAATGGAGGATACAAAGATAAATATGACCTAGGTGCCTGTCCCTAGGACAGTGGTACTCAACCTGTGGGTTGCAACCCCTTTGGGGTTGAATGACCCTTTCACAGGGGTCACAGGGGTCGCCTAAGACCATCAGAAAACACATATTTCTGATGGTCTTAGAAACCAAGACACTGCTCCTCTATCAGTCTCCAGGTGGGTCTACCCACATGCAGATACACCCACATACAAGTATTAAAGAGTTGTGGCATTAGGAAGGTTGAGAACCACTGGTCTAGGACCTTACACTCTTAGTGGAGGAAAGAACAAGTATATCACTAAGTATGACTCTGTGGATTGAGATCCAGATGAAGAACTTGGTGAAATTTGAGAAGGCTAAGAGCACTGTCACTCTAAAACTCATGGAAGTCTTCCTGGAGGAAGTGACATCAGAGTTGAACAATGACAAAAGAACCTTCAATGGAAGGTGATGGAGATGGAATCCATTGCAAGCATGGAGGAAGATATAAGCAAAGACAGGAGAAGGCAAGACATGAAATGGAGGAAGGAGGCACAGATTTATTGGACTATCAGATGCATGAAGGGAATTTTGGTTGGAGTCAAAGGACCTTAAAAGCCAGTGTAAGGAGTGTTTCAGGAAAACCTCTGATGAAAGACCTCAATCAGTTTGATGAAATAACAGGATGCAAACGTTTTTTGGAAGGCACAAAGGCCATAATTCCTTGCCAAGAGTACACAAGGAAATTCTGATTGGTTCTCCTGTGACTGGGACTAACTCTATAACTGGGGACTGAGAATCAAGGGAAGGGGAAACAGACACTTGTCAGAGGAACTGCCTTTTTCTCCATAAAAGAGGTCTATGAAATGATTTCTCCCTTTTCTTTTCTCACACTTTTCTCTCGTCACTGAACTCCCAAACCAAGATGTAGTCAAAGCCCACTTCTCTCTGTGAGCAGAAAATGGCACCCAGAAGGAAAAACACATGGTGAGTTGTTATAACTGCTCAGATAGCCTGAGAAGGGAATTCATGTACTGCCAGTTCCTAGTTGCCTCCTTCTGCCTTTTTCTTCTTTTTCTGAATCCAGGTGAGAAAATGGACATTTCCAGCCTTGGGGAGTATTAACTTGTGGGTAGCTCTGAGTTTGAGAGTTCCCAAGTTCTAGAGTTTCTAAGATATCAAGAGTTCCTGAGCTCCAGGAGTTCCTGGGATCAATTTCTCCCAGAGAGAAATTTACCCAACGGTACATTCTGGAAAAGGAAGAAAATTTTTCTGAATTTGGAGGGTTGAAGCTACAATAAGTATGAGAATAGACAAGAATTCTAGGGACCTTACTAATCTTCCATAATTTCACTGAGATAGGATGGGAAATTTTTTTAATTAAATTATTTATAGTTTTCAACATTCACTTCCATAAATTTTAAATTTTCTCCCCCTTCCTCTCCCCTCTCTCTCCAAGATGGTTTGCAATCTGATATAGGCTCTATACATACATTCCTATTAAACACATTTTTCACATCAGTCATGTTGCATAGAAGAATTATAACAAATGGATAAAACAATGAGAAAGAAAAGAAAAAAACAGAAAATAGTCTGCTTCGATCTGCATTCTGACTCCATAGTTCTTTCTCTGGATGTGACTGGCATTTTCCATCATATGTCCTTTGTAATTTCTTTAGGTCCTTGCATTGCTGAGAAAGGCTAAGTCTATCCAAGTTAGTCCTCACACATTGTGGCTATTACCGTGTACAATGTTCTCCTGGTTCTGTTCATTTCACTCAGCATCAGTTCATGTCTTTCCAGGTTTCTCTGAAGTCCCACCTGTTCATCATTTCTTATAGCACAATAGTATTAGTATTCCATTACATTTATATATCACAACTTGTTTAGTCATTCCTCCATTGATGGGCATACCCTTGATGGGACATGTTTTTTAAATAGCCCCCAAGGATGTCTATCTTGAAGGGAGGGAAGGCTCAAAGGAATATAATAGGTTATTTGAGT
>CM053595.1:211382079-211415745 GCA_028646575.1 Pseudocheirus occidentalis | reverse complement strand
GTCCCACACAAGGACAAAGTTTATTGTCTTCCCCAGTCTGATATCATACCTTCCTTTATGTATGCATGTGGTAAGCTACTTTACTGAATGGTATTCTCAAGGCAATGAGGAGCCACAGAGATTTTTGAGCAGGGTAATGATATGATAAGATATGAACCTTAGATTATTTTGCCAATTGAATGGACTAAAGTGGGAGGGATTGGAATAGAGGACAATTAGGAGGTTATTACAGTAGTGTTCGGGTTCATGGGCACCCCAAAATATTTTTGCTCAGATCATCTCCAAGACAAAGGCATTTATTGGGGTGACACACAGTGGACCAACTCCCTGTGGGAGACAAAGCAATTAGTCAGGTAAGGTTTTTGGTCTATATACAGCTTGATGAAATGGGGGAAAAGAGATCAGGATAAGGGGAAGAGCAGCAAGCAAGCTCTGGGAGGCCTGGAAGATCAGGTAGTCAGGAAGTATCTTTGTCATGCAGATTAGCATGAGGACCAAGAAAGGGGGAAGGGGAGTGCTGTTCTCAAATGCCGGGCTGGGTGGTTGGATGCTTAGTGAAAGCGCCAGAGAAGTTCATGGCAGGGGCATCAATGCACAGCCATGTGACGATTGTCACGTCCTGCATTTTTTCTCAGATCTCACACCCTGCACCCTGCTTGCTCCATCTGCCTTGAGCACTGCTTTCTGCCTTGCTTCAGCAGTAGCAGAAAAAAATGTGATGAGGCCTCGAATTAGGGTGGTGGAAGAAAGGAAACACATTTACTAAGCACCTTCTACTCCCAGGAACTGTATGTACTAAGTACCCTGTACAAGTATTTTCTCATTTAATCCTTACAGCAATGATGGGAGGTAGACACTATTATAATCCCCCTTTTACAGCTGAGGAAAATAAGGAAGGCAGAGATTATATGACTTGCCTAAGGTCATACAGCAGGAAAGGATCTGAGACTGGATTTGAACTCAGGTCTTTCTGACTCCGGTTCCAGAGTCCTATCCACCTGTAGTGGCTGGATATATAAGTAAAGAGATGGGAAAAAATGGTCCCTTCATCTTACAGATGAAGAAATTGAGTGAGGCACACGGGTGTGAAGTTGCTTGCCCATGGTCACAAAGTGGCTTTGCCAGGATCTGGACCCAGGTGTTTAAAGCTCACAATTGATTTCTCCCAGAGATGTAGAATTGGAGCCGGAGCTAGCTAATGCAAGGTAAGTACTGGGCTTGTTTTTCTAGCTGGCAAGTGTGTGGGTTGTTTTTTTTTTCTCTGTTGTCTATTTATTGTCCTTTTCCCTACTGTGGTGAGGGGAGAAGCCTCTCCTGGGTACTGGACTGAAGCTGCCTTGAATTGAATGGCCAATTGTAATGTAAATAGACCTGGGCGGATTATGAATGGGAAGTCATTTATAAGCTATTGTTTTTTTGTGAAGAGGATGTTGCTTCAGTCCCCTGGCTTCTAGACAGCTTTGTTCTGTGTATGAACTGGTAACTCCTGTTTATTATCTGTCTGGGTAGAGAATGGTTGGTGTCTTTCTTTCTGGTGGCCTTCCCCACCCTTCCACCACCCCCTGCTATTTTGCTGGAGCAGTTTGGAAACACCTGCAGAGACCTGGGAAGATCAGAAAGTCTGGAGGAAGCTGTGAAAAGAGAAGCTCCTCTGCACTTTGGAGAAGAGCTCCCACGGTGCCATGTTCTTAATTAGTACTAAATTCCCATGCACTTGGCGGAGTAATTTCAAAACCAAGATGCTGGCTTTTGTCCTTGTGATTTGGGTTTGCAATTTGTAAAGAGATCTTTTTTTTTTCCAATGTGCCTTGGGGAATGATCTGCTATAGATATTATTCATTTATGTTTTTATAAACCTGTCCCAGATACCCTTGAGATCTGTGTGATGATGTGTTAGCTACTTGGGAGGAGCTATGCAAATGTTACCAAGTGACTCTTGGCTTAGGGACCATAAGGCAGACGAGACGTAGAGGCCTTCACAAGCACTACTTGGGAAAGAAAAGAAGCTAAGAAAGTTTAAAGTACACATAGTGACCTTTCCTGGGTCGAAAATGGCCGTCTGACCTGTTAGAGTCCAGTCCTATTCCCAGACTGGAGACAGTTTAGACTAGGAAATGTGCCAGTAGACGGATGGACCAGTTGAGTGGAGCACTCAATTTCCTGTGCCATTTTGAACGTCTGTAGCTAGCATTGTCTTTTCACTTATGATTTGTAAAATACTTAGTAATGGAAGACGAGCATTTAAAAACTGAATCAGTTCTGTTGTGGTTGAGCAGGCCTATACTTCCTGCTCCTGGAGAGACTGAGGCTGGTGGTTCTACAGAGCTGGGGAGTTCTAAACTCCAGAAGGTACTGAAAGGAAAATTCTTTATTTGGGCTTTCACCCAGATAAATGAGGCAAAACTCAGGACAAAGAGAATTTAAAGGAGTTTATTATTATAAGTACATAAAGGTAGCATTCAGTTGATGGGCTGATCACTGATCAGGAGGGATGGCTTCAAGGTGGGGCCAACTTAAAGACAATTCAGATAGGTCTTCTTCAGGACAATAAAATAGGTCAGGCCCTTGTATCTCAGTTCCTCCCCAAGACAGCAAGAATGTGACAATTTGCAGGGAGGGGTTCAAAGGTCACAGTTGGGGGATGACTTGGTGATGTGACCAATATCAGGGACTGAGTGACATTTCCCTCAACACTGATTGACAAGCTGGTGTGGGACTATGGGATATGAGTCAACAAAACTTTCAATAAAGGGATAAAGATCATCTGGTGTCTGCACTAAATCTAGCACCAATATGGTAGACCCTTGGAAGAAGGAGGTGTACCAGGCTGCCTAGAGTGGGGCAAACCAATCCAACAAGTAGAAGCTTCCAGGCTGCTCTGCCATGGGATCAGGTTCCTAGTGGAATGGATGTGAGGAGGGAATAAGCATTTATAGAATCTATTATGTCCTTTTTACAAATATTATCTGAGTTGATCCTCACAACAAGCCTTCAAGGTAAGTGCTAATATTATCCCCATCTTACAGTTGAGGAAACTGAGGCAAACAGGTTCTGACATGACCTACCCAGGGTCACACAGCTATTAAGTGTCAGGGGTCATATTTGAACTCTAGTCTTCCTTATTCCTGCAGCTAAGTAGCTCATTGAATTGAATGCTGGGCCTGGAGTCAAGAAGACCTGAGTTCAGGTCTTCTTTTTTAAGTTCAGACACTCATTAATTGTGTGACCCTGGGCAAGTCATTTAACCCTCTGTTTGCCTTAATCAAGTGGAGAAGAAAATAACAAACTACTCCAGCATCTTTGCCAAGAAAACCCCATTCAGGGTCAAGTAGAGTTGGGCAGGACTGAATAACAACAACTTCCTTATTCCAGATCCAGCACTCTCTCTACTATGATCCTAGCTGCCATTGGGAGAATTGATCAATAGCACCAGTTAGCTCATTTTCTCTTTTGCTAGGGAAATCAGGAGAAACAGCAGCATGGAATGGTGATAAAGGGCCAATCTTAGTGCCAGGATGGGCTGGGTCCAAGTCTGTCCTCTGACTGTGACCACAGACAAGTAACTTGACCCCAGTAGCCCCAGGGATCTCTCTCAGACTATAAATTGGCCATGAGATGCTCATCTGCATAGATGGAGGATGTAGTGGAGGGAGTTCCAAGACAGAGATGTCCCTATACAGAGGGTTTTTTTCCTTAAAGTTCAGCAGAATGCCATAGACATGCCTGGATTATGGGAAGGCATATGTCAAAGTTTCTCCTGAAAACCTTAGGGAAAACATGAAGAAATAAGGGCTAGTTGATTATATAATTAGAGAGATTTGAAACCAATTGAAAGACCCCTGGCAAAGAATAGTTATTAGAGGACCAATTTAGTCTTGGGGTTATGCCTCTAATTGAGTACCTCGGGGAGCTATCCTTGGCCCTTGGATTTCTAATATCTTTATTAACGACTTGAATGAGCTTATAGACATAATAAGCATTTATCAAATGGCTACTATGTGTCCATTGATGTGCTGGGCACTGGGGATGCAAGACGAAAACAATTCCTGCATTTAAGGAACTTACGTTCATACAAATGTAATCGCTGAAAACCTTGGAAGCTAGAAAGATGATGGTGACTTCAACAGAAATATGTAAATTTAGAGTCAGGGTAGGTTTGAGGCAGGGGTATGCTGGTAAATGTTTAAGAACTATCTCTCCGGGGAGGAAAATGTACGCATGACAACCTTTAAGTTAAACTGCATTAGTAACATCTCCTCCATCACTTTCTTAAGGCTAGGTAATCAATAAAACAGTAAATCATGGCCTAATTTGTAACATTGGTCAATTTTCAAGGTGTAAATGCTCACACTGAAAATTTAACAGTTGTCAAAAGAGCCAGTTTGAGCTGGCTCCAGTACACCCCTGGATTGGGGGAAAAGACAATGAGTTATATTTTGGCTATATTTATTTTGAGATGTCCATAGGCTATCCAGTTCAAAATGTCCAGGAAGCAGTTGATGGTGTAGGGATAGAGCTCAGGGGAAAGACTGGAATTTGATATTGATCTTGGATTCATCTACATATTAAACCAGTGGGAGCTAATGAATCCACCAAGTGACAAAGGCAAGAAAGAAGAGAAACCAGGAGGGGAGAGGGCACTTGCGGTTCTGGAAAGTTTGGTATGAATAATCCAGCAAAGCAGTCCCTGTCAGTCAGGTAGAAAGAAAATCAGGAGAGAGGAATGTCACAAAAATCCAGGGAAGAAAAAGCATCCAAGATGAAAGCATGTCAAAGGATGCAAAGAGGTCAAGAAGGACAAATTCTGAGAAAACACCTTCAGATCTGGCAATTATAACTTGATCAATGGTAATTTTGGGGAGAGCATTTTCCAATAGAGTGATGAGATCTGAAGCCATATAATAAAAGGTTGAGAAATTAGCAAGAAGAGAGAAAGTAGAGGCAAAGGATAGGACAGACTTTTTTTCCAGAAATGTGGCTGCTAAAAGGGCAGATCCAAGGCAATAGAGAATTGATAGAAGGGATGGTGGGGGTCTAGTGAAGATTTTTTAAGTATAAAGAAGACTTGGGCAATGTCTGTAGGCAGCAGGGAAGGAACTAGTAAATAGAGAAAGAATGAAGATTAAAGGGAGAGAGGAAATGATTAAGGGGGCAATTGACTGAAGAAGAAAATTGGAGAGTGGCTTCCCATAGGGAGGAAATGGAATAAAGGTCACATGTCTAGTGGGGTTGGCCTTGGTAAGGAGAAGAGCCACCTACCTCATTATCAGAAACAATACAAAGGAAGAAAGAGTGGTAGAGGGAAGGAGGGCTAATGTCAAGGGCTTCTGAGATGAAGAGAAGAGAAGAAAGAGCCCATGAGATATTGCCTCTATTTTCTCAGTAGAGTATGGGTCTAGATCTTTAGAAGAGAAGGTGGGTGGAGAGGGAGGCCTAGGAAGATTAAAGAGGGAAGAGAAAGTTTGTAACAGCCTCTGTGGGGAGTGGGATGGAAAATTAATGGGGGAAGAGTAAAAGGTTTGTCTTTGCAGTGAGGACCAAGTTGAAGATAACTCCATTTTGTAGTGCGTGAGTGGGACTAGAGGAGGCAAAATAATGAGATGTACTTATCCAAATCTGTAAATAACACAAGGATAGGACAGACAACTAACATATTAGATGACAGAATCAGGATCTAAAATAATTTACTAGAACAATAAGTTGAGAATTGTATTCTCCTTTGACCTTGTGATCTGTTGTAGGTAACTTCTGGTGGAAAAAAAAAAAAACCCTCTCTACCAAAGCAGATCAAAAAATATTCTGCAATTTATAGCCTTGGAATATGGCTTTGAGAGGCTGTGACTTGCCCAGGGTCACACAACCAGTATGTGTCACTAGCAAGTATTCCTGGCTCTGAGGACACTCCTCTACCTACTGTATTATACAGATTCTCAACATTAAATGTAATAGGTATAAATTTGAAGTCCTACGTTTGGGTTTAAAAACAAATGTATGAATATGAAATGGGGGAGATGGGGCTAAATACTCCTCTCTCGTATGAAAAAGAATTGAGAATTTTAGTGAATTACAAATTTGAGTAAACAGTGTCATATGGAAATCCAAAAAAAGTAATAGGCTCTTGGTCTGATTCAAGAAATTCATAATGTCCTGAAAGAGAGAGGTCATAGTCCCACTGTACTCTGCCCTGGTGAGATCGGGTTTGGAGTATTAGCTCTGAGCTGGTTTAAGGTGGCCAGGGGGGTAGATCCCTGGAAACAGTGGATAACACAGAGTCTGGAGTCTGGAAGACCTGAATGCAAATACAGCTTCAGACACCTGCTAGCTGTGCAACCTTAGGCAAATCACTTAACCCCTGTTTACTTCAGTTTCCTCATCTGTAAAATAATAATAATAGTAACAACAGCTAAGAATTACATAATATTAGCTACGTGCCAGGCTCTGTGCTAAGTGCGTTATAATTATTGTCTGTTTGATCTCCCAACAATTCTGGGAGGTAGGTGCAATTTTATTGTCACTTTTGTTCAGTTATTTTTCATTTGTGTCTGACTCTCTGTGACTTCATTTGGGGTTTTCTTGGCAGGGGTACTAGAATGACTTGTCATTTCTTTCTTGAGCTCATTTTACAGATGAGGAAACTGAGGCAACAGGAATTAAGTGACTTGCCCAGGGTCATACAGCTAGTACATGTCTGAGACCAGATTTGAACTCAGGAACATGAGTCCTCCTGACTCCAGATCCAGTGCTCTATCTACTGTGCCGCCTAGCTGCCCAGGTGCGATTATTGTCCACGTTTTCCAGATGAGAGAATTAAGACAGAGAGGTTAAGTGACTTGCATAGGTCACACAGCTAGTTAGTATCTGAGGTAAGTTTTGAACGCAGGTCTTCCTAACACCAGGCTGGCACTCTTTCCACTGTTCCACCTAGCTGCCTCATGAGGATAATAACAGCTGCTACCTCTCAAGGTAAAGCTAAAGAAGGGAACCAAGTAAGACCGCTGGGCCAGGTCTAGAAGATGATGTGAATGGTCCTAGAATAGCAGTGGGGAAATTTGGCTTTAATAATGACACCAGTCTGCAAAACATGAGCCTCATAATAACCCTGCAAGGTAAGTACTATAGGTATTAGCGTTCTCATTAAATGGAAAAGAAAACCCAAGCTGAGAAAGGGAAATGACTTGTCAATGGTCACTAGCCAAGTGTTACAGCCAAGTCAGTATCGATTCCAGGTCTAACACTCCACTATATCAAGTTGCCTCTGTATTTAATGTAGTCTTGTGTTCATTCACGCTATTCTGGGGGGCAAGGGATGGCAAGACAGCGCTGGTATGTGTAAATGTGACATCATACCTCGCTGGAAGGTTAGCAGTCCTTTTGCTAAGGCCTAGCATCAATGCTAACACCCATTACGGGTCCCCAAGTCTGAAAAAGACATGCCCTGAGGAAGAGGGAAAGGTTCTGAAGGAGCTGTCAAAAACAAAGCTTTTGCTGACCTTTTCACAAGGATTCATCACGGCCAATTCCCATTAAGTGGTTCTCGATGCCTGAAGCCCTGAACTGCTCAGCTGACAGGGTACACACACACATATGCCTTAACTACAGAGCACACATGAAAGATCTGCAGTCCACAGGCATCCACAAAGGAGAAGCATCTCAGCATGGTACAGTACAGACACGGAAAGAAAAGACCTTAGGAAGAAAGTCTAGAATACTATGACCTTCTGGCAAACCTTACCTCTCTCATTCCAAATCACTCATTCTGCAGCAGCAGAAGAGTTACTAAGCTAGTTTCATGATCAGACACTAAGCATGTACATTGTTCCCAGCATTTATGAGCTAATTACAGTTTCTCCTCCTCCTGACTTTCTCAGTCTGCTATCACTACTGCTACACACTCCATCCCTCCACTGCCCTGCTTTTCCTGTTGTGCTAACAGGATTCCTGTGGTGGAGCTGTCACTCACATTCAGCCCATCTTCCCAGAATCCATAAGTAACAGAACAATTATGTGCTTGACAGAATTGTGTGTTCCACGTCTCCCTCTTTTGGTAGAGAAAAGGTAGTTCCAAGGTGGTAGTTTTTCATAGCAGTAGAGGAAGACAGAGAAGTGTCATTTGAATAGGCTTGCGTGTACATGGCTATTTGTTTGGCCACAAGTTAAAAAAGATCTTCCCATGCTATCATCTCATCAACCCTAGTAACTAGCATCAGAGCAAAGAGTGGGATGGACCCACAGCTCCTTAGCTGCTCTTTTGTGATTTTTTTTTCTCTTCAAGTCTGCCCTTGATGTTCATTATAAACTGGTTTCCCCCTGGATAAAAATATGTGTGGAAGAGCGTACAGTGGAACCTGTCCTGATCCTTGCCTTCTCCCAACCCTCAGAAATGACCCTGGCTCCCACATCCTTCTAGGAAAGGCTCTTGAAAAAAGGTGTATTAAGTTCCCTTCTCTTCTCTACACCTTAGGAAGATTCCTTTACTGCCTTGCAGGAATCAAAGCAGGATAATTAAAGTTATATAGTTCTCTCCCAGGGTTTTTACAATATGGTACAGATTCAGATTGAGGAAGGGACATGGGGAGAAGGAATTTCATTAAGGAAACAACTTACTGACTTTCTGCTTTCTGTAACACCTGTTCCAGGTAGAGACCATCATAAGGAGTTTGGAATTTCATTGCCAAGAAACAGGAAGTCCCTTGGCTCACACTAGTAAGACCTAGTAAGCAATATGACATAAAGGAATTCAGTTCAACAAACACTTATTTAATGCTCATTAGATACAAGGTACTGTTCAGCATCTAGGAATCTACATACTTGGTTTCTAGTCCTGGCTTTACCAGGAAAGGAAAAGAGCTTTGTTTTGATGGCAAAGAGCACTGAGGAAGTGATGCTTACAGACCAAATGGGAGTTTGTACAAATATAGACCCACACATAATAGCTAAAAACTGCACTGACTTTTGGAACAGCTTGAGTGTGTATATATGTGTTTATCTGTAATATATAATATACGGATGTGTATATATACATACATATATGTGTATAAATCCATACATGCATGCACACAGAAACACGCACAAATCTCATATCTTTTTTAGCATTAGCTAGAGAAACTATTCCCATTCTCTCTACCAGTGCTTCCTTTCATCATTCTCTAACCAGCAGGGCCAGAATCACTTAGCCCTGCTCTGGGGTCAACTGACTCCCCACAATTCACTCTGGAAGGAAAATAGGTTCTCCTCCTTCCCTTTCAGTCATGGCCAGGCTAAGTCTAGGAAATCAGAAATAGCTATGGTTAAAAAAAAAAAGAGGGCTCTGGAGAAGAAGGTAATACCAAAGGGAGGTTGAGTCTGCCAGGAAGGTTGGAGATTAAAGAGCCCTGCTCCATTCTAGCCACTAATCTGATCCATCTGGGAGCTGAGGAATGGAGTACATCAATGATCTATAGCAGCCTGACACCACTAGAGCAGCTGGCCCTCTAATCAGATCAGACTCCCCCAGACCATTCCTCCAACTCCTCCCTGCTCATTGATTTTTTTCCCTTACATTTATCCAGACCCCTGCCCAAGTTCTTAAACCAGCCAAAGTTGATTTAATAAATAGCTTTTGCCAATGGGTGGGGGTGTGGGGATAATTCAGTAGGGAGAAATTGGAGGGAAGGAAGCCTTGTGAGCATCAAGGCAGAAAGTTAATGGTAGCAGCAGCCAATCACCAGAAGGACCTCCTTGGGTGTTTGAGAACCTGAACTAAGGAGCTAAAAACCCAAGGAAGGATTTCCAGAGGGTTCTGGTTGTCCAGTGGTGAGCTGGCCCACTGGGGCTTCAAGTTACTCCCAACCCCATTCCCAGAAAGAAGAGGAGAAAGATGACGGGATAGACAGAAAAGTCAAATCAGAGAAACAAAACGACAGAATTCTATAAATGTATGTATATGCATAGAAATACCTAGCTATCTATGTGCATATTTGTGTGTCTGCATCAACACACCCCATCTGGAGACTACCTGGTCCCTTCTATGGGAAAGGGAGGTTCTATACCAACCACCAGGTATGTCTCTATACACACATACACACACACACACACACACACACACACACACACACACACATATTTACAGACCCTTCTATGGGAGGTATGATAGGGCCATGAAAAGAGTGCTAGAGGAGTGGCTAGGTGTCGAAGTGAGTAGAGCACCGGCCCTGGAGTCAGGAGGACCTGAGTTAAATCCGGCCTCAGACACTTAACACAAAAACCAGCCGTGTGACCTTGGGCAAGTCGCTTAACCCCAATTGCCCTCCAAAAAGCAAAAAAAAAAAAAAAAAAAAAAAAAAGTGCTAGATTTTGAATTAGAAGACCTGGGTTTGACTTAGACCTTGGCTGAAATTTAGGTTCTTCTACAACAATCTATGTTACACTGAACAAGCCATTTGACCTCATCTTAAAAAATGAAGGAGTTAGACCACATGATTACTAGGTAGATTCTTTCCAATTTCTTTTTTCTGCTTTTTTTTTAGAGGGCAGTGGAGATTAAGTGACTTGTCCAAGGTCACACAGCTAGTAAGTGTTAAGTGTTAAGGCCAGATTTGAACTCAGGTCCTCCTGATTCCAGGGCCGGTGCCCTATTCACTGTGCCACCCAGCTGCCCCTCCTTCTACTTTCTATAGAAATGGTCTATGGGTCTACTAGCCCAGAATCCCAGAGGTTACCCTAGGCCTTTAGGGATTTAGACCCAAGTCAATCCAATCCAACTCAAGAAACAAATATCACATGTCTACTATGTGCAAGACTCTATTCTGTGCCAGATACTGGGTATACACCAATACTAAATTTAAAATGGTCCCTGCCTTTAAAGAGTTTACATTATGTGTTGCTGCAAGGATAACTAGTCAATATTAGTAAGACTGTATTCTTGAGTTCTTTTGATCTGTGTAAACTACTGTACCTGAATATGTAGGTAGTAGATTGCTGGAATTCCAACCTAGTTCCCTACAACTCTTCCAGTGGTTCTCAACTGATGGAGAAGTGGTGTCTCGGTTCCTAAGACCATCAGAAATATGTGTTTTCCCATGTTTAGGCAACCCCTGTGAAAGGATCATTAGACCCCCAAAGGGGTTGCCACCCACAGGTTGAGAACCATAGCTTTACACTATCCTTTCTCTAATCCTCTCCCTAAGAGAAAAAGTCTGTATAACTGCAGAAAAGCATCAAAAAGTAGCAGAGGACCCAAAGAGAATCAACAAGCAGATGGCAATATGTCAAAGAAAATGAACCAGGAGACTGTCCCAGCACAGCAGATCCTACCAAACAGCATCAGCAGTTCTAGGTAGGATGTCCAAGTAGAGATAGAGAGATGCTCAACTAAGATGTAGCCCTAAGAATACGAATTGCCCCGACTTCTTAAATTCCCTCACCCATGTGAGTTCCCCAGCCATACTATACATTTTTTTCCCCACACATGTTCCCTCTCCCACAGAATGCTATCTCAAAACCTCCTTCCCTCTACCAGAAGGCCCCTGCATAGAAGAGAACAAAAGAAAATTCACAAGGAAGCAAAGAAAAGATGGACAATTCTCAGCACAAAGAGAATTATTTATCATATACACTTTCTTAAAACAAAAATTTGTTGTTACATATTTTGAATCTTCTCTTATGTTCTACTATGCTTTTTTTTTCTAATTTTGTATTTAAGTTTCAATATTTAAATTTATGGTTGTATTTCTTTTCTTTTGTTTGTATTTGTGTCCTGGCTTTTGAGTATAAAATTTTGAAAAAAAAATACTAGTGGAAGCATGGTGTGTGTGACATGGAAATAGTGAAAAACTTCTCAGTAACATTTCCTTGAGTGCTGTACCCTCCCCCTTCTCCTGTCAATTACTTTTACCTTCCTTTGTCTGTTTTCCCACCTTGGCGAGGGCCTTCCCATCTCCCTCCCCTTGCAGTCTCAGTAGGGAAGGGACTGGTGAGGTGAATTTTTCCACCAATGAAACGAGGCAGCTGGCCTGGAGGGAGGACGTCCTAATTAGGTCTTTAAAATCCTAGATCTGATCTTTGAACCCTCTCTCTCGGCAGCCTGCCTCATGGGTCAACATCGGTAAGAAATCCTCCATGGGGCAGATAGCCCTTCCCTTCTCTCGGGGAAGGGAATAAAGTCCTTTTCTTATCTAAGGCATCTCTGTGTTTACTTTTCTAACCAAATTAAGAATAATGGGTATTTTTTTTTTAACCCAAACAATGGGAACTATAGCTTCGAGTAGAGGATGACCTAAAATATGCCTTGAACCCTTGAACCTGTTCACTTCTCCAGGGTTCGTGCATGTAAGCAGGCATAGAGGTTACACACAAAAACGTCCAATATCGCTTTGGCCACTATGAGTCATAAGACACAAACAGTAACAACAGCCCTTCCCTTGCTCTGCTGACAGAGTCAGCACAGAGCTGAAGATTTTGCCTCAGGCATTGGGCTTCTCTGCTTCAGGAAGAAGAATGCCCAGTGAGGCCAGGTAGGGACTGTCCGAGATTTCTGTAGGTTGGTGGGCTGTAGCGGGGCTCTTTTTGGTGCCATAGGCCCCTTTGACAGTCTGGTTAAGACCATGAACCCCTTCTCAGAATTGTGTTTTTAAAACATAAAACAAAATACATAGGATCACAAAGGAAATAAATTTTATTGAAATAGTTATCAAAATATGGTTGTTGTTTTTTTAAGTTCCTGGACCCTAGGTTAAAAACCGTAGCATAGTGGAAAAGGCATTGGACTGGGGTAATTCTCCATCTTCTATCAGCAGCCTTACTTGGTTTTGACTCTATGAAACATCCTTCCTCTGCCCTAGATATGCCCTAGTAATCTCCCCCTTTTCAGCTTCCTTTTATGTGTTGACTTCCCCTGTTGGACTGTAAGCTCCTTGAAGGCAGGGGCTGTCTTTCTTTTTCTTATTTGTTTCCCCAGTGCCTGGCATATAGTAGGCACTTAATAAATGTTTTATTGAATTGAATTGAGAGTCAGGAGACCTAAGTTATAGTCAGATCCTGTCTGCTGCTGCTACATAAACTCAGGTCCAACACAAGAAGCATTAGCAAGGAATCTCTCAAAACTGAAGACTGAGCAAATGACCAAAGGCTGCTGGGCCAGACCCAAACACTAGGATATAAAATGAGGCTGATTAGGAAGTAGACCCTTTGAACATACATATGTTCAATCCAGAGAGGTCTGAGGTGGGAGGTTTCCTAGGGAAAACCCTGGGGGGAGGGCGCTGGATAAGCAAAACAAAGGAATTGTAGGAAACCCATTAAGGTTAAACCCAGTCCTTATAAGTCTAGGGCTCCAGGCCACTGGTTAGAGAAGTAAAATTGTATGAACTATAAAAAATTTTTTCTAATCTATACCTATGACTTCATTCATGTAGATTCTCCCATACAACTTATATAAATAATAATAATAATAATAGTTAACATTAATATAATGCTTAATTAAATCACTCCAGGCACTATGTTTTACAATCTCATTTGATCCTCACAATAGCCATAAAAGACAAGTTTTATTATTATCCCCATTTTACAGATGAGGAACCTGAGGTACACAGAAAAGGATGAGTAAAATTTAAGTGATCAAAGACAAATAGCATAAGCAAGAATATCAGGGTAAGAATGAGTGGAATATGGGGGCAGCTAGATGGTGCAGTGAATAGAAGCACTGGTCCTGGCAGGAAAACCTAAGTTCGAATCCGGCCTCAGACACTTGACTCACTAGCCATGTGACCTTGGGTGAGTCACTTAACCCCAATTGCCCTGCTCTCCCCCCTCCAAAAAGAAAAAGAAAAAAAAAAAAGAATGAATGGAGTATGTATAAAGAGCCAGCCTGGCCAGAGTAGTGTGGACCAGTGGTATCAAATGGAAACAAAGACCGCTAAGCCATATATAAGGATCCCTGAGGAATGCATATTGACTTAGTTTTAAAATATAATATTATCCATGTTTTGTTGTTGTACAATCATTTTTCAGTCATGTCCTACTCTTCATGACCCCATTTGGGGTTTTCTTGGCAAAAATACCAGAATGGTTTGCCATTTCCTTCTCCAGCTCATTTTACAAATGAGTAAACTGAGGCAAACGGGGTTTAAGTGACTTACCCAGGGTCACACAGCTAGTAAGTGCCTGAGGCTACATTTGAACTCATGAGGATGAGTTTTTCTGACTCTATGCCCAGTACTCTATGCACTATGGTCCCACCTATCTGCCCCTGTATTTTAATTAATTTTGTTAACTATTTCCCAATTGCACTTTAATCTGGTTTGGGCTGCACTCGGGAGTGTTGCAGGCCACAGGCCTTGTTTTTGATACCTCTACTATAAACCATGTTGAAGAGTAATGAAAGATAAAGTTAGAGCCAGATAATGGAGGATCATATCAGACATAGCTATTGCAATTTGTAAAAATAGCCGATATCTATCCTCTTCCCTCCTTCTTGTGGTCATCACCCTAGCCTAGTCCTTCATCAGCCCTCACCTAAAGTATTTCAATAGCCTCCTAATTGACCTTCCTGTTTACATTATCTCTCTTCTGTTATCTGTTCTCTACACAGCATCAAAATTACCCGGTCACTTGGGTGAAGCTAGGTGTCAGGGTGGATGGAGTATGGAGCCTGCAGTCAGGAAGACACAACTTCCTGAGTTTCAATTTGGCCTCAGAAACTCACTTCATTTCCCTGATGCCATGGTCTTCTTCAAGAATGAAGGACAGGGGCGGCTAGGTGGCGCAGTGAATAGAGCACCGGCCCTGGAGTCAGGAGTACCTGAGTTCAAATCCGGCCTCAGACACTTAACACACACACAAAAAAAAACCGCTTAACCCCAACCTGCCCTCCAAAAAGAAAAAAAAAAAAAAAAAAAAAAAAAAAAGAATGAAGGACAAACAACAACAGACACGACTAGCTGTGTGACCCTGAGCAAGTCACTTAAACCCCATTTGCCTCAGTTTCCTCATCTGTAAAACGAGCTGGAGAAGGAAATGACAAACCACTCCAGTGTCTTTACCAAGAAAATCTCAGATGGGGTCATAAAGAGTCAGGCAGGACTGAAAAGCAACTGAACAACAACCATACCACTCCCCCATTCAAGATTTTTCAGGGGCTTTCTGGGAGGATAAAATGTAAACTCCTCTATTGACTCTCAAAGCCTTTCACAGTCTAATTATGGCCTGCCTTTCCATATTTATTTCCCATTACTCCCCTTTGTGCCCTCTGTGTTCCAGCCAAGCTGGTCTACTTGTTCTCCAAACTCAGCATTCCATCTTCTTGTCTTTGTCCAAGTTGTCCTGAACGCCCAGAATGTACACTTCTTCCTCATCCCAAAAGGATGGATAACAACTGTTTTTATAGATTGCACTTCTTCCTTACCTCTGCCTCATAAGAGCCTTGGTTTCTTGAAGGTTTAACTGAGCTACTACTTCTTACAGGAAACCTATCTTTCCCTGTCAGGCTTTAGTGTTCTCTCCTTCCAATTTCCTTGTGTTTACCTATCTGTATATATGTCATATCTCAACCACTAGTAGGATGTAAGCTCCTTGAGGGCAGAAACTATTTTATAGTTTCTCTATCCCCAATGCTTTGCACATAATAAACACTTAATATTCATGACTGGCTACCAGGAGTCTGTGATTGAATCAAACCAGTCTGGGGTTGTCCAGCGCCTAGCACACAAGCCAGCAATAAATATTTGTTAAATTTTCAAACAGATAGATGGATGGATGGACAAGTGAATGGATGCCCCATTCTATAGCCTATAGCTTGCATATGTCCCCTTGCCTTGCTCATACTGGGTACATCATAAAAGTTTGTTGAATTATATTCATTTGACTCTTCAAAGATGCCACCTATCAGAGTTATCTTCAATCAGATGCCAAGCTCCCTTGCTTGGCGTCACTGACCACATTGAAGCTTCCCAGTACCTCACAGATAGGACATCTTAATAAATACTGATGAATTGATAGATGGATTGATGGATTCACATAACATTTATTAGTAATTGGTCCTGGTCTCAGACTGCATAGCAGGCTGTTGAGTTTGTCAAGTACACAAACTCTGTAAATTCTTCACTTGTCCTTGTAACATCATTTTCATGTCATGCCCAATCTACCAGCCTGCCCAAGTACATAGCTTCCTGCTTCCCCAATGGATGCTATCTTCAATTACCAGCAGTGGAAATGTTTATTAGGCTCACTCCTGGGACCAAATGATTTTCCTGTCATTTGGTGACAGTGGTAGCAGTAGAAGAGCTAAAATGGGCCTCCATCTGGGATTGCTGGTCTTGTTGATTCTTCCCTTAGGAGCTATGGAAGAGCAGTTTTGAAAGGACTTTCCTCACTCAAAAGCAAAGACATTAACCAAATGCAATCTAATCACTTAGATCAGCATCATATCAAAATTATTGATGGAGAGGTGGGGGTATTAAGTGGGTTAGCAAGCTTGAGTTGGCAGTGTGACGTAACAGCCAAAAAAGTCAATTCAATCTTACACTGCATTAAAAGCATAACGTCCCAAATAAGAGAAGTGTTTATCTCACATTATTCTGCCGTGGTTAGACCATATCTAAGGTTCATTTCTAGATACCAATCTCTAACATGTAATGTGGAACCAGTGCTAGATGTAGTAACCAACCACTCACCAAGGCAAGGAGGTTCAGGCATTAATATCCTCTAGGGTTTGGTTTCTGGTCTGTTCTGGGCAGCGTGGAAGCTGGTGAGATTGACTGAGTAGTAAAGAAGGCTGAGGATATTACAAAGGATTTGAGGGGTGGGGAGAAGAAAAGAGAATAAGCATTTATGGTTGTTCATCCTTTGTTCTCAGAGAGAATAATGACATCAGGAGGGTGAAATTGAATTGGATTCATGGAATTGCAGGAAGTCTGGCATAGCCCTCTTCTTGATGAAGCAGTACTCTTTCTTTATGATCATTATTTTTTCCTATATGTTCACTAATCATTTCTTTAATAACATGAATTTTACCAAGAATTAAACTCAAACCTAATAGTTTGTAGTTTTCAAGTTCTATTGTCTCCCCCTTTTGGAAAATCCAAATATTTGCCCTTTTTCAGTTTTAGAAAGTGAATTGGATTTAAGTGAAGCAGGGCTGTGCAAAGTCACCAGCCTTACTCTCACCTCCAGAGTCCAGGGGCAAGACATATGTCAAGATGACTAGAGATAGCTCCAGGTATAGTGGGAGTCCAAGGCCTTTTTTAGCTAAGGCCTTTCCCTGATCTAGGCTTGCCTGAGGTGATGCTTATTAGGTGATTAAAAGGCTAGGTAAGAATTGGGGGGGGGGGGGAGGGAAAGACCCTCAGAGTTTCTGGCCAGAAGAGAAATTAAATATTTACTATGTGCCAGGCACTGCTCTTAAAGCTTTACAAACATTACCTCATTTGAGCCCCAGAACAACCCTGAGAATAGGTGCTATTATACCACTGTTGAGTAAACTAAGACAGACAGAAATTAAGCGACTTGCCCAGGAACCACTCAACTTTTAAGTGTCTTTAGAAGGATTTGAACAAGTCTTCCAGATCCCAGGCCCAGCACTCTATCCACTTGGCAACTTCACTCCCTCTAGTTGTTACACAGGGGAAAACAGGAGAATCAAAGTGATAGGACTGTTGCTCACAGTTAAAGGTGATGAAGCAAAAGTATTCAACTCTTAGCTTACTTGTGTTTACTCTGCCAAGGAGAAGGATATTTGAATTCAAAAGGATGGAACAAAAATGACTCATCATTTGAGATACAAAGTATGCAGGGAGATAATGAAAGAACAACGAACTGGCCTTGGTGAGTTCAGGTCAGCAGCCAACAAAATCACATCCCAGTTCTCTGAATGGGATGGGATAGGAACTCTAAACCGGTATCAACAGTCTTAGAAAAATCATGGAGAATGGGCAACATACCATAAAACTCAAAAAGGGCAAATATTTGGATTTTCCAAAAGGAGGAGACAATAGAACTTGCAAACTGTAGGTTTGACTCCAATTACTGGTAAAATTCATGTTATTAAAGAGATGATTAGTGAACATCTAGGGGAAAAAAACGATGATCATAAAGAGTACTGCTTCATCAAGAATAGGCCCATGCCAGACTTCTCACCTTTCCTTTTTGACTACCAAATCAGAGAAATATTGTAGATAGGATTGCCTAGATTTTTGCAAAACATTTACCAAGCCTCTAGTGCTATTCTTATGAGCAAAATAGAGAAATGCAATTTAGACAGTATTATAGTTAAGTTGGTTCAGAACTGTTCGGGTGGTAGCTCCCAAAGATTAGTTGTTGATAGTTCCTTTTCTTTTTCTTTTTGTTTTATTTTCTTTTCAGTTCTAAATTCTTTCCCATTCTTTTTTCCCTTCCTCACCCATTGAGAAGGTTAGAAAAACAAAGCATTTAAAATGATTCTTTGAAAACTTGGACGGAAGTCCCTAGGAACACCCCAGAGGTTTTACCCTTGACTCTGTGCTATTTAACATTTTAATAAATTACTTAGGTAAAGGCACAAATGGCTTTCTCATCAAATTTTCAGGTGACAAAATGATAAAAGAGATAGCTAAAACGCTGTAAATTGTCATGATTCAGAAAAGATCTCAACAAGCTAGAATGATAGGCCAAATCTAATAAGATGAAATTTAGCAAGGGTATAATAATAATTAATAACAATTGATACATAACGCTTGAATGTTTGCAAAATGCTTCACAGGCATTATCTAATTTGAGTCACAAAAACACCGTGAGATACTTAGGTTCCAACAGTCAACTTCACCAAGTATAAGTTGGAGGAAATGTGACTACAACAGCAGTGTTCCAAAAAAGATCTGGGGATTTGAGTGGACCGCAAGCTCAAGATGAGTCAAGAGTGTGATATAGCAGCCAAAAGAATTAATATGATCTGAAACTACATTGAAAGAGGTAGAAAATCCAAGATTAGAAAAGCAATAGTCCCATGGTTATCTGGTCAGTCCATGCTTGAAATACTGTGATTAGTTCTGGGTACCACGGTTTCAGAAAAACATTGATAAAATGTACTTAAAATTTGATAAATTGGTCACTTTAAATAAGGTTTGATAATTGATAAACCTTATTAAGCCCTCATCATTGAATAGTCATTGTCTCAGTCAAACTGAGATCAGTTAAAGGTCTTAGCTTGAAAAGGCCAAGGTCCCCCACTGCATCCTAGGCCATATCCAGTTGTCCTGATGTATATTTGGCCACTGGATCCAGATGACTAGGGAGGAAAAAGTGAGGTTGGTGACTTTGCACAGCCCTCCCTCACTTAAATCCAATTCACTTGCATGTCATAGCATCACTTCCTTGATGTCCCGGTCCTCTTCAAGGACAAAGGATGAACAACAACCTATAAGAAAGCAACCAGGAAATGAAGGATTTCCAGAACATCTTATACAAGGAATGGTTACAGGAACTGGGGATGGACAGTATGGAGAAGGTAAGACTTTAAAAAGAGAGGTACACAGCATGTAGCTTCAAGCATTCAAAGAGCCCAGATCAATGAGGAATAATTGATTTAATCTGCTTAACCCCAGCAGACAGAACTGGGAGCATGTAATGTTAATGGGATATAAGATTTTCCCTGCCCATTAATAGGCCTCATGTGGAGCCCATTAAGGGAAGCTTGTTTAGGGGAGGCTTGCTTATAGGAAGGCTTTCACACCTTCTGTTAATTTTTAATCAGGCACTGAGTCAGGAGAGTTGTGCTACCCTCTGGCTCTAAAAAAGGTATGTATATATGTGTATATACTATATGAATGCTATATATAGCATTTTGCTTTGAAGTTCACTCATTGGAGGAGTGTTCTTGTGATTTGACCAGATGGCCTCTTACGGCCATTAAGGATCCCCTGGTTTTGAAAAACCCAGATGTTGGTGCTTCTCTCTCTGGTAACTATGCATATATTGCCTTGGTCAGACAGCTGGATCTGTCTCTCTGTGCTAATTTCTCAGACAGTTAGAAGTCCTGTCTGTTGGTCTTTATTTCTCTGCTTGTATTTTCTCCATTTTCTTTGTTTGGATTTTCTCTAAGTTCAGGGTGCTGACTTTTCCCCTGAACTGATGAATGTAATTAAAAAGACTGTTGACTCCTTGAACAACTATCTTTCCTAGTAAAACAGATCTAAGAACCTGTGCTAGCAGTCATCCTGGGTGTGCCGATGTGCTTGCTGTTACAGAGCAATGGTTAGAATTCCAAGAGAAACCTGAGTTCAAATCTGGCCTCAGACACTTATTAGCTGTGTGACCCTGGGCAAGTCACTTAACCTTATTTGCCTCAGTTTCCTCATATGAAAAATGAGCTGGAGAAGGAAATGGCCTCAAAAAGAAAACACTTCCATATCTTTTCCAAGAAAACCCCAAATGGGGTCACAAAGAGTTGAACATGACTGAAACAACTGAGCAGCAACAACATGTACCAGGCACAATATTAAGTGCTCAGGATCTAAACAGTAGGAGGGGGAGGGGAGAAGACAGCCCCTTTTCTGAGGAAGCTCCCAAACTATGATTCTGATAATAAATGGCCGCCTGGCAGCTGAGAGGAAAAAGTTGGTGGGGGGGGAAGGTAAGCCTAAGACAATTCCAGGAAAGTTTAAAAGATAACAACATTTGATTTTGAATGTAGAATCATCATATCATGGAAAACTCAGGCACAGAGAGATTAAGTGATTTCTCCAGGATCACAAAACTGGTGCCTAATGCAGGATTTGAACCTAGGTCCCACTAACTTCAAGTCCAGTGCTCCAATTGGAGATATCAATGGGTCTTCCAGGTGGATCTGTCCAGGAGGCAGTTAGAGATTTGGAATTAAAAGAAGTTAGGACTTTCATTTCTCTCTGGAATCTACTTCTGATTCTCTGGATTTATTTCTCCACTGTGACCCAACAGCCTTCTCACCCTAGATCATTCTGCCTCACCTCTGCCCCAGGACCCGTCTTCCGATTGGGGGGTTCCTCTTAGAACCTCCATTTTAAGGGGAAGTACCTAAACCAGCTATGTTCGTTCACTCTTCCTTCAGTCCTCTCTGTGCTCTACTCCTAACTCTTTGGACTTCTTTCTCCATCCCTCTCCACCCTCACCCTCCATGTGGGTACTTTTCCATGTACCTCTCCCATTTTTCAACACCTTTTTATGAGTTATCTTCTCTCAAGAATTGGAATATAAGCTCCTTGAGAGGAGGGACTATGTTTATTTTTACTTATATTTATATTCCTAGTGCCAGATGGTAATTGACTTGTGCTTATGGACTTGACTTGGATATACTGATCTGGAAATCATCTCTCATAGAAGTAATAACTGAGTTCATGGGGATAGATGAAATGACCAAGAGACAGAGTGCAGCTAGGGAAAAGATAAAGGTCGAAAACAGGACTTAAGGAGCAGCTGCTACTTAGTGGACAAGAAGAGTGACTAATTCTGAGGCCTAGACAGACAGATCAATCAGCCAGGAGAGGGCAGTAGCACAGACACCAAGGGAAAAGTCTCCAAGCAGTCAAGAGTCCCAAGAGATCAAGGAGAATGAGGACTTTACAAAAAATCACAAGATGTTATAGTTAAAAAGTCGTTGGCATCCTTGGCGAGAGACCAGCAGAGTTATGGGGACAAGAATAGATTCCAGTGGATTAAGGAGTAAGTGGGTGGCAAAGAAATGGAGGCAATGAATATAGTCTACTTCTCAATTTTCACAGAATGAGGAGAGTTGGGACTGTATTCTAAGGGGATGAGTAGCATCACAGAAGGGTTTGTTTGTTTAGGATGGGGAGGGAGATCTGAACATTTTTGTAGGCAATAAGAAAGGAGACACTAGAAAGAGGAATATTGAAAATGAAAGGGGGGAATCAATGACACAAGGTCCTAGAAGATAGTACGGGATGAAAATAATGGGCTGCCACAACCTCTGAGAATAAAGAAAAAGGGAGAAGATGGATAAGATCATAGAAAGGTTTTGAGATCATAAAGAAAGGGAACTGAGGGAGCTCACAGTATATCTCTTTGGTCTCTTCTGAGACCGTCCTCTCTCTCTCTCTTTCTCTCTGCCTCTCACCTTAGTTCTTTCCTTCCCTACTGGTTCCTTACCAAAAGTTACAAACAAGCTCTATCTTAAAAATAAAAAATAAAACTTTCCATTGATCCTACTAGTTCCTTGAGTTATTGTCATAGTTCTCTTTTCTTCTTCCCCACAAAGTTTTTGGGAAGCATAATCTACACTCACTGTCTCCATTTCCTCAGTGCCCACTCATTCTACAACCACCTCCAACCCAGCCTCCCACCCATCTACTGAAACTTCTTTTTTCACATTCACCAGTGGCTAACATTGCCAAATCCAAGGACCTTTTCTTAGTCTTCTTCATTGGTTTTAGGATAGTATTTGACAAGGTTATTCTTGACCCTTTAACCTTCCTTGAATTCTAGGACATTGATCTCTACTGGTTCTTCTCCTCCTTCTCTGACTATTCCTTCTTAGTTCCTATCTTTTTCCTTCCTTCTTCTTTCTCCTTCCACTCTCTAAGGGTATGTATTCTCTAAGAATCTGTCTTTGTCCCTCTCCTTCTGTAAATATTCTCTCACCAGGCCCTGCCTCCCTCCACCAAACTATTGTAATAGCTTCCTATTTGGTCCTTCTGCCTCCAGACTCTTCCCCCTCTGATTTATCCTTCACACAGCTGCCAAAATAATCTTGTCACAGAGCTAGAAAAATAATGCATACATATGCGCATGTCATTCTCTTGTTCAGAAACCTCCATTGACTGCCTGTTGCCTATATGACAAAAAGCAAACTTTGCAGCCTGACATCTAAGGCCCTTCGTAACCTGGTTCCAACCTTAGCTTTCTGGCCTTACTTCACATGATTCTCTTTCACATACTGTAACTTCAAGTCAAACAGTTTCCTGACCTTTTCCTACCCTCTCTCACCTCCATGCAATCTGAAAGGCTAACCTCCATGACTGAAAGGCCTCTGCATTTTCACCTGTCGAAATCCTTCTCCTTAGGGAAAGTGTGGTAAAGTAGAAATATCACTGGGTTCAGAATCAATTAACCTGAATTTAAATTCTGGTTCTACCTTGTATGATCTTGGGATGGTCATTTAACTTCTCTGGGTCTCTCTTTTCTCAATTTCAAAATGAGGGGATTGAACTAGATGACCTTAAAAAGGCCCTTCCAACTCTCATTCTCTGATCCTATGAACAGGTAGGTATCCCTTCTTCCTCGAAGTCTTCCTTATCTCCCAGCCAAGAGCCATCTCTCCCCCTCCTCAAATTTCTTAGAGCACATTGTAGCACAAAGGAATGTAAAGAATATAATATATGAAATATTAAGTGAAAGAATTTAAAAGGTCAACCAAACAATCCTACAAAATGGAGTATCTTCTTCAAAAAATAAAAAAAGACATATTTTATCCTTTGAGGTAATATTTCTATTCATATAAAGATAAGAATAGAATTTCAGCCTGTGTTTTCATAGATATAGGGAATACTCAGAGGAGAAAATGTCTTCTACCAATTCAGGTCAGCACCAGCATGGTAATAGTCTTAGAGAGAAGCCCAATACACAAAGAAGTTGTGACTTACCCAAGGTCACAGAGCTGGTATGTGTCAGAAGATGATCTTGAGCTCTGGTATCCCTTTGAATAGAGATTGTTACATTCATTGTATTTATATCTTCAGCGCCTAACATAATTGTTGTTCCATTGTTTCAGTAGTATCCAACTCTTTGTGACCCCATTTTGGGTCAAAGACACTGGATTGGTTTTGCCATTTCCTTTTCCAGCTCATTTTACAGATAAGGAAACTGAGGCAAAGAGGGTTAAGTGATTGACCCAGGGTCACACAGCTAAGAAGTCTCTGAGGCTGGATTTGAACTTAGGAAGATAAGTCTTTCTAATTTTCTAACTTCATGCTATCCAATGGGCCACCTGGTTGCCCATAATACAATGCATAGTAGGCACTTAATATTTGTTGATTAATTGGTTGATTTTTGAATTTGAGGATAGCTCTATAGTTACTATGATATGCTACCTCTCATTTATATACAGGTAAAGATAAATACATTATAAATACACATATGTGTGTGGGTGTATATATATATATATATACACATATATATGTGCATGTGTATATATATATATATATATATACACATATATATGTGCATATGTATATATGTCAACTGATTCTTTTGGATCAATTAATATATGTGTTAACTGTCAGCATGTAAAACTATCAACATGCCCTGGATTGCTTAATGAAAAAGCAAAGCAAGAGCACTTAAGATATTGATATTTCTGTATATTAGAGACCCTCCTTTGCCTTTCTCTCATTCTACTTTGTATTACCATCATACATTTTATCTCCTTATTACATTAGGATTGCTTTGAAAAAGAGATTTTGCAAACTGTGGAACATGGACATAGGAAAATGTTATTATTCCATAAAAATGATGAATATGAAAAATTAAGGGAAGCAAGGGAAAACTTGCATGAATGCAAAACAAGGTGAGGTAAGCAGAAGTAGGAAAATAATAATTCACAATTTCTACAACAATGTAAATGGAGAACATTTTTTAAAAAATGAAGTGATGTGATATGATTATAAAAACCAAGCTTGACCATGAAGAACAGATAAGAAAATGCATTTCTCATCTCTCTTTTGTAGAGGTCGGGGGCTATGTCTGTGGAACAGGACATATACTATTTAATTCAGTTGATGTGTTGGTTAGTTTTGCTAAAAAAATGTTTTAACATCTCTTTTTTTGTTCTTTGTCACAAAGGATGCTTTCATGGTTGGGGTAGAGGGGCATATTTGAAAAGAAAGGTAACATAAAAACAAAATACGTCCATTTTGAAAGTTTAAAAATAAAATGTTTTGGTTTTTAATCCTTTCATATACAACATTTAGTATAGTATCCTGACTATTGTAAGTGTTGAGTAAAATTTCACTGAATTTAATTGGTTAGTTTATTCTTATATTTAAATCACTAAAAACATATTTCATTTTGGGGGGTGTTTGTACTGTACCCAGTCCTGTGAGACATACAAAATCTTGTAAGATACAGAAGTTTATCTTTATATATCTCAGGCTGTTTGTAGCTAATTTGCAGACCTATATCTGTTCTACAATGATCTAAACATTGTACCAAATTTTCTTAAAAAGTGATTTCAGGGAACTGTGAGCCAAAATATACTGATAGGATAGGATGCAGCACCAGGGCACAGCACCAGAGTAAAGCACCATGATACAACATGTAGGGTGACCACTGAGGTTTGTTCACTGGCAGGCATGCTAAACAAAGACCAGAGATATTGTCGCTGGCAGATATAAGGGTGAGAATTAGAACAAAATACGCTAGGCTTCCCTTATTAACTTTGTTCTGTGCCCTAGGCTCAATTCCTTTTCAACCAGAAGGATGATGGTTGGCTGTTGAGAGCATCTTTATGCCTCTAGAGTCATCTTTATGCCTCTAGAGTTGACTTTTCTTAAAATTTATTTTGCTGTGTAGGGTTCCTAAAATGAGTTGAAGGAATACTAATAATTGGGATTTGCCAGGAATTAAAAGGAATTCTCTGAACATATGTCAGTTAATGGATTGAGGCCAGGAACTTTTGATGAAAACAGCAGAGAAGTAGTCAAAAGACTAAAGTTCTTAAACTGAATCTATCTGTTGATTTTGCTGACTGCCTGTCTGGATACCACTGTTATAACCTTAGGCTATACAGAATAAAAGAACTTTAATACTTCCTGCCCAAGGAAAGGTTTACTATTCTACACCATTCTCCCACCCCACAGCCCCCAGCCCACTTCACTCAAAGATCAAGCAATCAATGAAACAAATAGTATTTATTAAATGCTTATTATGTTCCCTACACTGTGATAAGGACTGGAGATACAAAGAAAAAACAAAAAACAGTCAGTCACTCAAGGAACTTACCTTCTAATGAGAGAGAAAATAGACAGACAGACAGACAGACACAGAGATCACTCAGACGGTAGCAAAGAGCTACAAATGGCCTGAAATGGACAAAATCAAAAATGGTAAAAGACAGCAACTCGTTGAACACTAGAGACAAGTGCAGGTGCCGGAGAGATAGCACAACATCCAACAGGAAGAGGAAACAGTGCAACATAACACCCATAGAACAGATCATCAGCTCTGTATCAACAGAGGTGTGGACCACACATGTGCTCTGGCTACATAAGTCCCTATGTGTATGTGCCTCTATACATGTGCCTTGCATATGTGTCCTTTCAAATATCTCCCCATTCACAAGCGATGCTGCAAGTATCCCTTCATGTGTATTCCCTGGTCTCATGTGGTCCTTGTACATATACCTCTTCACCCCTGTGCTTTGACCCAGCACTTCTCTGCATGTATGTACTTCTCCCACAAGCATTAGAGTAATCTATTGGAGAGTATATATCAATGTTGGAAGGGTGGAGAGAGGGGATCTTGTCTTGTCACTTAATCAACTAAGTTATTTGATTAAATGTCTTTTGTTTTAAGCTAATATGTTCTTTCTGATTGGCTTACTAAAAATGTACTCTTCCCCGGGGGTTTATGAGCTTTGATGTTGAGTGAATGTTGACCTATACCTATAAAATATCTTGAAATGGATATAGTGTTCAGGGGCTCCACAAGCATCAAGAAGGCTCCAGAAGCTACAAATACAAGAGCATAGCACTGAGGCACAGCCCCAGAATATATTACTGAGATATAACACCAGAACATGGGAGGCTACAAGACAGAAAGAAATGAGATCTGGATTTGGAAGTTGTGGTTCTGTCATGTCCAACTCTCTGTGGCCTCATTTGGGGTTTTCTTAGCAAAGATATTGAAGTGGTTTGCCATTTCCTTCTCTAGTTCATTTTACAGATGAGGAAACTGAGGCAAACAGGGTTAAGTGACTTGCCCAGGGTCACACAGGTTATAAGTGTCTGAGGTCAGATTTGAATTCAGGTTTTCCTGACTCCAGGCTCCAGGCATGGCACTCTGTCCACTGAGCCACCTACTCTGCCTCTTACTACCTATGTGACCCTGGGGAAGTCATTCATCATCTCTGGGCCCAACTTCCATCAACCATAAAATAAGGTTGGATGCAAGATCCCTTCTTGCTCTAAATCTATGATATAGTAACATCAGGTTACAACGCCAAGGTTCAGCACCAGGATCCAATTTGACAGCCCTGGGACTCAGTCCTAGGACAAGGTGCCAAGTTTCAGCAATGGGACACAGTGCCAGGAGGCAACACTGGAACACAGCAATGAGATGTTGTGCCAAGACACAAAGCCAGGGCACAGCACTGAGACACAGTGCCAAGGCACAGATCTGAGTCACAACACCATGAAACAGCACCAGGATAAAACGCCAGAAAACAGTAGAAGGATACAGCAGCAGGACTCCAAATGAAAGTACACTCCCAAGACAGAGCACTGGGATATAATAGCATTCACATAGTGTTTTAGAGTTTGCAGAGCACTTTATAAGTGTCATTTTGTTTTACCCTGGCAACAACCCTGCAGGGGTAGGTGCTATTATTATCCCTATTTCACAGATGAGGAAACTGAGGCAGAGTTTAAAGGACTCATCCAGAGCCACATGGTTAATAAGTGTCAAAAGAAAGGATTTGAACTCAAGGTCCCTTGTTCTATTCATTCTACCAGTGGACCAGTATTCAATATAAGAGAACAGAGCGTCAGAGTTCAGCAGTTCCTACCTGCACCACAGTACGGGTTAGGACCCAAGACAAAGATAGCGAACCAGGACAGGAGAACATGAGGCAAGCATTCCATAATAATGATGCCCCATTATTCTACTAGTTCTCCCAGTTTCCCCACTCTACTACCCTCTACCTCTTTGCACCCATTTCTGTCCATGACATCATCTGCTGCCCTCCCCCGCCCCCTTTCAAACAGGAAAGACACAGAGGGGAAACTCATAAATTAAGTAAATACACACCTACACACACACACACACACACACACACACGAATCTTGGATCTTCTGTGCCGGACTTAAAGGTGGGTGATGCGGTGAGAAAGGGCTGGTAGCAGCTCAGAGGCAGAATTCCCAGGCCTTTAGATCTGATTTTATGGATCTGCAGTAGCTACCTCCTGAATGTGTGTTCACGAAGTTCTGATGGTCGTTGTTCGGGGGTTTGTTTGCTTTTTTCTGGACCAAATCCCCAAGCAGCTGTTGCGGCCCCAGCAGCTTCTACCATGATCCAACACTGGCCCCTTCTGGACTTCAGTGGGACTACCACCTGGACTGCCGTCCAGTGGAAATCCCTAGGATGACGTTTTCAACTGGAACCCAGAAGGAATAATAACCCAGGAAAAAGAGCAAAGGCCATATTTGAGGCAAAGCAGGTTTGTACCCACCTGCTTCCTAGCAATCAAAAATATTCATAAATGTTTACTAGGCAACAGATACTGTGCCAAACACTGGAGATAGGAAGAAAAAAGTAAAAATCACCCCTGCCCTCGAGAAACTTGGATTCTAATGGGAGAGACAGCATATACATAAAGAGATAAAAATAGAGAGATGATAGATAGATAAATAGGTAGGTAGGTAGGTAGACAGACAGACAGACAGACAGACAGATAGATAGATAGATAGATAGATAGATAGATAGATAGATAGATAGATAGATAGATAGATGGATAGGCAGACAAGGTACTTCAGAAATGACCTTTGAGGGGAGGAAACTGTCAATGGGGAGAGTGGAAAAGCTTTTGGCAGGAACTATTTTTTGAGATAAATCTTGAAGGAGTCAAAGGTGAGAAGGGAGAACATTTTGGGGATAGGAGGGGAAAAGACAGAAAGGCATGGAGATGGGAAATGGAGTATTCTGTGTGAGGCACAGTAAGTAGACCAATATGGTTAGACCAGAGAGTACATGGAGGGGAAGAGTATGTACAAAAACTGGAAAGCCAGGAAGAGGCCGGATTGTGAAGAGTTTTTGGTGACAGAAGGATATATTTTCTCCTAGAGCTAATACAGAATGACTGGGTTTTATTGAATTGGATGGGGAAGGTGGCATGGTTTGACTTGTATTTTAGGGAAATCACTTTGGCAGTTGGGTAGAAGATGGATTGGAATAGGGAGAGATTTCAGGGAGCCCAATTAGAAGCCTGCTGTGATCATCTGAGGGAAAAGTGATGAGAATCTACACTAAAGTGGCAGGTGTGTAAGCAGAAAGGTAACATACCAAATTAGACCTGGAGAGTGTTAGACAAGATTGGCTTATGCATGGGCAAAATAAAGTTGCCTACTGGTATGTTTCAGAGGTCTAAAGAAAGCCACAATTCTCACCTGTTGAGCTAATATCTGAAACTCCTTTAACAGCAATTCACTCCATTGTTAGAGATAAGGATTAAAATGCTACTGTTCCTAATGACTTAAATAAAATCTTTTCATAGTATTAGAATCACAATATGTTAGAGTTGACGATGATCTTAGAGATAATACTATTCAACACTGCCGTTTTTTACAGATGAGGAAACTGAGATCCAGAGAGGGAAAGAAGCTTATCAGAGTTCATACATCAAGGGAGTAGCAGATACAGAACAAGAAATAAAGTCTCCTAATTGCAACCCAGTGTTCTTTCTACTGCACCATGGATTCTTAATTTGGCATGCATAAGTCCTAGATCAATTTCAGGGGGTCCATGAACTTGGATGAGGGGGAAAATGCTTCTTTACTTTCTCTAACCTAACTGAAATTTAGCATTTCCTTTAATTATTTAAAAATATTATTCTGAGAAAAGGTTCATAGGCTTCACCAGACTGCCAAAAGGGTCCATGACACAAAAGGGATTAAGAAAAAAACTCTGCACTACACAGCATTTTCCCTAGGACCAACTCTGTTGTTTGCAGAGAGAGAGAGCAACACTTAACCCCTTTCCTACTCTTTCAGTTCTGTGGCCTTCTAGAAACCTGGGCTCTTTGGAAGGACACTGAGTCATTCACATAAGACTTAAAGAATCATATGATCAGAAATCAAGAGCTGGGAAGGACATGAGAAACCATCTAATCTAAGTATTTCATTTTACATTTGAGGAAACTGAGGCCTAAGAAGGATTAAATGACTTGACCAAGGTCACACAGACAGTAGGAAGCATCAAAGACAGAATTTAAACCCAGTCCTCTGATGCCAAGGTCTAAAGATGCTTTCTGTCTGGGAGAACCTCAGTGAAAGAGGGAACTCTCAGCAGAAAATACTTCCCTTGATAGAACCACACCCCTTACCTTCCCCACAGTACTCATGCCACACATAGACATTTCAGAGACAGATTTTAATACCAGAGAAATGTCCAAGAACCACAGAAAAGTGTAGCCTTCTTCCTCAGTACCAAGGAAGGGGTTGTCTGTTAGACTCCTACAGTGCAGGAGGGTCCCCTTAGCTTGCAGGAAGCGGGTACAAATTAAGAGGTAAGGGAAGGAAGAGTTCTGCGTTAGGGTAACAGTTCTGGGGGGAAGAAAGAGAAAGAGGAGGAGGAAGAGGGTGACTGGGTGTGGCTCTTTCCATGGTACCCTTCTCGCTTCAGGATATTGACTCATGCTGCAAACACTGGGTGGAAAGAGCTTAAAAAGGAATTTTTTCTTCTCCTAGGATGGGAGGAGGGTCTTCGTGTGGCAGAGAGGAACCACAAGAGAAGACTGGGAGAGAAAGAGCTGATTCAACCCCTTCTTCCCCCTTCTCTACGCCCCAGGGTTACTGCTGGTACTGTATTCCAGGCCCATGACCATCCTGAGGGCTGGACTCCTTGAATTCTCCATCTTTGCCATCACTTTGAACTCCTCTTAAGGACTACATTGTCATATTGAGCTCCCTCAGACCAGCCAGACAGGGCAGCCCCCAAGAAGTCACCTTGATAGGGTCGTGTGAGACCATCAGCTGTGGCTTGTGTCCTCCAGGCCTCACCCTGGGGTTCCTGGGGGTTGTCATACAGGGATAAGGCAGCCACTCCCTCCGGTTCATCATAGATGTGATCAGGGTGATGTGGCAACCTCTCCTCAATGCAGTCATAGAGTGGGTCCACTGAGGCATGGGGAGGGGTAGGCAGTGCTTCTCTGGGGCTATTCCCCAACAGAGACCTAGCCACTGAATCAAACGGTACAGCATACTCACCTTCTGGGGCTCTAGGATAATGGGAAGGAGGAATGGTTGGGGATGGGGGGGGAAGGGAGTCATGAGGCCGGGAATATGGGCTTTCAAGTAGGGGTAAGGATGATGATACTACAGTTGGTTGAAAAGAGGTTCCAAAAGAGGCAGAGTTCTTCTGGGCAGAAATAGCATCCTCCAGAGCCAAAAAGATCTCATTGCCCTTACGGGTTTCAAACTCAAAGTTCCCTTCTCCTGAGACACAGCGCCGGCCTGCCTCAAAGGAAAACGTGACCTAGATGTTGAAGTAGGAGCAAAGAGGTCTGTTACTGGCCTGACTCTCCAGTTCACCATTTCCCATCTCCCTATGATTTCTTCTTTTTGTTTTGCATACCCAGAGAAGTAACTAGGGTAAATTGGATGAGGCATTTTTTCCAGCTTGGGGGTAGAAATTTAGAGTGGTGTAGAAACAACAAGAGTTTAGGACACAGTTAGCAAAAATAAAAATGCTCATAAAAAGAGACGTCTGCCAGATGGACCAGAATGAGTTCCTGCCCTCACCTACTTTGCAACCTTGCTTAGAATGGCCTCACACAAGGGTCTGTCTCTGTCTCCCCTACTCCTGATCCCATCCTTAACTGGGGATGCTCTACATCAAACCCCAAGTTGTTTGCTACAAAACAAAAATTACCAGTTACTGGGGTGGCTAGGTGGCACATGGGGTGGCTAGGTGGCGCAGTGAATAGAGCACTGGTCCTGGAGTCAGGAGTACCCGAGTTCAAATCTGGCCTCAGATACTTAACACAAAAAACTAGCCATGTGACCTTGGGCAAGTCACTTAACCCCAACTGCCCTCCAAAAAAAACACAAAAACAAAAAAAAAATTACCAATTACTGCTCTGCCCCCCCCATATTTTTGCACATTTCTCTGAACACCCACTGTTCTCCAGTAGCCAAAGACTTCCTTCTTTCTAATTCCCTCTCCTTTGACCTCTACTGGTCCTAACTTTCTACCTCGCCTTTCTATCACTTTCTCTTCCTCCTCCTCCTTTCCTACCCCTATATCTGCCTCTTTACTTTCACACTCCTACTCTCTTGCTCATCCATTCTACTCTTCTCACTCTACTACCTTATTTCCTGTCTCTCCATCCCCCACCCATTTTTCCTTCTCTGTCACATTTTGTCTCCCCTCACATCCTTGTCCATCCACCCCATTTCTCTAATCTTCCTCTTCCTTACATTTTCTCCAACCCTCAGTCACCTCCCTTCTCCCATCTCACCTCCTTCCTCCCTAAAAGTTTTTCATCATGTCCCATCCCCCTTCACAAATACACACACACACACACACACACACACACACACACACACACACACACACACACACACACACACACAAAATACAGCCTTCTATTACCTTATCCCTCCCAAATCTTCGAAGGAATCTATAGGGCCAAGTATATAGTATAGTGCCTGGTTCAGGGCCACTCCGAAGCTCTAGGGCACTCTCTCCTGCCCGAAGTTTATAAGACCCCTGAAGCTGGCACCGCTCACTTGCTTCTGTGGGTCTCACAGTCACGACAAAATCCTTCCTTGGGGTCACTATGGAGGAGAAAGAAGCCATTGTGGGAATGCAGCAAAGTTACACTAATCATGCTTAGCCCCAGAGAAGAGATATGATGGGTACAGAGGAGAAGGAGACCGTGTAATGTTAGATTTGGTGGATGTGTTGGTTAGTTTTGTTGAATTGCTTTATTCATTTAATTTTTTTTCTCTTCTTTTATTATTTCTTATGAGGGATGACTCCCTAGGAAGGAGAGACATATATTGGGAAATACAGATGAAATAAAAACAGAAGATATTAATAAAATTTCCTAAAGATAAAGATGATATAAAAACAAAAGATATTTTAAAATTTTATGAAAAATTTGGCTATTTGGGGTAACTGGCCTTAGTCACCTCTGCTGTGAGTGGCCCAGAAGGTCCATAGAGCAACATTTTTTCCCCAATGATCCAGAAAGAAGAATCTCTTTGAATGATTCCACATTCCCCAAATCTTCCAGAAAAGAGTCCCTCTTTTCAACCTGACACATTCACCCCAGCAGGCATCAAGGCCCAGCCACATCTACTCCAAGCTTCAAGCCCACATCCTTCCTGCAGCTGCTACTGCTGCCAGAACCCTAGTGGTTTCAAGTGTTCCAACTCCCATCCATAGGGGCCCAGCTGCAAGTGAAACCTTTGTCCTACTCTCTACTCATCATAGATACAAGCTGGTGCCTACCTGGGGAAAGATTGTAATCGAGAAGGTGGGGAAGGGATCTTCACTCTGACCTCTTTACTTCTCACTACCCTCATTTACCAGATGAAAAAGAGTGTGTAAACTGGGGAAAAGGGGAGAAAAAAGGGGGCTTGCTCTACCTTAAGATACTTCAGGAGCACAAACAATCCAGAAAAAAATAAACCAGAAAAATGAAGGTTTCAGAATGATCCTGTCACTCTTACCTGGGAATCCTGGTATTCTGATCACCCTGAAGCTAGCAGAGACAAGTGGGAGGGGACT
>CM053595.1:211329267-211375217 GCA_028646575.1 Pseudocheirus occidentalis | reverse complement strand
GAGACCCCTCCTGCCCTACCAGAAAATAGGAGAGCAGAGCAGGGGAGGGGCTTTACATTAGTGGGATTGCTGTTATGGGGTTGGGGCAGGAGCAATACGGGGAGAAAATGTGTAATTCAAAAAAATGTAATGAAAATGAATAATGTAAACAAGAAAACAAATAAAAACTAAATTTAAAAAAAATGTAAGATCCTTGAGAGCAGGGGCTATGTCTTTTTCTGTCCTTGTATCTCTATGGCCTCACTCTATGAGATAAGAGTAGTGTAGTAGAAAGGAATGCCTCAAGAGCTTAGGAAGAACTGGATTCAAATATTGCATCTAACACATATTGGCTGTAAGATCCTCTATCAGTGCCTCCTATATAGACTAGACCTGGAAAGAATTGTTGGTCTACATAAACAGGAGGAGTTTCCTCACTAAGTGTTCTACAACTAGGAACTGCAGGTCCTGCCCCCAACAGTGCCTAGCACAGTACACTGATAATCATAGGTGATTAATACATGTTTGTGGACTATAAACTTAATGCAGAAAGTTATCAACCTCTTCTTCAGCTTGAAAAGAAGTAAAAAAATTTGTAATGCATGAGGTTATTAAAAAATAAGGAGTAAATAAAGAGATAAGAACATATAGCATATAAAAGTATCACTTAAATTTAGTGAAGGAAGTTTACCCCATGTAAGGCTAATTTGCCACAAAAGATAGTGTCTATGGAGGTACTTCCTAAACTTTTGAAAGGCAAT
Source organism: Pseudocheirus occidentalis (assembly GCA_028646575.1). Taxonomy (NCBI): domain Eukaryota; kingdom Metazoa; phylum Chordata; class Mammalia; order Diprotodontia; family Pseudocheiridae; genus Pseudocheirus; species Pseudocheirus occidentalis. Next base: position 211,374,477 of record CM053595.1, on the reverse strand, counting down.
ATAGTAGTTACCTGCTCTATGGGGGGGAAAAGTCTCAATCTAAGTAGCAAAAATGGAAATGAAACAACTTTTTGAACAACTGGAAAAACACAACTTTATTTATATAGACTAAAACCAGTTCTTTCCAGGTGTAGTCTGTATTGGAGGGACTGATAGAGGATCTTACAACCAACATGTGTTAGATGCAATATTTGAACCCAGTTCTTCCTAAGCTCTTGAGGCATTCCTTTTTACTACACTACTCTATCTCATAGAGTGAGGCCATAAGAGATAAAAGGACAATTTGACCAATGAAGCTCAGCTATGTCATGAGAACAATTTGATTTCTCTTAAGTTAGAAGGGGGAAATAAAAATCAACTTGTGGAATTTAGCAATATAAAATAGGTCTGCAATGAATGTTACTAAAGCTAATTAAATCTTAAAGAGGAAAGTGTCCTTTGAAAATAGCATTAAGGACTCAAAATAGATTTAAGAAAATCCTACTGTGGAGTACTAAGTTAATTTGGCTCTAACACAGCCCAAATGGACACTGGATACTTTTCGTCATTTTTGTTTTGAAATCAACTTGTAGATGTTCCACTTTGTAAACTTCTTAGGACTAGACTATACCAACCCAATATGACCATACATCAGTTTGGAGCTTGAATTACAGGGGAAGAACACATGAACGAAAGAGGCCCCATCAGGTTTGGGGCCTCTAATACACCTGGGATCAAGGGACACAGAGGAAATTTTAGAGATTAGAAGACTGTGAAAGAGCATGGACCTTAATTCCAATTTAAAGCCCACATCCTTCCTTTCTGTAAACTATAAAAAAATAGTGGATATTGAGAGAGCAAGGAGGTGTCAAAATATTATCGACAGAAATAGAGCAAAGTATTTTTCACACCAAAATTCACAACAAATTAAGTACTTTTAGAAAATACACAATCTTATAATTAATAGATGAAAAATGTTGGCAGCCTCCAAATTTCCTCATAAGCATATGAATATCCTATGACATATCAGTATTACATGAAAACTGGTTTGGTAGAACTAATTTAACCAAAATAAGATTGACCCTGTTAGACTGTGGACCTTGAATAAAAACCACACCATCTCCTTCAGTAATAAGATACAGAGCTGAAGTCAATCACACAAATCCTGAAAGCCTTTCTAGCTTTACTTCAAAAATTTAGACCTTTTAAAACTGGAATATTGGGAAGTTAAATTAAGTTTCTATGTCTTCCTTACAAAAAGCAACAAAATCCTTAAACAGCTTTTTTATGAAGTTAAGCATAGCAGATCACTCAAAACTAAATATAATTATTCATGAGCTGATTTAATTAACAGGAAGCCTCACAATAGAAGACACTGAATGGAGAAGCACTGATTGACACTTAAGTACAGCAATAAACCTCTTGGAAAGACTATCAAGCTAGGGTTCCTACTTCACAATCCCTACTTGATTTTAGAAGCTTTTCAGCACTGTACAGTAAAAGAAAGTAAGGAAGAGTTGCAGAACCCAAAGTTAGTTTTTAGAAATGCCCTTTCTGCTATGACTAAGCTTTCCTCAATTACTGGGAAAAGCAAAGTTTTGTGGCAACATCTCCTATACTTGAACTTCTGAAAGAAAGGACAACTAAAAATTGGTTTTTATAGTTAATACTATATATAGTGCATTTATATATATATAGTGCATTTATCTAATTATAATCATTTTCCTTGAACACAGGTGCTTCATGTAATGCATAAAATTTACAGTTTAGTCAAAATTACAAAAGAACAAAGCATACATAGACATATTCCCCAGTAACCATCAATTTCATGCAACTATAGGCAACAGAAAAAGGATGTTATACTATTTAATATACTATTCCTTGGGCAAGCTCCACTGCATCAATCTAGGATGCTTGCTGAAACAGTAGTTGAAATATCATGACAAATGACAAGAAGGATACAATTTGGCTAAGTCATTAAGACTTGTGCTAGACTTAGGAAGGAAAGCCATTCAATTATACAATGGCAAACACTCAACCTAACAGTATGGAATGAATGAATTGACATCTACTACACTGTTAATTCCCAAATTCAATATTGGAATAGGGTAAGAAATTCAGGGCACCCAGGGTCTAGCCAACTATAGCACAGAAAATAATTTTGAGGGGATTGGTAACTGAAATTGTGGGGAAATATCCCTTTGTGTATGCATGACAATAAGAGAATAAGTGAATGAGAGAGAGGAGAGAAGGAGGGAGGGAGGGAGAGATTGTCAGTACAATTAAGAGACAATTGGATCTAGAATTAGATGACCAGGGTGACTGTGTGACCTTGGGCAAGTCACTTAAGACTCCACAGCCTCTCAGTTCTTTATCAGTAAAATGAGAATGCTGGACCAGATGGCCTCCAAACTAGGCCTATGATGCTTATAGTCTTTCATTACCTGGACTTGACTTACTCCTATTGGTTTTTTTTGTTTGTCTGTTTTTTGGAGGGTAATTGGAGTTAAGTGACTTGCCCAAGGTCACACAGCTAGTGTTAAGTATCTGAGGCCAAATTTGAACTCAGGTCCTCCTGATTCCAGGGCCTGTGCTCTATTCACTGTGCCACCTAGCTGCCCCAGACTTACTCCTATTGTTGTTAAGTTCTAGACTCAGAGAAGTTTTCCTATGGGCTGCCACAAACATCTACATAAGTCTCAAATGCACAAGGACTACATTTTGTCCAATTCCTCTTTAAATATTCCTATGTCCTCCTAACAGCATTTTAGAAGACAATGGCAAGTCAATTGTTTTTCAGTATTGTCTCTTTGTGACCCCATTTGGGGTTTTCTTGGCAAAGATAATGAAGTGGTTTGCCATTCCTTCTCCAGCTCCTTTTACATATTAGGAAACTGTGGTAAATAAGGTTAAGTTGACTTCTCCAGGGTAACACAATTAGCAAGTATATGAGGTCAAACTTGAACTCAGGTCTTCCTGACTCTAAAGCCTGGAACTCTATTCACTGTGTCACCTAGCTGCCCTAATGGAAAGGCAAATAACTTGTGATTATTAGAAGCACCACAGTGTCTCACAATCCCTCTCTCCCAAGGTCATTTCCATCCCTATGTACCATTTTCTTCTGATTTATGAGAGAGTAAATAAATCTGGTTCTCACTCTGTGGGTGGCGACCCTTTTGGGGGTCGAATGATCCTTTCACAGGAGTCACCTAAGACCATCGGAAAACACATATTTCCGATGGTCTTAGGAACCAAAACACCACTCCTCTGTCTCCAGGCGGCTCCTCCCACATGCAGATACGCCCATATACGAGTCTTAAAAGGTCCTGGCATTACATTAGGAAAGTTGAGAACCACTGAAATAAATGAAAACTGCTAATGAAAAAAAAAAATCACTGATCAGGACCACCATTATAATTTGGAATAATACTTTAAACAATTTGTTCTATCATTCTCCAATTAATGGGCTCACACTTTGCAGGTTTGGGCTATCACAAAAAGTGCTGCTATAACTATTCTGGTATATACAGGATATGTGTTTTACCTCCATGGGAGAACACATATACCCAGTAGTATGATCACAGTCAAAACTATGAATAGTTTAATGACAGTTCATATAATTTCAAATTTCCTGAAGGGCTGTAATTGTTCTCAAACAGTAGAAAAGTGTGTGTATGCCCATCTTCTGCAGTTATTCCAACATTTACTGTTCTCAACTTTTGTCTAATTGGCACCATAAAGAACCATGCTTCTTACCCCAGCCATCTTTTACCCAGCTGCTTCCACTTCAAATGCCAGGGATCTGCTGTAGGTCCATGATTCTTCACCCTCCTAGCCCCAACTTTCCCTTATTTTGGGAACTGTAATCAAATTAACACTACAGCTGTTTCAGGAAGCTGTCCTATGTTTCCCTCACAATCCATGTAACTCATGGCCAAAACTCCATTTTCTGGCCACCCCTCCCCTATACACTTAGTCTCAATCATTAGAATATAACCTCTATGAGAGAAGGAATGAAACAGGTGTTCTCTTTTTAATTCAAGTGCTTAAGCAAGATGTCTGACATACAGTAAATGCTTAATGAATGCTTCTTCATTAATGTATTCAATCCCTCATCTTTCCTACTCTTTTGTGAGGTAAAGACTCAGAGCTTAAACCATCCTGAATCTGGTTGTCTATAATTTTTTTACAAGTAATTAACATTCTTTGATTAGTTATCTGACTCAGTCTCGTGTTTTTATCAATTTGCAAATCTTGGATATGACACTTATCAAAGATATTTGCTATTTTCCCCCCAATATGCAATCTTCTCCTTATTCTGCTTTGACTTCATCCAAAAACTTAATTTTACACACTCAAAATTATCTATTGTCTTTCATTATCTTCTATATATCCCTTGTTTAAGAATCCACTGTTGTGAAAGGTGCTTTGCTTTGTTTGCTAATATTTTTTAAATGACAGTTTTCTACCAATTATACATAAAACCTATTTTTAATATTTGGATCTTTTTGAGGTTATATATGTGCAATCATGTAAAACATATTTCCATATTAATCATTTTGTGAAAAACTCATTGTCTAATTTTTTATGTGACCTTTAATATTTGATTATATATCTATTTGTAATATATTGTGGTACATGGTACAAGCTACTGGTCTTACAGCAGCTATATTCACTGTGTAGTGGAATACAGGGGACCTGAGTTCAAATTCAGCCTCAGAGACTTCCTAGCAGTGTGATCCTGGCAACTCACTTAACCTTGTTTGCCTCAATTTCCTCATGTATAAAACAAGCTGGAGAAGGAAACAGCAAACCAATCCACCATTTTTGCCAAGAAAACGCCAAAAGGGATCAAAAACTGCTCTCCAGTTTTTTCAGCAGTTCTTATTAAAAAGATACCCTTCTCCCAGTAGTGTCTTTGGACTCTAAAGGTCAGAATAAAAATCGCTAATATGGAATTAATAATGTATATGAAGATATATATGTATATATGTATATATGGAGAGAGAGAGCAAGAACAAAAACACCTGACTGTCCTTAATGAATGAGTTACCTGGCTCAAATGAACTGCACTCTAGAGCAGGGGTGGGGAAATTGCAGCCTCACCCCATACCTGCTCTCAGGTACCAAAAGAACTAGTAAACGTGAATGGCTTAAGGACTAGAAAAAGGAAGAGATACCATCCACAGTACTTCAAGACAAATTTTCTGATTTTTCAAAAAGGAAAGTGAATAGAATCTGCAACCTATAGAACAAAACTTCAAATCCTTGAAAAAAATCTAGGCTTTTGTCAAAGAGATGATTAGTAAATTATTTTTAAAAGGAAGAAGCATGGCTTCAACAAGAATAGGCTATGCCAAACCAATCTTCTTTATTATCTTCCTTCCTTTATCTCACTGGGATACTAAAACTGACATACCAGGGAATGCTGCAGATAAGTATCTCGTAATATTTAGAAAACATGGAGTAATGTAGGCTGGGAGGCAGTATAATTAGATGACTTCAAAACTTGCTGAAGAAGGCAGAGCTCAAAGAAAGTCTCTAAAGAAGTAGCCTCAGGATCTGTGTTTGGCTTGGTGTTGTTTAACACCTTTACTGGTGACTTGGATAATGGTAGTTGTCATGCTTTTCATATGTGCAGATGATACAAAGACTTAATATGCTGAGTCATGCTAAATAAAAAGTTTTACACCTGTGTTCAAAAAACTAACCTTAAAGTACATGATGGGGAAAAGTTTGGTTATTAGACAGAATGTTGATTGGGGACTTTAGTGAACTACAAAATCAATTATTCAATAATGAGCCATAGCAGTCAAAATTCCAGGAATGATGCTATACTCATCTCTAGCTAGAAAACTGCTACAATACTGTGTGAAGTTCTGGGCTCCTCATTTTAGGAAAGAAATTGAAAAACTGGAGAAACCTTCAAAGGGCAGAAAATGGTGAGGACCTCTAGAATAGATGCTATATCATTCAATAAGCATTTATTAAGTACTTACTATAAGCCAGGCAATGTATTGCAAGGAGCTGGGAATACAAACAGGAGAGTCTGCCCCCAGCAAACTTATATTCAACCAGGAGAAAGAACAAATCTTACCCTCAGAGAGTTTTATACTGTAAAAGAGTGAAATAACATTTACCATTCCATATGAAGATTCATGTGAATTCATATTAGCATCAGTTAAAGGAGATGGAGAATTTAACTTTGTGGAATCTCTTGGAAATATCACAGCTGTCTTCAAATATTTTAAAGACAATTATATGGAAGAGGAACTAGCTTTCCAGTTGGCTTCAACATACCTACACTGGGATAAGCTCATCACTTTAAATCTCATCACCTTGGAGACAGATGCAGCTTAGATACTCAACATCATTTGTCTGTTCCTCCTGACTTGAGGGTTGGAAACTGAGAAGTCAACTCCTCTCAAGGCCTTCCTTTATAAATGGCTAAGATTTTTCCACCTTCATTTAACATCTCAGCTAATCAGCTTGCTTTTAAATCCATGAAGGCATGCTGGTTCCCCTTTTTTCAGCTTCCATTTGTGCATGGTTTCCTTCCCATTAAATTTTAAGTTCCATGGGGGCAGAGACTTTGTTTTTCTGATGTAAAGCCCCACAGCTAAGCACAGTGCCTGACCCTTAATAAATGCTTACTGACTGATGACAAAATAACCCACAGATCTAGCTTTCTATTTTTTCAGTAGTACCAATGGGTTTTGATGATTATAACTTTATATCATCTGAGATCTGATAATGTAATGCCAGCTGTATACTCCCCTCCCCATTTCCCTAAAGATTCTGCACCTTTTGTTTCTATAACGGAACTTTATTGTTTTATCTATCCTTTAAAATAAACCCTTGGTAGTTTAGTGTAGTACTAAAGTTGTAAATTAATTTAGGTAACACACTAATTTTAATTACTTTATGTGGGCTAATCGTTAACATTGAATTTCTAGTTAAGGTTTCTTTTATTTCTACAGAATTTTACTTTGTTGCTTAGTTGTTTCATTCATGCTCAATTCTTCATCACCCCTTTTGGGATTTTCTCAGCAAAGATAACAGAGAGTGTTTTGCTATTTTCTTCTCTAATTCATTTCACAGGAGGAAACTGAGGCAAACAAGGTTAAAGATTAGAAAAAGGGTGATATCAGGAGCCATCTGCTGGAAGAAACAGTGGGATAAGATTTAAGTGTGAATGTAGAGAGAACTGAACACTTTTTCATCACAAAAAGTTGTTATGTCAATAAACATTAATTAAATAATATGTGCCAGGCACTGTGCTTAGTCCTGGCAAAAGAAAGGCAAAAACAATCAACCTCTTCTCTCAAGGAGTTCACAATCTAATAAGGGACAAAACATGCAAAAACAAGCTACATACAGGAAAAATGGGAAAGAATTAAGGCACTAGCACTAAGGAAGATCACAAAAAGCTTAGAAGTCAACCAGAAGGTTACTTCAAAAGTCTAAGTAGAAGCCAGGTGATGAGGGCTTGCACCGAAGAAAGCCAGGAGAAGATAATGGGTTAAAGTGAGGAGGAAGAAGGGGCAGAGCTTTGCAGAATCTTCTGGAGCTTGTGCTCAGCTCACACAGCCTTTGAGGACCCAGTGTTACTATTATGCCAAAATCAGACATCACTGTACTTTTTTTACTGTCTCCTTTGTCTAGAATGTTTTTACTTCTCATCTCAGTTAAAATTCTACGTTCTGCATGAAGTCTTCCCAGGTCCTTCTTGACATTACTGCCTTTCCTCTGAAATTATCTCCAAATTATCCTGTCTATATTTTGTTTGTATATAGTTAGAATAGAAATTTTTTGAGGGCAGGGGCCATTTTGTTTACTTCCTTTGTATTCCCAGTGTGTAATACCTGGCATATAGTAAAAACTTAATAATGTTTAATGACTTAATGTGACATGAACAAGGATTTCTGCAGAAGGCTACTGTTCCTAAATTGTTAACATGTATTCTAGTTATTACTGTACAATTATACAATAGTAATGTAAGTAAAAACTGATTCAGTTTAATTAGATTCCATTTTATTTAAATTCAATCCATTTTATTGCACTAAAAGTCAGATTTTATTAAAATTTTATTTGCAGTTAATTTTTAATCTAGAATTTCTGATAAAAATTGAAGTTGCCAAGTGAAAAGAAAAATACACTGTAAAATCATGTTGTCATTGATCCATTCTATGAAAGGTTATCTGTGAAAAAGATTTTCTTTAAAAAAAAAGGAGCAAATTTGTATATTAACCAAAAAGAACCCTTAAGAATCTAATGAATTTAAAATGCCAGTGTCTTTACTTCATTATTAATGAATTAGATGATAAAATGCCACAAGTAAAAACATATATGTTAAAGGGGCATATACATAATTAAAATTTCATTTACCAGTCATTTTTATTCAAAGAAATGATATTTTAATTTTAAAAAGGTCTTATTGTAAATCTATTTTGTACTTACATTTCTGAATATCTCAAGTCCTTTGAAAATGCAGAGATCTAAAGGGTGGAAAGAAGGCTGGTTCTGATGTTAAAGGGATTCCTTGGTACAAATCCCAGACTAACCTGTTTGACTGTGGATAAGTGACTTCTCTGTGCCTCAATTTATTCATCTATAAGATGAGGTAGCTGCACTAAATAACCTGTAAGATCCCTTTTAGCTCTCAATTTGCAATCCTAAAGACAAATTCTAACGGTATTACATGGGAATAAATATCACTGACTTTTAGGGCCTTGCAGGCATTTAATTACTTTTAGAAAAGCAAAAAATGATTCTAAATAGGGTATTTTTTGGTCCAAGGCATTCTGTTCTTTCTTTGACACTTCGTGAACTATACACCATAGTTATATTATCTTTTTTTTTTTTTTTTTTGCTTTTTGGAGGGCAGTTGGGGTTAAGTGACTTGCCCGAGGTCACACGGCTAGTTTTTTGTGTTAAGTGTCTGAGGCCGGATTTGAACTCAGGTACTCCTGACTCCAGGGCTGGTGCTCTATTCACTGCGCCACCTAGCCGCCCCAGTTATATTATCTTTTAAGCCATTAACTTCCAGGTAGGGTTAGGTAAGGCTCTTTGCATTAAATAAGCTCATAAAGAAAAAAAAAAAAAAACCTTTTCTACTCTGTGTTTTTGTCAGTGTGTAAAGGTAGTACCAGCCCAAAGCTAGCTCACAGTGATAAAAGACGCTTTAGACCAGCGGTTCTCAACCTGTGGATCGCAACCCTTTTGGGGGTTGAATGACCCTTTCACAGGGGTCACCTAAGACCACCGGAAAACACATATTTCTGATGGTCTTAGGAACCGAAACATTGCTCCTCTATCCATCTCCAGGCCGGTCCACCACATACAGATACACTGACTTAAGAGCATTAAAGGGTCTCTGCATTAGGAAGGTTGAGAACCACTGCTTTAGACACTTATGGAAATCGACAGCCACTGGCTCTTTGTACCCTAATGAATAAGGAAAGCAAATCTAGCAACACAGAAGTTTTTCAATTATTTCAATACTGATATTTCATTTTTTGTAGCACTGGGAAGAGAGATCTAAAAGCGCTTAGATGAAGTTTTAATACCATAGATGAAGTTTAAAAAAAATTAAGCAGTCATCTCAAATTTAATTTTAGTAAATTTTAATTTAACTATTACTTTTGGTCATCAAATTATATTAGCATAATTCCTGGTACACAGTAGGTGCTTGAATAATGTTTACTGACTGACATTTACTTAATAAATTAAACTATTTCATAATCTACTATAGGCAGATTTGTATTATTTTATGTCTGATAAATATCAAATCAGGGAACTATATGGCCTGTTATAGTACCTTCCTAACAAATACTAGTAATTTTGTGAATTGTAGATCTCACTGCAATTTGCCTTTCTTTGCATTCCCAGGACCTAGAAATACCTGGAACACAGGAAGTACTTTAAAACTTGCTGTTTTTTTATGGTGATAATGATGTTTTTCTTCAACTTCTAGGTATAGTATACAAATATGCGAAGGAGCTGAGATTTCTCTGGAATGGAGAATTTTCAGTAAGGCTTCTTATTCTACTAGCTAGGATTCCAACCGGTCTAGATTTAGTACATCAAGCCCAGGGAATTGTCTGATATGTAATGACATTAAGTGACCTACCCAGGATTATAGAGCAAGTAAGCATCACAGCCAGGATCTGATTCCAAGATTCTAAGCCCTGAACGGTATACTGATGCCATGTTGCTGCTGGTTCTAGGTGCATTTTTTAAATTACAGGGATCTGTTTACTTGTAAACTGACAGTAAGCTGTCATTTTGTTTCAAGATGACAGACCAAATGAGAAATCACATATATATAGTCTTATATCCTTTAGTGGTACATTAAGTGTCATTAAAACCAGATATTTTATAAAAATTCCCCCAATAATCAGATCAGCATTCTGTCTATGGTAGAAGGGTAGTGTTTTGTATTCCACATAAATGGTAAAATTTTCCCACAAAACAGAATCTAATCTCACAGCAATAAACTTTGTCAAAATATTGAGAACAATATGATATAACATTATCGCATGAAAGTATACTGTCAGTAATTCCAATAGGATAGATTAATCAAAAGGAAAGGCATTAGACCAAAAAAAAAAAGAAGCAAGCAAACATATAGATTAAATTACTAAGCACTGCTTAAAAAAAAACACAAAGAATCTAAATAGCTGGAGGAATATTCTGCACAGATGCCAATACAATAGAAGTGACAATAACTTAATGTTCTACCAATCAAATTACCAAGGGGATACTTTATAGAACTCGATAAAATAACAAAATTAATTTGGTAAAACTGAAAATCTAGAATATCAAGGGAAATAATGAAAAGAAATAAGTACAAAAGGGGAATAGTACTTCTAGACCTCAAACTATATTATAAAGCAGCAGTCATCAAACCATCTGGTATTAGCTAAAGAATAGAGAGATCAATGGAACAGATTAGACAAGTAAGATTAAGAAAAAATAGAACAATAATTCAGTGTTTGACAATGTGGAAAACATAAGTTACCTAGGGAAAAACTCTTGATTTGATAAAGACTGCTAGGAAAACTAAAAAGTAGTCTGGCAGAAATTACACTTAGCTAAACATCTTATACCATATTCCACAATATATTCCAAATGGATACCTAACCTTAATGTTAAAAATCATACTAAAAAAAATTAGACGAGCAACAGATGATATACTTACAGCTACAGGTTTGTGACATATTCTTAACTAAACAAGAGATAGAGGCATTTACAAAAGAAAAAATAGGTAACTGATTAGTGGGAACCGAAAAGCTTCTGCACAGACACATTAATGCATCTAGAACTAAAAGGGAAGTGGTGTGCCATAGGGAGACCCATCCTGCCTTACCGGAAAGTCAGAGGGGTGATGGGGGAAGACACAGGAGAGAGCAGATTGGGGGAAGAGCTATACAGCGGGATGGCTGTTTTGGGGTGGTGGGTAGGGGAAAGATGGGGAGAAAATTTGTAACTCAAAATCTCGTGGAAATGAGTGATGTAAACAAGAAAATAAATTAAATTTTTAAAAAAAATTAAAAAAAAACAAAAGGGAGTGGTAGAAAAGGGGGAAAAAATTTGCACCTAAGATACATAAACAAATATATTTAGGACTAACAGATTCTCCAATAGTTAAGTAGTTAAAGGATAAGAACAAAGAGTTCAAAATAAAAATTGCAAACTATTCACAACCACAGTGAAAAATGCTCTAAATCACTAAAGAGAAATGCAAATAGAACAACTTTGAGGTTTCACATCACATCCTGAAAATGGGCAAAAATGACCCCAAAACGGCATTAATATTGGAGGGTCTATGGAAATAGCCCCATTAATACACTGTTGGTGGTGCAGTGAAGTGGTACAGCCATTTTGGAAAGCAATTTGGATTTATGCAAACAAAGTGAGAAAAACAGTCCATAGCCCCTGAACCAGAGATTCCAATACTGGGTTTATGCCCCCAAGAAGCCAGCCAGGAGAAAAAAGTCCCCATGTAATTCAAAATATTTACAGTAGCACTTTTTCTAATGGTTAGAACTAGAAACAAAGTAAGATGCCCATCAACTGTGTAATAGCTAAACAAACCGTGGTACATCAATGGATTGGAACAATACTGTATGTATGTTTGATGAATACTTAGAAGCATGGTCAGATCTATACTGACTGATCAAGAGTAAGGTAAGCAGAGACAAGAAAACAATATACACAGAAATTATAACAATGTAAATGAAAAGGAGAAACTAAAAAAAAAAAAATCAAAACTAAATGTAACAAAATTATAAAGATCAAGCATGACTTAAACGAAGAGATTTAAGACACCCTGAACCCTAAGCCTATGTGGAGGTCCACAGGTGTTACACACTGAATATGTTCTTGGAAGTTTTTCAATGTATCTTTTAGCTGTGCAGACTTTTTTCTCTCTCTTAAAAAAAATTTTTTTTTAGAAGGAAAGGCACTAGGAATTGTGAGTAGGATTGGTTTGTATAGATATATCTATATAGCTAAAAATTAAGCATGCCTAAGTGGTAAAATTCATTCAGAAAACAGCTTACTGGAACTTCTGTTGTTCACAGAATCTTACTCTTCAACTATGCACATGCTTTAAACCAATACCACATAATTTTAAAGTTGGAAGGAAACTTGCAATCTGTGTCTCCCTCACTTTAAGATGGTATGGAGTGTCAGAAAAAAATGCATTTAATCTTACAAGGGCATATATATGGGCAGTCATTAGTTATTTTTATTAAAATTTGTGTCCAATCATAACTCTGAATCTTTTTATGCATATTACTTGACTGCTAATTTATAAAATAGGATTTTTAAGATTTGTTTTTAATGGCTGAAAGAAAAACTTAAAAAGAAATATTATGCTGTAAGGACATAAACATAAAAGCTCAGTTTCTTACAAATATGAAATGCTAAGCTATACAGTAACTAATATAATAAAGGAAAATTAGTAAAAATTTTTAAAAATCTAGAAAAGGGGGAAATTTGTGCAATGTATCACCAGATTGACTAATCTCATCTAATTCTCTAGAAATTTTACATTTCTGAGTCCTACCTCTACGGTCAGATGCATTTATTCTAATAGCTATTATTTTAACATGAGAACAGTCATATTATTAAAAAAAAAATAAGTAGTCCAAATAGTAAAGATTGGCTACACATTTGATAAACAGTAACTGGTTTTAAAAAATGTTATTCTTATTTTAGCCACATAACAAAATGTCAATGGAAATACTCAAAGAAAACTGACAGTGATTATCACTGTTTGATCTATCAAGATAAAAAAGGTGTAATACCAGTATACTTGTTTTAAGCAAAGGATTCATTCAGTGGTTAAGTGGATCGTATATTATGTGACCTCCTACAGGTTCCCTCCAACTCTTAACATTTTATAATTCTATAGAATGTTTTGTAAATAAGCACTATACTTGGAAATGATAATTGGCTGGATTCTGCCATTAGTAACTAGTAACTAGCTATAAGATCTTGGGCAAATCATTTAACTTCTCAGACTCTCAGTTTTCTCATTAATAAAATGAGAGGATTGGACCAGATAATTTCTAAATGTCCTTTCAAGTCTTATTTCCGTGGTTCTGTGAAATATTCAAAGAAAGAATTTTTTTTTTGGTGTTGTATAAAGATTCAAAAGAAAAAGCTTCTAAGACCCCTTCTCTTCACTTTGATTCAATTTGAGAGCTATTTATTCAGTGTTATGATGTACCAGTCACTGTGCTAGGAGCTGGGGATAAAAGAGCGAAACCATAAGTCCTTGCCTTTAAGTCTCATGGGGGTAGGAGACAGTAGATGGTGTAGAATAGTCTTTACATAATGCAAAAAATGTTTAAAGTAAATACAAATGGGGGTATTTATGCTAGCAACCTACCAGCTCAAGATAGACCTCCTATAGATAGTATCTGAACAAAGTTTTAAAATAAGGATTCTTAATGTAGAATACATGAACTTAATTTTTTTTATAACCTTATTTCACTCTATCTGGTTTCCTTTGTAATCCTATGTATTTTATTTTATACATTTAAAAATTATTCTGAGTAAGGGTTCATAGGCTCACTACACTGCTAAAGGAATTCACAACACAAGTAAGGTTAAGAACGCCTGGCAAAAGGAAGCTAACAATATATGCAGCGGTCAAAGAGTGAATTGCAGGCAAGGACACCATTGTGCAGAGGAACAGAAATAGGCTACAGAATGTGACACATGAAGAAGAACTAAGTCAGTTTAGCTAGTAAACAAAAGACAGTGGAAAGAGCACTGAGTCCCGTCCTGTCCCATCATCCTTACATGATCTTGGGGTGCCTCACTTTGCTCATTTATAAAATGGGTACAGTAACAGCACCTACTGTTAAGAGGATCAAGTGAGACATCACATGTAAAATACTTTATAAACTTTAAAGTGGTCCTCCCCTCACCCCCTTTACTTAATAAGCCTGGAGCCAAGACAAGCTTTTACCCTAGACCTGGGGCTCCTTCAGCAGATTCAGACCTGTGCTTTAGAGATATTCTAAAATTTGCAGCTGTATAGAGCAAGAGTTGGACAAATCTGGTCAGCCATCTGTTTTTGTGAAGCCAGTGAGAAAATGAATTTTACATTTTAAATTCAAGTTTTACTGTATTTTAAAACATTCGCTGCCCTATGACCAGAGTTTGTAGACCCCTGGCATAAGAGATGGGTGGAAGAGAGCAGAGATTTGAAGCAAAGTGACTGATTTAGGAGACAAAAGGTGTCGAAAAGGCCTGAAAGAGTGTTAGCCACATAAACTGAGATAAGGGGCCAGATCCAAGAACTATTCTGGAGGCAGAATCAACAAGATCTGGGAACTGAATGAATATAGGGGGATGAAGGAAAATGAAGGGTTAAAGTTGGGACTGAGGTTGCAAACCTAAGTAAGGAAGGATGATGGTACCACCAACAGAAAGGAAAGTTAGGATGACGGATAAGGTTTTAGGGAAAGAAATGAACTTCTAGGGGCGGCTAGGTGGCACAGTGAATACAGTACTGGCTCTGGAGTCAGGAGTACCTGAGTTCAAATCCATTCTCAGACACTTAACACAAAAACTAGCTGTGTGACCTTGGGCAAAAAATAAATGAAGAAAAAAAGAAATGATCTTCTATTTTGTACACATATAGTTTTGAGATGCCTTTGGCAGGTTCATATAGAAACATCTAATAGGCAATTAGTGACACAGTTGGAGCTTAACAGACTTATGGCAATCTAGATATGTGCTATCTGCATGGAGATAAACAATTAAATTCATGAGAACTGATGGGGTCACTGAAGTAAGAAGGTACAGAAAAAAAGGAGAAGACCCAGAACAGAGCCTTGATACACAAAAAGTCTCCTCTCAAAGAAGACTAAGGAGAGGACAAATAGGAGAATCAAGAAAAAGCAACATTATGAAAACTCAGGAGAATATACAGCAAGAGAGAACCCCAAATGCTGCAACTATTTTAGAAGACTGAATCAGAAGCTTTTAAAGTTTCATAATAAAGTATTTATGGCAAAAAATAAAAAGCAAAATCAAAGGTATAAAGCAATGTTTCCTCTAGTGATTCCTAAATACTCTATGTTCCACCTCTATTAAAGTCTGTTCACCAACTCAAATTTAGCAGCCATGACATCCCCTCTCCCCTCAAAGCTGTTTTACAGATTTTCTGGGATTCTAAAGCAGGGGGAAGGGAATAATAATTTATATGGCACCTACTATTTGTCAAGCACTGTACTGAGTGCTTTTATAAGTAACTCATTTGATCTTCACAACTTTTTTTTTTAATGGAAGGGTAACTGGGGTTAAGTGACTTGCCCAAGGTCACGCAGCTAGTAAGTGTTGATCCTTACAACTCTTCAAGGTAGGTGTTATAATTATCCCCATTTTACAGTTGAGGAAACTGAGACCAATAGAGCTTAAGCGACTTCCCCACAGTCATGTAGCTAATTAAGTGTCTGAGGTCACATTTTAACTCAGATCTTAAAGATTCCAGGTCCAGTACTCCATTCCACAGTGGCACTTAAGTGCCCTTCTGGCACAATCCTTCCTCTAATAGTTTCACAATTGTTTCCATTTGCCTCACAACCTAAACTATACCTGACCCTAACAAGGCTCTTTCATGAAAACAAAAGTAATGAAAAAGGGCTTTGGGAAATTACCTACTGAACATTTCTGAAACATTCATTAAAAGTTTACTACTGATTCTAACTAACTAGTACTGTAGCAGGTGTTAGAAAGTAAAAAATATTTTAGAAAACATGGTTCCTGTTCTCAGACAGTTCATAATCAGAGCTGTTTTTTATGACAATATACATGAGAGAAATAAATTGTATTAGCCAGGGATAATAATGCAGAATTGATTTTAAACTATGAAGCAAAACTTTGCAGAATTTTACAACAATTATTCAAAGATACTTGTGGTCCTAAGTCTTCAAAATTACATAGTTAATTCAAAAATCCCTGACAATACAATCCTTCTTGTGTATTAGGGACATGCCAATTATCCCACAACATGTGGGTAAGAAGCCAGGTCATTTAGTTTTGAATTTCAGTTTTAGTAGCTGACTATGAACTCTGAGAGCAGGCTAGTAAAGGATTAAACAGAGAAAGACCTGAAGGATTCCACTCAGGCAGCTGTTATTAGAAACATAAGCAAAGGGGTTCAAAGTTATGGTATATTAATGTAGTGGAATACTGCTGTTCCATAAGAAATGGTGAGTAGGCAGATTTCAGAAAAACCTGCAAAGACTTGCATGAACTGATGCCAGGTGAAGTAAGCAGAACCAAGAGAACATTATACACAGTACGAGCAACACTATGTGATGACCAACCTTGTCAGACTTAGCTCTTCTAAGCAATGCAATGATCTAAGACAATTCCAAAAGACTCATGTTGGAAAATGCTATCCACATCCAGAGAAAGAATTATGGAGTGAATGCAGATTGAAGTATACTATTCTTTCTTTTTTTCTTGTGGTCTTCCCCCCTTTTATTCAGATTCTTCTTCTACAACATGACTAATGCAGATATGTTTAATATGACTGTACATGTATAGCCTGTATCAGACTGTATGCTGTCTTGGGGGAGAGGGAAAAATTTAGAATTCCAAATCTTATCAAAGTAGATGTTGAAAACTAATATATATATTTAAAAGCAAAGGGGTTCATAACCTTTTTTGGGTCATGGACCGCCCCCACTTTAGTCTGACCTGGTAAAGTCTACGACCTCCTCAAAATGCTTTTAAATACAAAAATAAAAAAGACTACAAAGGAAACCAATTACACTAAAATATATGGTTATTGATACACATATATGTATATAAAAAATAAAGTTCATGGACTCCCAGTAAAGAACACTTGCTATTATGGCATGAGTCAACAGTACTTCATGTAGCTTTTGGAAGCCACCAGAAATCTGATAATAAAATATCTATTACATGTACTATATTCGAAGAAATAGAAAAATATCATGTAGACTAAAGGATGCATTGAGGATCATTAAGTGAGGCACATTAAGCAGTATTTGGGACTAGAAATCAGCACATGTATCACTATATTTTTTGTGTTAGCTGAGGCTAAGAGCCTCAATCTGGCCAAGTATTCTGCATTTCCTAATTTTGAAGTTGATTATGTCACATAATGACAATTTCAAAATCATTTCTGACTTTAAACCACTGTCACAAAGAATCACATTATTCATAAATGTGATGACCAATAATTATGACAAACCAAGGAGGAACTAGATATATAGAAAATGCTTTTACTAAAACCTCAAGTACTATAGAATGCATCTGGTTACCATTTTTTTTTTTTAAATTTCATCAGCCTAGAGAATTCTCAGTTTCTCTTTTAATGATCAGCCACTCACCATTTATTGTCTGAGAGTTGCCAACGGCATTGACTGGACCAGGGTCACAAACCAGCTTATATATCAGAGGCAGAACTTGAAAGATTTTTAAGTAGAAGATGGAGAGCTAGCTTTAAAGACAGGAAGACCTGGATTCAACTCTTGCCCCAGGCTGTGTAAGCCTGGACAAATCACTTAATTTCTCAGTTTCTGGAAATTCCCTTGGACTAAGTTTTGGAGAGGGTGACAACTTGAATTGGTAGCAAGTTTCCTCACCAAGAAGTTTCCTAAAGTCCCTGATATAGAGGAAGAGGACTGTGTATTAATTTGGAGGATTACTCTTTAATAAAACTTCCAACCAATCAATCAATATTTATCAAGTGTGTGAGGCATTATACTAAACAAATTCTGGGAACACAAAAAAGGGCAAAAAACAGTCCCTAGATAAGACTTCTAAGAGCCAAGATGACAGCATAAGCAGTAAATTCCTGTAGCTCTCCTATATTCACCTCCAAATAACTATAAAATAATGCTCCAAAACAAATCCTGAAACAAAAAAGCCAGAAGAAAGACAGGGTGATGCAATCTTCGGTTTGAGAGACTTGGATGATCAGTAAACTAGGTCTATTTCACTTGGGTAAAATGGAAGCACATTCCAGGACAGGAAGAATCCCAGCAAGTCAGCAGTAAGGCCCATCTCAGCAAACCAGCAGATTAGGGGCCCCAGTGTGGAGAAGCAGGCAAATTCGAACACTAAGACTCGCTCCCCACCGCTCCCCACCTCCCCCCACATGCCTTAGTCTGGCCAGGGAAACCAGGAGACTCCAGCTCCCAGAACCACCATGTGCTTGCTTTACTGTAGCCCCCAGCGGACAGGGTCCTCTGGTGCCAGACTTCCACGTGCTTTGAAATAGCCCAGTGCAGACCCACATTTTCTGGTGGCCTGACCTCCATGAGCTTCAGTGTAGTCCTGGGGAAACACAGAAAAATCCCACCTTGACTTCAGCACATGCCAGATACCACCACTAGGAGCCCAGCTCTGCATCAGGTAAGCTGCCAGACCCCTAACAGACTCCAGCTGGGGGGGTGAGGGTGGGGGGTACCGCCAACCCCCAGCCCATTCCCTCAACATAACACCAGATATGAAGGTCCCTCATGAGCCTCAGGGCCTGTAGCCACTGGCACAAGCAGCTTGGGACTAAGCCCCTTCCATCCTGAGAGCAAAGAGCAAATTTAAAAGAAAGGGGAAAGACCAAAAATAAGATGAATAAAAAACAATTAAAAAAAAAAAAGAATTTGACCATAGAAAGTTATTATGGTTACAGGGAAGACCAAGACACAAACTCAAAAGAGGACAACAATGTCAAAACACCTATGGGCAAAACCCCAGAGAAAAACAGGAAGTAGTCTCAAGTCTAGAAATAACTCATGGAAAAGCTCAGTAATATAAGAGAAATAGAAGAAAAACTGGGAAAAGAGTTAAGAGTGGTGCAAGAGAATTATCAAAAAAGATTCAGTTTAGAAAACTGCTTAAAAAGTAGAACTGGCCAAATAAAAAAGGAGATAGAAAAATTCACGGAAAAAAACAACTCCATAAAGACTACAACTGGGGGCGGCTTGGTGACGCAGTGAATAGAGCATCAGCCCTGGAGTCAGGAGGACTTGAGTTCAAATCTGGCCACAGACACATAACACTTACCAGCAGTTTGATTTTGGGCAAGTCACTTAACCCCAACTGCCCTCCAAAAAGTAAAAAAAAAAAAAAAAAAAAACCAAACCCAACTCCCCCCAAAAAAACAACTAGCCAAATGAAGATAAAGTACAAAAGCTAACTAAGAAAAACAACACCTTAACAGTTAGAATTGGGCAACTCGAAGGAAGCCAATGACCATATGAGACATCATGAATCAAACAAATTCAAAAGAATGAAAAAATGGAAGAAAAGGTAAAGTACCTCAAAGGGAAAACAACTGACCTGGAAAACAGATCAAGAGAAACAATATCAGAGTCATTTGATTACATGAAAGCCATTACCAAAGAAGGACCAGGACAGTATCTTTCAAGAAATTACCAAGGAAAACTTCTTTGATGTCCTAGAACCAGAGGGCAAAAGACGCATCGAAAGCATCCACTGATCAACTCAGCAAGGAGATTCCAAAATTTGATATTGTGGAGATCAAAAGAGCTAGTATTAAAACCAACAATCACCTACCCAGCAAAACTGAGTATAATACTTCAAGGGAAAGTACAGATGTTCTATGAAATAGAGGACTTTCAAGCTTTCTTGATGAAACAACCAGAGCTGAACAGAAAATTTGACTTTCAAATACAAGAAGCAAGAGAAGCATGAAAAAGTAAACAGGAAAGAGAAATCATAAGGAACTTTTAAAAGTTGAACTGTTTACATTCCTACATGGAAAGACAATATTTGTAACTCACAGGACTTTTCTTAGTATTAGGATAGCTGAAGAGAATAAATAAATCAATCTGTGTATGTAAATGTAGACAAAGGACACAGAGTTAGATGAATATGAAGGAATGATATCTAAAAAGTAAAATTAAGAGGTGAGAGGAATATATTGGAAGAAAATGAAAGGGAGAGATAGAATAAATTATCTCACATAAAAGAAAGAGAAAGCTGTTACAATGGAAGGGAAGAACAGGGAAGTAAAAGGAAATGAGTCAACCTTACTTTCATTGGGATTTGGCTTAAGGAGGGAATAACATACACACTCAATTGGATATCTTACCCTACAGGAAAGTAGCAGGGTAAGGGGATAAGAGGGTGGATGATAGAAGGAAGGGCAGACTGAGGTAGGGAGTAGTCAGAAGCAAACACTTTTGGAAAGGGGACAGGGTCAAAGGAGAAAACAGAATAAATACGGGGGTGGGGGGATGGGAGAGGATGGGTGGAAATAGTCTTTCACAACACGACTACTACGGAAACGTTTTGCATTACGACACAGATATAAATATTGAATTGTTTATCTTCTCAATGAGGATGGGTGAGGAGAGAAGGGAGAGAATCTGGAACTCAACATTTGAAAAACAAATGTTAAAAAATTGCTGTTATATGCAACCTGGAAATAAGATATACAGGTAATGGAGTATAGAAATCTATCTTGTCCTACAAGAAAGTAAGGGGGAAAAGGGTAAGGGGGTAGGATTATGGGGGAGATAAGAAAAGGGAAACTGAGGGAAGGGGAAATCCAGTATGCTTGCCATCTTGGGGTATGGGAGAGATGGGGAGAAAATTTGGAACTCAAAATCTTGTGGAAACAAATGCTGCAAACTAAAAATAAATAAATAAATTCTTTAAAAAAAATATGCAAGAGATAGCACCTAGCAATGAATAGAGTTGACTTCAAAGCAGGAAGATACAAATTCAAGTTCTGCCTCAGATACAGTTGGATGGTGGTATAATAGGCAAAACACTTGTGACGCTGCTTAGTAGTTTCCTAACCAAGTTCTGAAATTACATCATCGAATTAAAAAATACCTAGAAACAAAGGTGTGAGGAATGACAAAATAACTTGTTATATTACAGAGGCTTTTAAGTTTAATTTGAAAACTAGATCATTTAGCTATTTTGATTTGGAGCATTATTCCTGTAGGGCAAATAAAATATTAAATGGGGGAGAGTAGTTCTAAAATCCATTGGACAATTCTTGGAAAAAAAAATTTTTAATCATTACAAATGAAAGACCCAATATGTTACTATTTAAAAAAATTAGCCTAGATTTGAGAATCAACTCTGTCATTCACTATGTAAATTTCTTCATCTGTCAAACAAGAATAATTGTTATGTACCTTAACTATTTCACAAGGTTATTTATTATGAGATCAATTTTGCAAACCTCCTTCAAAAGGTACAGACCAGCTAAGGCAGAAGGTACCTGTGAAGAAATCTTCTAACCTGTGGTTAAGCATGGTAAAGAACATTTGGAGAAAGATCAAAGGTTATATATCATGCTAGAAACATACTAAAAGCTGTTAGAACAAATGAAGTAAATGGACAAAGAGTGTCTGCTATAAATCACCAAGCTGTCAGAGAGGCAGGATAAAATTCTGATAGGGGACTTCAAATATATGAACATCTGTTGGAAGTTTCTCTGGACAATACAATAATAGCATTTAACTGGCACGTTAAAGTTTCAAAATACTTCATATATGTTAACTTACAACAACCCTATGAGAAAGGTGCTATTATTATCCCCATTTTTACAGATAAGAAAACTGAGGGACAGTTTCAAGAGGTCGAGCAACTTGCTGAGGGTCATGAAGCTAGTGTATGAGACAAGATTTCAAGTCTTCTGTCCCCAAGTCTTGTCATTGAATTACCAGAGTTCACCATGATAAATCCCTGACTGTGCACTGTTAATAATTTTATCCCTCACAAGGTAGATGAAAGGAATGGTTATTCTGAACCTCATTTTGGCCAATAGGGAAAGACAAATCAGTAAAGTGAAAATGATAGAAACTTCTGTGACAGATAAAAAGGGAATTTTACTGGTATCATTATCTGACATGTCCCCAAGATGTTAGGAGAGTAGATTTCAAAGAGATTGCATAAAAAATATGACTCTGTGGCCTGAGACCTAAAAGATCAAGAAAGACGGGAGTGATTTCAAGAGTTAAATTCTGAATATGTATTCTGTGAATTATTTAAAAATTAATTTTAAAAGGATATGAAAATTTTTAAATATGGCTCCATATCAATAAGGTTAGATATTAAATTAATGTAGGTATATTTATGTTGAAGTTATTTTAAAAGTCTAAAGAGTTGTAAATTTGAGTTTATATTTTAGTTTAAGTTCATAATAAGTTATTCACTGCAAAAGACTGAATTAAGAATATATAACTGAGTAGTACCACTGAGGGCAGTAACAATCCTGTAAGAATAGCATCAGGAAAGCTGAAATCCAGAACAAGTGGAATTTTGCTAAAATATTAACAGTAAAGAGGTCTCAAACAACCACAACCACCACCACCATCAAGAATTCTATGGGGTGTGGGAGGTAGGAGAGGAATAACAAGAATTAAAAATCTGCTTTCTTAGACGGTGAATAAAAAAAACAATTCTATCAGAGGGTCCAAAAAAAAAAAAAAGTACAGTTAATAAATTTTAGTTTTGCACCTGTTTTCTCTACCAAAGAGAAAAGTCTTCAGACTGATGACTAAAGGAAAATAGTTAAGTAGCTGAAACCTCCAAATAAGTGAGGAGATAAGAAGAAACCTGCCTTTGATAAGTTCAAGTCACCTGGTCTAGAGAAACTATACACTCAGGATCCTGAAATAATTTGTAGAAGTGACAACTAAATAGTTACTAATGATTTCTTAAATGTTGTTGCAAATGAACAGGTGCTATAGGACTGGTAAGGAGCAAACTTCTAAATTTCTTTAAATGGCAAAAGAGATTCTTCAAACTGTATAAAGGGTGAGCCTGGTAATCGTTCCTGGTAAAATTCTGGAACAAATGGCTAAAAGGATATGAGAGCATGTGAAGATAAAGATGGGACAACTGTAAAGTTAGAAGCGATTTAACAAAAGGACCCAAAGAGTGGTAATTAATAATAAACAATATCCTAAAGAGAAATCTTTAATAGAATCCTACCAAACTTTGCCTTTAGACTTATCTTATTTCATTTTTATTAAAATTTTTATCAACAACTTCAATGAAGTCACAATCATTCTTACTGAATCTTAAGCTAACATGAAGCCAAAAGGGATATTTAATATATTGGATAACAATTGGTATTTGAAAATAAATTCTGACACACTAAAGCAATGGTATGAGTCTAAGGAGGTGAAATCTAACACTCTAAAATCTTTTTTCCCCCCTATTTGGAAGGGGGAGGGCAGGGCAATTGGGGTTAGGTGTATGAAGCCAAATTTGAACTCAGGTCCTCCTGACTCCAGGGCCAGTGTTCTATTCACTGTGCCACCTAGCCACCCCTAAAATCTTTAAGGTAGAAGAAAATAAGCTGCACAAAAACAGGATGGGAGAAAGAAAATGCTAGAACATACTTTATATGAAAGTTTTACTGTGAACTGTAAGCATAATATGAAAAAAGAGAATTATAGTGGGCTCTGCTATAACTCAACATATGAATTCTCCAAAAGTGCCAAATTATGTAAAATTGCACAATAAAAACCACAGAGCTTATAAGAAAAATGGGGCTAGTGCAAAACGCTCAAATAAATGCTTTGTGTATCATCAGTGACACAAAAAGAAAAGAATCTAATAAAAACCGGTAACAGTTTTATACATGTTAAATAGTTTAGAAATAAAGTCTACATTAAATAGTAGCAGTCCTCTAAGCAACTCAAAGCTTGGAGGCCTGAAGCAACTGCTTAAGTCTAAAGGGATAAGGCAAGAGTGAGGCTGATACCCACCCTTCTCTGCTCACAGTTCCTGCTGTATCACAAGATATACAATAAATATGGCACTTTGCCTTGAAAAAGTCCTTAAGGTTCCTTGTAGAAGTGTTGGAAAGGGTGCAGCTTTTAAGTTACTAAAAAGTGCAGCTTTCTGCATTATTCCTGTTCTTGTGGAAATCTTAAAGAAGCAAACTCAAAATCCAAATTATGCTCAAAATGTTCCCTAATATATCAGCTGCATTGGAACAAATTCATACTTTCAAAACACGCACTATAGCAGAACTGTATAGTCAGAAAAAAAGTTATTTAAATTTTATTTTAGGCTGGAAGAAGAGTATGTTACACTTCCACCTGTTCTCTACCCTATTCAGAGTCTGAGATTTTCAATTCTGACCTTTTAGGAACCATGATAACCTGAAGATCTCCAGTATGAGAAGGGCATTCATGACAGTGAAATGATTCAAAATCAAGTGCTATGAAGACTACTATTGGGCAAAGAAACGGGATATATAAGCAGAAGAATATGAATACTGAAGGGTGTGAATTTATTCTTTACCATCAAATATTTGAAGACTTTTCATATGGAAAAAGGATTATATTTATTCTGCTTGGCCACAGGGGAAGAATTAGACTACTATGTGGAGGAGAGTTTCAGGGAAGCAACATTTAAGCTCAAAAGAACCTAACAATTATCCAAACATGAAATGGGCTGCAAGAACAGATAATGGATTCCTCTTATATGAGAGGAATTCAATCAGAGCCTGAATGAGCAATTGGCAGAAAAATTACAGGATAGATTAGATAGATGGTTCTTAAGGTTTCTTTCTAATTCTAAGATTGCAAAGACAGGAAAAAGATCCAACAATCTTGTAGACTTTATTTACCAAACCCTCACTGTCAAGATGATAGTAATCTCTGCTGTGGCTAGATTACCATGATCAAATAGTGCAAATAATTCTCAAGGCTAATCTGTTTCCAGGCAATAAAAATGGTTCTTATTTACACAATGCTTTATATTTTATAAAGTGAGATTATCACAACAATGTCATGAGGTGGATAGTTATTATTCCTCTTTATAGTTAATTAAACTGAAGTTCACTGAAGCAAAGTAATTTGCCCAGAGTCAATACAACTTGTCGGTGACTGATCCAGAACAGTGCTAATTCATTCAGTCATATAAACCTAGAAGGGGTAGAGCCAGGGCCAGTTAAGGCTATGGGCCTCTTCTCATCAAAGCAAAGCAGTCATGCTCCAGGGTGGGAGAGAGGAAAGAATATGTACTTATACACTATGTATTATGTGCCAGACACTGTGCTAAGTGCTTTTTACAAACATCATCTCATTTGATTTTCACAACAATCCTGGGATGGTAGGTGCTGTCATCGTCCTCACTGTACAGCTGAGGAAACTTAGGCAAGTGGAGGTTAAGTTACTTGCCCAGTCACACAGCTAGTTAAGTGAGGATGGACTGGAATTTGGATCTTCCTCATTTCCAGACTTAGCACTCTATTCTACCTCTTGTGTCAGCATGAGAGAGAACTTGAGTGCTCACCTTAAAAGGGAGCTGCTTCCACTGACATAAAATTGCACAAATGTGCATACTTATTCCATCTTCCTGAAGTTCTTAGACTGGAGAGACCAAAGATTAAAGTCCTGTCTTTAAAAGCCTGATTTAAGATAGGTTTCCAGCCCTGTAGTTCTAAAAAGGCTAGAAAAATACTCCTCAAAACCATCTCTCAAGATGAACTAGAAAATCCTAAACACATCCTTCCTCTGCCAGTACTCACCAAAAAGAAAGACTCCCAAACAAACCGACATGGCTAATGCAGACATTTGTTTTGCATGACCGTACAAATTTGTAAATGGGTTTTTTCTTACCTTCGTAATAGGTGAGGGAGAAAGAAAATTTGTAACTAAAATAAAACTGAATTAAAAAAAGAACCAAATGGAAAACATACAAATTATGATCCTAAAACCACAAAACTCAAGTCAGATAAGATTTGGTTTTCATTTATGTTGATGAATTTCTCTCCTAATTTTAAGATCTCTAAGGTTCAATCAATTAACAAGTATTTATTAAGTGCCAACTGTTGAGTGCTAAGAATATAAAGAATTATGTAACTGCTTACATTTTAATAGGGAGACAAGTACATATAGCAAAAATAAAATTAAACAAATATCTGCAAAATCATTAAATACAAGGAAGGTAGTAGAGGGAGGGAGGCTTTTATGGGGAGGATTCATGCAGAAAATGGTGACTGAGCTATGTCTTCAAAACTGGATTAATAGTTAAAACCCATAAGAAGAGGGAAAAAGAAAGGGAGAAGAGGGCCTAGAATACAACCCTGGTGAACACCCACATTTAGGAGGTATGGTGTAGCTGAGAAGCCAGAAAAGGAATCTGAGGAGTGAACAAGAGAAACAGGAGAGAGTACTGTCCAGAATAAACAGGTGGTCAACAGTACCAAGTGCAGAAGACAGGTCACAAAGGAAGAGGACTGAGAAGACCAACAGATTTAAGCAATTATAACATCACTGTTAACCCTCAAGAGCAGTTTCAGTTGAATGAGTTTGGAAGCCAGACTGCCAAGGGCTGAGGAGTCTGTGAGGAGAGGAAGGTGAAGTACTATAAGAGGGCTAGCCTTCTTGCTATTTCTCACACAAGACACTCATCTCCCTTTCACTGGCTGTCCCCTCATGTTTGTTATGTTCTCCCTATTTCCACCTCCTGCTTTCCCCAGCTTCCTTCAACTTCCAGCTAAAATCTTACCTTCCACAGTAGGGTATCAAACACAAGGCCAACACTCTCAATAATGTAGGGAAGAACCAGATTAAAATGTAATTGGGAAATGTTTAACAAAATAAATAAAAACGTTTAAAACATAGAAATTGTTAATATGTGGTTTTCTAAGTCAGTATGTACCCTTAGGGATCCTTATTTCTGGATTACTTGCCTCCCATTTCTATATGGGTTTGATAACAGTATTCTCCAGGAAGCAAAACATCAAATCCCAAATATCCTGATCCCCTTTAATTTTACTGCTTGATTAATCTCCACCTTTCTATAGCCTATTTGTACACTGATTGCACGTTGTCTCTCCCATTAGACTATGAGCTCCCTGAGAGCAGCAGCTGTCTTTTGCCTTTTTATCCCCAGCACTTAGCACAGTAGTCTGGCACATAGCAGTGAGGAGTTTTAGGATAGAATCTGATAAAGGTTTTTAAGGATGTTTAAAGTAACTGATTCTGTGCTTTTCTGATAACATAAATTAAGCTTGGACTTAAAGGAGTAATAGCCAGACAGGAATAAAAAAATGATAGATGTAAAGATTATAGATGTAGACTCAGAAGGGACTTTAGTACTCCTCAAGGCCAATACCCTCGTTTCTGAGAAGTCAAAAATTGCTCAATGGCAAAAATGTAGTGACAAAAATTTTGATTAGGATCCTCTCCAGCCCATGTGGAATCCAACATTCATTCCACTTCTGAAACCATTTCTTGCAAAGTTCTTATTTAAAAATAGTTGAGAACAGTAGAACGTAAAAATATTAACTACTAAAAGAAGCTAAAATGGTATTTTAAGCAATTTTTGGCTGGATACTAAAACAAATGACTCACCTATCTGGTCTTTGGGTAAATAGTGTTGGAGGTATTTAAAAAACAAACTAAATCTTATATCTAAATCAGACAACATCCTTTTGGAATGCAGAAATAAAAAAAATGTAGAGGAGTCATTCATTTCATTTCAGAGGAGTCATGAATGAAAAACTGTACTAATCAAACTTAAGACATACTTTTAAAAAAAATTGGGAGAAATACACAGAATTTTTAAAAATCATTACAGTCTAAGGAAAAGAGTCCTTTTCTTACTATTAAGATAAACTGATGATACATATTATACTTATTTTAAGGACCTGGCAAGTATTTTTAAAATGACTTGGGGAGTGGGAAGAAATTTAGAACTCAAAATCTTATTTAAAAAAAGTGAAATGTTGAAAACCATAAATGAATGAATGAATGTATGAATAAATGAAATGAGAGGAAAAAGGACTCGGAAAGCTTCTGCAAAAATTCTGTTCCTCCTCTTTTTATAATCTTCAAGCCTTAATCATATATCTTTCAGCTACAAACCCAACTCAAAACTTTCCTGCAGGTATGCTTGGATTAAGTCCAAAATCCTTTCCACTTTGCTACCACACTTTTCAAACCACTTAATTTAGGTCACCTGATCACATAAGGAACCCATTAGATCAGAGTTTGCATATAACCACACAGTTGTAGCCTTCCTTTAAATACACCAGAGCTATCAGGTAAATGAACTGCAACTCCCTTCTTGCCACAGAAATAGCTATTTTTTCCAGTATGTTTGGTTCCTCAAACGACCAATATCAACTCTTCCTCAATCTCTCTTTAAGAGAAGTTTTAGCCAGTGTGTTTTCAGAGAGGAATTACTATTTCATTAACTATAAAGTTAATTCAAAGAATGCTTTCTATGTTCATGGTTCAACTTATGGAAATATGTCTCTCTGTTGGGGGCAGTCAGAAGTTCTGAAGCAGAACATCAAACCGAAAAGAAAGATCTGGACAGAAAATACAGTTATATAAACTTATGAAATTGTGATTATAAAGTTATTAAATTAATCACAAGTGAATAAAATTTTAAATGCAAATAATTGACTAAACCAGATATGGGGAACCTATGGTTTTGAGGCCATATGTGGTCCTCTAGGTCCTCAAGTACCGCCCTCTGACTGAATCCAAACTTTACAAAACAAATCCATGGTGGTCTTGAGGCCGGAAGATCCTTTCCCCCAATAAACTATGCAAATAAGTGAAAATAAATGAAAACATAAAAATATAGGAAGGAGTTATGGGAGTGGGGTCACTTAACAATGCAATGCTACTAAACTCAGTTGGTTATTTTAATGTAGTAAGAAAATATATATGATATTGCTTATGCATCTAAAAAGGTGCTCCTCCTCTATCTCTGTACTGTTCCTCTTCTCATGGCTTTAAAAAGTTATAGAACAGGGATGGCTAGATGGCGCAGTGAATAGAGCACCAGCTCTGGAATCAGGAGGACCTAAGTTCAAATACGGCCTCAGACACTTAACACAAAAACTAGCCGTGTGACCTTGGACCCCAAATGCCCTCCAAAAAGCAAAAAAAAAAAAAAAGTTATAGAACCCACTTTACAGATGAATTACAAGTATATTTAAAAGTCAATGAAAATGAGAGGTAACATATACAGTTGCGTTACCTATTGCATTTGATTTTAGGTGATTCCTAACAAATGATGCAGTTCTTGACCTTATACTTGACCTTACAGGAAAATTGTCTTAGGAATTATATGTAGAAACTGAGGCTTTAACATGTTGGTTTTATTGGTTGTAATGACAACATTAAAAAATGTCAGGGCTCTGGTATAATATTCCTTCTAAAATCCTACCAGGGAAAGAAAATAAAGCTGGTGAGTAGCAATGTAATTTTTTTGAATCATAAAAAAGGGCAAAACTCAGTAAGACAAAGAAAAGGAATTTTAATGCCCTTAGAAATTTAATTCTATGTAATTTTTTGTGGATTCTGTTCCATAAAGCTTGAATCACATTTGTGTGACCATAACTTGGGAAGCTCATTCTTACAATGGGGAAATTGAAGTTAGATATACTCAGTGGATATAAATGTTTCAGAGACATCCAGGCATACTCACAGGAGAGAGTTGGAAAAGTGAACCCATTCCAAGTTCTCCTAATTCAACTACATAACAAAAATTCAGCATTTCCCTCAACTTCCATCTCTATTACTATCCTATTCTTTCATATAACTTTAATGATAGTTCTGACATGCTTCAGGATAGTGTACTCCTCCTTCAGTAATCTTGCTTTAGATAGGAAGGAATTACTAAAGGTATAGACTTCTTTCTCTATTAACAAAATTCGTGGAAGTTGTATGTAACTCCTTTGAAGGTGATTTAACGAAATGGATGACCCATGGCTCCCACCTTCATTAGCTTTCATATTTTTAAAGGCCAATTAAACATCCATCAATTCTGTTGCAGTAAGGCTTACACTTTTGCACCCTGTTAAATTTTAACCTTCCTGTTTTAAATGATTCTTCATGATTCCCCAGTTATGTTAGCAGCCAATATTTAATTACTGCACCAAAAACTTGAAAATAATGAGTGCTTCCTTCAATGAGGATCATAGTAGTTTACCAATAACATTCCACAGAAGTGTATATGGATCAGGTTTAGAACGAAAAACACCATCCTTTCATTCACAAAATCATTTTCTTCCCACCCCCCCCCAACCACCCTAAACCAAGATCCTAAAAAATAAATCACATGCCTCAGGTCTTACATCTGATCTTTATAATTTCTTACTACTATTATACAATGTCATTCTCACAACTTGTAAAAACATACTAAATTTGTAAGCTTCTGATGGCAGGGATTATGTCATCTTTCATCTCTGTATCCCCATTGCCCATTTTTAGCACAATGCATTGCATTTACAGTAATCTAAATTTTTAAAAATATTGAATTCCAACTTGACAAAGATTGCTTGGAGTATTGATTCATCTTTAAATATTAAAAAACTGGGGAAGGCAAATGAAAATAGGTAAACAGAATCTTACACTGACTTAGATTTTTTTTCTCAATCATATTCTGTAATCACTACTTTTACAGTTAGGGAAATGACAAACTTGAGTTACTTCTATAATAACTTGTTAAATATGACACTATGATGCCAAATCATAATTTTTCTTCTACCAAACTTTTGTAGCCCTTAAAAACTTCCATAGTACTTATCATCCCACAAGAAAAGTTAGAAAATACTTTCCATAACTTTAGCCTAGAGATAACCCAAGAATCACCAGGGTGCATGGAATGTGCTTAGTTTTAATAAAGTGCTCGCCCCAGTGGTCCAGAGGTACCCAATATATGACCAATCAAGAACCAACTTTCAAACACTCAAGAATTAACTGTGACCCTGTAATGACAATTCCAACAATATTATGGTAAAAATTCCTCATCACACTGCATTTAAGACTAGGGATTGAACTTCTGATTTCATTATTACAGAGAACATCCAGATGAAGAAACTCCCTCCACCAATTTACCTCCCTCCCTCCTCCTTCCAGCCACTCTTTCCCTCTGCACTTCTGCAACTTAGTCCGAGAAAGTGGCCTACAGCGGCAGCTAGGCGGCACAGTGAATAGAGCACCGGACCTGGAGTCAGAAGGACAGGAGTTCAAATCCAGCCTCAGACACTTAACACAAAAAATAGCCATGTGACCTTGGGCAAGTCATTTAACCCTAATTGCCCTACCTTACCCCCTCTAAAAAGCAAAAACAAAAGTGGCCAGCAACACTCTGAGGTAAAGGGATTTCCTCAGGGTCACCAAACCAGTACTTGACAGACGAGACTTGAACCTGGGTGTTTCTTCTGGCTGTGAAGACAGCTATTAATCATGTCAGGTTATTTCAGACTTAACTTTCATTAAATAATATTAATCTACTGTTATATTCGAGTATAAGGTTTTAATTCTTATAAAAAGTTATTCCTTGACCTTACCTTTATGTTTGTGAAAAATGCATACTATGAAATCACTTAAAAAAGCTTACCAAAAAAGCAACAATCTGCAAAACTCTCAAATTCTGTTGAGAAATACTAAAGACCACCACTTACGACTTTGGAATAATTACCAAAGCTCTGAAAAAAAGTAAAGAGTAGCAGTTAAGTGTAGAATGCATCTCCTTGCTTTCAAAACTAAATTACTAGAGTAAAAAATAACATACTTACTAAAAATTAACCTGTACTGTTTTCTAAGACAAAAATACTATGGAAGAATATTCTAATGATTCTTTGACACGCATATGGCCAGGGCTCCATGCATGTGGGAGCATGTAAATTAATTGTGAGTGATAGTTTTTCTTTCAATTCCCAAAGCCTAACTGGCATAGTGCCTTGTTACTACAAGGCAAGGTAGTGGGGGTGCTTAGTACTTAACTGAGCAGTCAAATTTCTGCTTTTCCCCTTACAGCTAAAAGACTTTAATTTTTGTCTAGTAATCCTAACATTTAACACAGTGCATATTATTAGAACATAGTAAGCATTTAAATAAATGCTGGTTGGTTGATTATCCCTCCACAAATTAGTTTGTATTTACTTATCTGTGTACAAATGTATTCCTTCAAAATCTAAGTTCTTGAGGGTACAGGTTACTGTGATTTTGTCTTTGAATCTCTAGCAACTGAGGCACTTAGTGATTTTTCAGTTAAGAGAAGAGAGGCAATATACTGACATTCAGAAAAGCACTTCAGTTCTCTGCTTTTACAGAAACTGTCTTTTGGACATCATTATTATTTTCCAGTGACTTGGTACTGGGCTCAAAGTCAAGAGACTTCCACCCTCCTTTACATGAGTAAAAGCTTAAAAGAGAAAAATTCTTGAACATGCTCCTGCCAGCAGATGTGGTCAAGATTTATTTTAAACAATGTCAAGGCCAATATTTCCAAGGTGCTTCACATTTTACATAGCACGTTTCTCAAGATAATCTTGTAAGATAAGTAGTTAAAAGTATTGCTTTGCGCCCATTCTACAGATAAGGAGGAAAGTGAAGGTCAGAGAGGTTAAGGGACTGGCCTGTCCCGGGCTCCCAACAGAGCACCGCACTGCCGGAGAGGGAATCCAGCTTTGACCGCTGCACCCTCGCTTTACACGGGCCACCCCCGCGCTGATGTCCCACGGGAGCTTCTGGGATACAGGCTCCAAAGGCCATCATCTTACATCCAGTTTCGCACAGCCACCGCCGATCTAGGCCTAACCTATACCTCGCTTTTGGAACACAATCGCTCCCTCCTTCCACGCTCTGGGCACCATTTTTGTGCCCACATGAAAGGGGGAAAGCCAAACTCCCCCCACCCAGGGGCGGCCACGAGGGCCAGGAGGCCGGGAAGACTAGGGGAAAGGTGGCCTAGGCCCAGGTACTCAAAGAGAGGCGGGGTTGGGGGAGAAGGAGCCACACCTGGGGACCCCCCCTTCCTCAGCCCAGAAAAGGAAGACCCCCCCCCTTGCCATTTCTCCAGAACGCGCTCCTCTGAACCTCGCACTGCACCACTCAAGTCAGACACACCCCTCGTTTCCAGGGGGGTGTGGGTGCTGAACCTGAGCTCGCTGGGGCCTCGGGGCTTGGCGCCCATTTTGGAGGCGAGAAAAGAGGCCGTGCAGGGTAGGGAAGGGGGGGGGGGTCTCCTCCGGTGGGGGCGGGGGCGCGCGGGAAGGGTTGGCGCGTCCTCTGTCGCGAGGCGGAGGCTGGCTACCCCGCTCGCCCGCCAGCCCGCTGCCCATCAGGGTCGGGGGGCGGACGAGAAGGCCCCGCGGGGATGGGGGGCGGCTGAGGGGGCCTCCTCACGCGCTCTCCCTCGGGGGAGGCTGCTTCCCACTCCCCCCTCCCACTCCAGCACAGAGGGGAGGGGAGGAAAGGGAGGGGAGAGGAGGAAAGGGAAGGGAGGGGAAGGCCCAGCCTGACTAGGGATCGATCGGGTTCCAGCTGAAGCTGACCGCCGCTTCTTGAGCCTCGAGTCTCCCGGGAAGGGAGGGCCAAGCTCAGGCCAGGCGTGGGGCGGACTGGAAATGATTTTGACGGTGGAGGCCGCGGCCGACCGGCGGTGGGCCCCGGCCCGCCAAGGGGAGGAAAGGCTCCAGAGGCCGCGCGGGCCCCGGCGCCGGCACGAGCCCCCAGGGCCGCGCGCGCCTCCATCTCCCTTCTCTTCCACTCCACCTCCACCTCGGCTCCCCGGGTCCGCCCCCCCGCGGCTCCTCTCACCTGCACATGATCCGCCATTTTGCTCCATTCATGCTCCTCTGTGGTTCCCCCCTTTCCCCCCCTCCTCGCGCACCTCGGCCGGGGCCGCCGCTGCCGCCGCCGTAGCCGCCGATACCACCACCGATGCGCCTGCGCGCTGGGCGCACCCCCCCCCCCCTTTACGCCTGTAGCGTAACCCACCCCGAACTGTGAGAGCTACCGCGGCCGCCAACCCCGTTGCAGAATACGCAGCGCTGGTGGGACGGCGTAAACGCGCGCAACGTCAGCTACCCAGAGAAAGCGTTGAGAGGGAGGGAGGGCCCCGGGAGGAGGAAAGAGCGAGAGCGGAGGAGGGGGAGGGGGGAACAAAGCATTGTTTACATGGTTCTTAAAGGGGCCGAGCATACACTGCCGCTGGCGGGCGGGCAGGCGGGCAAGTGTAGGCTACTGGATTGTGCAGCCTGCACTGCGCCCGGCACCCATCGCGGGAGGAGCGGATCTTCTTGTGAACCCGACATTGGAGACCCTATCCCCATCAGCCCCCTGGCATCCTTCGTCTTTACAAAACCTCACCCCTCTTAGGTCCTGGTGGCTTTCTCATGGCTTGTCTCTGCTGTCCCCCAAGCAAGTTAGGGGGTCTACACCCGCTACCATCACTTCCCGGGCCAACAGTCAAACCAATCCCCTACCCGGGGTGGGGCTGGACCTGTTTAAATATAAGTATACAGTAGTAAAATGTTTTTCTTGCAAGGAGTGGAGGAATACATCATTTCCCATTCATTTCAAATACTTATTAAGCGCCTACTGTATGTAGCCCAAGGTGCCAAATCATGGGGGATGAGTGTGGGGAAAGATGGGATTGATACTGATTGAGATAAGGGATCCCAAACCTCGTGTGGTTTACAATCCAATAGTCGGGCAGGACTCGTCCACAGGTAGCTATAATGCAGTAAAAATGGCAGACAAAGAGGAAAAAGCCATTGGAGGGGAAATGCTTCTTAGAGGGCACGGGGAAACTCACCTCCTGGGTTTTTCCAAACCTCACCCCTCTTCGGAGCTTCCATAGTTCCACCCTCCCCTCAGGTGAGAGCCTCGACTCCTATTTCACTGGAAAAATGGAGGCCATTCGCAGAGAGCCCCCCTCTCTCCCTTGTTCTTCATCTCACATCCCTCACATGCCTTCTGCCACTATCTTCTTCATGCCTGTCCCACATGAAGAGCTGACCCTTCTCCCTCTGCCTCTACAAAGGGTCTTTTCCCATCCCATCCCCCTTAGCAGAACTAGCCCTTTGTTATCGCCACCCTCACTTAATCTCCAACCTCTCCTTCCTGTCCACCAGCAGCTCCATGTCTGCCTCCTTCCCCCCAAATCCTCACTTAATCCACCCATCCTGGCTATCTCCTTTCCTGGTTAAAGTCCTTGAGAAAGCTGTCTACACTGCTGCCTCCAGCTCCTCTTCTCTCATGTGATTGGAAACCTCACAAATAAAATGTCTTTCCAACTTTATCATTTCAAATGAACCTCCTCTTTATAAAGTTAACACTGATTGTGACCAAAATTAGAAAGAAAGCAGAAAGTTAAGGTAATTTTTTTTTACAGCAAGTGTCTTTGATACAGGCCTCATTTCTCAAATATGTGGAGAACTGAGTCAAATTTATAAGAATAGGGGTCATCCTCCAATTGATAAATGGTCAAAGGACATGAATAGGCAGTTTTCAGACAAATCAAAACTATCTATAGTCATATTTTAAAATGCCCTAAATAGCTATCAATTAGGGAAATGTAAATTAAAACAACCCTGAAGTATGACCTCATACCTATCAGATGGGCTAATATGACAGAAAAGGAAAATAAGGAATGTTGGAGGAGATATGGGAAAATTGGGACACTAATGCCCTGTTGGTGGAGTTGTGAACTGATTCGACATTCAGGAGAGCAATTTGGAACTATTCCCCAAGTGCTATAAAACTGTGTATACCTTTTGATCCAGCAATACCACTACTAAGTCTGTATCCCAAAGAGATTTAAAGGGGAGGGGACCTATTTGTACAAAAATATTTATAGCAGCTCTTTTTGTGGTACCAAAGAATTGGAAACTGAGGGGATGTTCATCAGTTGGGGGATGGCTGAACAAGTTATGGTACGTGATAACAATGGGATACTATTGTGCTATAAGAAATGACAAGCAGGATGCTTTCAGAAAAACCTGGGAAGACCTATATGAACTGATGTAAAGTGAAATGAACAGAATCAGGAGAATATTGTACGTAGTAACAGCAATATTTGACAATGATTAACTCTAAATGACTTAGCTATTCTGGTTAATACAACGATCCAAGACAATTCCAAAAGACTCATGATGAAAACTGCTATCCATCTCTAGAGGAAGAGCTGACAGTCTGAATGTAGACCAAAGCCTACTATTTCTGTTGGGGGGGAAAGTTGTGTCTTATTTCATATGACTAGTATGGAAATGTATTTTGCATGGTTACACATATATAATTTCTATAAATTTGCTTACCATGTGAGGGGGGGCAAGGGAGGAAAGAAGATAATTTGGAACTTAAGATTTTTAAAAATGAATGTTCAAAATTGTTTTTCACATGTAATTGGGAAAAAATAAAATATTATTAAAAATAAAGTTACTACTGATCTCTTAATTGCCAAACCCAATAGTCTTTTATCAATCTCTATCCTTTTTGCCCTCTCTCCAGCCTTTGACACTAAGAAACTTTGACATGCATTTTGACTCTCTCTCAAGTGCCCCAACCACTTAGTTCTTCAGCCTACTCTCCTCAGTCACACTTTAGCCACACATAAAGATGATCACATCCTCTTATCTTACTATTATCCACAAATGTACCACCTCCATGTTCAAAAGTTCTGGAATCCCCTTGTCTAACCATATTTGACTTTTTACCTCTTTATCTTCACTTACAGAAACCTACACTTTATCCCAATCCCTTGACCCCTCTACTTTCCCAGTTCATCTCTTACTCTCCACTCTCTCCTCTTCTCCCCATCTTGACCCCTTGATGAACCAATTCAACTTTACACTGTCTTCTCTTGAATCCCTATCTGCCTTATCACTGGTTATACTCAGCCAAACCTTAGTCTTGGAAGGCTCCTACCATTTGTCAGCTTTCTTGCAGCTACATGTATGCTGCTGAACAAAAATGGAGAAAACTGAGATATTATTCTGACTGGTTTTTGTTTGTGTTATTGTGTATTTATGTTATATAATCTCAATGGGTCCCTCACTGCTGTTCCACGTGTCTGGTCCTTCTCAGTTTCTTTTTCTGCACTGTAATATGAGTCACACCATAGGTACCGTGGGAGTCCCCCAAACTTTTGTCCCGGGCACTCTTCTCTGTTGTCCAATAATCTCATCAGTGCTAATGGCTTTAATTATCATTTCTATGCAGATGATTCTCAGCTTTATCCAGTCTTGTTCTATCTCTTGACCTCTGGTCCCACATCACCAACTGCCTTTTGAACATCTCAAACTGGATGTCCTATAAACATCTCAAACTCAACATGTCCAAAACAGGCCTTCTTTCCCCCCTAAACTTTCCCCTCTTCCTAATTTCTCTATTATACTGTAAAGGACACCATCATCCTCATGGTCACCCAGGTTTGTAACCTTTATTCTGTACTTGGTTCCTCACTTAAACTCATCCTATATATGCAATTTACTGTCAAGTCTTGTCATTTCTACCTTCCCTGTACCTCTTGTATAACTCCCAACACTTCTTGTATAACTGTCTCTCATGCTTAGAATGTTCTTCCCTCTTGTCTCTACGCCCTGGATTCTGTCTTCCTTTAAGATTCGGCTTACATTTTAACTTATGCAAGAGACATTTCCATATTCCTTTCTGCTAGTACTTTTTTTCTGAAAATACTTCTCATTTACCCTGCATATATCTTTTATATATGTAACAGAAGTCCCAAAGCTCATTTGTATGGTACCCTCTTCTTGTTGGTGGAGATCAATGGCCCGTGCCATAGGGGGTAAGGCAGAGTTGACTGGAGCAGAAAGATGAGAGTGCCAGTCTCTTCAAGTCTCTGAAATGTTTCTTGTTTCCAGTTTTGAGAGAGAAGATGAATGATGCTAACCTACAGGTTGCTAAAGAAAAAGAATCTGGGAAAAAGCTGACATGAGAGGAACTGGCAGTTTCCATCATGTCCCTGTCTCTGGCTTACTAGATTAGACTTTGGGGAACTTTCTCGTGGGTGAGATCTAGCAATCTCTTTCCTAGTTGAGCTGAATTATCTTGCTCCCAATGGGAGAGCTCCTTCACTATGTATTTTCTGGTATATATTCTTCTTTGTATGCTTTCCCTGATTTCTGTGCTGCCATTTCGGATAAATGAGTTTCTTTACTAATTGCAATGTGTGTTCATTGTGAACTGGTGGGAAAGGAGGTTAAACCTTAGATATAGAACTTGGAGTCCTGCTTCTTTCATTAATGAAATAATGATCAGAAGTTAGCTTGAATCTGAAAATGACATCTGCTGGACTATTAATATTTAAGGAAACAGATATAATTCTGGTCTGGCACCCCCTTTTCAGGGAAAGCAGAGTGGCCAAGTATGTGTTCCAAATCTCTTAGGAGGAACTAAAGCCTCTTTTGGAGAAGGAGGTGGGGAGAGAAGCTAGAGATACCTATTCTGCCTCCATTTAAGCTATATGACAATACTCCCATGCAATATCTGAGGGGATAGTCCTCACTATTTATACATATTGTTTACATGTTGTCTCCCCCATGAGAACGTGAGCTGCTTGAGGCAGGGACTGTGGACTGTGTTTTTTTGGCTTTCTTCATATCCCTAGCATTTAGCATGGTACCTGACACATAGAGTTTAATAAAGCTTGTTGACTGAATGACTTAGGTTTGCAACATTGAAGTCATCTACTCTTCACTCTTCCTCTCTCCTCACATCACCATAATATTTCTCTCATTGGCAGCAGCTTCAACTCCCCACTAGAACGCACTCCATATACCCAATCTTTTGTCTTCTTTTTAATTAATTCTTTAAATGTTTTCAACATTTATTTCTATAAGATTTTGAGTTCCAGATTTTTCCCCTTCCTCCCCAAGACAGCAAACAATCTGATATAGGCTATACATGTATGATCATATTGAACATATTTCCACATTAGTCATGTTGTAAAAGAAGAAATAGAACAAAACTATGAGAAAGAAAAAAAACAAAAAAGTGAAAATAGTATGCTTTGATCTGCATTCAGACTCTTTCTCTGGATGTGGATAGCATGTTCCATCATGAGTCTTTTGGAACTTAGATCATTGTATTGCTGAGAGGAGTCAAGTCTATCAAAGTTGATCATCACACAATGTTGCTGTTACTGTGTACAATGTTCTCCTGGTTCTGCTCACTTCACTCAACATCAGTTCATGTAAGTCTTTCTAGGTTTTTCTGAAATCCACCTGTTCAGCATCTCTTATAGCACAAAACTATTCTATTCCATTCATTCATATACCACATCTGTTGTAGTCTTGTCACTTCTAATTTCACAACATCTGTTTTATAGCCTCTACATACACAGTCCCACCCTGATGAAGGACCTCATCACCTTTCTCTTGGGCTGTTGTAGCAGCCTAGGCTCAAGTCCCTTCCCACAGTAATCTATCCTCTACTCTGCTGTCAATGTGGTCTTCCTGGAGCACAGAACTAACCATGTTACTCTCCCTTCTCCCATTTAATAAACTCCCATGACTCCTTGTTATCTCCAGGATCATATATAAAATGCTATTTGGCATTTAAAATCCTTCACAATCTGGTGCCTTCCTCCTTTTCCAGGCTTATGCTTAACTTCTTCCATAGTGCTAGATAAACTGGCCTACTGCCATTTCTCATATACAACACTTCGTCTCCAATCCCTTGCCCTTTTACTGGCTGTTTCCCATGCCTGGAATGTTTTCCATTTTCACCTCTGTATCTTGGCTCCCCTGACTTCCTTCAACACTCAGTTTTAATCCCACCTTCTACAAGAGGTCTTTTTCTTGGTCCTCTTCACAGCTAATGCTTTCACTTATTTTACATTCCATTATATCAGCAGTTCTCAACCTGTGGATTGTGACCCCTTTGGGGGTCAAACGGGGTCGCCTAAGACCATGGGAAAACACATTTCCCATGGTCTTAGGAACCGAGACACTTCTCTATTCATCTCCAGGTGAGTCCACCCACATGCAGACACGCCCACATACGAGTATTAAAGGGTCTCAGCTTTAGGAAGGTTGAGAACCACTGCATTATATTGTCCCTTTACATTCCATTTATACTGTCCACATCTTGTATATATATAATATATATTTGTATATAATATATATTGTATTATTTGCATATATATTATATCATTTGTATGTTTTTGCTTTTTCTGTATCTGTAGGATTTAGTATACTGCAAGGCCTATAGCACCTGTTTATTGACTGGCAGATAAGGCTAATCCTGATCCACCCAGATATTAAAATCCTCCACCCTTCAGTTACTTTTTATTTAATTGGTGTATGTTTTGTATTTTATTATTGTGGATTTACTTGTTTTTCCCCAAAAGAATATATGCCTTTTGAGAGCAGGAATTATATTGCCCTTGTCTTTGTATCTACCCCCAGAGCCTAGCACAGTGAAGGATAATACTTAGTAAGTACTTGTTGAATGAATTAATGAATGGTTTATTTGGAGTAAAAGGAACTAGATTCAAATCTTAGCTTTGCCACTTAATACCTATATAAACTTGAGAAGGTCATTTAAGTTGTTGAGGACTCATTTCTTCATCTCTAAAATGAGACAGTTGCTTTCAGCTCATTATCTGCTTTTCTCATCTCATTTCTTCAAAAAGGAGCCCATTCCACTTTGGATTCACTGATTCCTTTCCCCCATAAAGCAAAATATATATATATTCCCCCGGCCCCACATCTCCCATTTGTTTCCCACATAAACCAAGACTAATTGCTCTTAATTCCAACACTTCAAAGCAGTTACCATATCCCACCTTAAATCTTCCCTTGGATAGACCAAAGGTTCCCAGTTCCTTTAATTCCCATAAGGTTCTCTGTTCATTCCACTGATTTCTTCTATTGCACAGTCTCTAGTCTCCTCACTACCCCATGTCATCCTCCTACCTTCCTTTGGGCACATTCCATATTGTGCTTGTTATAGGAAAAGAGTTTATTGATTGAATGATATTGTAAGGAGGATTCCTGTTCAGGCATATGTTGGGTTACATGAGCCGTGGCTTCTGAGGCCCCTTTCTACTCTGAGATTCTGTGTCTTTACACTTATAGCAAAATAGTACACTGATAATAGCCTCACACTTATATAATGTTGTAAGATTTACAAAGCACTTTCCCAGCAACAAGCCTGTGAAGCAGGCATAAGAGTGCCTATTAAGCATTACCTTGCTACACAAGTATTTTTTAATGTTTTTATTTATCATGAAATTAATAAATATCAACAAACATGAATATTTCAACCCCCAAAGAAAAGTATATGAAATATTAACAATAATCAGCATGTACATTTAATATATGTAATACAGTATAATCATATTAAATACAATTTAATATATTATATAACATATGCAATATATGTTATAGACATATAAATATAATACATTTATATATATATCAAAGCACTTTACAAATATTAACTCATTTTATCCTTATACTCTGGGAGGTAGGTTTTATTCCCATTTAACAGATGATGAAATTGAGGCAGACAGCAATTAAATTACTTTTCCACTTGCTCAGCTAGTGTCTGAGGCCAGATTTGAATCCAGGTTTTTTTTTTACTCCAAGCCCAGGCCTTTATCTATTGTATCACCTAACTGTTTCTAATTGTGAATATTATGTACAGCTTGGTTTTTTGCTTTTTGAAGTGGGTATTAAATTTAGCATAGTACTAACACTGTCTGTATCCTCTTCTGAGTCTCCTTCTGCTCTTTTCTGTGTATTTTTTTGTGTCTTGGTAATCTTTCCTTTTTTTTTCTTTATTGCAAGTATCATGATTTCTGTCCCTACAAATGAAGTAGCTGAATCTGGGAGAGATTAAATGACTTACTCACAATTGCACAACTAATGTCAGTCGGCCTTCTTCAAGATTCAGTTCCAATCCCACCTTCTACAAGGCATCTTTTTTCCTGGTTCTCTCACTGCTAACACCTTCCCTCCGATGTTACATTCCAGTTATAACATCTCTATCTTGTACAGATATAGCTATTTGAATGGTACTCTTCTCCACTGCAATGTGAGCTCTTTTCAGGAACCATGGTTTTGCTTTTACAATGTCTGTAGGATTTGGCATATTGCCCAGCCCACAATGCTTGTTGACTGACTGACAGATGAGGCTTATCCTGATCTACCTGGATGTTAGGGCCCTCTACCCTTAACCTGGTGCAGCTAGATGGCATAATGGATAGAATGTGGAGCCTGGAGTCAGGAGGACCCAAGTTCAAATCCAGCCTCAGACATGTATTAGCTGTGTGACCCTGGGCAAGTCGCTTAGCCCTGTCTGCCTAGGTTCCTTATTGGTCAAATGGACTGGAGAAGGAAATGGCAAACCACTCCAGTATCTTTCTGAGAAAAGCCCAAATGGGGTCAAGAAGAGTTGGATGTGACTGAGATGACTCAACAACTCTTAAAATAGGCTCAAGTTCTGAGTTTGTCACTTCTTACTTATGTAATCTTGGACAAATCATTGGCATTCTCTGGGCCTGTTTCCTCTTATGACAAGAAGAGTTAGTCTAGGTGGCCTTATGTTTTGTCTAGCATTATATCTGTGCATTAGGAGGCAGAGTGATAGGTATAGTGGTATAGTGGAAAGAACACTGGCTCTGGAGTCAGAAGACCCAAGTTCAGATGATACTTGCTACCTTTGTGACCTTGGGCAAATATTGACCTTCCTGGGTCTGAGTTTTCTAATCTGGAAAAGAGGACTTACATGATCTTTGAGGTTTCTTCAAGCTTTGATCTTAGACAGAAGAACTTTAAATGAATTTGGATGCTCTTGCTTGTGAATTCCTTTGGTTTCATTGTATTAAATGCTAAGGATTTTGAGATTTTTTTTTTTGCCATGTGTTTTGTATATTTATTTGATTTTTTCATTCATTGTTATTGTTTACAACAAAAATTAGGAAAGATAATTTTCATTTTATCAGGTTTGGCCTGACCTTCTAAGTCATTCATTCAAAAAAATTGATTTGTTAGACATTCACCCCGGGCATAACACTATACTAGTCTCCAAAGCAGATAGAAGTTTAACTAATATTCTTGCTACCATGGAATCGAAATCTAGCGGGGGTAGGTAAAATATCTAATATCTCAGCTAACTACAATATGCACTACTAAAGTTAAGTTGGATCAGATAGTTACAAAACAAAGTGACATTTGAGGTTCAAGGAATAGGGAAAGTTTGTTTTTTTTTTAAACCGGTTTAAGAGAACAGAGAGGGGAAGGCTTTCTGAAACAGGTAGCGTTTGAATTGGACTTTAAAGAATTTTGCAGAAAGACTTACATGAACTGATGTTGAGTGAAGTGAGCAGAACCAGGAGAACATTGTACACTGTAACAGCCACACTGTGTGATGACTAACTTTTGTCAGACTTAATCTCTTCTTAGCAATGCAAGGATCTAAGACAACTCCAAAAGACTCATGATAAAAAATGCTGTTCGACATCCAGAAAAAGAACTGGATAGAGTCTGAATGCAGATCGAAGCATATTATTTGCTGTCTCTCATTTTCTTTCTTCTTTGTTGTGGTTTCTCCCATTGGTTCTAATTCTTCTTTACAACATGCCTAATGTGAAAATAGGTTTAATATGAATGCATATGTAGCGTCTATATCAAGTTACATGCTGTCTTGGGGTTGAAGGAGGGGAGAGATGGGCAGAAAATTTGGAACTCAAAATCTTATAGAAGTGAATGTTGAAAACTAAAAATAAATGAAAAAATTTAATTAAAAAAAGGGATTTTGTTGGGTGAAGAGGGCAAGGGAAGGTCTTCCAGGTATAGGTAACAATGTGAGTAATAATACTAGGGACAGAATGTAGTCTCTTCTGAGATAAGGCTAGAAAAATAGAACAGCATGAGATTGGATAGGATTTTGAGCACTAGACCAAAAGAGTTTAAATTCTCTTTAGGAGATGATACAGAGCCACTGAAGATTGTTGTGGCTGGTGTTGCTTTTGTTGCTTAAAAAAAAAAAAGCAGTGGAGTAATAGTTGCAAGTAAAGATTATTTATTTGCGAGGATTTATTTATTTGCAAGGAAAGATTATTCTGAAAGACTGATTTGAAAAAGTAAGAATGGAGTTAGAAAGATCTATTGGGAGGCTAATGTTTGTAATAAAGACC
Source organism: Pseudocheirus occidentalis (assembly GCA_028646575.1). Classification (NCBI taxonomy): domain Eukaryota; kingdom Metazoa; phylum Chordata; class Mammalia; order Diprotodontia; family Pseudocheiridae; genus Pseudocheirus; species Pseudocheirus occidentalis. The sequence goes on along the minus strand of CM053595.1, from coordinate 211,330,065 downwards.
AGTAAAGAGGTAGTAGCAATGGGAACAAAGAGAAGGGGAGAAATTTAGGATATGTTATACAAATGGAATCAACAAAAATTGGTAATGAATTGGATATGAAAGAAGAGGGAGAGAAAAGAGCCAAAGATAACTCAAAGGCTATCAAAATAGGAGAGAGGATACAGGGTGGTATCACAGAAAGAAATGGCAGCGTAGGGCCAAGCTGAGGAAAAGTGACTGATTGTTTGCTCTGCTTGAGACTGTTGATTTGGAGGTGCAGGGGGGACATCACAGAATGTCAGTGTTGTAATGTACTTAACATGATCTCTCATCTAACTTGTAATTGAAAAAGAATCCCCTCCCTCAACATCATCAACTAATGCTTATCCAATGTTTGCTTGAACGTCTCTAGTTCCAGGAAACATCCTGAACTAGCCAGGTCTTCTTTAAATAGGTCTAATAATATCATTTTTTCTGACATAGTGTCTTGGAATCTTCCACTCACTGCTCCTACTTCTGTTCTCTTAGGGCAGGAGAAAGCATAAATCTGGTTCCTCTTCTATAGAATCCCATTTCAAATGATAGATTCAAGGCAACTCCCTAACCCCCCAACCTTTTCAACCAGGATGAAAGATTATCACAGGCTTTTCTATAAGCTAGCCCTTTGCACTCCGAACCATTCTGGACATTGGCTACCAGCTACTCGACGCTACCTTGCAGCGAAAACGTGCATTTACAGACCCTCATATTATTTAGTATAATTTTGGAACCAAGTAACGTATTATAATGATATTGGACTTATATGAATTGGGTGACATC
>CM053595.1:211283541-211328767 GCA_028646575.1 Pseudocheirus occidentalis | reverse complement strand
TCTCTGACTGAAGCTCCCCTCAGGCCAGTGCTTTAGATTTTCTTTGAAGTAGACTCACTTCCGCCTTGGCAGATGTGGGGGTGCTGGAGGCTGTAGAACTCTGCAGGCTGGCTGAGGGGCTCAGCTCAGCTCCTTCCCACAGTCCCAGGCCTGGCTACGGTCTCGGCTTCAGGCTGTTCCAGCCTCCGCTCCAGGAAGCCGTGCTGAGCCCCTGCTGCTGCGTGCTGCCTTCAGCGAGAGCTGTGTTCTCTGTATTTTTGTGAGTCTGAGAGTCCTAGACTTTGTCTGGGCTCGTATTTTTCTGGGTGTTTAGGGTGGCGGTGTGGGAGCTGCGGGACCTTGCTGCTTCTACTCCGCCATCTTGGCTCTGCCTCCAAGGATCTTACATTTTTACTGGTAGATACAATATGTACACATGTAAGCAAACAGAAATAATTTCATGACAGGGTAAGTGCTAGCAACAGAATAAATAAGGAAAGGTTTCAGTCAGGAGGTGTAATAGCTGAGTATTTAAAGAAACTGGATTCAGAGGTAAAGAGGGAATGCATTCTAGGCACTCCTATTCAGGGGTCAGTTATTTGGACCATTTTGGAGTGCAGAATGTGTGAAAGAGAAAAATGGAGAGAAAGATCATAAAGATTGGTGAGATCTAGATTTTGAAGAGATTCCAAAAGTCAGTAAGTAGATTTTTCAAGAAAAAGAACATAGGCAGGGCTGGGTTTTAAGAATAATTTGGCAACTAAAATTAATTTGGTATTGATGCCTGTTTGTCGACCATAAGAAGGATAGATTGGAAAGGGCATAGACTAGAAACATGGATATGAATAAGAGTCATTGCTGTATTCAAAGTGGAGATGATGAGGGCCTGAATTCTGTGAGTAGAGAGAAGACAGATAGGAGAGTTGTCACAATCCATGAGTTGGCAACTAATGGAGGGGGGGGGAGACAGAAGTAGAAGATAACTAAGGCATACATTACCTAGTTTGCTGGAAAGATAATAAAGCTTCCATAAAAATAGGGAAGTTGGACACTTAACACTTACTAGATGTGTGACCTTGGGCAAGTCACTTAACCCCAATTGCCCTGCCCTCCCCCTTTCAAAAAAAAAAAAGGAAGTTGGGGGTGAAAGTAGGTTTACTGATGGGGGTTAGTAATGAGTTACATTTTGTACACATTGAGTTTGAGGTATTAGTAATTCAGTTAGTCATCAAACATTTATTAAGTGCCTACTGTATGACAGGCACTGTGCCTCTAGAGACACAAAGAAAGGCAAAAGACATTCCCTGCCCTCAAGAAGCTTACAATGTAATAAGGAGACACTCTGCACATAACTTTGTACAAAAAAGCTATACACAGAAAAAGTAGGACATAATCAACAGAGGAAAGGCACTTTGAACTAAGAAGAATTGAGAAAGATCACTTGGAAAAGGTGAAATTTTAGCTGGAACTTGAAGGAATCCAGAAGGCAAAGGTGTGGAAGGAGAACATTACAGGCATGGGGACAGCCAATGAAAATGCCTATACGACTGAGAGATAAGGGATGGAATTTCTTGTTTAAGGAACCACCAGGAGTCCAGTGTCACAGAATGAAAGAATACTTGTTGGGGAACAGGGTCAGGGTGGAGTACGATGTAAGAAGGCTAGAAAGAGAGAGTAGAGGGAAGCTAAGTTATGAGGGCCTTGACAGTGTGGCCGTGGAGTTCAGGAGAACCTTAGGTCCTTTTGAGTCACATTATTTTATGCATATTGAAGCTTCCCATTAAAGTAAAGCAGGCTAAAGGAATAATCATTTAAAGGTTTCAAGAAGAAAACAACTGACAAAAGAGCATTTGTTCCAAAGGATAGAGTGTAAATCAGTCAGTAAACATTAAGTGCCTACCATGTGTCAATCCCTGACCTGTGGTCTGAGGGTGGCCCCCCCCCCCCAAAAGGTCTCTGATCTGAAGAAGCTCATAGTCTTAATAGGGGAGAGAGACAACATGCAGACAACTGAATAAACAGAGGGTATACAGGACAAATTGAGGGTAGTAACTGAGGGAAAGCACTAGAATTAAAGGCATAATGAAAAACAGTAGGGCTTTTTTGCTGGAACTTGAAGGAAGCTAGGAAGGAGAGTGTTCCAGGAATGGAGGCTAGCCAATAAGTTGAGATGAGTGTCTTATTTGAAGAAAAGCAAGAAGGCCAGTATTGCAGTATTGCAGAGTGCCTGGGGGTGAGGGGGAAGTATTTAAGATATTAAGAATGGAAAGGTAGGCAGGGCCAGGTTGTGAAGGGCTTGAAATGCCAAATAGAAAAAATCTTGGAACTAATAGGGAACCATTTGCATTTATTAAGCAAAAGGGCAATATGGTAAGACTTTATACTTTGGGAAGATCACTTTGCCCGCTGAGTGGGAGGCACTCAGGAGCTGGGAGAAACTTGTGTTGGGCAAACCAACTAACAAGCTATTACAGTAGCAGTGTTAGAAGAGAGAAAGGGATATATTCAAGTGATGTTACAAAGGTAAAGTCCACAGGCCTTCGCAACAGATTGGGTGTGGGGTGTGAGAAATTGAGGAGTTATGGATAACATGTAAGTTGTGAGCCTAGGTGACTGGAAGGATGGTGCTTTACCCATGACTATGATAAAGAAGTTTGGAAAAGGAGAAAGTCACCAAGTGAAATAATATAGAGGGAAAAGGGGAGGGCCCAGAATAGAGCTACAGGGGACATTCACTTGTAGTGAGTGAAACTTAAGTGAACGTTTAGCAGATGATAGGGAGGAGTGGTCAGACAGGTAGGAGGAGAAAGGATAGAGTAATGTTACAGGAACCTAGAGAGAAAAAAATATCAAGGAGAAGAGGGGTGATCAGCACTGTCAAAGACTGCAGACAAGTCAAGAAGAATGAGGATTGAGACTAGATCATTAGATTTGGCAATTAAGAGATTGTTAATAACTTTGGAGATAACAATTTCTATAGACTTAAGAAACAGAAAAGGAAGTGGAGACTCCTGTTGTAGATGACCATGTCAAAGAGTTTAACTACCATGGGGAAGAGAAATGTGGGACAATTAGCAGGGATGAATTAATCAAGTAAGGTTTTTGTGAGAATGAGAGAGATGTGGGGAAAGCAGCCAGTAGGCAGGAAGAGAATGAATGTAAATGAGCGTGGGAGTGAATGGGGAATATGTGGAGAAGACAGATTGTAAAAGGATCACTTGTGCATGTAGAGGAGTTGTTTTTTTGGTCAAGGAGAAGGGCTTCTCATTTTGTTGACATAGGAATGAAAGAGGCAATAGTGGAAGAAGTTTTCTGGGTGATGTGATATGAGGAAAAAAGGAGCTCTTGGTGAATGACCTCCACTTTGGAGGGAAGATATGAGATAATGTTCTCAGCTAAGACAGACAGGGAGGTCAGCTATGGTAGGTTTGAGGAGGGATGCAAAGATTTGGAAGAACTGCCAATGGAGTGGGAGAGTGACTTAATTAGGGAGGTGGAAAAAGGATTACCTTGTAGCAGTGAGGACCCAGTTGAAATTGGTAATATAAATGTGTATTGGACCCAGTAAATAAGGTTTTCTAATTTTCTACACCTGTATTCAGTAGAAGCAGCACTTGTATAGGAGCAATGGCAACTGATAGTGGAGTGATCCAAGGTTTATTTGACAGGCAGTATCATTGATATTGGGGCAAGGAGTAGCTTAGTAATGGGTGAAATTAGTTTGAGACTAGGAAAGAATATAGGGGTATGTTTGGGAGACTGTTGTATAAGCATTCTATTTCTACCTAATGCAGTTAAGACTCTAGATGATCAGACTTGGGGAATCTCAACACAACAGGAAATAAATTGGTATAGGCTCCACTATTGGCAGAATTTAGTCAGTATACCTGGACTCATTTAAAATGTCATGTATGAATAATAATTTAATCATATTGGGAGGTTTGACAATATAATAAATCGAAATTGTAATAATCAGATCCCTGTTAGTTTCCAGATCTTAGTACCCAAAAAACCTCCTATAAATAATTTTGTAGGGGCGGCTAGGTGGCGCAGTGAGTAGAGCACCGGCCCTGGAGTCAGGAGAAGCTGAGTTCAAATCCGGCCTCAAACACTTAACACAAAAATTAGCCGTGTGATCTTGGGCAAGTCACTTAATCCCAATTGCCCTCCAAAAAAAAAAAAAAAAAGCAAAAAAAATTAATAATTTTGTACATATAAGACTTTTTTTTTCTTTGCTTTAGGTTATAGTTTTAGCAGTGGTATCACTGAATCAGAGGGCATGTACTATTAAGTAACTTTTGGTGTATAATCCCAAATTTCTTTCCAAAATGGCTGGATCACCACTTAACAGTTACCCTTAACTAGTCAGTATGCATGTTTCCTCATAGCTCCTCCAACATTTGTGATTTTCTCTCTTTTTTTTTGTCAGTTTTGCAGATTTGATGGGTATGCAGAGGAAATTCAAAATTACTTTAGTTTTCATTTCTTTGTTGGAGTTTTGAGAGATTTTTTTTTCATATGGCTTAAATACCCTGGTTGTCTTACCTTGAGAACTGCCTGTTCATATCCTTAAATCATTTATCACTTGGGAATCAATCTTATAAATTTGAATCAGTTCCTTATATATCTTGGAAATGAGAACTTTATCAGAGAAACTTGCTGCAAAGAATTTTTTCCATGTTAACTATTCCCTTCTAATCTAAATCCATCAAAAGGCTAAATAAATGGTAGTATAATAAATGTAATAAAATATTATTATGTTAAAAGAAATTAAGAAGATAATTTCAGAGATACCTGAGATGACTTGTTTGAACTCATAAAAATTGAAGTGAGCAGAGCCAGAAGAACAATTTATACTATAATGTCAATATTGTTAAAAATGAACAATTCAGGAAGACTAAGGGTCTTTGACCAACTTGAATATCAACTGTGATTCCAGAGGACTAAGAAAGAGCAACATTATCCATCTCATGGTATACTGATATGCAGAATAAGAAACAAATTTTTGGACATGGCAAGCAATAGAAATTTTTGTTGTTGTTTTTGACTGTGCTGATGATACAGGAACTACTATATTTCTTTTTGGTAAGAAAGAGAAAAAAATGCTTGAAAATTTGGTGGTGGGAGTGAACAGAAGGTAGGCCATAAAGAATCACAGACCAGTAGAACAGTTTTGAAAGTTAGATGTTGATTTTATTATATATTTAAAAGAAAAACTAGGAGCAGCCAGGTGATTCAATGGATAGAACACCCAGCCTTACAGTCAGGAAGACCTGCATCCAAATCTGGTCTCACATAGCTTCCTAGCTGTGTGACCTGAGGCAGATCACTTAACCCTGTTTGCCATAGTTCTTCATCTGTAAAATGAGCTGGAGAAGGAAATGGCAAACCACTCCAGTATCTTTGCCAAGAAGACCCCAAATGGGATCATGAAGAATTAGACACAATGGATGACAAAAAGAAAAGCAAGCCATATATAATAGAGGTCTTCAATTTCACATGCACACATCTCTCTCTCTCTCTCTCTCTCTCTCTCTCTCTCTCTCTCTCTCTCTCTCTCTCTCTCTCTCTCTCTCTCTTCCCCCCCCCCCTCTGCTTTTTTTGGAGCGGTTATTTGAAGGCATTCTTTTTGGGAGTGGGGGGAAAGTTTTGGTTTTGGTTTTTTTGACTAGTGTCAGCACATGGTAGTAGACAGACTCTTAATAAATATTTGTTTTTTCAGTTGATTGATGGAAAAAACCACCTATGCCCTAAAATCTTCAGTTTCTTGCCTAAGTCTTCATAATATTTAGCAATTTTTCTTTTTAGGTTCTTTTAAATGTCATTTATTGTTCACGTAAATCATCTTTTTTTTTTGGTAGAAATCTAATTTGACAAATTTTGGAAACTTCTTGGTCATGTCTTGGAAATCTTATTGTTATGTGATCATAGTATAGTTCAGCAGAGTCAACTACTACTGTTTCTACTATTTCTACTATTCTTCCTTTGGTTCTTACTGGTTCTCTTTATCTGACAGCACCCGGAGAACCACATCATTATTCCTTAAAGGTTAAGCAACAACTTTCTCCCAACAGGATCCAGCTTTTTCCTTTTTAAAAATATCCCAATATCTGGTAATTAGTGTGACTGTGTCTTGATCGTCACCTGTCTCCTCTCGTTCTTTTAACCTGCGTCCTCCATATAGGCCTTTTTAGTCCTTAGTTTGACTTATACATAGCTTTTGACAAAGTCAACCACTCTCATGGTATCCATGACACTGTTTTCTTTTGTGTTATTTCTTATCTATTTGACCACTCCTTTCAGTCTTCTGTGCTGGAGTATCATCTTTCCACCTAGAAAATATGGGCATACCGTAGCACATATGTCCTTGGCCCTCTTCTACACACACACACGCGCACACACACACACACACACACACACACACACGCACGCACTCCTCTCTCTCTTTAAACAAAGTTTTAAAAATATGCTTCAGTCTGCATTTAGACTCCATTAATTCTTTCTGTCTGGATGGATAGCATTTTTCATTCTGAGTACTTTCAGCTGTTTCCCTTTTTCCTTTTGCCCTTTCCCTCCTGTTTCTCTTGAGTGAAATGTATTTCTGTACCCAACTGTAAATGTGTATTCTTTCCTCCTTTGACCAGTTTGTGGGAGAGTGGGGTTTAAGTCAGCCAGTCACCCCATTCCTTCCTCATTTATATAGATTTCTGCTTTAACACCTGGGCCGTGTGAGATAATTTCCACTAACTTTCCTCTTCCTTTTTTTTCCTAATGGATTCTTCTCCTCCCTTTCCAGTCTTCTTTCAAGATAACAGAACCATTCCTAGTCTAATTAGACTTCCCTCTGTGATCCCTGATGAAGGGGTGTACCTTCTATAGAAGGTACACATGCATCATCTCCCCCATGTTAGAATGTAAGCTGTTTATCCGTATTTACTCCTTTATTGTTGTTAATCTATGTTTGCTTTTTAATGTTTGTCCTAAATCCTGTGTTTGAACTTAAAGGTTTCTATGTAGCTCTGGTCTTTCATTGGGAATGCTTGGAAATCCTCTATTTCAGTAAAGGCTCATTTTTTTTCTTCCGTAGGACTGTACTATTTCCCTGAATAAGTTATTCTTGTTTGTAAGCCTGTATCTTTTATCGTATTCCAAACTCTATGCTCTTTCATCATTAGTGATTTCTACATCTTATGTGATTCTGACTATGACTCCTTGGTACTTGACTTCTTTAAGGCTGCTTGCAATTGTTTTTTTTTTTTCCTTTGGCTCTGAAAGTTATGGATTTTTGCCATAATGTTTCTGAGAGTTTTCATTTTGGAGTTCCCTTCAGGAAGTGACTGGTGGATTCTTTATTTCTACTTTGTCCTCTGGTTTTAAAAGGTATGAGAAGGTTTTTTCTTTTGATAATTTCTTGATATATAATGTCTAAGTTCTTCTTTTGGTGGACCATCGGGGTAGAGCGCATGACTTTTATGTAGTCCAGTGATTCTTAAATTATCTCTCTTCTGTTTTGCTGTTCATTTGGTTTTGCTATGACATACCTTGCATTTTCTTTTTTTTCAATATTTTGACTTTTTGTTAATATTTCTTGTATCATGGACTTATTCACTTCTATTTGCATTGTAATAGTATCTTACTAAAATAGCAAATATATATGCTATATGTCAGGCATTGTGCCAAGCCCTTGGGATTCAAAGAAAAGCAAAACCATGATCCCTGCTTCAAGGGGCTCACATTCTAATGGAAGAGACAACATGCAAATAACTATGTATACATACACAAGATATGAACAGTACAAATGGGTTGGTCTTTCTTCTGCTTTCTTGGGATGATAAATAGTGTGTTGTACCACAGTCTTGGGGACAGCTTAGGCTGGGATCCTGCAAGATTCCACTGTTGCCAAAATGGTCTGATCTCTCTTCCATCCTGTGTCCCATTGCCTCTCCAGGTCTGCAAGTTTATGACTTGGGTTTGGATCCAAGCACTGAAGTTTGTAGGCTTACTTCATTTGGACTTTCAGTTAACTGCAGCTACACTAACCAGTATCAGCCAGCTGTGAAACCGATGCTTCATAGTGACAGCTTTAAGTCTGCCTTTGGTCTGGGATTCCTACCCTTATTCCTCTGCAGGCCTGGAATTTGGGTCCTGCTCTGCTCCTGGGGTCTGAGGCACCCAGCCATTAATGGCTTCTGAAGTTGCTTTTTACTGACTCCACAGTTCATGGCTCTTGGCTGCCTCTTTACCCTGTAAAACCACACACACGTGGCATTTCCCTACTCAGTTCATCCTGAATATTTGACCTGGAACTGGGTAGTGAATAGTAGAGCTGCTTTTCGACACTTGTTTAGTACATGTTCAGGTCCCTGCATACGGTTCTGGGATCTCTTCTCACCCCGATACACATCTTCTCCTTGTGCTGAAATGTTCTGCCTTGTCTTTCCTTGCTAGAACATTTCCCAGCGTTTGCAGACTTCCCTGTTTCCCTAGGTGTAAAAATTGTATGTAATTTTTTTCCCTTTGATTTCTTGATTAGTATTAGGTCTGGTACATTTTTGTTTTATATCTATTTGGAGAAGTTAGGGGAGGGAAGGAGATTGGCTTAACTGTACTTTTTACCTGCCACTCTGCCCTCTTGGCTCTGTTCTTTCAAGAATTCTTGTCCATCATTGCCAATGGTCTGCTGTATATGTGTACCTTCAATTCCTGTCATCATCTCAAATTTAACATATTCAAACTAGAATTCATATTGTCCCCAAACCCATCTCTCCTTTTATTTTTTAGTCTTTTGTTTTTCCCTCTGTCATATCTGACTCTTCATGAAACTATTTGGGCTTTTCTTGGCAAAGATACCAGAGTGGTTTGCCATTTTCCTCTCGAGCTTACTTTATAGATGAAGAAACCTGTCTGTCCTTGAGAATTCTCTGTTTCTGTTTACCTCATATCTTTCCTGTCACCTAGGTTCACAAAATCCCTGGAGTCAGCCTTACCTCTTTATTGCCCATCCTAATCCCATATATCAGATCACCTGCTCAGTCCACACAGTCTCCACTTTTGTCTTTTCTTCAAACACAGCCACCACTCTTGGTACAGGCCCTCTTTTTCACTTTTTGCCTGGATCATTTCAATGGTCTCTTAAGTGGTCTCTGCTATTTCAGTTTCTTCCTTATCCATTCTGTCCTCACTACTGGTGCCTTCATTTTCTGTCTGTATCTTGTATATACATAGTTATTTGCATGTTGTCTCTTCAGTGGAATGTGAGCTTCTTTGACCATGATTTTGTCTTTCTTTGTGTCTCAGTGGTTTAGCATAGTACCTGGAATGTAGAAAGCACTTAATTGTTGTTGACCAGTTGCTTTTCAAAACTTAAAGAGAAGGAGAGGAACTGAACCTGAGATTTCAATGGTATAGGGGACTCCCAGATGAAAGTTATTTGGAGACCTGGAGTCCAGGTTTGCCTAACTTGTAGTGGTCAGAGGTAGAACTTGAATGAGTCTTCTGGCTCAGAGGGTAGGATAGCTTGATCTACTACTACATGCTTCCTCTAAAACCTGAAAGCTCTCTATAGATGTCAGTTATTATCCTGGTTTTACATAGGCCTTCTTAAAGAGAGAAGACAGACAATTTAACCAAATTTGACAAGTGTAATGCATTCAAAGTTATATCAAACCCCACAAATTTCCCAAAGATATAATCTATAAGGGACAGGAATTTGTCTTGTGAAAAGTACTGTTGATTTAGCATTTAACATCAGTTGGAAGGGGTTTGTCCATTTCAGCCTCTTAATTTTTTCACCACCATTGGTCTCCCTGAGAAGGGACAGAAGGCCCAGGTGCCAGTGATACTAATTTAATAGTCAGAGATATGAGAACATTTATATAACTAGGTAAATGAATCAATCAATCCTTTGTCACCTAATTAGTTTAGATGTTTGACTTATAGAATAACTTGTTTGTTTTGGTTCTTTATTCCCTACCCATAATTCACAAGTCACATACATGTTTATTATGTTAAAATAGAATTTTGGTGTTAAATATAGAAATTTGCAGTTTCATGTGTTTAGCCAGCTCCTTGCCCCTTATCTAATGCCTAACAGACTCCTGCTTTGCATTATCACTTGTTGAAAGTGTCTAGTTTTTATCTTAGTTGATAGCTTGTAGACATTCCCCAGAAGCAAAGCAAAATAAGGTCTTGCTTTTTTTATTCTCAGCAACAGAATATCCCTAAGTGACTCCTAAAATCTTACTTTACTGATTTACTAATAGTGGTTTTTCCAGTTCTGTTAAAATTCCGTTGTGTCATTATGGTTCGGGAGTAGAAGACAGAGCTTTTACCAATTCTAAAATAAAATTTACTGATTATTGATAAATTTTTTAATTGATTTTTTTTTTCCTTTTTAAAGGAGGAACAGGAAGAATTTGAGAAAAGTAATGGCTTGTAAACACTGTGACATTAGCATATTAAAGCAAATAATTTTACACTGCTTCACTTTGTTACTACCCTAGGATGGACCCATATCCATTGTGATATTAAAATTAAATTGCTTTTGTCTTTTCCTTCCAGACCCTTTTGCTTAGGGATGTGCTTGAACCAATATGACCTCTGTGGGCAAAAGATTCCAGACTCCATTTGTTTTGGTATTCATCTCAAAGTCATCCCACATTTAAAGTGACTTGATCTGGAGAACTACTAAAAGCTTGTTCCCATATTTACCTGTCCTACTTATCCATTGAAACTTTAGATATGAAAAGCAATGCCAAGCAATCTTTTTTTTTAAGTGACACTTTAGAATTGGTTTGGCTTCCAGAAAAGCTGGGGGCAGGAGGGTGGGCTCCCCATCTTTGTATTTTCCCTCTTCAAGCTATTTTGCACTTTGGCTCCATTGTAACAATTAACTTCCCAAGAAATTTGCTAATATTTGTGTACAGACAAGGTTGTCTTATCCCATTGGGATACTATATAAATATAAAGAGAAATTGAGTGGGGGGGGGAAACACAGTTAAAGGGGTTGGTTTTATTAATTTAAAGAATGTTATAAAATAATGTGTAATGTGTTTTAAAAATGTTTAGGTCAAAAAGAACAAAAGCAGAATTATACAAAATGTAAATTATATAAGCCAGCTAATTAAATGAAGCCATTTCTGATTATCACTAATTGCTACTACCCTCCCTTCCTCAACTATTTATTTTGTGGACACTCATGTATATACATGTCATCTCTCCTGATAAATGTGTAAGTTCCTTCAGAATCAAGGACTATTTCATTTTTTCTGTTTTATCTTCAGCACTTAACACAGTGCTTGGCACATAGTAGACACTTACTGGTTGCTTTTTGATTAATTGATACTGGCTCTTGTGCTTATGCTAACTAAGCTCTTAAACTGGTGCTAGAGGACTTTTGAAAGTCTGTTGGACAGCAAAGAGATCAAGTAGGTCAATACTTAGAGAAATTACTTCATTCTCTTCACTGGAAGGTCAAATACTGAAGCTGAAACTTAAAATACTTTGGCCATACAGTGAGAAGACAAGGCTCATTGGAAAAGATTGTGATGTTGGGAAAGATTGAAAGCAAAAGATGAGATGGAAACATCGTAGTAACAATAAATATAATCTTGTACAGACTTAGTGGAGGATAGAGGGACCTGGCCTGCTATGGTCCATGAGGTCATGAAGAGTTGGACACAACTGAGCAACAAAAGGATTTACTAGCTTTTGTATTTAGAAACTTCACTAATTTAGGACTTAAGAAGGCCAGTTAGAATTATTTGATTCAGTTCCACAGTTATTAAATCCTTAATAATTGAATATTTATTAAAACTGCATTAATTGAAATTAATAGATAGTAGTCCCAAACTCTGCTCCCAACTAACTTACAGTATGGTCTTGGACTACTCACTTTCTCTCTGATCTATAAGAATTAGGAGAATAAACTAGACAGCTCTTAGGTCTCTTTTCTCAACTCTAACATCCTTTTGGTCTAAGTAAAAAAGTAATTAAGGTAACGAAATTTTGCAATAATTAAAGGTGATTTTTTTTTTTCGTAGCTGCTTTGCTTTGAGTTTACAACATTCAGTTCCACATTCCCTCGAGTTTCAAATTTTCTCCCCCTCCCTCACCTGCAATCAAATACAGGATCTACAAATATCTTCACATTAATCATTAGTCAGGTTGTAAAGAAGGCTTATAACCAATGATCAGTGGGGAAAAAAGGAAACAAAACAAGAAGGAACAGAGCAAGTAGTTTGCTTCAGTCTGCATTCAGATTCCGCAGATATCTTTTGGTATCTTTATGTGTTCATTGTTTCTAAGTGCTTAAAAGTGGTTGATTCTTAAGTTGGTTAAACTTAACCTCTTTTCATTTAGTAATTTTGCTTAGAAAAACCTGTGGATGCAAAAGTTTTCAGCCTTACTAACTAAATGATTAGTGAATCATGGATTGATGGGGTTTTTCATATAAAGGGCAGAAATGAATTAGTTCTCAGCAGTAACTTTTAGACATAAGGCATCTTGAGAAAAGGAAATACTTACAAACATGTAAATTCTTGTCTTTTTAAAATAGAATTCCTCTATAATGAGCCTACACACAGTTTTTGATGGTTTCAGGTAGTTTACTTTAAAAGATTTGAGATTGATTTTGTTTGTTTTCTTGCAGATGTATTCAGTATTTTATTTAGCTAAAAACCATTTCCATTTCAGCACTACATATTGTTGGCAGTAATACAACACAGGATGTAATAGCAACTGATTGGAAAATCAAAGGATATATCTGACTCTTGAACTGTCTGTTAAAGTTATATAATATTGGATTGTTTTTTAAAATTTGTTGCGTACAAAATAGTCTTTCCATATTACCATCTGATTTGAAGAATGTAAATGATGTTAAAAATTCAGCTTGTGATATAATTCATCTTTATCCAAACTAAAATTACTGTTAAGACAGTATTACATGCTGGAGCCTGTAGTTTCAACAGGTCACACTTTATGTTAAAGATCAAAATAACTGTGGCCTATATTCTTTCCACTCAAGCGTAAGAAACTTGATAATGTAGTGGTACAGCAAAATCTGAAAAAAAAAGATAAGTTTACTATCTTGATTGTAAGAGTGTTAGTTTCTGTTGTGAATGTCATTCCTTTAGTTATTATTGTTGGTGAAACCAAAGTGGTTCTGGGATTTGGATTGAGGTGCATTGAACTCCTTTGTGCACTACTTTGCCAGTTAGAAATTCTACTTCCAGTTTTTGGAAGAAATCTATCTGTCAGGCATGTGGCTCATTCATTCCAGAATGACCAGGTGAAAACACATAGGCAAAGCAAGAAGGGTACAGCGGAAGATGAGATGGATCATAAAAACAGCAAACATAATCTTGGACAGCCCTGGAGAGATAGTGGAAGATACAGGGGCCTGGCCTGCTTTGATCGGTGGGGTCATGAAGAATTGGACACAACTGAACAACAAATGGGTTTTAACTAGCCTTTGTATTAAAAAACCTCACCTATTATGGACTTGAGCAGGCCATTCAGAATTATTTGATTAGTGAGAATCATCTTCTAAGCAGAAGCTTTTCTGAGAGCTTTTCTGCCTGTACAGGATTATACCCTGTAAATGTAAAATGATCGGAAAACCCAGTAAGAGAAGAATTGGGTAATTTGGTTGTTACTAATCTAGGTGTAGAGTTAGGTATTGTGGTTAGATATTAAAATTTAGCCTCAACAAAGAATTGGAAATCGAGGAGATGTCCTCAATTAGGGAATGGGCAAACAAGTTGTGGTATATGAATGTAATGGAATACTACTGTACTATAAGAAATGAGGAGCAGACGAACTTCATAATAACCTGGAGAGACTTAAATAAACTTATGCTGAGCAAGAAGAGCAGAACCAGGAGAAATCTGCACACAATCACAGACACAAAGTATGTGTGACGATTGACTTTGATAGACTGGGCTACTCTTAGCAATGTAAGGTTATAAGACAACTCCAAAAGACTCATGATTGAAGGAGATATCTGTGGAGTCTGAAGGCAGATTGAAGCAAACTACTTGCTCTGTTCCTTCTTGTTTTGTTTCCTTTTTTCCCCACTGATCATTCCATTGGTTATAAACCTTCTATACAACCTAATGATTAATGTGAAGATATTTGTAGATCCTGTATTTGATTGCATTACCACCATGGTGAGGGAGGGGAGAAAATTTGAAACTCGAGGGAATGTGGAACTGAATGTTGTAAACTGAAAGTAAATAAATTAATTTTAAAAATTAAATTAAAATTAAAAATAAAATAAAAATTTATCCTCAAGATGCATTGGGGAAATTTTGGTTCACTTAGAGAATTCTCAGGTAAGTTATTAGGGAGGCAGGGGAAGATTCCTTGTGATCTCTGTATATAGCAGGAGTTCTTCATCTGGGGCTAGGGACCTTTTAAAAAATGGTTCTTAATAACAGTACTTCAGTATAATTGATTTCCTTTTAATCATATGTATTTTGTTTTGTACACTTAATATTCCAAAAAGGGATCCATAAGTTTTACCAAACTACCATGGGGATCTGTGATGCCAAAAAAGGTCAGACTTAGTATGAAGAGCCTTAACAATTATTAACTCTTTAACTGTAAAACTGCTGCACTTATTTGTTTGAAGCCAAAATTGTAAGCTTCTAGAGACTAGGAAATAGATCTGGATCTTCAAACTCTTTGCCTAAATGGTGAAATTGATTTTATTTTCTAAAAACTTGTATTGTTTGCTGAGCTGACAACTCCTTGCCAGACTTTACCCTGCAGAATTTTGTCAACTGGACTTTTAAAAACTTACCTTTAACTGAATGTAGGTTTGTAGCAGTATGAAACTACTAACAGATGCTTAGCCACTATCATGTCAACAGTGTAGGTGTAATAAACATAAGTGAAATACATTTGCAGATGTACTCATTGTATCTCAAACAACATGACTGTTTGAATGAATTAGCTGCTTAAGGATGTTCAGGAGCTATAACTTCATTCATGTGTTTGACTGATACTCATAACAGAAATTCTAAAGATTAATTTAATTATTAGTTAGGATAAGCTTCTGTGGAAATTTTTTAATTATTGTGAATCATAATGTACAGCTAGAAAAAAACCTTATATCATACCTGAAATAATACCTTGTGGTAGAGATTTACTTAATCTTTTATTTGTAGTATCATAAAAATGTTTTTCAGAGTTAATATATGCATATTTAAGTTTTGTGTTTAGAATTTATACTTGATGCCAGATTTTATGTACCCATATAAAATCTTCCACTTTTCCTTGCTTTGAATTAGAAAAGATAATAGTAGGGTTCCTGGAAAGTCAGAGGAACAAATTAAATAAGTCTAATGAAAGTCCCAAGGTGTGTCTGTCTCCCAATTGAAACTGTTGATCCTTATGTACTGTAATATCTGCCTTGCCTGTTTCTATCAGGTTGATAGGTGGAGCAAAATAGGAAGTGGTTTTCATGGCCTGTAGGGTTTACTGATTATTAGAAAAGCTATGATTGTTAAAGTCATAGCATAATGAAGTGAGGTGGTAATGAAAAGCTTAAGGCACACTGGCTGGGTAACTATATTTATAACTTCAGTAGTCAGTTTAAACAGGTTGGCTTGCTTATTTTGTGTATATGAATGATACTTTCTGATAGCAAGATCCCTATACTATTGAGAAAGTAAATCCTGTTGCTGCTGAGAATAGTCAAGATGCCTACTTTAAATTCAAACCATTCCTTTAAACTTTTTACCTTTATTAATGCTCTTTGTTTTTATTTCTTCATTTCTGAATATACTCCTCTCTCTTCCACCTTCCCTATTCAATGAGACATCCTTTGTAATAAAGATAAAGTGGGGTAAAGGGGTTATATGCAGCCAACCTGTTAGGGCTGTGCCTAACAGTATATACAATACTACACATTCTCTTTAATTTAAGGAATTAAGTACATTTCCTCAACTCCTTCCCCAGGACCAAACTGAGTCATAATTACATAGAATTCAATTTTATTTTATTGCCCTTTTCAATTACATGGGTATATTCTCATCCTGGTTTTGCTTATTTAACACTATATTAAATCATAAAAGTCTTCCTATGCTTCTCTTTATTCTTTATATTTATCATTTTTTTTTTTTACAGTCCCATTACATGCTTAACCATTTCCCATTTGATGGGCACCTATTTTGTTTCTAATCTTAAAGACAAAGTACTTTATCTCTACCATTAAAAAAAAAATAGGATAGAGGTTCCCATTTGTGGACAGAGTTCTTATATAATTGTTTATAATATTTAACGTCATCCCTGCTTTTCTGGAATTAGTTCAAGATTTGGAGTGAAAGGTTTGTTTGGGGGAGTTTCTCTGTTCTTATCTCCAAGTAAACATATGCTGCAGCTGGGTTTAAATTGCCAGTGTCATTTAAATGCGTAACTGACCCAGGAGTTTCATGTATAGCAAAGGAGAGAGACACTGTACAACTTGAGACATGAGGTACTTGAGGGAAAAGGTGGGTAAATTTTGAAGCTCCAGGCTTTTTTCTTGGTCCAGACCTGTGATTTCATCACTATTCATCTGTAGTTTATACTTTTAGAAAATTTTTAGAAAGAACTAGCCTAGGTCTAATTCTAAAGCTGGTTTTCTCCACTACTTGCCCTTACTGCTGAGAAAAGATTGTTTTAAGTTTTGCTCACTGAAATTTACTGCCTTGTATTTCATTCAGCATTCACTCTTTTGTTGTTGTTGTTGTTGTTGTTTGCTTTTTGGAGGGTAGTTGGGGGTTAAGTGACTTGCCCAAGGTCACACAGCTAGTTTTTGTGTTAAGTGTCTGAGTCCAGATTTGAACTCGGGTGCTCTGTTCACTGCGACACCTAGCCGCCCCCTCAGCATTAACTCTTAATGACAAATGGAACATTGGAGATCATAACTGAGTCCTAGCAAAGTTAAATGAGCTGTCCAATGTAATGTTTTGCAGCAAAAGCCGGCAGAGGTGAATTGGAGCCACAATCAGATGTTCTGGGATTTTTTTTTTAATGAAGTGAACTAAACTAGTCATTTTTTGGAAATATATGAGTATTTTATAGGGTCACATGAAAGGAGGGGAGAAGGATAATTCAGAACTCAGTAAAATTTATGTATATAATTTATATGTAAAATGACGCACCAGCATTGCATTTGATTCATCAATGATGAAATTGTTGGCAGAAATCTTTTTTTTTTTTTAATTTGAATAACATAGAAATGGCTTGGGGATACAGAAAGCAAATTGTTCTGCAAGAGTGAGTGGGTGAGTGGATGTGGGTGTGGGTGTTTAAACCTAATGGAGCAAAATGATTTTTTTTAATGGTACTATATCCTCTAGAAATGAAAAATGTGTGAGAGTTAAACTTAATGAATATGTAGACTTCTTAAATATAGTATTTTTTAGTGGACCATTCTTTTGAAATAGTATATATAGCCAAAAATGCAGTTTCAAAGATAATTTCAGTGGAAGAGTCTACAAAATACATAACTTTTATCTTTTATTTTTATTTAAAAACTATAAATATTTTTCATTAGCTAGAACTGGATTAATCTCAAACACTACTCAAAAGTGAAAAACAATCCTTTTTTCATTGAGTTTTTTTGGTTGTTGTTTTTTACTTTTTGGTTGATCTCTTCTAGAGCCTAGCCCAACTAGAGAACTTGTGCAAGCAGCTCTACGAAACCACCGACACAACGACCCGACTCCAGGCAGAGAAAGCCTTGGTTGAATTTACCAACAGTCCTGATTGCCTGAGCAAATGCCAGCTCCTCCTGGAAAGAGGGAGTGTATGTATGATCTAATGACTTCTGAAGAATAGTGGAAAGCTAAGGAAAAACACAGAGCACTGCTTTAACTTACAGGAAGCGATAGAGTTAGCGGCGAGTTTGGGATGATAGTTGGGGGCACCTGCACTGGTTTTCTGGTTTGATTTGGTGTTGTTTTCTCAGGACTTCTTCTATCCACCATGCTCTTATTGGTTGAAAAAAGATATTATTGGTCTGACTTTGTAGTAACTGTTTACTCTTGAGTTTTTAAAATACATTTATATTTTTCTTTCCATGGAAATTGGATTTACGGTGAATAGATCATAGGGACCAGACACTGCCATAAGGAAAAGTATTTTTTAAAAATTTTTTCTTTAACTTTGTCATCTTAAACTAGTTTTTTTTAACTGCTTCAGTTTTTATTCTTAATTCCTTACTAATAAAAGTTTACACTTAAGTAGAAATGGTTAATATCAGTATTTCACATCCATGATATTTAAATGCTTTCTTTTTCCTGTTATTCAAAATATTTGCTAAAATAAAGTTGTTATGTTATGTTATACATACAAAAACCTGAATCATAGAAGGCTTATACAAATCTGCCTATAAACAGTTTCACGGTTTGGAAAGAGGCCACTAGGTGGTGCGGTGGAATGAAGCTCTAGAAATGAAGTCAAAAAGACCTAAATTCAGGTTTGGCCTTAGGATTCTTAAAGTAATCCTAGGCAAGTCACTTAACCAATGTTTGCCTCAGTTTACTCAACTGTAGAATAAGAATAATAGTAGGTTGTTGTGAAGATCAAACGAAGTGTTATTTGTAAAGTGCTTAGCCCAGTGCCTAGCTCATAGTAGGCACAAAATAAGCTTGTTCCCTTTTCCTCCCCTTGATTTCCAGTTTTCTTTTTTTATGTTCTAGACTCAACCCCAAAAGATTTCTTTAATGGAGATTAATTTCAAGCCTAGGAAATGTTGAGGTGACAATTTAGTAGTCAAAGATCATATACTACTGTAGTTTGCAAGATAACTTTTTGATATGTCATTTTAAAATATGTTTAAA
Source organism: Pseudocheirus occidentalis (assembly GCA_028646575.1). Classification (NCBI taxonomy): domain Eukaryota; kingdom Metazoa; phylum Chordata; class Mammalia; order Diprotodontia; family Pseudocheiridae; genus Pseudocheirus; species Pseudocheirus occidentalis. The sequence continues at coordinate 211,309,955 of CM053595.1, read as the reverse complement.
CAGCTTTAAGGTATCTGCAAATAATGCTTAAAACTGCTTAGTCATAAGACACAATATGATTCTAATTACACATTATACATCTCAACAAACATTATACATCACGTCATGATATCATTAGTCCTCTTCAGAACGAAGAATGAACAACATGCATCCCAATAAACCTTAATAAACCAAAATGAAATCTACCTCCTTGTATTGAGGCCTCTAAGTTTAATTTAGACCCATAGTCTACACATTTGTGTCTGTGCATCTGAGGCCATGGGCACTTATTGCTCATCTTAGATATGGCCTTTTGTAAATTATTGGGCCTTTCCACTCTTTTTTATTTTCCCCCTTTGTCACACCTGTTCTTGTTGGTATCTGTTTTAGTGGATTTATGTGACTACCCTCTTCCTGCCTTCTTTCCCCACAATTTTCAGTTCAGTTCACCTCTTGATAGAACAAATCTCTAAAGAAATAAAGTTTACCAGCCATCATAAGAAGGGTTCAATCCATATCTAAAGTCCCACAGTCTAAATCCCCTTCTTTAACACTGACTTCTTAAACAACTCTTTTCATTCCATGTCTTCCTTTCTCTTCTGAAGGTGTAATCAAGTTGAAAATAACACCTATGCCCATGAGGTCTTTAGTTTCTTTCCTAGAGCTTCACATTCCCTAGCACTAATTTATAGCATCCTTTTCCATATCACACACTGACATGCTTGGTCTGACTGAGAAATATTTTTGTCATGAATTCAAGTTAGTTATACATAGTTATATATAAAAAAGTTAGTTTCCCATGTTGGATACTTAAGTGTTTATTATATTTTAAAATAATATATAACTTTAGCATTAATAGGGAGCCTTTTGGCCTAAAAATGTACCTATATTCACTCAATTATTCATGGCCTTTTATTAAATTACTTTTTTATAATGGCCTTGAGCCTGCTTTATATATTATTATAACCACATGGAAGAATTCTTACATGATTCCGGTGAATTAATTAGGTGGAATGCTTTCTTTTCCATAGGTTCTTTAAAATCTTTACTCAAGTGTGGTAATTCTGCCTTATCTCCAGGAAATTTTATATTTTTCACAAATTAATTTTATTAATTATACTTTAAAGTTCACTTGATACTGAGTAGCATGTACAGTTCTCAGAGCTGTAATTGTTCACTAATCATGCTGATGGAAAGGTATCATTTTGGGATGAAGTGTACATCATTTCTGATTTTTTTTACTTGTATACATATTAAGAATATTTTGAGATAAAAGTAATCAGCCATTCTTAGTTTTAAGTAGTATGAGTGACATTTGAAGAGTAAATATAATAAAAACTCTTCTGGTTTACCAGGTAAACTCTTCATTTTGAAACCCACACTTTCTTGATTTGTTTTTACAGTCATCGTACTCCCAGTTACTGGCAGCTACATGCCTTACAAAACTTGTATCACGTACAAACAACCCTTTGCCGTTGGAACAACGGATAGACATTCGTAAGTACAGAATTTTCCATGCTGAAGCAAATATTAGTACTACTTTGAGTAGGAGCTAAATTCATATCTTTGCTTGATAATATTCTGAAAATTGCTACACATTATATTATTTATAAAATTTATATTTATAAATGGTGATAATGAATACTTTATAAATACTTTATATGAATACTTATAAAATCGTGAGAATGAATGCATATAGATGTATGTTTGTGAAACAGGTGAAAATCTTAATTTTGTAGGTGCCTCATCTTTTCTTTATCTGGGATTTTCTTCTTTAATTCAGTCTTTGTGGGCACCAGTAAATAAGAAATATATTAGTAAAGGTTGCACTTTCTTTAAGGATGTTTTCTTTAACTGTGAAAAAATGCCTACTTCTATGTTTTTCTGCATATAATAGAAAAGTATATGTAAAAGATTCATGAATCTGGAGCTATTTTTCAGAAATTCTAGCTACTATGTTTTAAAATCTTTTTTTAAAATTTTAAAAATTGATTTGTTTGCTTTTAGTTCACAAGATTCAGTTCTGCAATCCCCTTGAGTTTCAAATTTTCTCCCTCCCCCTGCCATGGCGGCATGCAGTCAAATATAGGATCTACAAATACTTTCACATTAGACTTTTTAGCTCCCATTTTAAAATAGAATAACAAGGAATCATGAAATTTTAGAATGAACAGTTTCATGTTCACAATTCTGTGACCATCTAGTAATTGTAAAGAATGCCACTTATTTGTCAATGTCTGCTGTTACACTTATCATGTCTGTATTGTAGGGAACTATGTGCTCAACTACCTTGCCACTCGGCCAAAGCTGGCTACTTTTGTGACTCAAGCACTAATTCAGTTATATGCTCGAATTACAAAGCTGGGTTGGTTTGACTGTCAGAAGGATGAATACGTCTTCAGAAACGTAATCACAGATGTCACAAGGTTTTTACAGGTCAGTTGATTTTTTTTTTCATACTTTGCCACTTCTCCATTCTCTAAAAATTAAATTATTTAGCTGCCTGCCACTTTCTGAGGAATGTAGTAGCTTTAGCACCTAAAGTTCTATGCAGACCTTCTGCCCCGAATAGAGAGTGAAAAATGATAAGTACAAAGCCAAACCTTCTTCCCTTCTATTTCCCACCAGGATAGCGTTGAACACTGCATCATTGGAGTGACGATTCTGTCTCAGCTAACCAATGAAATTAATCAAGTAAGTGCTACAGCCTTCCTCATTGAAGTAAGTGTTCTATTTTTTTCTTTAGTATTGCTGTTTTCTGCTGTGTGTGGGATGATCTTTTTGGCAGTTTGTGTGCTTTTGCGGTAAGTGATTAATGTCCTTTCTGGAACAGAATTGGTTGGTTGGCTCTTTCTCTACATGCGCAACCTTCCTTAATCTTATTAATAAGCCACATTCTTCTTTCCATTTCCAAGTATTTGACTCTGCTTTTCCCGGTTTCCTTAATGTTGTTAATGTTCATTGTTAAAGATAAGAGCTATGGTGCTGAAGCACTCTATTCTGTGTTAGCAGCATTTTACCAGTGAAGGCAATTCAGTCCAACAGGATGAGTCACCAAATCCTTACCAGCATCCTTTAGGTTCCTCTCTATTCCTCTGCACATTGTACATCTTTATACTCATTTTAAAATCTCAGTTATTTTAACTGTTGTTGAAGTTATTGCCCAGAAGTTTCAGAATACATAAAATAATCTGTTTTGTACTAAATAATTTTAAAAACACGAGGGAGAAAGTGGCTATTTTAATTGACTTCACAAATTAGTTCAAACAAAATGTTTTTCTGCCCTTTATCTTGGGACCTAGCCAGAATTCACTAATGGAAAATTAATTCCAGATCTTTCTAGTTTGTTAAATAGACCAGTATTATTTTATATTAGTTGTACTTCTCTAAGTTGTCAACAGATTAATTATATTAATCATGCTATTGCTTATACTTTTGCAGACATTTTTATTAACTCTGGCTCTGAGAAAATCTAACTTAAGTTAGTGATTTAAGTTTTGCACTTTGTAGTCTTGTAAAGTCCATGTTATTTTGTTGCATGCAAGTCCTATTACAGTTGTAGGTAAGCATGAGTTATCTGAGCTAGCACACAAATTTTCCTGGGTTTTTCACTTTGATTTTTAAATATTAGCTCCAGAGTGGACAGTATGATGCTGGGGTTCAGTAGTTTGGCCTCTCTAGAAAAAGATTGTAACCCTATGAGGCCCCTTTGAGCTTTAAATTCTGTGAGTCTGTATAATACATTCATGCCTTTAAAGTGTTTCCACACATTTTATTTTCTTCAGAAAGGATTGAGTTGTATACAGCTTACATTTTGCATTTAGACATAGGATGCATAATATGTTTCTGCCTTAACATTTAGAAATAATAAATCGTTTATTATATATAATCCAGCAATATATTGCCCAAAACACATAGATGAAAAAGTAAGGTACTAAAGAAAGATTTGAAAAGTATTTTCAACATCAAGTGAGATAATATATGTAAAATACTTAATTATCTATACACATTTCCAAGTTGTTATTTTCCATTGTGTTGTAATTGCTGGATTTAAGACATAAAATAAGTTTTACAGCTTCCTTCAATTCCTCCACATAGAATAAATTACTATGTGACTTTATTACTGGGGCCAGATGAAAACTGGCTTCTTTGCGACATAGCTCATTTGAGCTCATTTGAGCTTCCAGAGAAAATTTCTAGGAAGTCAATAAGTTACTGAAGAAGTACATATAAGAACCATAACCTGTATACTTGTCACTTGTTTAGTGTTCTTGCGTATTCAAAAGAAGCATAAAGAACAGTCCTGGCCTAAGTCAAGTTTATATCTAGATAGAAAATCAAGATCTGTAGGAGGAATCAATGAGAGAATCATTAGGAAACAGTATATAATAAAGTGACAATATGTGTGATAGACTCCTAAAACTGAAGTCCTACTTTTATGCCTAATTTTGCCATGGAGGGGATAGATTCTAGGCTCAAAGGCTAAGGTAGTAGAATATGAGTTCTTTCAGGCCCATATGCCAAGCTAGAAAGGTTTTGAGTAGGGCATAGTGATGAGTTTTATGGCTCCTTTCTAAGGAACAGCCTAGCTAAGTCAGAAAATATTGGATGTTGGTCTTAGTAATTCTCAAGGACTATCTATTAAACTTTATAAGGATTTCAGTCTGAATCTGGGGGCAAGAGGAATCCTTATATTTATTTAATTAGAAGTCCTTGAGTTATTAAAGGGGTGTGTGTGTGTGTGTGTGTGTGTGTGTGTGTGTGTGTGTGTGTGTGTGTGTGTGTGAGAGAGAGAGAGAGAGAGAGAGAGAGAGAACTGTATTTTACTATGGTTAGTACTATGAAGAGTTCAGATGAGAGAGACCAAAATGAACTTGAAATAAGATTCTGAATTTCTAAGTTAAACAGTAAATTTAGCACTTGGTAGTTGTTTCCTTGAAAAACAAACCACTTTTGAAATTCAGCTATTACCTAATGAAAGTTATTGACATCTGTTAATTTAGTAATATAAATAATATTACCTAAGTTGAAGAAGAAAAAGAATTTCCATCAGTTCATCATTTTAGCTCTTCTTAGTTGTATTTCTTCATAAAATCTAAAGTGGTTATCTTTTTGGTTGCTGGAAGCTAATTATTCTCCATTATTTCCCTTTGTTCCTTGTGATAAAAGTTGCATCTAAGTATATAAAATATAGACTGTAATTGAAAGTATTGTTTTCAGTCTTTTCATATAGAACACATGGGAGGAAGTTAGTATTTTTAAAAAAATATTTAGAATTTTTTTTCCTGTTTTGTTTTTTTGGTAATGAATTCTAAACTTGCATTTGGTTTATTCACTTTACAGGCAGACACCACCCATCCTCTAACCAAACATAGAAAAATAGCCTCCTCTTTTCGAGATTCATCATTATTCGATATCTTCACTCTCTCGTGCAATTTACTAAAACAGGTGAGACTGAGGTTGGGTCCTGCCTTATATACTTGGGGAAAGGAAAAGTAATCTGAGGTGTGTTAATATTTCTACTTAGGTATTAATCCAATCCAGCAAAAATTTATTATTAAATACTTGCCATATGCAAAGAATCCTAGTACTGGGGATATAAAGACAAAATGAAAAACATTGCCTTCCCTCAAACAGCTAACATTTTTCTTAGGAAGAAACTTAGGTATCTTCTTTAGTCACCCTCATCCTTTATATCTTTGAGAATCACCCTGGTATAGTGGAAAGTCTGTTGGGTTTAGAGTTAGAACTCCACTTTTATCACTCGTTGACCCACGTGATCTAAGGGGTGGCACTTCCCCTCTCTGGGTCTCAAGTTTCTTCATCTGTAAAACGCAGAGATTGCACTAAATGACCTCTATGATCTCTTTCAACTCTAAATCTGTGATTCTCCAAAGTGTCTATCTTTGAGGATTTTTAGAAAGTCTATATCTTTCCTCAAAGTTCAGAGGAGTTGACTACCTCTCCATTCTATTCTCCTTTTTTGAGATTTTATTTATAAACAAAGTTTAAAACATTATGCCTTTTTTTGAGACTAAGTCTCTCAATATTTCCCAGGCTGGAAGTACAGTACTACTTGCCTAATCATACTCTCTCTTTCCAATTTAGGCTAGTTCATCCTTCCTTAGGCAACCTGGTGGCCGTCTTCCCAGGGGCTCCTTCCGTTAGTGTCAAATGTATTATGGACACTTAGTTTTAGCCCTACTACAGCTCAGAATTCAAGAGACCCCCTATTGTCAGCCACCCTCAGTAGCAGGGATTACAGACATGTACCACCCCCAAAGCCATATTTTTAAAAATCAAATAAAACCTTCATGTAAGAAGAGTAAGCACAATGGCACTTAGCTTCCTTGTGCTGTAGTATCTGAAGTATCTGTAAGAAGAGGAGTTTTAGAGTTGTTTTTAACATCCATTCAGGTTTACCAACCTAGAGGGGGAAGCTGATATTACATAAGGAAATTACTTTTTTAATATGAGGAAATTGATTGACTAAAAGTTGTATTATTAATTGATGGAAATGAACGAACAAGATAGATATTTACACGTCAGTGATTCCATTTGAGTACTTTGTCGCTGTCAAAGGCTAAATGGAAGTTGTGGGGTTGTGTGACATGATTAAGGAAATAACTTAGTCTCTAGATTTTTCTGTTCATTTTTGTTACTCTGTTCTCATTTTCCAGGATGCCCCAATTTTTAGAAATAAATCGGCATTCTTTCTCTTGTGCCCTTTTTCACCACTTATTTCTACTGCTTCAGAATTCCCAAAACATACAGCTTCCCCCCAAAAAAGTGTTTAGCCCACGTTATTTTTCTTTATCAAGGAGAAGCATTCTATATGCTTGGAAGAAAGATGTCAAACACATGCACATGTGTTTGATAATACCAACTGCAATTAGCTGAAGCAGTGACTGAGATATATGGATACTGTAACCCTCATGAGTTCCAATTACCACCTACCTCTTTAGCTGTGTATCTTGAATTTAATATTGCCTGTTTTGGTACACTAATACTGTTGGCAAAATTATACTGATGGTTTCCTTATCAGAAAAGGATATGCAGTAAGCTGAGGAACTCTTTTATGAGACAAGTATACAACTCCATCCCCAATATGAAAACCTGCCAGGAGCTAACTTGTCTTTGGCCTACAAATGAAGTCACTTAGGATCACACTGTGATTTAGAATTTCTTTTGTTCATTAAGTCAACAGAAAAAGCTAAGTGCACATTCTTAGGAGTTTGGTATGTCTTTTTAAAAAGTGAATTTATAAATTGTAGCTTGATTTAATGTGTAACACTTCCTTTTCTGCAAGGATTGATTAAAGATGTCCATGCTCAGGGGCGGCTAGGTGGCACAGTGAATAGAGCACTGGCCCTGGAGTCAGGAGTACCTGAGTTCAAATCTGGCCTCAGACACTTAACACAAAAACTAGCCGTGTGACCTTGGGCAAGTCACTTAACCCCAACTGCCCTCCAAAAACAATTAAAAAAAAAAAGATGTCCATGCTTACAAAAAATGATTTACCAAACATGGAAATTTCTCCACCACCCTTCAGGCAGAATGAGTTCCCAGAGCCATGTTTCATTATTCTCCCTTTTTCCCCATGGCTGCACCTGCCCTTTGTTAGAATGATAACTCAAGTGGTAGGTAAGGAACCACAACTTTTGGGTAATGGGTCAATTTTCTTAACATTGACATCACTTGTATTCCCTGAGTTCATCTGGCTCTTACTTTTCTCCTCTTTAACCATGACTGTTAGCAAGTAGTGGCTCTCCAGTACACAAAAATAGATACTTCGCCAGATTTTGTGTAAAACTGAATGATTACTTATCCATATATAAATATATTCTTTGTGGGGAAATAACTTTAATCTGGTGAAATGGGAATATTCTTTCAATCTCAGCCACTTTTTTTTATCCTAAGGGTGTAGTTCTTGTTTTATGTATATTTAAAATCTCCTTATCTTTACAGGCTTCAGGAAAAAACCTGAATTTGAATGATGAAAGTCAGCATGGCTTGCTCATGCAGTTGCTCAAACTCACCCATAACTGCCTAAACTTTGATTTTATCGGCACATCAACAGATGAGTCCTCAGATGACCTGTGCACAGTACAAATTCCCACTAGTTGGAGATCAGGTAACAATCAGAGAATTGGAAAACAATCTCATCACCTGAAATGGAACTATTTCTGAAACACAGTACTGATAAAACCATTCAAGCACCGTCCCTTTGGAAATCCTTGTTAAAGTTTGAGGGTGAAAATTGGGAACTGTAGCTTCTCACAGAGAACAAGAAAGAATTATGCCAGCAGAGAGAAACTGGAGATAGCTCATGAGAAGGAAACCTTTGCTTGTGACCTCCTTAGAGAGGATTTCTTTAAGGGGTGACTGCTCTAGAGATGTTTACCTTTCTGCATTAATCATCTTAGGGACTTGTATTTCTCATGATTTTTTTATAGTGTCTTAAGATACTTCTCTTAGTATTTCTGAACATAGGAAAATTGTTTCTCATTGGCATAATTTTAATAGATCCCTTAATGCTACTATGTTCCTAGGTTTATCATAAATCTATTTCTTAAGGGATTTGAGAAGTTTAATTTAGCTTTGTAGAGATGAGAACTGGAGCAAACATTTTTGCCCTTAAACTTTTTTTTGAGTAAGTGTAAGGGCGTATTTACTTGAACATATTGCCAGAAGTAGTCAAACAAAGAGTCATGTAAACGTACTTAGTAAAATGCTTTTTTATGTTTGTTTCAGCATTCTTAGATTCTTCCACCCTGCAGCTGTTTTTTGACCTGTATCATTCCATTCCTCCTTCATTTTCACCTCTGGTAAGTCAGGACAACAGTCCCTGAAAATAAAGGTATCTTTAGCATTTATGAATGAGCCTTATTCAAATATCTTTCAAGGCATTTGCTTCAATTACACCAGGGATAAACCTGTTGAGAGTATGTGTGTGTTAGAAAGATTTGAGCAAGCTTTCTGTAGGCCAGTTAAGATTGAATTTGTATTTTAAAATATTTTCTGTCAACCAGACATTGAAGATGGTTGGTTTTGTTTTGTTTTTTAAGTACCATTATTAAATGTGAGTTTAGCCTGTACCTCAAATTGCCTTGAAGGAAAGTTCCTATTTTATTTAGCCGTACTATTAAAAATCAGACTTAAGTCTTTCAGGCATAAATTATAGAAATAATAAGTGAAAGGTGTAGTGCAGTGGCTCTCAACCTTCCTAATGCCGCGACCCTTTAATACTTTTATGTGAGTGTGTCTGCATGTGGGCGGACCTGCCTGGAGACCGCTAAAGGAGAAGTCTTTTGGTTCCTAAGACTGTTGGAAATATGTTTTCCAGTGGTCTTAGGTGACCCCTGTGAAAGGGTCGTTTTACCTCCAAAGGGGTCACAACCCGCAGGTTGAGAACCACTGGTATAGTGTGAGGCCAAATTTGGATACCTACCCAAGATACTGTAAGGGAACATGCTGTCTTTAGAACAGTCCTTAACCAGAACAGACTCCTTTATGTTCTAAAGTTTTGTTTGTTCATATACATGGACATTAAATAGCAAAAGGAGAATTTCATGGCTACATAATAAAATATCTACTGTTTTTTTTTTCATCTTTACAGTGGAACTAAGATTTCTAGATACCTTAATGCTTTTCCAGGTTTCTGAAAAAGGTATTCCTGTAGCAGAAATGTTAACTCATTGCTTGTAGAAATGATGTACTTTTTATGGACATTTTTTTACACTGCTAAGGCCAATGAAGTACAAAAAGTTTTACTAAAAAGAAAAACATAGGCCATTAAGTAGAAATCTAAAGCAATTAAGCATTAGTTGTTTGGAGTTAAAGTATTAAATATGTATATTGTCAAGAACAAGAGAGAAACCTTTAAACTGGGCAGAGAACAGTGAATCTAATTAGCAGCTCTGATCAACTTGGTTCTGATGTTCCTACCTCATAATAAAACTGCCCATATGCCCTGAGTGTATACCCTCCTTGATCTTTCTATACCATTAAAATTGGAGAGCTTAATGAGGTATAAAACAGATGCCATTATAAGAGATGAGGAACATTTCTTTAGTTGAGAGTATTTGGGTAAAATAATCAGTTGTACCATTTTTCAGTTCTTTTTTTCTGATTAATTTCTTTCCCTTTCTGTTTTTAGGTCCTATCCTGTTTAGTACAAATTGCTTCAGTGCGCAGGTCCCTGTTTAATAATGCAGAAAGGGCAAAGTTTCTTTCTCATCTTGTTGATGGTGTTAAGCGAATACTGGAAAATCCACAGGTGAGAGTGCCACATTTGGCAGTAGACTAGAAAAGAATGAATCTTAAATTCTCTGGTAGGCTGCATATTGACTTAAACCACAAATTAGCATCTTTATTGTATTTTTATTTATTTTGTTAAATATTTCTTCTGGTTCAGGCTGCTCTCAGAGCCAGGCTGTATGTTTGACACCTGCTTGAGTCAGTTTTCTTACTCTGTGTGATGTGAGGAACTTGGGGAGGGAATGGATAACTGATTATCGTGGTAAATTATCATAGTGCTAGATTTTAAAGGAAGGAACCATTTTAGCCAAAATTGAGGCTATTAATAATAATCTTATATATAATCTTATAATATAGGTGACTTTGCATAGTACCTTTAGATTTGCAAAGCTCCATACAAACATCTCATTTGATCCTTCTTGCTACCCTGTGTGGTAAATATTAACTGATTTTATTAACCTTACTTTACAAATGAGGAAACTAAGACTTAGAAAGATTAAGTGACCCACACAAGTCAGGCAGGATTTCAACCCTGTTCTCTACTAATTCCAAGTACAACCAGCTCCGTTTCCACTGTGCCATGCAGTCCTAATCTACTTTAAATAGTACTATGCTGAAAGAAAATAAAGATTTCAACTTAAAATACCAAACCTTGTCCATTATCTTGTTAATGAAACATTCTAGTAACTTTGTACCTGTTTGCTGTGCTTAGTGCTTCCCTTGAAAGATCTTGTAAATTAATTTTTTGTGACACAGAGAAATGGTCCTCTGTCCCAAGTATGTCATTAGTAATCATTATAACTTTACACAAGCCTCCTAACTTCAATTTAAGTGAACCGGTTTTTCCTTTTGCAAAATGGAGCTAGTAAAAGGGGCCTTTCAAATACCTATCTGAAGGTGGTTTTTCCTTGAGATAATTGATGTGAAAGTCCTCAAAAAATTTTTTGCAGTATATAAATATAAGATGTTCTGAATAAAGATTCATCTCAGGAATTAAAAACATCCTTTGTCACTTTCTGCCCCTACCCTTCCCTCTCTCCATTCCTCTTCTTCTCCCCCTTCCCCGCCCCCCTCCAAGAAACCCCACACATTTACTCTGTGTGATATTAGGAGTTGAAGTACATGGCACTCAGATTTTCTTTTCCTTCTCTCCTCCTTTCAGAGTTTGTCAGACCCGAACAATTACCATGAGTTTTGCAGGCTTCTGGCCAGATTGAAAAGTAACTACCAACTGGGAGAATTGGTAAAGGTGGAAAACTACCCTGAGGTTATTCGGTTAATAGCCAACTTCACAGTGACAAGCTTACAGGTTTGCTCTGGATTCCTTTCCTTTCTCCCTGTCTACAGTGTTCTTTCTTCTGATGCTGATTGATTTTACCTTTGTAGAAACAGTGCCCATTTTTATACTCGCATAAAATAATCAACTCAGTGGAATGATACTTACTTTTTACCCTCACAACTGCAATTGATTTGGAGGCTTCAACCACTTTGCTTTTCATGGCCTGATAATCCAGTTTGGTGGTTATTTTAGCCTTTTAATTTACTTAATTTTCACTTGTGCTTCATTTTTTGTAGGTATTGCCAGAGAATGAACAGAGAGAATGTTGTTGAAGTAAGGGATTGAAGATAACTAAATTTTGACCATTATTATTCTTCACTAAACAATAATGTAGTGCTAGCTTCATGAGTATTAACAGAGTTTAAAGAGTGGTGTCTGGGGTGGCTAGCTGGTGCAGGTAAATAGAGTACCAGGCCTGGAGTTAGGAGGACCTGAGTTCAAGTGTGGCCTCAGACACTTAACACTTTCAGCCATGTGACCTTTTGCAAGTCACTTAACCCCAACTGCTCTGCCTTCTACCCTCCAAAAAGCAAAACAGAATGGTCTCTAAAAATATTGTGTGAGAAACTGGATTTCATAAAATATTTCTGGCCCATCCAATCCAGTAAACATTTATCAAACCTTATTTTATGTCAGGCGTGGTGCTAAACTCTGGGGATACAGTTAATAAAAAGAAAGACAATACTTGCCCACAAGATGCTCACAGTCTTATGGGGGTAGACAACACAGGAAAAAGGGTCAGAAACGTCTTCTGTGGGGTTGAGACCATGCAGAGTAGCATATGCAGAATGGAGTGAACCAACAAGCCCAGTTTCTGCCCTCTAGCCTTCCAGTTAGAGGAGACAAGAAGCTAAGGGAGCCAAGTGCTGTTGGTCAGTACTTGAGTTAGCAGCATGGCCACATGTAGGCATTTATTGTCAAGTAAAATGCCAAAAAATAAACTTAAATAGGTAAACAAGGAAGTACCTTTCATTAACTAAAAACAAGAATTTTTATCCCATTGTGTTCTCCAAGCTTGACCTAAGTGAAAATGAGAGCTGTTATCTTAGTTATTGTATCTTTCCTTATAGAGACTTTCTGTGTCAGCTTTTTATTTTAAATGCTCGTTTTTATTATACCTTTCCTGTCTGTTAAAAAAAAATTTTTTTTTTTTGGAATAAGAAATGCTATTTCTGGCCTCTCTAACACTGTTGAACCCTTAATTTGTCTAATTTTGCTTCACTTTGAACAGTGTTTTCCTCAAAGATGGGGAGGGAAAGCATTTTCAGTGTTTTCAGTTGTAAGTTCATATATATATATATATATATATATTAACAGCAAAAAAACATTTGGTCATAATATATGCATATTATTATGGTTTTTATCAGGACATAGTTATTAGTTAAGAAGATTCTCTTAAGTGGAGGTGGTGTATACAGGATGGGGAGATAGTACTAACAAAAGAAGCCTTCTTTTAAATAGGGACTTAGGCTAAGTAATGCTTTTCCTAAAAGAGCCCTAGCTACGGTGTCATTTTATTATCAGTATCATAGTTCACAGTCAGATACACAGTATAACATTTTAATTCGGGGTGAGAGGGAGACTGAATCTCTTTTAAGGAAGTGCTAAAAAGGAGTTGTATCTTTCATTTGTTTCCTGTCTACTGGTTAAAGTACCCATTAGTGACCTTTTAATTAGAAAAATATTTATGGTGGTTAATGACTTTGAAGTGGGACCCTTATCCATCCTTCCTTTGAAGTTTTATTTTCACTCCTTTGGAAGTGCTACACTTAGTCCATGGATAATGAGCAAAGGGAACCTCACCTGGACAGTACATTTTCTTTCATCTTCAAGTGCTTTATTCTGCAGTATGCTGTATTGCTTTTGTTATAAAGACTGACAAAATATATATATATATAACTATATAATATTAAGTGCTACCCTCTCAACCTCAGATTGGTTTTTAATATTTGATTTTTAATAGTTGGTGGTACAGTTACTCCTGGGTTCAGTTATATTTTTAGTGAAAGCTTTACTTTCAGCTATGAAATATGTAATGAGCAAAGAAACTTTAAAAATTTAGAAATATTAACAGAGATGAAAACTTTAGCTTTACTCCCAGGTTTTCATGTAATATATAGCAGCCTTCAGGTCATTTTTATTTTTATCCTACTAGTTTGCCTAACAGTAGAGGGTAGTCAGGTGATAGGAACAAAAAGAAAGCATAAAAATTATCTTTTTAACCATTTAAGATAGGATTTCCTCACATCCCCAAAGACATCAAGATTAGGATTAGAGGATTTAAATAGAGGAGATTCTAGTTCAGTTATATTGCCACACCCAGAATAGTCCAACTGTGTTTATTAGGCACTGTGCCAAGCACTAAGGATACAAAGAAATAAAAAACAACCCATTCAAGGAATTCACAGTCTAATAAGGTAGACACATGAAGATAACTATGGGCAAACAAGATATATACCAAAAAAAATTGGAATGGAGTATTTTGCTCAAGGAACACCATGGAGGCCAGTGTCACTGGATCATTGATAGGAGTAAGGTAAAGGAAGACTGGAAAGGTAGGAAGGGGTCAGGTTATGAAGGGCTTTAAAAGACAGACAGGATTTTATATGTGTTCCTGGGGGTAACAAGGAGCCATTGAAATTGATTATAATGGTAATATAATCAGACCCAAATTTTAGGAAGATCTCTTTGATAGTAGAGTAGAAAATGGACTGGAGTGGAGGGAGACTTAGGAAAAAGAGACCAACCAGCAGGGTACTTCAGCATTACAAGTGCAAGATGATAAGAGCTTGTGCCATGATTCTGGTAGTGTAAGAGGAGAGAATGGAACCTATGTAAGAGATTTTGAGAAGGTAGAAATGACAGGACTTTGACAGCTGACTAGATATGTAGGGTTAAAGAGTGAGTAGTTGAAGATGATGCCTAAATTTGGAGACTTGACCTGGGGAATGGTAGTACCCTAAATAGTAAGAGAGAAAGTAGGAATAGAGCAGGGTTGGAAGGAAACAGTAATGAGTTCAGTTTGGGACGTGTCAGTTTTAATATGCCTGGTACATTCAGTTCAAGATGTCTAATGAGCAGTTGGAGATGTGAGAGTAGAGGTGAGGAGAGAGGTTGGGTCTGATACATAGATTTGAAAATCATTAGCATAGAGATGATAATTAAATTCCACAAGATCACCAAGTGAAATAGTATAGAAGAAGAGAAAAGGGCTTAGGGTAGAACTCTGGGGCATATCTATTATTAAACTTCACCTAGATGAAGATGCAGCAAAAAAAACTGAGGAGTGACCAACTAGGTAGGAGGAGAACCAGGATACTCATGTCACAGAATCTTAGAAAAGAGTATCAAGGAGAAAAGGATGATTACCTGTGTCAGAGATTGCAGAGGGAGGTCAGTAAGAATGAAGATTAAGAAAGGGCCATTAGACTTGGCAATTGAGAATGTTAGTAATTTTGCAGAGAATCATTTCAGTTAAATAATGAGATCAGAGAAACCAGACTATAGAGAATTAAAAAGAGGTGAGATGAAAGGAAGTGGAGTTACCTATCATATATGGCCTTCTCAAGAAGTTTAATCATGAAAGGGAGAAGGGATATAAATTATATAGATATAGAAGAGATACAAATTGATTGCTAATGGGGATGAATCAAGTAAGGGTTTGTTTGGTTTGAAATTGCTTATAGACAATAGGGGAGCATCAAGTGGTCAGGGAGAGATTGAAGACAAGTAAACGGTAGATCACATTTGTGGGACCTTGGAGAACACTAAGATGAGCCCCTAACCCTCTTAGAAGTTCTCACCTGAGAGAGTGAAAGGAAAAGAGCTATAGAATAACTGTTGCCATTGTTGAGCTTTCTAAAAGTAGGCTCATACTCCCTATTATATTGATTATAAGCTTTTTTTGAGGGCAAAAATTGTGCTGTTTTTATCTTTGTATCCTCAATACAATGCTTCTTTTGTTAAAAATGAAGGTAATTATTAAACTGTGTGCTACATAGAGAGCAAGGGTTGGGGAAAGGCACCCTTTAAAAAATCTAAAACCTATATCCACTTTGTTGCAGTCAGTAGCATGTGGCCAATCAAAAAAGTAAAAATAATCCCTCCACTTTTTGATTCTCCTTAGCACTGGGAATTTGCCCCAAATAGCGTGCACTATCTCCTGAGTCTGTGGCAGCGACTGGCTGCCTCTGTACCCTATGTCAAAGCCACAGAGCCCCACATGCTGGAAACCTATACCCCTGAAGTCACCAAAGCCTACATCACATCACGCTTGGAGTCTGTGCATATCATCCTAAGGTAAGGGAGTTGGATCATCCTAATAATTCTACCCACAGCCTTATATTTCTGTTACCTGAGGTCTGCTATGTCACTAAATAAAATTTGCTTGAGTCATAACTATGGCTAATGCAACCAAATGCTTATTTTCCTTTGTTTAAAGAAAAAAAATGGAACTTCAAATGGCATATGACATCATGCATTTTGAGAGGAGAGTTATTCTTTATTAACCCACCAGTTTTTCCACTTTTTCACTAGGCAAAGCATTTTCTTTGAATATAAAAGACATCAACAAAATCTTCTACAAATTCTCTTTTCACATGAGAGAAACATTTTTAGAGCAAAGAAGATAGAAAAAACACATTATGTACAATATAGGTATTAAATATCAAACCCCTAAAGGTCTAAGTTTTTTAAGATTTAAGTAAGAGCTTTATTTCCTCACAAGATCTTACATCACTTCTAACTCCAGGATCACTGAAAAACATCAGAATGCTTAGCAGCTGGTCACTTATTACATTAATACATGGACCCAGTCTTTCTAGACATTTCAGTGGAGTTAAGAGAATTAAGCTTGGCTGTGGTTGAAGAAGATTCAGACCCCATCAGAATGACATTTTATAAAATGAAATGGTTCTTCATCTGGGAGAAACCTCCTATTGGATTTACCTTCATTGCTTGCTACTAAGTGGAGTTCTCTTGAACTCTCAAGACTTACCTTTTGATTTTCTGTTATCAGTCTCTTAGCTTGTTCAGGTCCAAATATGATTAATTGATAGATAGGTGTGGTCTTGGTGTTGGTAATGATAGGGAAGAGAAGAGAGGGAAGGAAACAAACATTTGTGGAGTGCCTACTATTTGCCAGGCACTGTGCTGAAAGCACTTTCACAAATATTCTTGTTTGATAGGATACAGATAGCAGGAGGACAGGGTAATTAATTAGATGTGGAGTTAGGGTTGGATAAGTGTGTTGAGAGCCTTTCACAAGCCAAAAGTCAGAGTTAAAGAATTAAAGCAGGAACCAGTAAGTCGGGGTTTATTGTGACTGAAGTCCAAAAGTCTCATTTTCCAGGAGTCATCAGAGTCCTAGACACAGAATCTTAGAGCTGAAAGGCCCTAAAGATTATCTAGTGCGGTCTCCTTGTTTTTATCTCCTCATTTTAAGGGGAAACTTAAGATGAAATGGAATAACCAACTCTCAGAAGATTAGGGCAGGCAAGAATAAAGTCAAGCAATTAGTTATCTTATTAGTTATCTATGAGAAAATGGCCCTACCTCACTCCTTCACAGAGGGACGAGGTCCATGGGTGTGGAGCATTCACTATGTTTTCCAACTTAAAGTATATTGATCAGTTTTGGGGAGGGAGGGGGAGAGGGATTTCTCTTCCTCTTTTAAAAAAAAAAATTAGTACTGCACTAAGAAAACCTTTTTCCAGAGCAAAGATTATTTGTCTTCTCCCCCACTTTATAAACAGAAATGTGGTTTAATGATTAGGACCTCAGAATGATGGAGGAAATGGCTGCAGGTAAAGAATTGACATTATCTGGGCTATCTTCCCTCTTATTGAGTACAGAGATGGTCTGGAAGACCCCCTGGATGATACAGGCCTGGTCCAACAGCAGTTGGATCAACTATCTACAATTGGTCGCTGTGAATACGAGAAAACTTGTGCACTCCTTGTCCAACTGTTTGACCAGTCAGCCCAGTCATACCAGGAGCTGCTCCAGAGTGCCAGTGCAAGCCCGATGGATATCGCCGTGCAGGAAGGTGAGTGCTTCAAGCAGGATCTTCCAAAACTGGCTACATGGCCTTTGATGGGATTGAGCATGCAGTCAGGACTCTTTTTTTCTGATGCTGCATTTCTTTTCTCTTAAGAAGGGTCTTTGTTAATGAATTATATCTCTACACCAGAAGAAATATTTTTAGTTAAGTGTAACATAAACTCTAAGAAAAATTTCAAATATCATTTGACTATCAAGGTTTTTATAAAATTCAGTCCCTAATCACGTTGCTGTTGCTGAAAAAACACTGGTTCCCAAAGTCAGTTTATATATATATATATATATATAAATAACAGTGCTTCTTTCCATTGTAGGACGACTGACGTGGCTGGTTTACATTATCGGTGCAGTGATTGGTGGGCGTGTTTCATTTGCGAGCACAGATGAACAAGATGCTATGGATGGGGAATTGGTCTGTCGGTAAGTGTTTCTCCAAACTCCAACTTAAGCAGCATCTGTTCTGAGTTGTAAGGGTACTGTGACAACCTGCTTTTGCTATAGCTTTCTTCCTTATTCCCTGAAAATGAGCTACTGAAGTAGATTGCTTCTGAAAAGCAAGTCAGAGGAGTAGTAGTAGTAGTAGAGTTCAGGTGTAAATAGAATCCCAACTAGTTTGTGGAACATATATGGTCTCATAAGAAAGTCATTTCGAACAGTTGAACCAGGGACCTATAAATACAGTATTAGAAATGCCAAAATGGAGCCTGGTTTCTAGTGTCTATTTAAGGGCACCAGAAAACGTGGGCAGAATTGATGATATATGGGCCTGTGATTGAATTGACATAAAATACTAACATGAAATACTTCCAAGAGATTTTTACTCTTCTGTGAGTGCCTCTAGAATTAAGATCATTGGCATATCTATTGGTCTATTGATCTGTGGCCATAAATCCAAACAGGCTATACAGTTTCCTACTTACAAGATTTCTGGTAAGTCCATTTAACTGGAATTCTCATTTTACGAATAATCACTGGCAAGCATTTTTAAATGGCTTCTCCACTGGACTGAGACAGAAATGTCACTGTATTAGTGACTCTTAAACTTGTAATAAAATTGAGACTTAAACATCCTGGACATTCCTAAACATTGGTTTCATCAGAGAGGGCTACATTCCAGCATGGTATTTTAGAATTATTTGGTCACTCAACACATGCTCATCAAACACTACACTTCAAAGTACACTTTATAGTTTAGGGGCACCTTCTAGAAATCCTACTTGCATCTCTATACTTCAGCTTCATAAATGTGGCAAGTTCAATTTCATTATCTTGTGACGCTTTTTTGGAAATTAGAGAAGGGAATCTGTGTAGGTACTAAGATTGGAAATCTGGTATCTATGATTTTGTAGCCAACTTCAAGGGATGCACATACATGAAAATTTAGAGTTGAAAGAAGAGACCTTAAAGATAATTCCATACACTCACCTCATTTTTAGAGAAAGAAAATGAGGCCCAGAAAGGGATCTCTAAGATCAAAGAGCTTATTAGTGGCAGAAACAACTGATTTGGTAGAACCCAAGTGTCTTTAACTGTTAGCCATTGCCTCTTCCCCATTATACTACAGTGTTCTACTCAAGAGTTTGTTTTAAGAAGTATTAAGTGTTTCTATTTTTGCTCACACCCGTGATTTCATTGGTAGAGGGAATTTGAAATTAGGAAACCCTCTATTAGTCCTAATTGGCAATTTCTCTTCTTAAGGGAGTTGTCTGGGCACTTGGAGTTTAAGAGACTGCCCAGGTTGACACAATCAGTGTGTGTCACATAAACTTTGAACCTGGGTTTTCTTGATTTCTAGGCCCGTTCATATTCACAATACCATGCTGCCTCTTAAATAACTGG
The DNA here is from genome assembly GCA_028646575.1 of Pseudocheirus occidentalis. NCBI lineage: Eukaryota > Metazoa > Chordata > Mammalia > Diprotodontia > Pseudocheiridae > Pseudocheirus > Pseudocheirus occidentalis. The sequence goes on along the minus strand of CM053595.1, from coordinate 211,290,478 downwards.
AGCTACTATCTAGCTGATTATTCATTCCTGGACTAAATTACCTACTTACAAGGCTTCAGTGGAGAATTTGCTTCCCTCAACAGAGCCCAAAATCTGAAAAGCATCCCTTTTAAAAGTGGCAAGTGGGGCAGTTAGGTGATGTAGTGAATAGAGCGCTGGCCCTAGAGTCAGAAGAACCTGAGTTCAAATCCAGCTTCAGACACTTGACACACTTAATAGCTGTGTGACCTTGTTTAAGTCACTTAACCCCAGTTGCCCTGCTGTCTCCATACACCCCAAACCCCCCCCCCCCCCCAAAAGAGTGGCAAATAATCTATAAGGTATTTCAGAGTAGCTTAGGTCTCCTAGAACATCCAGGATTTCCTGCTATTGAGAAAATCATTGCTTCTCTACCTTTAGGGTACTCCAGCTGATGAACCTGACAGACTCTCGCTTGGCCCAGGCAGGGAATGAGAAGCTAGAGCTAGCCATGCTGAGCTTCTTTGAACAGTTCCGTAAGATCTACATTGGGGACCAGGTGCAGAAATCCTCCAAGGTAACAACCACTCCTCACTAGCACAGCTTCTCCCTTTGGGTCTCCCAGTTTAGGTGGGGGTAGTGATATCCTTAAGACTAGGTCCCAGACTGACAGCAGACTTCAGCTCTAAGGCTTCTGAACTCTGAAAGTCTACTCAGCATCTTTGGCTTCTGTCGAAATAGATGTGCCTGACAAGACCACCCCCAAGTATGGTGTGATTTGTATATATTTGGGTGGCAAAGAGGAAGGTTTGAGCGGGCCACATTCAGAATATAGGACATTGACAGCTTGGGTAGGATGTTTCAGTGTGCCAATGCAAAAAGATTGGCTCACACTTTTAGCAGGTGAGATGTTTCAACATATCCCCTCATGCCCCTCCCATCCTTAGGTCTAAAAGAAAGTGTTGGTGAATGAATATGAATATTTTGACTCCTCTCTCCCCACTGCCCTTCTCTTTCTCTGTAAAAACTAGCTGTATCGCCGACTTTCAGAAGTCTTGGGCTTAAATGATGAGACCATGGTCCTGAGCGTCTTCATAGGAAAAATGTAAGTGTTGGAGCTTGCTGACAGCAGGAGTCAGGCCAATGCACTTCTGTTGCAACAGTCAATTTGTGATCCTGGCAATGTGCTGCCAGTGCTTTGGTCTTTCAGCCTTGATCGTCTTGTGTCAAAACATCGTGTATCTGAACGTGTGACAGATTGTGTTTAGAGATGTAGCCTGGCCCCAGAGCATTCCAGGGTTGCCTAGATGGGAATTTAATTTCATACACGATAGAGCAAAAACCCTGTCACTGTCATTACTAAAAGGGGCACATACCCAGTCACTGTTTATCATCTTACCTCTTACCATGCTGCTGGGAAAGCCCTTACCAGGGGGTTCACACTTGCTGATTTTCAACCATTTAAGATTCACCTCAAAATGGGCCTCATTCTCTGAAATCTAATACTATTAGTCAAACCAACCCTGAAATGGAACTTCATTGGCCATTTTCATGAGATTGAAAAGACAACCTTGCTTTTGTGCGCTTTGGTGGCATTTCTCCCTTCTAGGTGTTTCTTAAAGCACACATAGGAGCCAAATATCATACCTAGGGCTGTGTGCAGGATGGCATTTTGCCTTCTCCCACTTCTTCCTTCCTCAAACCACACTCAAATGCTTGTGCTGGTTCAGATAAAACTAAACCAAAGAAAGTGGGTCTTCAGGACTCTCCCAGTCAGGAATCCAGAAGCAAGGGCTACTAGAATTCTGCAACTGATGGTGGATGGTGCAGGTGTAGAATTGCATGACTGCCGCAGGAATCTCTTACCCTTGCTGCAGAAATTAGCCCTCGAGTGTCCCAGAATTCCAAGGGCCTGGGTATGGGCCAGTATAGCTTTGGAACCAAGTAGTGAAGATTATCTGAAGGATAATTTTCTAGTAAGCAAATGTTAGTACAGTGACTTTATACCCATATTTTGTAGTTGTGATGTCTGTGAATTGTTGGAAGAGACTTTTGATGGATAATATTCCCCTAACTCCTCCCTCTAGGCAACAAAGAAAGTTCAAAGGTTTGTGTTTTGTGTTCTGTTTTGTTCTTAGCATCACCAACTTGAAGTACTGGGGCCGCTGTGAACCCATCACCTCTAAGACACTACAGCTTCTCAATGACCTCTCCATCGGATATCCTTTTTATTCATGTCTCTAATCCCCCAAGCCTGTCCATGCAGCACAAACAGCAGTGTACCTCACAGTTATGAATTGTAGCCGTCCACTCATTTGGTTCTAGTTAAGGTTTAGTGCAAACTCAAGTTTGCACTTTATTTTTGTAGCAGCAAAAGATAATAGCCAAACAGAAGAAAGTTCCAGTTCACAGAAAGAGAACGATAACCCAAACTATTTACTATAGATTTCTTCCAGCCATTTTTGGAATTTTAGCGTGTATTTCCATGGCCATGGTCTTCCCTAGGTTGCCCTTTCAGTTCATTGGCAGGGTCCTAGATAGGGATCTCTGCAGGAAAGATGAGAGAACAAGTTGTCCGGCCCTCTTAGGTTTAAGACTATTCAATTTTTAAGGTTTGTTTTGCATCAAGTTTTCTTGCAAAAAGAAAGCCTTGCTTTTTTTTCTTCCCCAGAAAAATCTGACAGTGGGTCTTATCAGCATTCCACCCTTGGGCAATAAAGTTTAAATACACATGGGCCAGGCAGCCTTGAATTTTTTTGTTTTGTACAGTGATACAGTCAGAAGATAGTTTAGATACAGGACTTCATTTATCCGGTTTGTTTACCCTAGCTCCACTTAACTCTTTCCTTGACTCCTCTCCCTCTGGTCTCTACGTACAGTAGTGTGAGGAAATTGGTGAAACTTAGTGCAGTACAGTTTATGCTGAACAATCACACGGTGAGTATCTTCTTTCCTCCTACCAGGTCTGTCTGCCCTACAGACCCTACATGCACGCTGGAGTCACCTTCAGAGTGGAGTTACTTGATGCTATACTGCAGCAATAGTAGTTCCTAATCATATTCCCAAATTATAAAGAATTTTTTAAAGGTGCATGTAATGCCTCATCAAGCATTTATTAAGCACCCACAATGTGCTGGGGGTATAGAGATTAATGTCATTGCCATCGCCATAGTAGAAGGCAGCTGTGTAGTACTACTCTTCAAGTGGTCAATCTAGGCACTCCAAAATCTTTCTGGTGTTCACACTCTGTCAATAAATTAGCTGCAAGTAGCAAAAAGTAACAACCACCAACTTCGTAAAATGTTCAGGTGGCTGTCAGCTGCAAAGGTCTCACAGATTCCAAGGCTCTTGGCTTGTAAACTGTCTTAACTCATGCAACTCATCTATTTGATTTGTTCCTTTTCTTTAATAGAGCGAGCACTTTTCATTTTTGGGTATTAACAATCAGTCCAACCTGACAGACATGCGGTGTCGAACTACATTCTACACGGCACTTGGGCGCCTCCTCATGGTGGATTTAGGTACTACAGTTAATCCTAGGGGTTCCTTAAATACGCATTGTTTTATATTGTGTTCTGGACATAGGAAGCACTGAATTTGTGAGGTGTTTTCTAGCCACACTCATTTAACAGAAAGAGCTTCCTGAAATGGCAAAATCATTTAGCCAGAGGAGGAAGGAAATTTGAAATGCTAAAATAACTCCATGTAATTGAAAGATAAACATATATCCTTGAAATTTTCTTTTGATGAGCAATGATTTTTTAGTCTTTTATTTGTAGGGAGGCCAGGAGGCTTACAAGTAAAGTCTGGCAGCTTTTCCCTTTATATTTCACATAGACTTTTCCTTCTTTAATTGGCACCAAATCCTATAGGAGTATCCTACTTAGAGGTAAAGGGCACCTCTAAAGATAGCCTGAGGCTGCTAAGTTCTCCCACCCCATGCTGGTTTTTATGTGTTCGCAACAGTTCAGGATTGAATTGTTGGCAGGTGGCTGACACTTTGGGATTTTTCTTCACTTCTAGGGGAGGATGAGGATCAATATGAGCAGTTCATGTTGCCTCTCACAGCAGCATTTGAAGCTGTTGCCCAGATGTTTAGCACCAATACTTTCAATGAACAGGAAGCGAAGGTGAGTCTTCTTCCATTTATTAGTTGGATTTGAAGGTCTTCCTTGGAAGGGACTAAGTTAGGTATCATTACAGGCAATAGATGTCTTCTGTCATGCATCCAGTGCTTTTTAATCTATGACCTAGGGTTTTCCCATGACCACCCATAGTTATAGTATATGAATGGTGGCAGTATTCATCTTAGATCTTACTTCTTGTAACCTTAGAGAATTGTCATCTCTTAATTTTTCCTTATTATTTTTACTAACCCACCTTGTCACTTAGCCAAAAGAACCTCAGCATCCCAGTTTAAACACTAGGACCCTACCACTTTAAAGATTCTATAGTTTCCACTGTTTTTAGAAGACCTGGTTTCAAATTCCAGCTCTGACAGTGTAACTTCTGACAAATTTACTGTCTCAGGCTCAGTTTCCCTCTATGTAAAATGGGAAGGTTATTGTAAGGAAAGTGCTGTGTGAACCTTTGAAACACTATATAAACGTGAGCTTATGTTACTGCTTTATGTAACTGTTTTTGATATTACAGGTACCAGGGCTAAGCATATGTGACAGTGAGCTGTGGTCAGGGAAAAAGATCGTTTACAGACATTCTCTGACTGTGGTCAGGGAAAAAGATCGTTTACAGGAATTCTCTGATGTCTTTTTCTTCATATTCACAAAGCCATTTCATTTTAGTCATTAGCAGTAGCAGGAGAGTCCTATCAGTCTGTAATCCTCTCCATACTGTATGTACTTTATCTTTTGAGGTATGGATTGAGCACTGCTTGGTACTGAATGCTAATTAACCCATTGTATTATTATTTAAGATAACAGCCTGCCACAGTACTAAAAATTGTGTTAAGGTAATGTTAATGAAATAAAGATCTTGCTCTTGTACCCCTAGCTGATAATACTAGGGAAAAAAGTGGCCTAATCACTACTCTTACTCACTCCTTTCCTACAAAGGGGTCTCAAAACTACCTGGTGGCTCTTTTATCTTTTCAATCTTTCACATTGGCCACTTTTTAGCTTTTAATTTAGACCTTTGGCATAAGCTCAAGAGTAGCCTTGCCTCCTACCCTACTCTTACCCATCTAAGCTTTGAGCCAGATCTGTGATAGAGTCATTTGGCTGAGTCATCCTGCCCCAGGGGCACAATTCCTTGTAGACTCATTGGTGATTTGCAGGGTTTTTTAGAGTATTTTGATAAGGGCTTCCAGGCCCAGTGATAGACCAAAGAACAGTACAGTATAGAAGAGCATTAAACCATGAACTAATCTGGTGACCTGACTAGTTCCAGTACTATCATTAATTAACTGGGGAGCCTTGATCAAGTCATTCCTTCTCTGAGTCTCAGTTTCCTCATCTAGAAGATGAGAGGCTTGGATTAGAAGAGCTCTAAGATCCCTTCATCTCACATAGTCTTTAATTATGTAAATGCTGAATATGCTCAGAGATAACACCTCAACCCGTCTTGCTTTCAAACACATGAGCTTAAAAATAATTTGATACACATTTGACTCTTCCGTGTGGTATGGAATGACTCCTGATGCCAACAGTGCCATTATGTAACAGTGTTTTGTGCCATTATATAGTTAAAGAGAGCAACCAGGTTTTAGAAAGTATAGCTTTTCTATTCTTATTGAATTGATCATTTAACTCTCCCATTTTCACACAGGCATGGCACAGTCATTTGCATTCTTAAAATTTGTAATTCTTTTCAGTTAAAATAATTCATGTAAACTGTTTTGGAACTGGGAAATTACCCCATTTCCTTAGCACACGCACACAAATGCAATGAGTTCCCTAAAGCTAGATGATTCCCATATTCTTGACACAAATGAAAATAAGGAAAAAAGAAAAGTTCTTATACTAAAGAGAGAATTTGACTCTGGAAGCATTAAATCCCCAATGGTTTTATCTTTACTAAAAATAATAATCATACCTCTGTCTTTTGCTACAGCGAACTCTAGTGGGCCTAGTGAGAGATCTGAGGGGAATAGCTTTTGCCTTCAATGCGAAGACCAGCTTCATGATGTTGTTTGAATGGATGTATCCTGACACAGGAGGAAATTGGTCTACAGTGAGAATTGATTAGAGGCTATTTTTTCCATAGGGTAGAATTGGGGTAGGCGTTATGTGTCAGTAATAAGGGGGTGGTGGTGAAGAATTTTCCTGTATTCACAGGAAGCATACTATATATATATATATATATGTATATATTTTCTGTTGAAGAATAGGTAGTGTGGTATCACTTAATGTGGTCAGGTAGGTTGGAAGGTGGGTAAAGAAGCCGAGACTTCTGTTAGAGCCAAGAAACATAAGTGCATGTCTTCCTCAACGGTCTTACCTTGAGACATTTCCACACAAATTTCACTGCAAATAGAAGTTACAAGTTAAAGATGTAAGACCATTTAATAGAAACATCCAACTGGTAATTAGCCTGTGTTCTAGTGCTGTCTTTACTTCCAATTGTGACCTTGAACAAATAATTTATTTGATGAAACTAAGGCATCTAGACTTGACATCAAGAGAGTAGCTGGCTCTCTTTGTCATCTCACTGAAGTGATATGAATATAAATAAGAATTTAAGAACTTTGGGGGAGAGACTATATAAATAAATAATATATTTTGTGATAAATTAGTTGTCTTTTAATCTGAGACAACCTCTTATTTTAAAAGAATAGAGAGCCCCTAGAAAAATTTTGCTGTGTTGATTTATTGTCCCCAAGCCACAGAAATGTGAATCTGGAGAAATTTGTTGTTAGACACTTCCTTTTTCTTTTTTCTTTTTTTTGGGGGGGAGGGGAGGGCAGTTGGGGTTAAGTGACTTGCCCAAGGTCACACGGCTAGGTTTTTTTGTGTGTGTGTGT
>CM053595.1:211257974-211273551 GCA_028646575.1 Pseudocheirus occidentalis | reverse complement strand
TAAGACCATGATCCTGTCTACAAAAAAGTCTCTATTAAACCATCACCATACTCACCAAAGATAGTGTTTTCTTCACTATACCCCTGAGTACAGTCCAGTCGCAGCAGCGTGCCATAGTTGAAATCTTCAACAATACCATTGAACTTCATGCAAAATGGTCTCCATTTCTGTGGAGGCAAAACCCAGACCAGAAAAATCAAATATACCCATTATGGCCCTACATAAACCAAATCTCTAGTAAGAAATAAGCTTATACCAAGACTGAAATTACTGTTCACTGGCAGGCAGAAATTTAAGAATACCTAGGAGGACCAAGCTGTGTTCTTATCCATATGGCTAAGAAAACAGACGTAGTAGAATGAAAAATTTTCTATCAATTGATGTGCCTGGGCCTAAAGTTAAGAGGATAGAGCTAGGCACACAGGGAGCACTTGCTACTGGGGAAGATAAGGATAGTGGGAACTGCTTGAGTCTAAGAGTTTAGTTGCTGAAATTACATGTCTGCATTAAGGCACCAATATGGTGAATTTCTGGGAGCAGGGAGCTAGCACATTGCCTAAGAGGGGCAACCAAGCCCAGTGCAACAAGGTAACGATTCTATATGGATCAACAGTGGAGCCAGAGCCATGAACTGTACTTCCTGCCTGGCTGAGACAAGGAGACCCAGTCTCAAAAAAAGGAAAAGGTGGGCATTAGACCCTCAGTCTGTGTGCTCATAATAATGCCTTAAGTGGGGAAACCAGTCAACTGAACTAATTAAAGGTTCAATTTTTAGAAGTGCAACCAAATTCTAATCATCCACAGTCACGGCCAGATACCATAGATCCAAAAAACCGAAAATGGCTCATTTTAACCTTTTCTTTAAATACTTTATTCAGAGTAAGCCCTAGATGCTAATAACAAGTAAAACAGCCAGAAAGGGAGAAACCCACATGATTCAAGAACCATTCACTCTAACGTTTCATTTTTCTCATGATTCCATATTAAGATAAATCCATAGGCCACAATTTTAATTCAGTCCTTCTAAGATCCTCCTTACTTCTTTAGCTGGTTCTGACTTGAGCTCTTCTGGATCCAACACATCTATCTTGAGCTTCCCAAAGTTCTCCCGGAACTCTGAATAGATCTGGTCGTCCACTTTAGTGAGTCTTAGGAACAGTGGGTCAACTGAAGAAATCAACTGCCAGATAACAAGGAAGCAAACATAAGTCTTAAATCCTAGGCACAATGAGGGCATTCATTATTAAAAAGGACGCTGCAACCCCCTTAACCCTCATCTATTCTATTTACACTGTAGATGTAGATCTGGAGGGGAAGGAACATTTAATCCAAGCCCTTCATTTTACAGAAGAAGAAACTAAGTGATTTGCCCAGGGTCCTACAAGTAGCAAGTGGCATTAGTAGAATTTTAACTTGAGTCTGTCCTTCTTAAATCTAGCATTTAAATCTACTGACTGCTGGCTCCTAGGAATTAGTAAACTTCAGAGAAATAAGATACAGCTGTCCTTTTCCCATGCCAAAGCATACCATAGGATGAATGCCATCCCACCCTCCCAGAAGGCAGGTACTATAAAACATTTAATAAAAAAAAAACTCACATTGTAATAAACCTCAGCATGCTGCATAGCCTTCATGGCCCAAACCATCTCAATGTTAGGCTGCAATACAACAAAGAACAATATATCTCTCAACACTGCTTCCAGTTTTGGCAGAAAAGAGTAAGTAGCCTAAACTGAAGGGAACCCAAGGCAAACCAGGAAGGACGAAAACGAGGCCTTCCTCTATTTCGGGCAAAAAAAAAAAAGCTGACAAGAATTCAAAGACGACTGACCAGAAAACTATCCAAGCTGAGAACAGATGACAACAATCAAGCTATGCTCTTTCTCCAAATGCCACAGTTGTCAAAAGTTCACAGCTAGGCTAGATGGATCATGACTCATGAATTACACTGCTGTAATATGTGGAAGAGGCTGTTGAGGACAGCTCTTAAGAATGAAAAAGTACTACTGGACTGGAGGAGTCAGGTCAACTATTTGCTTAATTTCTTAGCTCTTAAAGATTAATTGATTTGCTTGTGCCTTGGTTCCTCAACTGTAAAATGAAGTTAATCTGCTTCTATACTATTAAGTGCGACATACAATATAAACATAAGATGTTTTATTTTTAAAACCTCTTTGTATTTATAAGTCCCATTCCATTACTAAGTATATACATGGCATTGTGAAATGCTACACGTTAATGTAAATTAATTGCATAGAAAGACTACATGAAAGATACATTTCTAGCTAGGCAGTCAATGGAAATGAGGAGATGAGGAAAAGCTTCATGGAAGAAGGAAAATTCAAGTTAGGATTCAAAGAACAGATAATGACTTAACAGATGAGACTGGAGGTAGAAGCATTAAGGATAAACGTCACAAATGGACAAGTGAATAGAGAGTTCAGGGAATGGTATTTGACAGTCCGAAGCTAGAACCAGATTATAGGAGGCCTTAAATGCTGGGCTAAAGAATTTGGACTTTGGGGCAGCTAGGTGGCGCAGTGAATAGGACTGCTGGCCCTGGAGTCAGGAAGATCTGAGTTCAAATCCAGCTTCACACACTTTAACACTTACTAGCCTTGTGGCCTTGGACAAGTCACTTAACCCCAACTGGCCTGCCCTCTCCCCTCCAAAAAAAAAAAAAAAAGGAATTTGGACTTCATACAGCAACAAGTGCCTGATGGTTTAATTTAATTAATTAATCAAATTTTAAAAGATTAGCTGGTAAGTAACATACAGGACTGATTGAAAGGGAGAACATGAAACCAGAGAGATCATTCAGAAGATTAATACCAAGTTGGGATGTAACATATCTAAAAGTGTCATACAAAAACAAAGTATCACTTAATAATCATTGCTAAAGCATCCATATCCTCCAGTTATCTTGACCCCTGGGTTCTTGGATAGCCATGCCAACTGAGCCCAAGATCTGGCAGATACCATCCTAACAAGCTAGAAGAGTTTCAAGAATGGATCTGGTTCCTCCTCCCCACCCCCACCCCCCAAATTAACTACTGGCAAACGCCTAGCTAATGCTAGTTTGCCTAGCTAATGCTAGAGGTCATCACCATAAAACCGGCCACCCCATGAACATTTTCAGCCACAACAACCTATGAAACAACATCCACCAGAGACAGGATGTGAATCTAGGTCTTCTTGACTCTCAAGGCCAGTCTTCTATGAACTACACACCACCTCACTATTAATTTCTAGGCAACTTTTCAAGCCAAATTGTCTGAGTACATTTTATCTCAACCCTAACCTGTTTCAAGGCCTAGGCTGACCCTATCCGACAGACCCAGAACAGCACATTAACACTCATTGGATTGTTATTTTCCTTGAACACCTTCAATAAACTATTTTGTAGCCTAGAGCATCAGGTCACATTCAAGATGAGCTCTGACCTGCCTTTGCTCTTCTCAACTCAATATAACATTTGTTTTATACCTTAAATGTATTTATTTTACAGTGTAGTTCATAAGATCTTCACCCATCTAATCCAAGAATGTCATTTTACAACTGAAGAAACAGGGCCAGAAATGTTAAATTACTTGCTCCAGGTAATAAAGGTAGTTAGTGGCCAAGCCAAGATGCAATTCCAGGTTCTCTCAGTTCCAATTCTAGGGCCCTTCCATTATACCATGCCTCCTTCATTATGGTGTATATGCTCCAACACCTAAGCCCCACAAGGGTGGCAATAATGATTTCTTATTTCATCACATTTCCCCAGAGCCAAACTCAATGCCTTTGCATATACCATAGAGGTACTTTCCTTGATGCTGGCACTCCCTAGATAATGTTCCAGACCAAAAACCTGGCTTCTGTGACCAACCTCAAATTTTCCATCTTAACTTGGATGTTCTTTTGCCCTAATCAACAAGCCACTTACTAAATACCCACCTACAGCAAGCTGGACACTGCCTGATGCTGGTTATGCAAAAAGAACGGAGAAAGAGACCCTTAGCCTCCAGAAGATTACAAGATGAGATAATTTCGGTAAAGTGGGCAAGGTAAAATAGGTGGATCAAGAAAGGAATCGCATAGAAGTTAGTACTTGAGCCGTCTTTAAAGATGCTGGGTAGGAATTCTAGGAAATGGAGATGAAGTGCATTCCAGGCATGGGGGACAGCCAGTGCAAAGGCACAGAGATGGGAGTATACTGTTCGGGATCAGAAAGACAATTTGGCTGTGAGAGTTAGAGAGAGAGAGTAAGTGAGAGAGAGAGAGAGAGAGAGAGAGAGAGAGAGAGAGAGAGAGAGAGAGAGAGAGAGAGAGAGAGAGAGAGAGAGAGAGAGAGAGAGAGAGAGAGAGAGAGAGAGAGAGAGAGAGAGAGAGAGAGGGTGAGGGTGAGGGTGAGTGAGAATTAGAGTAATGTATAATACTGGAAAGACAGGATGGAGTCATTTTGTTGCAAAGAGCTGTTAATGCCTAAAAAAGTGATAGGTAGCAAAGTTTACTGAGAAGGGGAATGACATGGTCAGACCTACAGAGAAATTTCTTTGGAAGCTCTATGGAAGAGGAGACTTGAGACATGAGACCAGAGACCATTTAGGGAGCTAGAATAGTCCATGCTGGAGGTGATGGGAAGAGGTCTAAGCCAGGGAGAATGGGTCAAATGTGAGGATGCTTTGTAAACAGGTGAAGACTTGGCAACTGATTGGAGAGGGAGGGATAAGTGAAAGTAAGGAGTCAGGATGATGCTAAATTTTCCAACTTTGATGAGAAGGTGGTGGTTCCCCCCCCAACAAAATAAGGGAATCTAAAAGAGGAAATATCCTGAATTTGAGATACCTATGGAATATCCAGTTTGAAATGTTGAGATCACAGATCTGGATCTGAAAAGCACCTCAGAGGCCAGCTAATACACCTTCATTTTACAGTTGAGGAAACAGGAAGATTTATAATCTAGGAAGATTATAAATTGCCTAAGGTCAGGCATATAGCAAGTGTCAAAAGTGAGACTTAAGCCCAAATCCTGACTCCACAGTATCATACACAGGATTCACTGTATCATACACAGGATTACAATGGAAATCAAACATACTGTTATCAATGTATGTGTGTGTGTGTATATACACACACATATATATTTCAAAAATCTGTTCGTGGGTCCCACGGTTTAAGGACTCAGGTAAAAAGATGTTAGCAGGTAGCAGGAAGGAAACTGGCAGGCACCGAGAAATTTTAAATGGGGAGGAGGGGGTATTGTGGGAAGAGGACAGAATGGGGTGCAGGGTGCACGTGGGCAAGGATTTTTCATCAGAAGCAGTCTCGGGAGGGGATGAAGGACTTCAAGGGGGAGTAAAATTATAAGAAGGCGGAGCCCAAAGCAAAAGCGCCAAGGTCGGACGCGCTTCGGGGGCCTGAAGCCACATGCAGGTGTCTCGGGGACGTTGAGCGTCGGCCTGCTGGGCACGTGGGGTCGGCCTGGGGCTCTCAAAAGCCTAAGGTCGCTCGGGGGTCCGGCTCGTACTCACGTCATTGCCGTAGGCCTCGGCTGGCAGGGAGAGAGCGTGAGCGGCCGACAGCAGCTCTCCGGGGCCCTGCGGAGAGACAGCACAGGTTAAAGCCCCGTCCCGCCCGGCTCCGTCCCATTCCACCGGCCCTAGGACCCACGGAGGGGGACCGCACTCACCAGCGCATCCAGGCAGCTACCTCCACTCCCTGCCGCCATAGCTGCCCAGTAAACTCGCCCTACACCTAATCGCCCCTCGCAAGCGCCAGTTTCGGCCAGCTACCGGAAACAGATCCTCGCCTACGAAAGGGAAGTGTGGAAAGGGTATGGAAAGTGGTCTGGGCTGCCCGCCTGCGTTTGCGCACGCGCCAACTGCCCCGACACAAGAGAAAAACCGAAATGGGAAAGAAAATTGTCCCTCTTCTCCTCTCGTAGTTCTCCCTCCGCTACAGAAGCAGGAAGCACGATTTGGCGCAGGCGCACTGGTGAGACCGTCTGGAGGAGCTTGGGCTTCGGCGGGAGGGGGCGGTAGAGGTTGGAGAAGGCGAGTCTTTAGTGAGAGCTAAGATCTAAGGCACTTCCGAAGCGTGGCTGAGGAAAGGTAGTCGTCCATACCTGCTTATTGGCTGGGGGAAAGCCTTACGTCAGTGCCCCGGAAGTACTTCTGCCGTGACTAATCCTTGGAGGATGTCTCCCAGTTTAGCTGTTCCTCTCTTATCTTTTCCAGCCATGTCTGCTACCCTCCTAACCGACCCCTTATCCGACCATGCACCTTTTTCACCCTCGCCATCCACATTTTAATTATGGAACCGGGAACTGTGATGGGATCTAAGCCGTCATTGTCCCTGGGTAGCTTGTGTCAACTTCCTACTCCTCAGTGCACCACTACGTTTATATCAGTCCAGACCGAAGTGCAGACCTAAGTCCAGCCCCTCACCTGCACGTTGTTTTCCCCGATTAGAATGTAAGTTCCTTGTGGGCAGACTGGACTAGACTTAGCAGAGCGGAACATAGTGTTTTTTCATTCTCCTACTCAAGAGGGTAAAAGTAAGTTATATAGCTTTTAGTTTTTGTTGGCTTTCCCAAATCTAGGAGCTGCTATTTCAAATATTGCTACATCTGTTTTGCAGAGGGGTAAACAGATAAAGAGGTCTAGTAGCTTGCCAACGTCAAACTACTTAGTGAGCAATTGATCACGGACTTAACAAAATAACCCAAGGTTAACATTTGAGAGGTTTAGGTGAAATTAATAGCTGAGAATTAAAATGGTGCCGCGGGTCCTGACTTTCTTGAAGGAGACAACACCTTTTCTGAGGTTTCCAATCTACTTTAGAATTAAAGGTATCCAAGGACAAGATACTTGAGATCAAAAAAAAAAAAACAAACGCAAACCAACAACTGCAGAACAAAACCACAAGAGACATCTAAGGAGTACTGAATGCGAAGAATATTTTCCAAAACTATTTTTTCATTTATTAAGTTAAACATTTCCCAATTAAAATTTTAAAAACTTTTAATATTCTTTTTTAAATGAGTTCCAAAATTTATCTCCTTGCCCCTCCCCCACCCCCTGTAAAACGCGAGCAATATAATAGCAATTATACATGTGAAATCATGCACAATATATTCCTTATCGAATATGTTGAAAAAGATGAAAGCACCAAGGAAAAACAAAAGAAACACTGAAAAGAAGTATGCTTCAATCTGCAGTATAAAGAATCTTCCACTGGATCTCAGGAGACCCAACATTAACTATATGATCTGTAAATGTAATTGTAAATCATGTAACCTGTCAGTCTATAATGTTAATGAGATATAGGAGCTTCCCCACCCATCAATAGGCTTCACATGGAGCCCATTAAGAAAAGCTTGCTTAGGGGAAGCTTGCTTGTAGGAAGGCTTTCACGCCTTTTGTTAATTTCTAATTAGTCACTGAGTCAGGAGAATTGTGATGCCTTCTGGCTCTTAGAAGTGTATCTATATCCTGAGTTGGTATTTTGCTTTGGGGGCTCCCTTATGAGAAGGATTTTGTGATTCTCTGGTCATGATTCTGAGTGGCCTTATGTTCAGAGCTCCCAACTGCTCAGCTGTGAAGACTCTCTCAATCCAGGGATGTATGTAAAGTGTATAATTGATTCAGGCAGTCTGTTCGTCTTTATTTCTCTGAAGTTCCGGATGCTGACATTTCCTCTGAACCAATGAATATAATTTAAAAGATTATTGACCCCTTAAATAGCTGTCTTTCCTAGTAAAACAGATCTAAGAACCTATGCTAGGGGCCTCCTGGGTATGCCAGTGTGGTTACCACTACACAATCTCATTTGTAAAATGACAGTATTTCATCAAGTGTTTGTGAGAAAAATGGTTTTTTGGTTTTGTTTTGTTTTTTGCTTTTTGGAGGGGGGGAGGGCAGGGCAATTGGGGTTAAGTGACTTGCCCACTGTCACACAGCAAGTAAGTATTAAGTGTCTAAGACTGGATTTGAACTCAGGTCCACCTGACTCCAGGGCCATGCTCTATTCACTATGCCACCTAGCTTCCCTGAGAAAAATGATTTTTAAATGTTAACTGTGCCATATAAATGTGAGCTGTTGTTACAACTCTTCCAAAGACCTAGACTTGTATTCCCTAATAAGGTTGTCTCCAGTCTGATCTTTCCTCTCAGGAGCCTTAGCTTTGAAACTTCCAGGTTTCCTCAGAGAGACTACTAACTGCCTCCAGGGTCGGGGAGGGGCTTGGGGGGGGGGAAAGACTCATTATCAGTTGTTAGTTGAACTGGTCCTCTTTTAATATTCCAGCCCTTTAGAAAAAGGACTTCATTATTCAGGTCAGAGTCCATGTCCCTAGAGAGGAATTTCCTCATCAGCTTAGTTAAAAATTAGGACCTCATCTGGTCTAGTCAGCACTAAGCAGCCAATAAAGGCTCCAGTTCCCATTTACACCCACCACATTAAGGATGGCAAGCCAGTCTTCCCTGACCCTCACTTCAAGAACCAGATAGATATATGTGATATCTGGAAGAGTGATCAGCTCCAATTTGAAAACAATTGTTTTTAACTCCCTTATAGAAAAAACAGACTTTGCCTTGTGAATTATTATCTACAAAAGTGAGCTTAGCACAACAGTTGGTACATAGAAGGTACTTTAAAATGTTTATTGATTCATTATGACTAGGAAGGGAATTATCCCAGAAAACACAAAGTCTTGTGGACTTTGGACAAATTCAGACAAATTTAGAGATTAAGATGAAAAAAGAGAGCCTTAATATGTGGGGATTAAAATTGTCCAACCTCCAATAAAAGAGACAGAGAGACATCTGAGCCAATGGCACTTTATTAAAGGGTCTGTGGTCCTCTAATGAAGTGGACCTCACATCTTCCTCAAGATCTAAGATGCCCCCTTCTTCCAGGGCTTTTTCCCTATGTTTTGGTACCAGATTTGATACCCGAAAACTCTAAAGGGTTACACAATATACAGAATCCCATTGGTTGATAGACCTTGTTTTGAGGGCCAAAAAATGATGCATCAACTAGAAATGGTATGTCAGCAAGGGGGTGTCAGGTTGGGCAAAGCATGAGGGATCTCCACTAAGTGGTCATAATATGGTCACCTGCTCATGTTGGACAAGAGAGAATGGTGCAGAGGCACAAAAATAAGTTGGGGGATTTTCCACGACATTGAGTCATCTCAGACATGCTGGGTTTGGTCAGCACAACAAGGGAAAACAAGAGTGGAGGGTCTCTAATTAGCTTCTTATTATCAAAGAAGTGGACTTACAATCTTCAGCTCACAACTCTGGGGCCTAACGTACAAAACTTTATAATCACTACCCCTGTGGAGTCATAGCAAACTAATTAATACTGATTGGAATAGAATAGGGGTTCAAATGAATTATTTCTTGCATCCTTCTCCCTTCAACTCACAGAAGGATCCCAATCTTTCTGTGAATCATTACAATCTACATGGATACAGTGCAGTTTTTCCATGGGTGACACAAAACCAGAAGGGAACAGTCCCATTACTGAGACACAAAGATGACATTAGAAAAGAGGGAAATTGGCATAACTTATAGTGATTCTGTTCCATTTGGTTAAACATTAACTTATAATATACCAAATACACAATAAATGTCTGAGGTGACTCTCACTGACCAAGAACCACAAGGGACAGGTACCTCCTAGTAAAACATGACACACAAGATACATACATAAATCAGGGGACCATTGGGCATTTGTTCAAGCGCAGCAGCACAAGCATTGTTTGCCCTACTCGGGTTCTGGAAATCTTTTGAATGTATGAAATTGATTCAAGCAGTTTTGACAGCCACCCCGTTATCATGATGGGACAACATCCCTGCAGACGACACAAACAGATCTGGATGACTAGTCTAGGGAGTGGAGGAGAATAAGGAATAGGTTGAGGTTCTCGAACAAAGGAATTATTGATCGTTGTTGGTAGTGATAGAGTGAAAGCTACAGTAGAAGACTGAAAAGGAGGATGAGAGGTTCCAGGCACTGCAGTCTCAGGAACAGGCTAAGGATTAGGAAGCATTTGTGTAGGGGATGATGAAGAAGAAGAAGAAGGTGTCGTGCTTACTCATGGCATCTTATATAGTTGTCTAGTCTCTTACACACCCTTTGATGCAATCCTGTGGTCCTCTGGGGATCTCTCCTCTTAGGAAGGTTGGGATGAATGGGGTTTCAGAGCAGCTTCTAGTGGGTTTGCTTCTCAAGTTCAGGGCAAGACTGGTCAGTCTGTCTTCAGCTACACAAGTTGAACAAGTAGCTGTCCTGCAAGTTGCTACAGGGGTAGTGACTGGAGTAACCCACTGCTGCTTAATTAAATCTATTATTCCTTGTGTGCCAAAATGATGCACCCATTCTCCCACCCACCCCTGCTTATGAACTAAAAAAAGTGTTCACGGGGAGGAGTGACTTACCTTCCTCAGTAGGCCAGACACAAGAGACCTGTAGCATTCTATTATTGTTTGTACTTCAATACAAGTTCATACATAGTGAATAGTTAGTTAAAAATAACAGCATTAAAAGATACAATGACATGAATTTCCAAATGACACCCACTTACCATTCAAAAATTTAATTTCTCCACTTTGGGAGTGAAAAGTCCTAGTTCATCAAATGGCAGTGCTGCTGAGTTTCACAGTGCCCTGTCAACAGGGCTCATCCCAAGGAACCTCACAAAGACCTCCTAAGAGTACTTCGTATGCCTTTCTCCCAACAGTAAATCCTTTAACATCTATTATTATTATTATTATTATTTCCTAGTCTTTGAAAAATATATATTCTAATAATCATATAACAGACATATGTATAATGTAATAGTATTCAGATTGAAAAGAGGAAGAAACTTGCTTTAACAGCTTAGCCTTCTTATAATAAAAAACATCACCAATCAGGTGATAATAATTTGGTTAAATACCTTTCAAACTTATCATTTCAGAGAAAATCATTTATCTTATTACCCCAGGCATTTTCATGCTAATCTTAGTAGTTTATGTAGTGCCCACCATGTGCCAGGCTTTTTATGTCTTGAAA
The DNA here is from genome assembly GCA_028646575.1 of Pseudocheirus occidentalis. Classification (NCBI taxonomy): domain Eukaryota; kingdom Metazoa; phylum Chordata; class Mammalia; order Diprotodontia; family Pseudocheiridae; genus Pseudocheirus; species Pseudocheirus occidentalis. The sequence goes on along the minus strand of CM053595.1, from coordinate 211,262,502 downwards.
GTTGCTTAAGCCTGTTTTTAGTAATACTTTAAAATGTTTAGTCAAAAATTTCTCAATTTTGTTAACATTCCATGCCAGTTACAAAAAGTACTTATAAATAGGGTGGCATGTTTTTCAATTATATTCCTATAAGGTCTGAACACTACAGTACTCATCCTTTACACAAGCCAGGTACTGTATTGAGCATTTCACAACTATGTGTCTCTCCCAACAACCCTAGGAAATAAGTGCAAATATGTATTATCCTCTTTGTTCTTACAAGGACTGATTAGATCCTCTAATTTACTATCATTACAATATTTTCAGTGCAGTCAATTTTGATTTATAATGACTAGTGGCAATAATTGAACTTCATTTTGTACAAGGTTCCATTATTTTTAGTTGACTTATATTTAAAAAAAATTTCATGGTAACATTCCCAGCTTCCCATTACTGCTTCTTTGTTTCTTTAAGTTAACCAAAGAAGGGCTGTAGGTATAACTTTTTCTCTATTTCCTTTCAAATCACTCAAAAATTAAGTCCATTTATTTCATTTTTTTCTTAACCTAAATTATAAGGAATCATTTAGTAGAGATTCCAAATCACTGTTTATTTTATGACTTTGCAAGCTTCCAACTGAAAAGGATTTCTTTTATATTGTAAGTTTCCTTATTTAATCCTATAAAATATTTATTTGTCCTGAAATAATTTGCAAGTTCTGCTTTTCCCTCTCAAAAGGTCATTGTTTTATATTTTTATAAGTCATATGCTCATTTTAATTTGATCTTTTGTAATCTAAGCACCCTCTATTAGTTTTGCATGCAATTAACTCATTAATATATTTTTTATATTCTTGTTTAATCTATCTTCAGTAATTCTTTCCCTAACTACTGTAGCCTTATTTATACAATTTGAATGTATCTTCACTAAACAAATGACTTCAGCACAATTTTTACTGTTTTAATTTACCCAAACAATTGATCTAAACCAGTAGCATCATTAAATTTCGCTTACCTTCAGTTGTTTTCTGATTTCAAAACAAGCTTTTCGTTTTGGGAGAGCACTTTAGGATTCACCTTCAATCAATACTTGCTCAGTCCCCTCAGGCTGGTTGTTTAAAAGCAGCAAACAACAGAAGAGTAAATGAACTCCAATTTTACCCACTTTTATTCTTTTATGAAGATAGTCTAAAATTTCCTTCTTTTTTTTTCTTTTTGGAGGGCAGTTGGGGTTAAGTGACTTGCCCAAGGTCACACGGCTAGTTTTTTGTGTTAAGTGTCTGAGGCCGGATTTGAACTCAGGTACTCCTGATTCCAGGGCCGGTGCTCTATTCACTGCGCCACCTAGCCGCCCCTAAAATTTCCTTCTAATAATAAAATTCCTTCCTGCAATAAACACATCCCAACTTTAAATACAGTTTCTAAGTCTTTATTTATTCTACACTAAAATTGAAACCAGTTTCACAGATTGACACCCCAAAACTTCATGGGTTATCAATCCAACACATGGCCAATGTTGGAAACAGAGGGAAAAAAAAGAGATTTTTCTCTTTTAAGGTTTTTTTGGGGGGAATTTACTTTTTTAGAATTTGTTTCTTTTGGTTGGTCACTCCAAAAAAAAGGCATAGTTAAAACACCTGTTAGGTGCCGGTTAGCACAAAGCACAAACAGCAGAGCACAAACAGAACACTTATTTCCCATTCTCTTAAAGATGTTCCTAATTGTATGACGTTCCATTCTATGTGAAGTAAAGAACCCACTATTCCTAAACTTAGTTTCATCATTTACAAAATGAACACACACAGAACATACAACTTTAAATCAGGCCTGAGCTTTTCCGAAGTTTTTCTTTAAGAGATTTTGAAGTCAAGATCTTACCTGTCTCCTCTATTAAGTATAAAACTTATGACCATCCTGTAGCTGAGGTCCCGCTGTCAGCCTAAAATAATTCTTCTGCTTCCTAATTATGTTAATGCTTTTTAGAATCTTATTAATAAGAAATATAATTTAATAACCAAACAAAATTGCTTTAGTTTAATTTGCCAATTGGTTTCACCCATTTAAAGTGCATTTTGTATTTAGAACAAGTCCCTAATAGATAGAAGAGCTGGTTAAAGTTCCATTCCTCTAGACTTTTTGCCAAAGTATAATCACAGGAAGGAAAACTGAGAATGATGAAGAATTTAGCAATATCAATAGTTCATCTGTTCTAAGCTGATTTGGGGAGATTGTTCAATAAAATTCCATAACTTTTTAAGTAATCAAAAGTTCCACGTTTGACCAAAACCATACCCTAAGCCCTATGGGAGTATTCTCAAACCAGACTTTACATAGCTTACTAGCTCTTTTTTTGAGTCATCCCTGAACAAGGAGTCTACCCTTATCCCAGTGGGGATTCTATACAATGCATTTATCCTCTTATGCCCAACCCCTTCTCTTCTGGGGTCATCCCCAACCAGGAGTGTCTCTCCTGAAAGAGAGGAACTTCTGAAAGAACTGGCCTAGGTTCCCAAGGTACCCACCTTTTGGCTTATTCCATCTGAGAAATTCCCCACTGAAGACAGCAAACATGGCCTCCCTCTTCTCTCTGCCTGAGTTCCACTTATACGGAAGTTCTTTTCCTTCAGCTAACGTAATATTCAGAGATTCGTTTTGGCAAATTCTCCGATACTTCCAATTCTTAATCTCTGGGCTTAACCTCTAGGGTCCTAAAACCAGTTAACTAGGACCCAAAGGTCTTTTATAAGTGAATATTCAGCAAAATTCATACCTATGTTCCTTTAAAATTTCCCCAAAATTTAACTTCAATTGTGAATAACTGACTCAATCCTAAGAATATAAGTGATAATGACCTTACTGTTTAAATGAAATTGAATCTTTTCCTTTCCTCATCTCTGTATAACTAAAATGAGCCTTTTTCTCAGGTCTGAAGAGATTAGGATTGTTTCCAGGGTAGTCAAATGCCTTCCAGTAAGGTGGAGAATGTCTCCCTAAGACTGTCAGATCTAGCCCAAATTATTGCTCCCTCAGGATGGTATCAGAGTACAGAATCACTCCCCTAATCCCTACCCATCCAGGGACTGATCGTGGGGTCCGTCAGATGGGTTCCTCACCCAACTGTGAGCCACTGAAATGAGTATCTTCCTCAATTGATTTGAGAGATTTTTCTCCTGATGACAAAAATTATTTAATTACTCTTTGATAAAACAATTTAGAGTTTAAAAAAACCCTCTATTTTAATCCTGCCAATAGACAGTTTTAAAATTAGCTAGGTGACTAGCTGGCTGAAAATGAGGGATTTAGCAATTCCACTGCTGAATCTCTCTGGTCTTAACAAAAGGAAAGGAAAAAAAATGGAGGAAACGGGGAAAAAAATAGCCTGTTTATAAAAAGTTAAAACTATGTCCATATAATTTTTATAAAAAATAGAATTTGAATGCTCCAGAGCTCATAAACATAGATAGATTAGTCACAAATTCAAATAATCCCTCAACCCAATTGGTGACTCTTCTTAAAGAAACTGAATTTAGGATAAATCAAGACTCACCACTCTTGAAGAGGCTTATCTCAGGCTTAGAGAATTTGGTTGCAGACTTTTTTAGAGTCCATTATCACAGGGCCTGTGTTCATCAGTGAAAATTCATCCTGGTATGTACTTCCTTTTTGGGTCCCTTGCAGGAACTAACCTAAAGAGGTTGAGGTCCACACATTGTTGTTCCATCTTGGAGTGCTAATAATGTGGAGATTAAAATTATCCAACCTATAATAAAAGAGACTGAGGCAGAGTTCTGAGCCAATGGCACTTTATTAAAGGGTCCATGGTCCTCTAATGAAGTGGACCTCACATCTCCCTCAAGATCTAAGATGCCTCCTTCTTCCAGGGCTTTTTAAAATAAGGCTTGATACCAGATTTGATACCTGAACACACTAAAGGGGCTATACAAAATATAGAATCCCATTGGTTGATAGACCATGTTTTAAGGGTCAAAAAATGATGTGTCAACTAGAAATGATATGTCAGCAAGGGGATCTTGGGTTGGGAAAAGCATGAGGGATCTCCACTAACTAAGTGGTCATAATATGGTCACCTGCTCATGTTGGACAATAGAGTGGTACAAAGGCACAAAAATAAGTTGGGGGACTTTCTATGCCATTGAATCATCTCAGCCATGCTGGACATGGTCAGCATAACAAGGGAAAACAAGGGTGGAGGGTCTCTAGTTAGCTTCTGTAACAGCAATCAATTTAGCAGACACTTAGCACTTAGTAACTCAGGGCTAAGTAAGGAAGGTGTGGGCTCTTCTCCTGTTCTGACATGGCAGAAGAGGGTTGGCTGAGACAGGAGGCCCATGTGTGTATATAAGAAAGAATTCTAGAGACAGAGAGACAGAATTGGGAATCTTCTTCCTGGTGGCTCCTGTTGGAGGAAGCAGGATTGTCCCAGCATCTGGGAGCTGGGCTACTGGATTGAAAAACTGAGTTGAAATTGTTGAGAGAGAGAGAGAGAGAGAGAGAGAGAGAGAGAGAGAGAGAGAGAGAGAGAGAGAGAG
>CM053595.1:211236544-211257874 GCA_028646575.1 Pseudocheirus occidentalis | reverse complement strand
GATAAGCCTTTGTTGGTTTGTGGCTTGGCTGGCCTTTAAGTTCCCAACAACAGAAGTGGTGAAGGGTTTGAGATGTGCTGGACCCTGTGAACTTTGGTGTGTGCCAGGGACTGCCTGGAGGACTGGACAAGTACCTGGGAGCTGTCTACCTCTGAAGACTGGACAAGAACCTGGGAGCTGTCTACTTTTGAATCCAGGTGACTATTTGGTAGATTCATGTAGGAGCTGGGACCATGGAAGGGGATCCAGGGAATATGAGAGACCACCCTAAGTTAAGATGAAGAAAAGGCTTCTCTTTGGATATTGAACTAGTTTACTAGACACCAAGGGGTAGAGGGCTTGTGTAATTTTCTAATGATTGTATATTGTGATTAATGATACTTAGTGACTGATTGCTAGATGAGTGATTGATTAAGTTAAGATTTCCCCATGAGTGGAAGATTGATTATTGTATTGTGAACTGATTGAATGATTGCCCCATGAGTGGAAGATTGATTATTGTATTGTGAATTGATTGAATGATTAAGTGAGGAGGGTTTCCCCCTTAGGGAAACCAGATGATTATTCTTTTGTTCCTTGTTCTAAATATTGTGGCCACTGTAGTAAAAACTGTGCGAACATTCTAATGTTAAGCTGTTGTGAACATTATATTGTCATTTTCTGTGATAAGATATAATGTTGTGAATATTATATTATGATTTGTTGTGAATGTTTGCCTTGATTTGTAATGGAATAAATGGAGTGTTCACTATACTGTGTAATCTGAACCTTAAAAGCTATTCACAGTAGTATTCTTTTGGGAATCTGCTAGTGCATGGCATTACAGCTTCTTATTATCAAAGAAGTGAACTTACAATCTTCAACTCACAGCTCTGGGGTCTAATATACAGAATTTATAATCACTACCCTATGGAATCATAACAAACTGATTAATGTTGATAGGACTAGAGTAGGGATTCAAACAAATCCTTTCTCACAAATATTTGGTATCTTCGTAAACTTTAAAGTGCTACAATAAATTTGAGGTGTCATCATATCTCTTGCCTCCATCAGTAATTCAAACAATTAAATGTCAATTGTGTTAAATCCATATAAGAAAAACTAAGTGGATAAAGAATGACTAATGCAACTCAGTGAACAATCCCTTGAATTCTCTTTATCTTTCTCTCTGTGCGTGTACACATACACGTTTTTATGTATGCATCATATATTTATATGCACATATATATATACACATATGTATAATATGTATATTATGTGTGTATCTTGGATAGGCAAGATAAGCATTACAAATGAACGATGAACTGGCCCCAGGACTGAATAGCAGAAAGTGAGTTGGATCACTTTTGAGAAACTATATCACTCTCAATGATCTCAAGATGCTCCCTAAAACAAAAATTCATCTTTTAAAAATACCACTATTCTCCCAGAGACTCTAAATGGAGGGAGAATCATGAAAGACTACAATTTCCAAAGAATTATAATTTCAGGTTACCCAAAGGATAATGAAGAGATGAATGGTGAGCATAAATAGATTACAGTATATTACTAAAGATGACTTCCATACAAGGAAAGGCATGAAACACATCATTTAGGAGGTATGTAATGGAGAAAAGAAGTAGTGGAACCATCACATCAGCAAGAATGAGGGATAGAAAAAGGACAACCCACTTACTACGTCAGCACCACATAATGTTAAAAGATGTACAGGAAGGCCTTTGGTGCATTAGATGGATTCTTTACAGAATATTTATGGGAAAACATGGACAGAAGTATAGATAGGTTGTGGTTTGCACCATTGGAAAGAGTGTCTACATTGATGAGATCTTGGACTTATTAAATATTATCTGCCTTGATTTTTTACTTCCAAGATGCTCTCCTAGCTTTCTCAATGCCAGTGGTACTAGACTCACCTCCTCTCAGCACTACTCTTTGCCATCATCTTCAGTACCTGGATGACCCTTCTAACACCAAGACTCAAAGTTCCTTAACTTCCTTGATTCCTGTGACTTTCACTGTCCACACTGTTTCCACTACCTAATGTCAGGTTCAAAATTGTCCAAGCTACAGTAAAAGAAACTGAGGCAGAGCTCCAAAACATAGCACTTTATTAAAGAGTCCATGCTTTTGATGAAGTAGACCTCAGGTTTTCCTCATGACCTGAGATGTCCCATTTCTCTAAGACCTTAGTTTTATAGTGTCTGATACCCAGACAATACAGAAGAGGCACTATAAAATGCAGGGCCTCATTGGTTGATAGATGTTGGCCTTAAAGAACCTTCCAGAAGGTTCTATAAAACATAGAATTCCATTTGTTGGCAAATGAGCTGATGAGCAGATACTGACAGACCTATCTTGATCTTTCAGGAGGTCCTATTGAGCAATGAACAGATCTATGGGCTGGACTAACAAACAGATGTCAAAACATCTACATGGGCTCATGGGCCCATAGAATGGCAGGTCACAGGCCAGCAAACAGCAAACTTATTGGTCAAATGCTTATGGCCGTCTCCCCATGTTGGGCAACAGAGAAATGACAAGGGACAGAGAAGCAACAAAAATAATTGGGGGCCTTTCCATTTCATTGAGTCACCTCTGCCATGCTGGACTTGGTAACAAGGCAAAAACAAGGGTAGAGGTAATCTAGTTAACTTCCTATGATTTAGCAAGTGAATTTGCAATCTGTAATTCACAGCTCTGGGGCCTAATATGCAGAACTTATAATTACTATATGGAATCATATCAATTTTGATTGATGCCAATTGGAATAAAATAGGGATCTAATTAATCACATATCACACATAAACCTCACCATCACTTGAAACTTTTCCATCTCTAAGTTCTTTTTTTTGCTTTTTGGAGGGGTAAGGCAGGGCAATTGGGGTTAAGTGACATGTCCAAGGTCACACAGCCAGTAAGTGTTAAGTGTCTGAGGCTGGATTTGAACTCAGGTCCTCCTGACTCCAGGGCCAGCACTCTACTCACTACACCACCTATCCATCCCAATCTCCAAGTTCTTGAACTCTGAAATTCCTCTGACAATCTCATGAGTGTGAGGTGAAACCTAGAAGTTATTTTAAATTACATTTCTCTTATTATCAATGATTTGGGGCATTTTTATATGGCTTTTATAGTTCGAATTTTTTCTTCTAAGAACTACCTTTAACCATTTATCTGGGTAACAGTTCTTATTCTACTATACCTATATCTATATCTATCTATCTATATATGTATATTTATGTCTTAGATATCAGAAATTTATCAGAGAAATTTGCTGCAAAATAATGTCCCCAGCTGACTATTTCCCTTCTAACTTTAACTACATCAATTGTTTGTGCAAAACAGTTTAATGTACTCTCAGTTTAATTTGATCAAATGTAATCAAAATTCTCCATTTATTGATCTTCTCTGTCTCTAGTTTGGTCATGAGGTTTTCCCCCCTAACCATAGTTATAAAAATGATTTCCTTCCTTGCTCAAGCTCTTTATGGTATGACCTTTTATATCCAGGTTATGTATCTTTGGGGCACTTCTTTTGGTATATGGTATGTCATTTTTTTTCTACATGAAATGCTGAAATACTGAATCAGTGCTGCATGTGTGCTAGTCTTATTTCTAAGATAAGACTGTGTCCTCCTCATGACAGAAAGGGACATCCATATCCAGAAAAAAGAGCTCCAGAGTCTGAATGCAGATTGAAGCAAACTACTTTGGCTCTCTCTCTTTTGTGTATTGTTTTGTTCCTTCTTTCTCATTGTTCACTTCACTGGTTGTAATTCTTCTTTACAACTTGACTAATGTTTAATTTAAGGGGGAAAAAAGACTGTCCTCAAGGACTTATCATTCTCATGTTTCTTCCACATTTCCTAGCATAGGGCTGGACAGAACCTAAACTTTTCATAAATACTACAGGACTTATTAGGAAAAGAAAAGAATGGTATATAGAATAGGGCCTCTTTTGCTTTAAGACCTACAACCAGCAGGTTGATTGGATTTAACAAGCTTCATAAGAACCATCTGTGTGGCTGCCTTGCCCCATGATAAAGGAGGAATGAAGCGGGGGGTGAGCATGGAGGTGTTGTAGCTGAAGGAGCAGAGGCGGAAATGCTGGGCAGGATGGAATGACTCGGGGTTTAGAGGGATAAGAAAGTTGGCACTACAAGGGTGAGGTCAAGCAGCTGGGAGCTAATGCTACTTCCTGATCCCTGGCTTCTTTTTACCTACAAGTTTCATTAAGTCCCAGGAGATGGGGATGATGGTACCCAAGCAAGGAAAGGCTGACCTCTGAACATTAAAAGCCCATAGTTAAGGATTAAACTTGGCTTTATTTATGCATGTATTCACTATGCCTTTAGTGATTTCTATTGTGTGCCCCATACCTTAGGTGTTTGGGGAAATACAAAAGAAAACCAAAGAGAGAAATTACCTTTTCTCTGAGAATAGAAGGCCTACACCCCTAACAAACGCTTATATGACAAAATAAGGTGGATTATTGGTTGAAGGAGGGGGATAGACAGAGTTTGGGGCAGCTGGAATTTGGAGGAAGAAGATCTGAGTGGGCCAGGGTTGTCAGAGCAGCCCTTACCTGTATTCCCTCTTGTTCTCCCAGACTTGGGTGCCCTTAAAACTCCCTCCTCAAGCATCATGCCTCTGACCAGTGTCAGCAGCAAGACTAAAAAGTCCTTGGCCCTGTTCTGGAGTAAGTAGGATGGGATTTTACTCTGGTAGCATTAGGGGTTTGGGTGGTGTTACTAGCCTTGGGGATAAAGAGAACTCTTCCTTCTTTCCTCTTGGGACTTCCTTCATCTCTATTCTGTTCTCAGCACTGAGAATAGGAAACCTTCTGTGGCAAGAATTGTTTGATGGCTAGAGCTCCATCTTTGCTGACCTCAAATGGTAAAGAAGAGGGTATGGGGGAGGGCAGAGAAAAGGGGAAATTATTCTTCATAGCCACCCTTCCCCAGTCTCTCTTCCTCAGGCTGTGAACTGAACTGGGACAGTCGCTCATATACCTTTGACCCCTTGGAAGATGAGAATAACGGCCATAAATTGATGCTGAATGTGGTGAGTGAGCCCTTAAGCAGGCAACCAAGTCTGACTAGGAAGTGAGAGGAGAGGGTTGCCCTTATCCTAGAGAAGAGGACGGAGAGGGGGAAAATGGGGAGGAATCTTGAATAGGAAAGAAAAGTGTTACTGAGGCCCATATAGGTAGATGCCTAGGGCAATGGAGGAAGCTTAAGTCTGCTGCCACACGCCCTTACAGATCTGCCTAGGGGAGAAGAGCAATGATGATGTGAACATAGTGGAGATCATACCACCCCCTGATGAGCATGGCAGGGAAAGACGGTCAGTTCCTATTGCCACACTGAAGCCCTCAGTCCTGCCCATGGTGAGTCACCAAATGGCCCATGGATTGATGGTGAGAAAAGGGTGGGGACTGAGACAAGTTGCTTTCTCCAAAATTCTACCCTTAGAGATTCATAACCTTTAAGTCAAATATTGCCAATCTCTTTAAAATGCAAGGCTTCTGGGAGGGGTAACACTTTCTACTACCTTAGTATGAATAAATGTGAGTACAGGAAAGAAGAAAGACACTAGGTACTTGAAGAAGCGGGGGCAAGAGAAAAGAGGAAGAAAGAATTATGATGAAGATCACTCCTCACTTCCCTTTCGGCACAAATACAGGGTCATCTGTAGTGCAGTTTTAAGTTTTAATAGCTTTAAGTAATAGTTCAAGCTCAAATAATAGGATAAGCTATTAAAGCTAAATTTGGGGATACCCTGTAGCTTAAGACTGAGCAACTTTCCCTGCTTTTCTCTAAAGCTATTTAAACCAGGAGTTTCAGAGTTTCAGGTAGGGGCAGGAAAGCTGGGAAATCCTGCTTCCTGGTTGCTTCTCTTTTCAGGCCAACATTTCGGGAATGGAGCTCACTCCCCCCATCACTTTCTACCTTCGGGTTGGCTCAGGGCCAGTCCACATCAGTGGCCGTGATCTTACTGGTAAGTCAGAGGGGCAGAGTGTGAAGTTGTCATGCTAGGTCCACAACAGACAAGGCAATCAGGTTTCCCTGTTCAAGGAATTTTGGCTTGGCATTCAAAATTCCCCCCAATTTGATTCCAACCTCTTTCCAACTCTATCTCTAAACTGATCCTGAGCCTCAACCTCCCCAACAGAGCTTATCCAATCCTGCCTTCAGTCTTCATTCTGACCTTTTCTTCTTCCTGGAAAGCCCTCCCCTCTGAGTCTTCCTAAAGTCTTCTCCTCTCACATACCCGACATGTACAAATGTACACACACATACACATGTGGATACAAATACATGTATACATACACAGATACACACAGACTTCCTCCAGGAAGCTTTCCATGACTTCCTCAGTCTACCACATAAAGTCCTATGGCACTTGGAACACATGGCTTTTTATTTATTCCCATTTCATGTGTATGTATGTGTCTTCTTTTTCAACATCCATTTATCAAGCACCTAGTTTGTGCATAGAGCACTGTCCTAAGGGGTATAGGAAGATGCCTCTGTTTTGTGCCCTCTTAGTTTAGTCCCTCCCCTTGGGTCTTCCTCAGTACCTAGCACAGTGCCCGACATATAGGGGCTCCATATACATGTGGTTGGGCGTTTTTTCTTTTACAAAATTTCCCCATGTAGCCATCCCTTCCCTCCTTTTGAAAAGCCATCCTACATAACAAAGCCATCCTGAAAAGAAGGTAAGGGGGTGTGTGTGTGGGGGGTAAAAATCACAATATACTCGACATTCCATACCCATAGACAACTCCTTTGCCTAGACCAGAGGTTCTCAACCTTCCTAATGCCTCAACCCTTTAATACTTGTAAGTGGGCATCGATGGTCTTAGGTGACCCCTGTGAAAGGATCATTTGACCCCCAAAGGGGTCACGACCCACAAATTGAGAACCGATCCCCCCCACACACACCCTCTCTCCATCCCCTGCCCAGCAAAGGTATGGAGAGAGGTATCTTTTCATAGCTCTTCTCTGAGACCAACACCATTCTTTGCAATTTTGTAATATTAATTTTCAGTCGTGTTATGATGGTGGTCATTGCATATGCTGTTTTCTTGGCTTTGAGTCAGTTTATTCAAATCTTTCTAGGTTAATTGGTTGATTTTTAACACTGAGAAGAAAGGGTTTGGGGAATGCAGGTTCTTGTGTTTCCATTCCTGCAGTGACTTTAGAACAGTCCTGGGAGGAAAAAAAGGGAAATGAGGAAGATTCTGAGAGGGACTCTGAGAAGAACTCTGAGAAGGATGATGATGAGGAGGAGGAGGAGGATGAGGATGATGATGAGGAGGAGGAGGATGATGATGAGGATGATGATGATGATTCTTCTACTTCTTCTACTAATGATTCTAATGAGTCCCTGGAAGAAATTATTCCACCTAAACCAGCCAAGCGTCGGGCCTCCCACAGTCAGACAAGTGTTGCAAAGGTGAGAGCAGAGTTCCTGGATAGTGTCTGGGATAGAGGGCTTAAAACAATAAGGGCAGGGGCTCATCACCTTGGTTCTGTCTTATGTACATCCGGTCTATAGAGCCAATGATCTCCCTGCATAAGACAGTGTGGAAAGAGCTTTGGATTTGGAGCCAGAGGCAAAGTTCAACCCTCGGCTCTTCAGTTTACTTTCTGTGTGACACTGAACAAGTCTATAAAAAAATGTACCATCTATAGATGAAAATGAAGGGATTGCCTAGAACTTGAAGGTCCCATCATACTTTCAGTCCCTTCCCATCTAAAGGCCTCATCATGTAGTGGGCAGAGTTGTTGAACTTGAGGTCTGAAAGATGTACGTTCCAGTACCACTTTTGACCTTGACAAGCTGTGTGACCTGAAGCATAGCCTCTCAGAGCTTCTCTTCTCATCTGTAAAATGGAAGTTAGCCTAGCTGGCATCTGAAGTCTCTTTTGGCCCTACATTCTATAATCCATGCCCAGTGGAACCCTTGAGAATAAGGTGCTGCCATCAGATACCCAGAAATGGAAGGAACAGAGCATCCAGTCCATTGGTTTAGAGTAGTCTTGGCTAGAGGCTGTATAGTCCAGCCTAGCTACTGCTCTTTTCTTTAACTGCAGAAAAAGAAGCTGGAGGAAGAGCAGAGGTGAGTCTAAAAGGTGTTAGTCAGAAAGGAGTGTTCTCCCTTACCTTGACCACTGCTCCAAATCTTCACTTCTCTCCCCTTGCCCCCAACTGTCCAAAGTTGAGTTCTTCCTGACTCTGGGTGCCAAGAGGTACCAGTATGAGACCGCATTCTCTCTCCTTAGAGTTCCATACCGGAGAAGCCCAGAAATGAAGGTAAGAACCAAAGGAGAAGATGGTCAGGGTTATGTGAAGGTGGGCCCCCCCATCATCTGGGGTGAGGAACACAGCCCTTTTTTTCCCAACAGGCCAAAAGCAAGGAGGATGGGATTGCACCCAGGAAATAAAGGCAATCTGCAAGAAAGATTACTAGTAAAGGTGAGTGAGGCATAAAGTCTGACCAAAAGGGAAGTTGAGAGATGCCTCGGTTCCCCCCAAAGTCTGACGCTGGGCTGAGTTATGTCCCCGAGGAAGACATTTGTGGAAGAATAGAAAAATGTCACACCCCTGTGTCCTTCCCTAGCCATGGTGGAGGCTGAGGTGTGGCTGGAAGTGGGAGGCCCCCAGAGGCTGAACTGCTGGGGAGCTGCCCTTCTCTGCCACAGGCTCTCTTTGGTTTTTACAGGATCAAGAAAGAGGAGAACGGGAACTGGGGAAAAAAAATAAAAATAAAGTTTTTTTTCTGGAACTCTGGCTTCTTGGGCCATTTCTCCCTCTCTAGTCATCCCACCTGGCTGGTCGGGGCCTTCTCCTTCCTGCCTACAACTACATGCAGTTGACCTGGGCTTCCAGTAGAGGTCAGGTCTGTGCTGCTGAAATGCCAACTCAAGCGGCTCTTCTGCCTAGTGCCTGCTCCAAATTCTTAGCAATACCTTGTGTCCACTTTTCTTCCCTTGAAGCCACCGCTAGTGGAGGCAGAGCAGTCTCTGCAGTTGACCCTTAGCCCGCACCTGTCTTCATTTCCTAATTTTCCAGACTCTCCTCCTTTTTTTCTTTTTCATGAACTCTGCCCCCTCCCTGCCCTTGTACCTCCACCAGCCCTAATTTCTTCCTCATTTTCCTCAGTAGACAAGAGCCCAGATCTCTTCTTCCCAACCCCTCACTAACAGATAGATTGAATAAGAGAGGCTAGGTTTTCTCTGTGCTTACTTCAGGCAGGCATGATTAATCCAAGAGAGCCATCTTGTAGATGCCAGGTTCTATGCCAAATGCCCAAAGATCTATAAAAGGTGATTAGCTAGCTTAAGGAGCCAGGGCCATGAATAGATGTGAAAAGCCAAGGGGGTGGTATAGATGAAGTCTACAGTGGGCCAAAAGAGAGTCAGGTGAGAATGGGATGAGTAGCTTAAGAAGTCTTGAGGGACGAGGATAATTGGAGAAGGGTTAGTCCGTAGAGAGGGGGAGAAGAGGGTATACCTGCTAGTGATTGAAGAGAGATAGGAACATAACAATTGTGTTAGGAAAAGAAGTCTCCTTCTCCTCCCCTCTCCCCCAAGTCTGGGACCAGGCTTAATTGCCAGATTAAATCTTCTGACTTTCCTGCTTGTCCCTACACACAGGGACACCTGTAGCCCACACCTAGATTTCTGGATGAGGAAGACACTGAAGCAAAGGGGCTGGAGAGGTTTCCCCCCTCCCAATCTAACCACTAAAGTGTCACATGAACACACCTATACCCTTACCCCTGTACCTATGAATGCAGACACAGGCAGACTTGTAAAAGAGTGGGCCTCAGCTAAATGAGCCTTCCCCCCTCTCCTTTCCAAACCAGAACAGTTCTGAATAGGGGGACACAATAGGGGATTAGGGAGCCATGGGGGCCCCATTGTGCACCATTGACCTGGTCTTGGTGCCGGCCAGAGTGAGGATTTGCTGCATGGCCCCATTGCTGGGGAGCAAAGCCAAATACAATAACCAGGCCAGGTGTGTGGGGAGATGTATGTAGGGGGGAAAGATTGGATAAAAACTTCAGGGATGTCCTTAGGTGAACAGAGAAGGGCCGGAACCTATGTGCTTAACATTCCCTTTCAACGTGAGAAACCAACAAGGAAAGTTAGGGTGTATGGGGGGTGACTACGGGATGATGATTGCTTTATTACCTGGTATGTAATGATCTGTAGTGGCTGAAGCACTGACCAGTTTGATTCTTATAACAACACCTTGAGGGAAATAGGAAAGGGATGATCAGCCTACATTTTAGTGATGAAGAAACAGGCTCAGGATGGGAAAATGTCCAAGAATCACATATTAAACCTGTGGCTGAGCTGTGACTAGAACTCTGGTGTTCTAGCTCCTGAGTCCAGAGTTCTTTATAGAAAATACATGTTCTCTGGTTGATATCTCTGTGGCTGGTGGGATTTGGGTTCAGAGGAGGGGAAAGTCAAGAACTGAACATCATTTGGATTGCCAGAGAACTGAAGAGTGGCTTTTTTGATCTTCCCTCCTTTCTAAGCTCAGATATTTTTGGTGGGTCAGAGTGCAGAGTCCCTTAGAGATAGTATAAAGACTTTGTGGGGATGAGGGATGGATGTTACAGTGAAGTCTTGTTAGCAAATCTCACAACTTCTATGTTGGGGAGAGAAGTAGGTGTGAGACAACTCCCGCTGAGGGGGGCAGTGTTGAACTTGGCACTAGAGACTAACCAATACCAAGGTCACTCTTCATTTCTGCCGCCTCTCAGCACCCCCTGCAAGTGTAAATCCATCTGTCCCTTCTGCCCACTTCTACTCCATACGGGGGCGGGGGGGGGGGGGGGATGAGCATAACCCTACGCTGAGGGAAAGTGAGGCAACGCTGACAAAACAGGTGGTCTTCTGGGCATTTGGTGTAGAACTTCAAACTTTATAATAGCATAGAATCTGAGGGTAGAGCTGGAAGGAGCTTTACAGTTGGCCCAGAATTGCACTGAAACCTAACAAAGGGTGACCCAAGATCACAAAGTGAATAGGAGACCCAGAAGTAGAACCCACATACCCTGAGGCAAAGAGGGACACAGTGGATAGAGTGCTGGGCCTGGAATCAGAAAGACCCTGGACAAGTCGAGTAACGTCTTGGACTCATTTTCTTCATCTGTAAGACATAAGAAGCCTCATTCATGTGGCTCATTTTCTTCATCTGTAAGATCTTACATATCTGTAAAATAATAGCACCTATTTTCCCAAGGCTGTGGCTAGGCCTGTGACCAGCTAGGTGGGGTGACCGATTAGAGAGGGTAAAATAGTCCAAGAAGCCAGAGTTCTAGAAAAAAAATTATTTTCATTTTCTTTTTCTCCCAGTTCCCATTCTCTTTCTTGATCCTATAAGGCTCTGGTAACAAGATCATACTTGTAAAAAGCACTTAGCATGGTGACTGGCGTGTAGTAAGCACTACACAAATGCCTGTTCCATTCCCCTTGCCTTCCCTTGACCTCAACTCTTGTACTTTCCACTGTACAATATGACCTGGGCCATGCCGCCTTTCTTCCCCCTCCTCCTCCCCCCTCCTCCTGACCTTTGACTATGGGAGAGACAGAAGAGGAAGGAGGCCAAGCCCCAAGATAGAGGTGAACTACAACTATGAACACAGTGAGAAGACTGTGGAGACCCAGGGCTGGCTAGAGGGATAAGCACGGGCTGTGGGCACCCCCTTCATGGAGAGGAGCCTGGTCCGTGGCGTCACAGACCTTGGATCTCTCCCACTAACTGATCAATCAGTGGTAATGGACCAGAAGCAGGCAGGGACTGCTACCCTGCCATTTTCTTGATCAGTGTCCTGACTTCTTAGTCCTCATCTTCTTATCCATTCCTGTCCAACGTGAAGAAAAGTAACTTTTCCCCACCTGAAGGGAAGAGTAAGGGAGCAGGGAGAGAAGGAAGTATATACAAGGAATATAGTACTGTATGCTCAGAGAATTTGAGCTACTAGTCCTCCAGGCCAGGAAAAGCCACCGACAGAAGATGATAAAGCTCACAGTCCCTGTACCCTATATCCAGCGTTCCCCCATACTGCTCTCCAAAGTCCCTGGTGAGCCTTAGAAAGAGCACTGAACTCAAACCAGAGTTGTAGCATCTGTTGACAGCCAACTGTCACAACTGTGACCTTCGCTTCTCTAAGATATAAGATGAGAAATTCAGACTAAAAGCCCTGTGAGCTGCAAAACTTTTTTCTGTGATTTTTAAGAAACTCCCTGGGCATTGCAAACATACATAATCACTCCATGACTAGGAAAGAATGACCAGAAAGATGGTCCATCTTTCCCATTAAGATAGTAAAGCAGGGGTGTTATTGACAGCTTTGGGGCTTCACTATAGTTCAAGGAGATGAGAGAATGCCAAAGGTGAAAGAAAGCTTCCTTCTTCCCAACCTCACATAAATAAATAAATTCATTTTTTCCTCTATGCCCTTTCTGGCTGAATTTAGAAGAACCCCAGGAGACAGGATGCAAAAATATCCTGAACCTGGGGTTCAAGTGTGAAGGTAATTTCCCCCAACCCTGACGCCTTCCCTCACTTAGACACACACAATTACATATACACTCAGACACACACACACACACACACTCATATAGCTGGGTGTCACTGGGATTACCATGCTGAAATTCAACTCTGAGAAGTTGATGATCAAGTTTCCCTAACCCCCATTTTTCAACATCTCAAAAAATTTAACAAATATCTTCTGAGTATCTATTCTATACTAGGTACAATATAAAATATGCGGGAAACAATATATCAAAAAAGCCTTCAATGCGCTCCTAAAAGGATAAGGACCCAACCAGAGAGCAGTATGACAGGGAATAGAATAAAACATCCAATGAAATAATATCCTGTCACCTTGCAAAGGGACATTGAAGAAGGTGGTCATTGGCTTTCACACAGTTAGCTTAGAAGAAAAGGTTACCAGCCCTGTGCCCACCCCCACTATCTCAGGCCACCACCACCACCACCATTCTATCCCCCAGCTCTCCCTCTGAACTCTACTCCTAGCTGACCTGGGGTCCTAGAGAAGTCCTTGTCACAAGGCAGTGGCACTGACCCCAGCCACAAAACCTAGAAGGCATTAAGGACCCCACCCCCAGACCCAACTTGGAGCACCTGCTACCACTCAGGCCAGAGTTAACCCCTTCCTTCCCTGTGGGCAGACCTTGGTGGAAGTGGGAGAGAGAAGAGGAGGTGGTGACAAGGGAAGCCATAGAAGTGACTGGCTTAGAGCCATGCCCACCCTCCACTACTACCCCCCTAAAGGTTCTTCCTTTAAAGGTTTTATAGGATTCCCCACACACAGGGGGAAAAAGTTTGGGGAAGATGCCCACCCTGTCCCTGACTCAGCCTCAGCTTACTTTTCAGGGAGACTGAGACACAATTTGGGGAAAAAGAGGAGCTGACTCTATCCCGGGTTTGTGAGAAAGACAAGAATAATGGAAACTAAGGGGACTAGCCTGCTTACGAAGAAGGCTCTACTGGTTCCAACCTCTGGATAGCCCAGCAGAAAAGAGAGAGATAGAGGAGAAAGAGAGAGAGAAGTGCCCCCCCACCCCAGTTCCTCCTCCCTCTTTTACCCCCACCCCCAACCCCAAGTCTGGAGTTTTACAGTCACACGGAGACTGGAAGGTGGACAGATCACACCTCTGCTCTCCCTGTGATTCCCTCCTCCTCCTCCTTCTCCTCCTCCTCCTCCTCCTCCTCCTCCCCTTCCTCCTTCTCTTTCTCCTTCTCCTCCTCCCCCCCCCCCTTGAGGACCTGTGGTTCGAAGCTCTTTGGTTGTTCTGGGACTCTACCTCAGGGACTGTCCACATCTGCTTCTGAGTTTTGGGGGAGCAGGGGCATCATCCCCAAGAAATCTCTCCAGTGATGGGAGCCTCCTGTTTCCTGGCAAACCTCACTCTGTAAGTCTGTGTGCTGACTTGAGTTTTGTTACCATTTCCAGCCTTGATGAAGGTTTAATCTTACCGGGACTCCAGGGCTGCCCACTCTGACTAGAAGGAAGGATGCTTGTATGTGTGTCTGTGTCTGTCTGTGTGTGTGTGTCTGTGTGTGTGTGTCTGTGTATCTGTGTGTGTGTCTGTGTGTGTGTCTGTGTGTGTGTCTGTGTATCTGTGTGTGTGTGTGTCTGTGTGTGTGTGTGTCTGTGTAAGCAGCAACCAAGCCCTGGATTTGTTTTCTCTCTCTGTGCAGATGCTTTCAGCTCCTGATCCTCTGCTGCTGCCAAACCCAGGTAGGCTAGAGTTCCCCATTATCTTTTTTTTTTTCTTCTTTAGTCTGGCTGATTTGTGGAGGGATGGGAGGATGGTAGAAAATTATGGCATCTGACCCAGCTGGGGACACTGTATGGTTTGATATCATGTAGTATGATGGGGCGCATAGAGAGGGCAGGGAGGATGGTGACAAAGACTGTCTCTTTCAAGTGTCCCCTGTCCCCCCTCCTCTGTACTTCTGCCTGACCCCACCTGCCTCAGTTCTTGCCCTCTTTTTGTCTCATTTCTTTATCTGAGTCTCCCACAATTTTAAGGGGAATCCAAGACAGAAAGGCAAAAGCCCGGGGTGGGGGGAGATGAATGTGGCAAGATGCCCCCCTTGCAACAGCTGCCCAAGGGGATTGCTTTCATTTTGGAAACCAATTTTGTGCCCCCCCCTCCCTCCATGAATGTGAAGAAGGTAGGCCCAGACCTGTATCACCTATGGAACATCTTCTTGCATATCCTGGAGAGAGGTATCCCCAAAATGCCTGGGGCAGGTTAAGGGACTCCCAGTCCACCGAGCAATAGGCATCAAACCCAAAGCAGTTTGGTTGGGATTGCATCCAGAATTGTTTTATACAAGTGCTCCCTCCATCACCTCTTCCACCACCTCCACCACCTCTAGCCTGACCAGAGGTCTCCTGCCTATTCTACCTCCCCCCACCCCAAGCTTCAACCCCTTCTCGATGCTGGGTCCTTTTTTGTGATCCTCCATAAAAGTGCAACTATTAAAATGCACTGGTCCAGAACCGTGCCGGAGAGCTGGCCTGCCTAGCATTCCCAAGGCTGAGGCTGGGGGCTTCTCTTCACATCCAGTTGGGACTTTTTTTGAAGGTAAATGCCTTTTCTCTGGGAGAGGGAAAGGGGCTGCCTTTGAAGCAGTGGGGGGGTGGGAGAGAGAGACAGCCCCCCCTTTTTTCCTTTCCCCTTTTGCTCCAACCCCATTCCAGGCCTTTTGCTTCACACATCCAAGGAGAGTGAGAAGAAAGCCTCGGTCTGACTGTAGGGGGGGCTGGGGGTGGGACCCAACCTGTTCTGGAAGGGGAATTAGCACAATGGTGCGGAGGGCCTGGGCGTTTATTGCCCGGCCTGAGGCCCCATTCAGTTGGAAGGGAAGGTGGCAAAGCCCTCCTTTTCCCCCTTGAAGTGCCCCCGCTCCCCCTGTGGGGGGAGGTAAGCAGGCCGGACTATAGCCATGCTTGAGGGGCTGCCTGACAAGCAGCTGTCTGAGGCGGGTAGAAGGGGAGGTTCTCCCCACAGCAGGGGCATTAAAGAGCTGGGCAAGGTCCCACGGGGAGAGCGGTTTGTGGGCTGTGGGCCGTGGGGGCGTGGGGGCGTGGGGCTGCCTTTGTGCAGGGCTGGAGGTGGGGGGGGGGCTGGGGCTGATGGCCCCTCCCTCTGCTTCTGACCTGGAACGGACAGGGAGAATAAGGCTGCCTGCCAAGAGGGGCGGAGGGACCTGAACCTGAGCCAGGAGGCTTGAGGGGTTCAGGGAGAAGGGGCCAGCCCCAAGCCAGGGCCTGCTCCCAGCCAGTCATCTTCAGCTCTCATAGAACACGAGTGCCGAGTTCTCTCGTTGCCTCGGTGGCTTTCTGGTCATTTACCTGGTCAACCTGGCAGAGTGGAGATTGTTGTAAGAGCAACAGTGAGGAGTTGGGATTGACAAGGGTGGAATTAAGAAGAAATTGGTGTTAGGGACTAGCCCAGGGGCAGAAGCAAATTGAGGAAGAGGAGAGAGGTGCCCTGAGCCTCAGGAAATAGCATTATTCCTTGGCCTCCCCTTGACAAATTCCCAAATAGAAGATGGAAGAGGGCCTTCTAAGAGATTGCTCCTCTCTCAGTGACTTGATCCAAATGATTGGGATTAGTGCAAAATTGAAGGGGGGAAAGGGCAGAAGGCATAGGTGCTAGAACTATGACTTTCCAGGTAATAGGGAATTCTGGGTAAGGAAACTTCTTTTACCAGTGGAAGTAAGCATCTTCTGGGCAACTTATATTCTAGAAAACCGCCTAGGGTAGTCACTTGTCCAGGGTCACAGAGTTAGTACGAGTCAGGGGTGGGGCTTGAACCCAGCTCCAAGGCAAATTCTTGGTACTATGCTGCCTCTAGACAATTAGCTAGAGTCAGGAAACTGAGCAGAGAGGATGTTCGAACACAGCTGAGCCAAGCTCACCAGAACCCAAACCTAGGTGGGAGGAGGGCAGATGGGATTTGGGGAGAAGCCATGTTTGGGTACCTGGAAGAGGGAGACTCCGAAAATGCTTTGTCTTGGGAATTTTGATAAATATTTATATATAAAACTTGGGAGTCTATGACTATATAAATATATATAGAAGGTATATGTGTATGTACATACATACACACATGCATTTAAAACAAGAACCAGCAAATAAATGGACCAAGAACACAGTGGAAGATGACTTATAGAACAGGGAAGAGATAGAAAGACAAGTATTCTTCATATATATGTGTGTGTGTGTATATATGTATATGTATCTATAGATATAATTTACATATATGTATGTAAACATAATTTTCTAAATAAGTAAACGGAGGTCCAAAGAGAAGGTATTTGCCCTTGGTCATACAAACAGTCCCAAGCTGGAGCTGAGCTCAAGCCTTACTATGTTCAAACTTTTACCTTTCACCTGCCTGCCCCCCCATTCACTCCCAACTTCCATACCCCCATGTCCCTACCCTGGGCTCCAGCTGTCCAGAAGAAGCAGGCAGTACCCCTGGCCAGCCTCCAGCTGTGAGAGAGGGTCAAGTAGTGACAGCTTTGTGGCCCCAAGTATCTGCATATAGGTGGAAGCAGCGAAGGCCATTGGAGTTGGCAACGTTTTTTTTTGGCTACTGCTGCTCCTCCTTCCAGACTAATAGGGCACCCAGACCCTAAAGTCTAGGACAGCAACAGAAACTTTGTCAAGTTCAGTGAATAGAGACCAACTCACAGGAGACTGAAATCAAGTGGACCAGCCATGGTTCAGGATACCCAGGTCAGCTCTCTAGAAATGCACCTTCTTCTACTGATGATTATTTAAAATAGAAGTTCTTAACCTTTTGGGGGGTAGGTGTACCCCTGCGGCAGTCTGGTGAAGCCTATGGACTCCTTCTAAGAATAATACTTTCAAATAATTGAAGAAAATTCTAGATTGCACTTAGAGGTTACTGAAAATAAAGACGTAATTGTTTTTCCCATCCAAGTTAGTGGACCCTCTAGTTACAGAACTTTTGGTAGCCCATGAATCCTAAGTTAACATCCCCAATGGCTTGGTTAGGAGACCAAGAGACTTCATAAGGTCCATAAGGATTCACTCTGTTCGTTTTTCCTGTCCCTTGCCAGGGATTTCAAAGCATGTAACAGGCTGAATTTCTATTAATGGATGTTTTGTGGGAGAGAAGGGAGGAGAGGAGTTTCATCTTCATGGTAAATCAGGCTAAGTCTACTGATTCCTGGTTCTCAACTCTACCTCCATTCCCATATCTGAATTATGTTTTTTCCTTTTCTCTTTCTTTCATTTGTGTCTCCATTCTCCATCTGCCTACCTCTACCTGGCTTGACAGGAACTGCCCAGGACCAGGACCCAGAAGTGATATTCCCTCTGTAGCCCTGGAAAGTGAGAGGCAGGAGACCTGAGCTCTATTTCCAGTTCTAACACTAATTCACTGTATGATTTTAGGCAAATCATTTACTTTCTCTGGGCCCACATTTACTTGTGTAAAAAATGAAGAGGTTAAGTTAGATTTTCCCCCTCCAATCCTAGAAAGAATGGAAATGAGGAGAGGGTGTAGGGTCCTTGGTCAGCTACTGAACATATGGGGCATGGAATCTTCTATTCTTCCCTTTTTCAGGCATTTGAGCACATGCTTAAATGTTCCTCAGAGTTCCTGCTCCACCCTTTACCTTCTTGTCCCTACTGAGACCAACCTCACCCTTTACTCCTTCTCCTTTGGGGTGGGCCAGTAGTGGTGTTGCCCAAAGCAAATTGACACTATTTTTCCCTTGGTAATTGCAAAGGGGGAGAATCACGCGTCTCCTAATTTTAACCAGTATGTGAGGGACCAGGGTGCCATGACTGACCAGCTGAGCCGGCGGCAGATTCGAGAATACCAGCTCTACAGCCGGACCAGCGGCAAGCATGTTCAGGTCACTGGGCGCCGCATCTCCGCCACTGCTGAGGACGGCAACAAGTTTGGTGAGACCCAATCTGTTCTTCCCCAGCCCTACCCCTGCTTCTCAGTCTTGACAAAGGATACACAAAATATCACCTGGGTAACAATGACCTCTGTTGAGGGTGAGCAGGAAGGGATCAAATGCTCACACTGAGAAGGGATGGGGGTGGTTGGGGAGAGTGAACCTGGCTCTGGGGTTGTGGCTGATAATGTGATGAGAAACAAAGAGAGATAAATACTTGCCCGAATAGCTTCCTCAAAAGTAATCGCTTCCCTCCTCCCTGCTCATTGCACTATGAGGGGTGGAGGGCCCAGGCCGGCAGCCCCGATGGACGGATGTCTCTCTCTCTCCCTCCCTTCTTCTCTGCACCTCCAACCTAAACCCCAACCTCCAAAACAGCCAAGCTCATAGTGGAGACAGATACATTTGGCAGCCGGGTTCGCATCAAGGGGGCTGAAAGTGAGAAATACATCTGCATGAGCAAGAGGGGAAAACTCATTGGGAAGGTGAGGCCTTGGTGGGGAAAAGGGTTCATGGGTGGGAGTGAGAACTGAGTTTTATGACACAGGTGTCAGTGGAAGGTGGGATGGGCAAGGTTGGCATGGATCCTCTATCTATGGCCTCCCTCCTCCCTCTGCTGGCCACCTGGGGTCAGCACACCTTGGTGGAGACGGCCCTGGGAATAGCAGGAGGTGGGATCCATGAACACCTGTTCCTCCCTCTTTTTCTCCAGTTCCTCCTTCACTTTTGGACCACCCCCTTGTTTCTCCTTTGGATCCTTAAATGAGAAATCCCAGCCCTTCCCTGAGTCTCGGTAAACTTATCCCCTGCCCAAAGAGAAGCCCTATATTTATAGATTATCTCCCCTATTATTAATAGTCTTTATTGAGCACCTGCTATTTGGGCTCTGTGAGGTGAGTGATGATGGGTAAAGAAAGGAGATATTTAAGTATCTGCATTTGTAAACTAGACAAAATTTGGATGTCAGGTCCTTTCTGTACCTTCTTTTTAACACAGAGAACTTAAAATGATTATAAAAATGAACAGCTAAGTGCTATCTTACATAGAATTTTCTGGCATTTAAAACACGTGCATCTTTTAAAAAAAACCATATATTTAAAAAAGTGTCTTTCATTGCATCCTTCTGAGTGTTGGGCCCAAGGTACCAGCCTACTTCTGCCCAAAAGCTGCTGGGATATTCAAGAGGACAATCTGTATTGACTAAGTACAGTAAGACTGTAGGGAAGGAACTTAAAACTTGAAAAGGATCCTCTGAACCCCCACAACAACCTCCCCTTAGAAATCGGTGGGTGATAGCGCCCCTCTCATTCCTACCCCTTCATTTCGGAGAACACACTCCACAAAGGCAGCTGGAAGAATTGCTAGGGTGTCGGGGCTAAAAGCAAAGTTTCCGAAGGGCTGCACCCATGGCATCCCTATAGAGATATAATTGACTTCACTGGGATCCCCCACCCCAGAACCCCTCTTTTCCTCCTCCCTCAGCCCAGCGGGAAGAGCAAAGACTGCGTGTTTACAGAGATTGTGCTGGAGAATAACTACACAGCCTTCCAGAATGCCCGCCATGAGGGCTGGTTCATGGCTTTCACCCGGCAAGGCCGGCCCAGGCAGGCCTCCCGCAGCCGGCAGAACCAGCGGGAGGCCCACTTCATTAAACGTCTCTACCAGGGTCAGCTGCAGTTCCCCAACCACGGGGAAAGGCAAAAGCAGTTTGAGTTTGTGGGATCAGCACCAACGCGCCGGACCAAGCGCACCCGTCGACCCCAGCCCCTCACGTAGTCGGGGGAAAGAGGGGGCACCCTGGCCCAGAACCAACCCTCCCACCCCCGTTCCTGTAACAAGGACTGGGGTGAGGGAGGGGAGGTCACTCCCATCAGACTCACAGAGAAGACCCATGGACCAGGAGGGACTCAAGAGCTCCTCCTTTTGAAAGGGGACAGGACTGCAACAGAAAATGGGGGTGTCCTGGGGCTTGGGGAAAACCACCAAGAAGGTGACATCCCCCAGATCCCATATGGAATGGAGAGAGAGGGAGAGGAGGCGAGGGAGGAAGAGAGAGATGGGGGCAGGGGAGAGAGGGGGGGAGGAAAGAGAGAGACAGAGAGAGGGAGAGGGAAAGAGAGAGAGAGAGAGAGAGAGAGAGAGAGAGAGAGAGAGAGAGAGAGAGAGAGAGAGAGAGATCTCACTTAGGGCAACTGGGTAGAGACCAAAGAGAGAACTCCAAGTGTCACTCTGAACACAAGCACCTAGCTCCACTCTCTAGGGAAATGGAGCGGAAATGGCTCAGAAATGATACAGATATGACAGATGGACTCCAGGGTTTGCAGATACTCTTGGACAGCTCTCCTCAGATTTTGCTCCGTGTTCATCACTATCGCTCCCCAATCCCTACTGGCATGAATCCTTATTGTAGGAACCAGCCTCTCCTGCCCCACTTTTTAATAGAAAGAAAAAAAGGCTGGCCATCCTATGTGTATTTCACCATTCTGCCACTCCTTGAATAAAACCATTTTCCTGCGAAGGGTAGGGGCTTTTTTGTTTGTTTGTTTGGGAAGGTGAAGGGAATCCAGCGATTACAATAATCTACTAACAACAAACTTTCTTCTCCAAGAGGCAGAGAAGATTCATGTTAACTGGGGGCCAGATAAGAGCCAGTCTCCCCAGAGAGGCGGGAGCAGAGCGCCGAGAGATAGAATTCGGAGGGGGCACTGCCAGGGGCAGCTCTAGAGGCCGCGAGTCGGCAGCCCAGGGCAGGGCTTGGCAAACTTCCTTTTAGTGTGGTGGGGAGGGGGACCTGAATCAACCTTAGTTGGGGGGGGGA
>CM053595.1:211051962-211227320 GCA_028646575.1 Pseudocheirus occidentalis | reverse complement strand
CATCGAGGGATGGAGGTCTGTGTCACCGCTGCTGCTGCTGCACCTCAGCCCCATGCCCAGGGGCCTTGAATTAAAGGTACTGCAAGAAATCCCCCCCTTCCTTTCCAATTTCCATCCTTTACCTTCATTCTCCCTAGCCCCTGCCCCCAGTCCCCAACCCTTGCTTCCCTCCCACTTCTTTTGAGAGAGAGATGTACTCCCTCGACCTTCCTCTTTCCCTCCTGCCACCACCCTGGCTCCCAGTTATCCCTCTCACTGCCCTCTGGGTGTCAGCCTCTCCCAGCCCCAGTGGAGGCTTCCTGGTTCCATTACAGTGATGGTTTTCAGGAAAGGGAAAGAGGTGGTGTGAAGAGGACCTTGGGGTGGGGTGGCAGAAAGGATTAATCCCAGGCTGCTGATGATAGAAGGCTGTCTGGTTCTTATTTCCACATATATGCTAGGATATGTGCATGTGGGTGGGTTATTTTTTTGTTGTTTTTTTTTTTTCAGGGCTGAGGTAGAAGCAGGAAACTGGGGAAGAAGGAGATATGTCCTCCCCGGCTCCTAGGCAGAAGGCCACCTATTCCTTATAGGCCTCCCACTGTCACGAATATAAGCTCTGATTCAGAGTGCAGCAAGGGCAGAATTGAGTGAAAAATAAAGATACTGTATTGCCCATTCCCAGGGTTCTCTATACCTTTCCTAAAGGTTATATCCCTTTTCCAGGGGCTTCATCTGTTCTCCTAACCTTTTTTTCCTGTTTATATAGATCAGATTTTTCTTCTCTTTCCCCAGGTTTCCTTCTATACATCTTCACACACTCCTCTACCTTCCCTCACCCCAGGATTATATCCACCCTCACAGGCTACCCAGTTCTCCCCATTTCATTCATCTGACTCTTTCCCCCACTTGACTCCTCCCCTCTCTTATTATATACACCTTGTCCCCTTATAATGGCTCCAGACTTATCCCCTTCTTCTTCTCTTCTCTACCAGACCCTTGAGAAGAGGAAACATTTTCCCTGGATGCCTGGGACTAGATACCCTGATATTTGCCATAAAAGTGCCCCAAGACCCCATCCTCAGATCCTGGGTTTCCTGGACAACCACTGCTACCATCTACTGTGGGCAGCAGTTACTAAGGCAACAGTGGGGGATGTTGAGGTAGACAAGTGAGGGCGGGATAAGAAAGAGGAAGTTTGGAAATCTGGCATGAGGCCTTGGAGATCTGAGCTCCTGTGTGCTCACGTTCACCCTTGGCAGGTGGGAGAAAGGATGGGTACAGAGGATTCTTCAGTTATGCCTCAGTCTCCCCAGGCTTTTTTTTCTCTGAGCCTGTGGTAGTAACCCATGAATTTTTTATAGTGTCTGAAAGGGACAAGGATTCTTGTGGCCTGGCACTGTCAGATATGTGCCTGGTTTGGGTTTGGTTTCGGGTGTTTTTTTGTGGGTTTTTTTTGAGATCACCTGATTCTCTGTGTATATACAGGGAGGTGAGGAAAGGAAAAAGAAGCCCTGATAAGTAATAGGGCCTTTCCCAATCATTTTACTTCAGCTCTCAGGTGTAGGTAGGGGGTTTCAACTGGGTGGGTAGGGCTGCCTAGGACTCCAAGAACCCTGAGACCTTTATTTTCCCTTAACTCCTGACCCCCTGGGTACGCCACTATAATATCTCTAGCCTTCTCTTCCTTTACCCCATCTCCACCATTGCCCCCAGACCATGCATGCGCTGTAGCATGTATGGCTGTACCTGAGAGGGCTGTGTCTCAGCAGTGCTGCCCACCCCAGAGACGCTTTCCTGCTGCTTGTAGGGGTGGAGTGGGAGAGAGACTTTCCAGGTGTTTGGGGGAGAAAGCCACTTGCTCTTTCCCTCAGGCTTATCTGGGGCTGAGGTGTTCCTGGGATCACTGGACAGGCCTAGTCTAGGGTTTAAGTTGTTCATTTCTTTGTAAGGATACCGTGTGTGTGTGTGTGTGTGTGTGTGTGTGTGTGTGTGTGTGTGTGTGTGTGTTAAAAGGAAAAATCAACAGTCAGATGGATGGACTTTCGGCTGTGGGAATTCTGCTTTGTCATGATGCTGAGCTAATTCTCCTCTTGTTCTGAAATGGTTAGAGCCAGGAGCAGAGCAGGGGTGGAAGCAAGCTCAGCTCAGGCATAAACTCCAATGGAGAGTGCACACGCACACATACACAACACACACACACACACACACACACACACAGTCCCTCCCTCCCTTCCTCACTGCTCAGGCCCAGACACATGCTATCAGCTGGGGGTGGGGAAGCTTGGAGGGTGTGTATGGAGGAAACCAGCCAGCCAACCAGCCAGCCAGCTGCCCTGCCTGACAGTCAGATACCGGCTCCCCAGCATCAGGGGACCAATTCAAACCCAGAGATCATCCCGACAGGCTAGGAGGAACCAGGGAACATGGGTGAGAGGGGGCTGGGGGCATGGAAAAGATATAAGCCTGCTTAGCAAAGGCTAGCCACCCCCTCTCCTAACTCCTACTCAAACACCCACCCCCAATCTGGCTTTTTTCCTGTTATTTTTTTTTTTATTTTTATTCTGGAAAAGCCAGTGCCCATTTCCTAGGAGAGACAACCATTACCTAGGTGGATGAGTAAAGGGAAGCCAGTGGATTTGTGTTTGATCTCCCCCCATCCCTCCCCTCGATCTACACCCAGGACACAAGGCTATCCGGGGCCCTGGAGCTTCTCAGAAGGAGGTAGGTAGTATATTTCCCTTCTCTCACCCACAGTGGGACAACTCTAGCTAGGCAGCAAGAACCATTCATGTGTGTGTGTTTAGGGAGGGAGATGGTCTTAAGAATCCCCCTCCTCCCCAGTGGACTGACTTGAGATGAGGGAATGGGAGAGTGGTTAGTTGTCTTGGCATGGTAATCACCTCTTATTTTGGAGGAAGGATTTCTGGATGGGCCCATTCCTTGGAATAAGCTGAATTGTGTCTGGATTTGGCCACTTGACTGAGAAAGAAGGGCTGCTCTTGGAGGGGAACCTAGGGCTGTGTGATCTCTGTCCTGATCACAGAGGATCTGTCCCACCCACCTGGACAGAACTAATGTGCTTGCTCTGTCTTGCCTTCTTTCAGGAGCCGGTGGGGTCATTGGGGTATGGGAATGGATGAAAAGTCTCAGCATCTTTGTGAATAATCTGAAACTCAACATCCTCCCTTCCCCCAGGGACATCCCAGTTACATAGCAGCCTATAGTTTGGTGTTGTTGCTGTGGGTTTGGCATTTCCATTCACAAAGGTAAGGGGACTGCGCCAGCCCCCATCTTATCCTCAGCTGTTCCCGGCCACTCGTAAAGAGTTAACTCACCTCTGTGCTGGGCCAGCGCTGGTTGAGGAATGAGGTTTTTAGAAGGGTGAGGCTTCAGGCCCTGACCCTGTGGCTACTTGTTACATAGAAAAGACTGAAGTACATTAAGAGGGTGGGGGCTAAACAAACGCTTAGGCCCAGGAAGGTCCCCAGGGCACCTCAGCCCTACCCTGTCCTTTCTCTCACCCCCTTCTTCATATGCTCCTCCTCCCCAAGTCCTGCCCAGTAGACATGGGATCAGTTCCCTGTCTCTTATCCCCCGTTCATTGTTGACTTGGGAATATCTGGAGAGCTGGGAAAGGGGATGCAGGAGCAAAGGGAGCTTTGTGTACTGGAGGAATAGAGGAGCTCAAACAATCAACACTTATTAAATGCCTACTGTATACCAGGCACTGGAGAACTCTGAGAGAGGAGGTACATGAGAGGGTGTGTGTGTCTATGTGTATCTGTGTGTTTGAGGACAAATGTAAGCGCATGGTATAAATGGCTGAGTGGGTGGGTGGGTGCTGGTGGGAGTGGGCATCATCTGAAGAGTGTGTGGGTGAATGCCTGTGGTACGGTTATGCATCACAATGCATCCCTGTGTGGTGTGTTATGCAACAGCTTGTAAGTCTTTGCATTGGCGTCAGCATCTCAAGCAGGCAGGCAGGCAGGCATTAAGGGCCTTCTATGCACCAGGCATTAGGCTAAGTGCCAGGAATACAGAGAACCGTAAACATCAACCCTACCTTCAAGAAGCTTACATTCTGATGGGGTAGACAGCAAGTGAATAGCCATGTGCATGGAAGAGATACAGAGAGTAGATGGGCTATCATTTCAGAGGGAAGGAACTAACATGCCTGTCATACTTACTTCACGTATGCAGATACACCAACACACGTATAACATGTGCAATTATGTGTATTGCGTACTTGTGTCTGTATGTTTTAAAGCCAGGATGGTTTTAAAGCTCTTCTTTCTAGCTCCATGCCAGGGATGCCCCCTGGCAGATGGATTTAGGGCATGGGGGGATCATCCCCATCACATCCTGGGCTCCTCCCTCTCCCACAGTAATAATCAGTGCAGCTTGGATAAGTGACACTATTACCAGCCAGTAGTGCCAGCTATAAATAGGAGCTGGAGAGAGAGCATGGGCACCCGAGAAGCTGAGCACTACACAGAGCAGGGGAGGGGCAGTGAGGACATATTGGAGAGAAGAGGCCTCTTCAGGGACAGGATATGGCACCCCTAACTTTGATCATGGTCAGACTCAAGTGTAAAGAGTATCCCATAGATTCAGAGAGGACAGAGGTCACCTTGGCTGCTTCTTGCATTTCCCTCTCTTCCCCACCTACCGCCATCCTGCTGGAGACCTTCTGACTAAAACCCCAGAGCAGCTGGCTGCTAGGTGAAGGTCTAGGCATCCGGGCCTGGAAATGCCCACAGCATCTGGCCACTCCTCTCTTCTCACAAACTAGAGCTAGAATGGCCTGTTGGACGCGGTATGTCTGTGTTGGGCCCAGAACAGCCCCCAAGCCGGCAGATGGAGGTGATGGGGACTTTATGGGAAAGAGAGAAGAATGAGGAGGAAGGAAACAGCTGTGACTCTTTCCCCAAAACGAGGAAAAAACAACAAACTTGATGAAAGCCGGAGACTGGGGCTCAGTTCCGCCCCGGTGACATTTCTGGTGACAGGCAACAGAGTACATACAGGGCACTGGTCAGCTACACCTCTCCCCAAGCACACCATGAGAGTGCCGCTTAGACCATGCCCTCCCCCACCAGCCCAGGGTGCCATTTTGGAAACTTGTGACCTAGCTGGAGTCAGTCTTTATTTCAGGCATCCAACTGTTGCCACAGTAACTAGAGGAAGAAAGAGCATGGGAGAGGGTGAAAGGGAAACAGGGAGAAAATATGGCAAAAGAAAGGGAAGGAAAAACGGGGGAGGAGGGGAGAGAGAGAGAAGCGAGAGAAAGAGGAAGATGAGAGAGAGATGGAACAATAAGACCTTGGGAAAACTAGACCAGAATGCCTTGGGGCAGAGCTGCTCCTAACTAACCTCCACACTCCTGCTCCTGCCAGTGTGGACCAGCTCCTCATTTCTTGATTGCCAATGTGGACTGATTTCATATCTAGCCTCAACTTGCTGACACTGCAAGGGACCAGGAGGGTGTGGTGTGCATATGTGTGTGTATCTCCCCTGAGTTTCTTTCTGGATATGCTGCTCCAATATACCCCTGGGAGGCAGAAGGCTGGGTCATGGAGGACTTGGCTGAAGGTGTTCCTGTACGTGGAGGAAAGTTAAACTAGGTGACAATAATAACTACAGTATACACACACACACACACACACACACACATATATACACATACATATATATGTATATATGCACATACATCTACCATATAGTAATATACTCTATTATATATAGTATATAGGTATGTATGTGTGTATGTACATATGTGTGTATATTTATCTATATATATAATATTGCACATTCTTCACAACAGTTGGGGGAAGGGGGAAGGTTTAGTATACATATCATTATCATCAAAATTATTGAACAGATTAGGAAGTTATCAATCATTCAATAAGCATTTGTTAAATGCCTGTTCTGTTCCTGGCACTGTATAGGCTGGAGCTATACATACAAAGGAGGAAGTCCTTGCCTTCAATGGGTTTACATTCTCCTAGGGAATGGGAGCTTAAGTTACTCAAACAGGGTCACACGGCTAAGTGCTGGGACCTGGAATCAGGTCACCTGACTCTAAGACCACAATTCTTTCCATTACACCTTTCTCTAAGGTCCCTAACAACTCTAAAATTCTTGTACTTGTGTTCAAGTTGACCTTTTGCCTGTTGTCATCCCAGAGCCCCTGATTTGGGCCTGTTCACTCCATAATACTTAGCCCCCCCCATCCTACGGTGAGAAGTCTGACTTGAGTGGCTGGGAGGGAAGAAACCTGGGAGGCCCATGTGGGTGGGTCTTATCAAGGCAGTGTGGAGGCCTTGGAGGCTCTGGTTGCCATAGAGATGGGTGGGTGGCTGGAGGTAGCACTTGGCTGGTGTCTCAGATAAGGAGGGAGGAGCAGAAATGAGGGTGAAGGCTGGAGGAGGAAGACCAAGTATGTGTCTGAGCTGGAGAGAGAAGCCTGGGACAGGAGAGAGAATAAAGGGTTCAGGAGAGGTCCTTTCTAGCATCTGGTCCCCTTTCCTCCCGGCTTTCCTCCATCTCTTCCTTCTATGCCTCCCTTCCTGCCTGAAGCTTGCCCTCCAGATCCCTCGGTCTCCTGGCCTTCTTGTCCACTGGTCATACTGGGTCTTTAGAGAGAAAGGGAGTATGTATGTAGGGGGTGTGGGGAAGGGCATCTATGCTGATGGAGGTTATGTTAATTCATGAGATACCTACTGTAAGGGTGAAATATGCACATGCATGTGCAAGCAGGGCCAGTGTCCAAATCAGGCAAATCAGCAGGAATGCGACAGTGTTGAATAATAAGTCAAATGCTACACTCATGAGTCAAGAAGAACTGGTTTTGAACCTCACCTCAAACACCAGCTGTGTGACCTTGGGCAAGTCATTTAACCTCTGAGCCTTAGCATCAGCTATAAAATGAGGATTATGAGACTTGTAGTAGCTACCTCACATTTGTAAAGCACTTGGTAAACTTTAAATGGGTAGCTGGGTCACTAAATTTCTTTCTGAGCCTCAGTTCCTCATCAGTAAAATGGGGATGATGATGCTATCTACATTATCCACCTCGTGGAGAAAGTTGTAAAGTTGTAAAGATCAAATGAACTTTGTAAATGTCCAAAGTCAGTCAACTGTTATTAATTCATGAGACCCTGAAATTATTTGGAGAAAGGAGGTGACGGTGCACATGTCCTGTGTATAAACAAGGCTGACCTGATACTGTGGTCCCAGCTGCTTACGTGCTATAGTATGAGCAGTGCTAGGAAGGTTCCCCCTCCAGCACCTCCCTCACAAATGCCAGGAGTCCTTAAAATAAGCTATTCCTTTGGGTTACGACCTGTCATATTCTCAATGTGCTGTTCAATCATGACTGGAGATCTACAAGAACTTTTTTAGGTGTCCGTGAGGTCAAAACTATTTTTATAATACTAAGATGTTTTAGTTCTAATATGATAATTATCAATAGATATCACATATAAACTAAAGCTTTCTTAAGGGAAAGCTTCTCAGTATTCAAGAACGCAAAGGGGTACTGAAACCAGAAAGATTGAGAACTTAGTCCTAGGCTTTTTGTAGTCCCCAATTAAAATGCTAATATTCCTGAAAGGGTAATTCATTAGCCCATTATCAACCACTAGCACCTTAATTAAGGGGGATAATTAATCCAATTACCTTCTCCACAGAAGGATTTGTTAAAGTCCTTCAAACTAATCACCCGAATTCCTGAGTTGGAAGGGACGTCTACTCTACCCATACTGAAAAATAATTCCCCCTCTAAAATGGACATTTACATAATGCTATTAGCAGATTTCCCCTACATTATCTCATATGATATTTACAACCACCCAGGGGGTTCTGCATTTCATTGAGGCAGAAACTGAGGGTGGAAAAGTTAGGTTATTTGTCCAGTCACATAGCTAGTGAGCATCGAAGAGAAATTTAAACTTAAGTCTTTTCTGGCTCCAAGTGGATAAAGTTCAGGGCCTGGAGTCAGAAAGATCTGAGTTTAAATGCGGCCTCAGACCCATACTATCTGTGTGACCCTGGGTAAGTCACTTAACCCTGTTTGCCTCAGTTTCCTCATCTGTTAAATGAGCTGGAGAAAGGCAAACCTCTCCAGTGTCTTTACCAAGAAAACCTCCAATGGGGTCATGAAGAGTCGGACATGATTTTAAAAACAGCCAAACAGCAACAAAACGACATTGTAGACATGATGTGGTGAGGGCAGAACATGGTGGGACTGATTATCAGCTCCTTGTTCCTGGAAGCTTTACCAAATCAGCTTTTGGGGGCGGCTGTATCACACTTTTCATTCATTTTGAGTTTTCAAGATCTTTTTCAAACAAACTGTTAAATCAACCATTCCTTCCCTCATGTCTATGTGAAGTCTAGTTCTTGAACCCAAGTACGAGGTATGACGTTGTATTCTATAATTTCATCTTATTAGAGTCAGTCTCCTGCATTAAGATCTGTTTGTGTCCTGCTCCTGTCATTTAGCATGTTCGTGGTCTCTCATCCCTTGGTGTCACCTTTGGATTTGCTCAAGATGCCATCTATATCTTTGCCTAAGTTACTGAGAAAAATGTTAACTCGAACAAGACCAAACACAGAACCCTGCGGCGCTCCATGGGAGAGAACCCTTTTTCCAAGTTGACAAGGAACCCTGAATTAAGAAGTTAATTTATGCCTTAATACTCATTAATCTAAATTTAATGTCTCCTCCTTCCCTGAGACTTTGGTGTACAGTTGGACAGGGTAGTATGCTGAAAAGAACAGTTGATGCAAATTCGGAACACCTGGGTTCAAATTCAGATTCTGCCACTTTCTACCATAGGAGTTTGAGAAAATCACTTTGCTTTTCTGGCCCTTAGTTTTCTGATTTATAAAGGGAAGGTGGTTGGGCTAGAGGACCTCTGAGGGCCTTTTAGCTCTAAATCTGGGTTCTGATGATGATCCTTTGAGATTATGGGGCCTTCCAGGAATTAGGATACAGCACAGGGTTATTTGTATGAGCATAAGGGGGAAGTGATAAGTGGGAAGGAGGGGTTGGATGGGACCACACAGAGCACATTGTTCTAGATGAGGGAGGTCATGGGTAGCTGAGGAGCAGTTCCACACATGATGAAGAAGAGAGCAGAAGAGAAAGAGCCATGAAGAAGGAGAAAGAGGCGGACAGAAAGATAGAGACAGAGAGAGGAGAGAAGGACACACAGAGAGAAGGAAAGGGATGGTGAGAGGGTAGGAACGACATTTTTCCTACTTCCTAATTTTGCCTTAAATTGAAACTTTGTGAGCATGTTTCCATATGAATATGGGAATGAGAGTTTAAATGAAGGAAGGGGTAAGGACCAGTAGAAAGATCATAGATTTGGATGTAGAAGGGGCCACCAAGTCAACTGAGATTCAGGGAGGCTAAGTGATTTATGTGAGGTCACATTGGTATTAAGGGGCAAAGCTGAGATTTCAACCTAAGTCTAGTGTTCTTTCCAGCATTCTAACGTAGATCTTCCGTCCCAAACCTCAGTTTCTCAGCTGGAAGCATTTAGCACAGCCTAAAACCTGAGAGTCACAAGAGTTTGGGTTTAGGCTAAGTGCTGGAATGTCCTTGGCACTGTGAGAATCCTTCTCCTGAGGTGGTAATTGATTACAGGCTAGACGTGGGCTGGGGGTAAAGAGGTGCTCATGTTTCTAAACTGTCCGACAGGGATGATGCTGGCTGGAGTAAAAATGTACTGTCAGGAGGATTTAGAAGAGGTCTCACAATTCATAACCTGAGCTGGAGAATGTCTTCTCTGCCCTTATCTACTTATTCTATTCCCCAAGACATCTACTCCAAACCTTCTCTTTCATCCCCAACAGGTGATGTGACCTCCTACCTCAATGAGACTATAAAGCTATTCCATGTGAGCTTCCTCAGCTTCCTTACTTCATTTAGCAAACCTTTTCAACATCCTCAGTCACCCTCTCTGGACTCCTTTCTTCTATCCCATCACTTTAGTGAAAATGTTTTCTTGGAGGTCACCAATGACCTCCAACAGATTTCCCATCTTTAGGACCTTGGGCCATCACCTCCAGTCACCTAATCCAGATACTGTTTCTCAGTATTCATTTTTCTCTATTGTTTTTGAAACTTTATTACCCCTCTTCCAGCTAGATGCTTCTTCCTTCCTCAACTTCAAAAACATCATGTTCTCACCAATTTTCTTGACTTTTCTAGCCTTAGTAGGAGTGGTCCTCACAAGTCTTATCTTAGGCCCTCATCTCTTCTCTATGAGATAATATTTGGAAAGTGCTTAGTGTTTGACATATAGCAGGCACTTAACACATGCTCCTTCCCTCTTTGCACAGACTTCCTTTGTGGTTTAATCACTCTCATGAGGCATTAGCTCCCAGGGATGCAGATGGCCCCCAAATCTAGAACTCCAATTTGGGCTCTAGATTCAGGTTTCTATTCATCTCTGCCCAGCTGTCCACACTGGCATTTCAGACTCAACACAGGTATT
This sequence comes from Pseudocheirus occidentalis, assembly GCA_028646575.1. Taxonomy (NCBI): domain Eukaryota; kingdom Metazoa; phylum Chordata; class Mammalia; order Diprotodontia; family Pseudocheiridae; genus Pseudocheirus; species Pseudocheirus occidentalis. Next base: position 211,216,827 of record CM053595.1, on the reverse strand, counting down.
TGGGACTGAGCTCTCAGTCTCTGTCCTTGGATCTATCCCCCTTCTGTATTTCACCGTGTCTCTTATACCTAGCCTTGGCCTAATGAGGCCACTGGATGACATGGTGACTAGAGTGTCTGACTTGGAGTCAGAAAGACCCGAGTTGGAATCTTGTCTTGGAGAATTTCCAGATGGAAGACGCCAGCACATCACTTTAACCTCTGAGCCTTAAACCTGCACAAAGACCTTTGGAATACCCTGTAGGTGTACGGCACTTTGCAAACCTTAAGGTGCTATGTCAATGCTAGGTGTCATTAGCTTTAACTCTTTCTCCCTTGACTCTCATATACAGTCATTTACTAGGTCTTATTGCTGCAACATGTTTCAGTCTGTTCCCTTCTTTCTATTCCCGCTGCCATTACTGTACTGCAGACCTTTATAAGTACCCATCTGCGGTAGGAATGGACTCTTGGAATAACTCCCTACCAGGTCGTCTTACCTCCCTTTTCTCCCCATTTCAACCCAAACCAAATACTAGAATAATCTTTCTTATGCTTTGTAGCCCCTATTGCCTAGCAGATAAAGTTCAAAACTCTGCCTGACATGCAAGGCATGCTGTGACATCATGATGATCATGATGACGATGATGATGATGATAGCTAAAATTCATATGGGGCAGCTAGATGGTGCAGTGGATGCAGTGCTAGGGGCCTGGAGTCAGGAAAATCTGAGTTCAAATCCATACTCAGACATTTACAAGCTGTGTTATCCTGGACAAATCACTTAACCCTGTTTGTCTCAATTTCCTCATCTGTCAAATGAGCTAGAGAAGGAAATGGCAAACCACTCCAGTGTCTTTGCCGAGAAAACCCCAACGAAGAATCAGAAACAATTGAACAACAACATTCATATAAAGCTTACTATGTTCCAAGCACTAAGCTCAGCTTTCTCTCAAGGTAGGTGCTATTATCCCCATTTCACAGATGAGGACACTGGGGCAAACAGAATTTAGGGACTTGCCTAAGGGCATACAGCTAGTAAAAGTCTGAAGCTGAATTTGAACTCAGATCTTCCTGGCTCTAGGCCTAGCACTATCCACTCCAGATTAGAGCCAGTGGTGGGGAACCTTGCTGCCCTGAGCATGGTCTTCTAGGTCTTTGGGTGTGGTCTTTTGACTGGATACAAGTTTTACAGAACATATTCTTTTTTATTAAGGAGATTTGTTCTGTGAAGTTTGAATTCAGTCAAAGGCTGCACTTGAGGACCTAGAGGACCAGACACATGTGGCCTTGAGGCTATAGGTTCCCCTGGACTCATTCTCTAAAGATTCTCTCTTCTCTCAGCACCCAGCTCCCTAGTGCTCTGGCCACAGTAGGTAGGTGATAAATCTTTGTTATCTCATGCAAATAAGCTGACAGTGGCTCCCTTTCTTTGCATTTACACTCTCTGTCATGCTCTGCAGTGACCCTCAGATTGAGAATATGCCCAAGGAGAGAGTCTCATGCCTGTGTTTCTGCTTGCCCATCTGGGGCTGTGGAGGTAAGCAGGCTGAGAGTCAAGTGGTTGGCAATTGGCCAGCAACAAGGAGAGAATCTTCAGAGTCAACTGCCTGCTGACTGTCTGATGCTCCTGACTGTGAGACCTTTCTTTTCTCCTAGCTTCGACAGAGGTCTTGGCCCTTTGACCCTGGCACAGCAGGAGCCAGAGCTCAGAATGGAGTCCTTCCAAGGACCCCTAGCTATTCTTCTGTCTCCAATCCAGATCTTCTTTCAGTAAGTCCCACAGAGAAGAGAAACAGTTTCCCCATGGGAAGCCTGATGAAAGTCCAGTCAATTTAGTAGGTATTTATACATGCCTAACACCTTCTTAGGCCCTATAGAGGATGAAGAAGACCTAATTGTCTTTTTTTTCTCCAGGAGTTTCATAACCTGATTAGGAAGACAAGTTATTTACATGTATAATTTTGTTGTGGGGTATGGTCTGCAAGTGCTTTTGTCTTTCAGAAAAAATAAGAATTGGAGTATTTTGGGAAAGCTTCAGGAAGGAGGCAGGACCTTGACCTAGGCCTTAATGGATGGGTAATATTTGGATGGTCAGAGATAAGGGAGGTAAGATGGACAAAGAAAGATATATAGGTAGAAACGAGCAGGACTTTTTGAGGGAAACCAAAATGGGAGTGGCCTGATAGGAACATAATAGTGGAAGGAAAGGTTGTTAACACATCATAGTATTTCTTCCCTCGTGATCATCTGTATCAAGGGATGGATATAGAAAAGGCTTCATGAGCAGAACTGTGGGTGAGAATGTTCCCCACTTACCCATGTACCTCCCGTAGTTCCTAGCCCCTTTTCGTTGGCTTTATCCAGTTATGTTGTACCGGCAAGTGATCTTAACACCATCTTTAATCAATCAAGTACATAGGCAGGATGCTGATAATCTGGAAAGTGCCCAGAGGAGAAGTGGAATGGTCAAAGGTCTTGAGTATATGTCATGTGCATTAGCTAAAAGAATTGTGGGTACCTTTAACCTGGAGAAGACTCAATGAAACAGATAGCCATGATTAAGTATTCTAAGCGCTGCCTTATGGAGAAAGGATTAACCTTGTCCTTTATGGCCCAAAAAGACAGAATCAGTAGAAAGGGTTGGAAATTATGAGGTGGAAAATTTAGGAAAACTTCCTAACAAATAGAGTTTTGGAAGGGGTCATCTTGGGAGGTGATAGGTTTCCCCTCTTGGAGGTCTTACCGTTTACTGGGTATGTTATAGTGGGGTTTCCTTTAACGTCTGTGTTGGGGTCCCTTCCAACCCCTATATTCTGTGATTCTGAATCTACTCTTGCCCAGGACTTGTGCACTTATGGGGATAAAGATGTCAAGACGCAGTTTCTGCCTTCAATGAACATAACATAATAATAGATAACATCAATTTATGTAAATATATGCGTTTGTGTATACATATATAGTACTTTATGGTTTAGAAAGCACTCGCTGTGGAATCATGGATGGAAAGCTAGTTCTGTGTTTCCTAATGATACCTATTTAATAGCATCTATATAATAGCATCTTAAAACCTACAAAGCACCTTAGCAAGAGCCTCTAGTTAGGTGATCATGGACAATTCACCTAATTTCTCTAAGCCTCAGTTTTCTTCATCTATAAAATGGTATAAAATAATACCTACATTTACAGGGTTGTTATGAAATTCAAATGAGACGTCCACAAAGGACTTTGCAAACTTTAAACACTCTCTAAATGTCAGTTGTGCTGTGATTTGTAACCCCCATCCCCGCAATGTGGTCTGTGTCATAGGTAGGGCTGATATTCTCATTCCCATTTTACTAATAAGGAAACTGAGGATGAGCCAGATGAAGTGAAATGATGACCAGTTTTCTCCTCCCCACATTCAAGTACTTCATAGAATCCCAGAATCTCAGGGCAAAAAGCACAGAGTCAGGGTGGCTAGGTGGCACAGTGAATAGAGCACCAGCCCTAGAGTCAGGAGAACCTGAGTTCAAATGTGGCCTCAGACACTTAACACTTACTACACATGTGATCTTGGGCAAATCACTTAACCCCAACTGCCCTACCTTACCCCCTCCAAAAAACCAAAAAAAAAAAAAAAGCACAGAGACCACTTAGGGGTGGGGAACCTTCGGCCTTGAGGCCACATGTAGCCCTCTAGGTCCTCAAATGTAGCCCTTTACCTACAGTCCCTTGCAGACTATAGCTAATTCCTACCTGAATGAGTGATTTTTTTGATAGGATCTTACAAGTTAGAGCTGGAAGGCACCTTAAATATCTACTCCAGCCCCAACTTACTTCACAGGTAAAGAAAGCAATTCCCAAAAGCAATTCCCGAGGTTACAAAGGTGTTAAGTATGTAGTAGAACCAGGACTTAAGCCTGGGTTTTCTGACTGCAAGGCCCTCTGCTTTTCCAGGGTTATAGCTGCTCCTCTATCTGATTGAAGACTAGCTTTTATGTAGCAATTAAAAAGCCAGGCAAGACAACATATGATTAAGTGCTAAGTGGTGTGGTATTGCCGATAAGTGCAATTGTAATTCCGGGAAGGGAGATATTGATGTGGGATCATCTGGTTAGGCTTTGGAGGACCTGGGAGTTGGATTCACCCTTGAAGATTTATGAAGCACATAAACGAATAAAGGAGACATTCTGGACCCTGTCTTCTTTGGATTCAGGCTGATATGAACCTTTTTCCTTCCTTCCTTCTCAGTCCTGGTTAAACAGGAAAAAATGATGACCAGTTCTCTCCTCCCCACATTTGAGTACTTCATAGAATCCCAGAACCTCAGGGCTAAAAGAGAGCACAGGGGCCACTTAGTCAGGCGTGGGGAGCCTGCGGCACACGTAGCCCTCTAGGTCCTCAGGTACAGCCCTTTGCCTGGATTCAAAGAGCCACACTTGAGGACCTACAGGGCCATATGTGACCTCTGGGCTGCAGGTTCCCCACCCCTGGCAGAATATACCTAATTCCTACCTGAATGAGGTATTAGGAATTAGGCATACCCTGCCTTTGCTTGAATACCTCTACTGACGGATTTCTACCAAGGATAGCCCATTCCACTTTGGGATAGTCCTGAGGATTAGAAGTTTGTAGCATCCATAAATCTCCCTTAAATAACTCATTGCTCCCAGTTCTGCCCTGTGGGTCCACAAAGAACAAATCAAATGTATCTTGTGCCTCTCAGTCTTTCAGATACTTAAATAACACCATCACTTGCCCCCTCCTCTTCCTCCCTCAAGTGGTCTCTTTTCTAACCTAAAAATCCCCTCCTTCCACCAGCCCTCAAATGGAATGCCCTCAAGACCTTTCACTGTCCTGGTTGCCTTCCTCCAAACGTGGTCTGGCTTCCCAATGACTTCCCTAAAATGCGGTCTCCAGAACTGAGAGAGCCATCATATCCAGGCAAGGGATGTGGCCTTGAAGCTGCAGGTTCCCCACCCCTGACTAAGTGGCCTCTGTGTTCTCTTTTAGCCCTGAGATTCTGGGATTCTATGAAGTACTCAAATGTGGGGAGGAGAGAATTGGTCACTATTTTTTCCTGTTTAACCAGGACTGAGAAGGAAGGAAGGAAAAAGGTTCATATCAGCCTGAATCCAAAGAAGACAGGGTCCAGAATGCCTGCTTTACTCATTGTTTACGTGCTTCATAAATCTTCAAGGTTCAGTCCAGCTCCCATACAGTGCCAGTATGGCTTGATGGGGCAGGCAGTGCAGTGGGAACACTACCTCCCTTGCCTGGATATGATGGCTCTCTTAATGGAGTCTAACATCAGATTAGTTTTATTGGTTGCTAAGTCACCCTGTTAACTCCTGCAGAGCCTTTGGTCTCTATAAATCCCAGGTCCTTTTCAGAGACCTGCAGTCTGGCCACCCTTCCCCCATCCTGAGCTTGTGAAGTTCATTTTTGAGCTTCCTCCCTGGTCTGAGTGGCCTCTGTGGGCACTGCTGATGTTCCACTGGGTCATTCCCTTCCTTGGCACTTAGTAGCAATCTAGGAAATAGGAAGCAAAGGGGGAGGGGTTCTTGGCAGAAAGGGGTGCTCAGGGGATTGAGGTTAGCAAGAGGAGAGACTTAACAACCAGGATATCTTAGAGAGAGGGTGCTTTAGATATGCAGTCGGAGAGCGCTGGGTTCAGGAGCTATTGAGAAAAGGGCGATAATGGATCCTAGGGGGGCAGTGGGTTAAGCACCTATTGGGAGACTGGGGGCAGGTACCTCAGGGGGAGTAAGATGGTGAGGCCAGGAAGCAGGACCTATACTCTGGTAGTCATTTCCTCTCCGGACAGAGAACAATGGCTCAAAACAAGTGCAATACCCCACCCCCTACTACCACCCTTTCCCACCCCTCCCCCCCATGTACACTTTCTCTTGGGGTGAGCCAATGGAAAGGTTGAATCAATGAAGCCCCTGGCTCTGCTCTGCCGGGAGCTCAGGACCTTCCTTCCCTTCCTCTGGAGCCAGTCCTAGACTCACCTAGACTCCAGGAGAACTCTGGCTAGGGACATCCGGTGTAGTGACAGCCTGCCTCCGCCTTCCCTTTCCCGTCCATTCCCATGATTTTGCAGATTCTCCCACAGAGGAGGTCTTACAGACCCCCCCACCCCCACCCCAGCCCACAAGGGATGTGGAGCTCCTGGCTTTGCTGGTATGTGCTTTCTACCTCCTGCCTGGCTGAGCTCCACTGAACTCTGAACTCTGGGGCTGCTGGGGCAGAGACGATTGACATGCATTTTATTCTCTCTCCTCCTCGCCTTGTTCCCCCTCCTCACTTCCCCAGGCCTCTGTGCGTGATCCTGTCCTCGAGATCCAGCTGCATGGAAAGGCTGCAGAAGGTAGGTAGCAGGCTGGGCACTCCATCATGCCCTGTCCCCACTCCCAGGGAAAGGGAGAGACGAGTGAGGGAGGAGTATATTGGGGGAAGGAAGGGGAGAGGATCAGGACCAGAGTTTCGCCGGCCTCCCAGTCTCACCAGTTTGACAATCGTGCCACCTGGTGGTTGTTCGCGCCATAATGGCCTAATTCCAACGCTATCGCCTACATTTTTTAGAGGATAGAATGGGGTGGGGGAGTGTTTTGAGTAGAAGGTGACCCTCTCCTGTTCCAGTTCGTTCACCTACAGCTCCCCTCATCCGCACCCTTTCCCCCGACCTCTGTTCACCCGTGTCTCCCACTTCCCAGCAACCGCTCACCTCCCCTGGGAGCGTGAGCTCCTCTCGAGACTCCAGTGTGCCTGGCTCTCCCTCCAGCATCGTGGTGAGTACCCAGCCCCCAGCCCTGGTCCTCAGTCCCAACTAGGCGTGTGTCTGGGTGGGGTTGGCTGAGGGGGCAAAAGGTAGGTTAGGGTCCCAAGGAGTTTCCAGCCAAGCTGAGGTCTGAGCCTCTCTGGGATCAGGAAGCTCAGGCACAGTTGGTGTGGGCTGCTATGTCTGTCTCCAGGTGAGGGCACCCAGGTATCCTGGGTAACAAGTCTGCTCCTGTCTTGTCTCTCTCTTCAGGCCAAGATGGATAATCAGGTGCTAGGCTACAAGGACCTGGCGGCTATTCCCAAGGACAAGGCCATCCTGGACATTGAACGGCCAGACTTGATGATCTATGAACCACACTTTACATACTCCCTCCTGGACCATGTGGAGCTGCCTCGAAGCAGAGAGGTGTGTGTGTGCGTGTGTGCGTGTGTGTGTGCATGTGTATGTGTATGCGTGTGTGCATGTGTGTGTGCATGTGTGCATGTGCGTGTGTGCGTGTGCATGTGTGTATGTGCACGCGCACGCACACACACATGCACTTTCTCTTTTGGGGGGAAAGAAAAACAAGTAATAGTCTTCATATAGCACTCCCAGTCTTGTAAATCATTCTGCATTTATCTAATTAGATCCTACAACAACCTGAGGTATGTGCTATCCCCATTTTACAGATGAGAAAACTGAGGCTGAAAAGCTAAGTGACTTGCCTAGAGTCAGACAGCTAGTAAGTGTTTGAGGTCAAATTTGAACTCAGCTCTTCCTGGCTCAAAACCCAGCATTTTACCCACTTTGCCACCTAACTTAGCTGCATCTTAAAAAAAAATGATTTGGAAGAAACTCCCACTGTACTTTTTGTCCAGGCAGGAGAAAGATTCAAGATGATAAGAAATGGGAAATGTGCCCAGGGAACTTGCATAGGACATGCAGGATTTGGGATCAGAGGACCCTCACCTTTGCCCCTCACTACCCAGCCTCCCTTGGGCAAAATACTTTCCTGTCCTTTGGACCTCACCTGGGAAATGAAAGGGTTGACTTAGGTGCCCCTCTGCAGTTACTACTCACTCGGGATCTGTGATCCCGTGTGATAATTAGTATTAACTAGTGCTTGGTACTAGCAGGATAATGTTACTATAAGTTAAAATACCACGATTTCCATTTAAGTTGCACTTCCATCACCTGTTGTTTAGAATACAGGAGCAAGCAGAATGCTGGGGCTGGAAGGGGTCCAACCCACTTTCCAGAGGAAAAATGAGCTCCAGAGAGGGAAGTAACTTGTCCGCAGCTACAGAATAAGTTATTTAGAAGAGCTGGGACTGAAACCCAAGCACAGCGGATAGAGTACTTGTGGTCAGGAAGACCTGAGTTCAAATCTGGCCTCAGACACTTACTAGCTGTGTGGTCCTGGGCAGGTCACTTAACCTCTGTTTGCCTCATCTGTAAAATGAGGGTAATAATAGCACCTATTTCCCAAAGTTGTTACAAGGATCAAATGAGATAATAATTGTAAAGTGCCAAGTGCAGCATTTAGCACAAATACAATGTTGCTTATTGTTAGTTATTTGCTATTACATCATGCTCAAGACAGTATCAGCCAGAGAATTAAACACATAAATGAGATGCACAAGTTACTTAGGGTAGAAGGTTTGCCTATAAACAGGTTCCCTGCGATAGTATTTGTAAAGCACTCAGCAGGTGATGAGCAAGTGCTTGTTCCCTTCCTACCCTCCACTCCGTTGTCGCTTGACCCCATGAGGTAAGTTGGGCAGTTATTCTTTCTTGTTTTTTTTTTCCTTTTTGGAGGGGGGAAGGCAGGGCAATTGGGGTTAAGTGACTTGCCCAACGTCACACAGCTAGTAAGTGTTAAGTGTCTGAAGCCACCTTTGAACTCGTGTCCTCCTGACTCTAGGGCGCATGTTCTATTCACTGCGCCACCTAGCCGCCCCATTGGGCAGTTATTCTTGTGTGTCTGGTTGTTTTTTAGTACTGTCTGACTCTCTATGATTCCATTTGGGATTTTCTTGGCAAAGATACATTTCTTTCTCCAACTCATTTGACAGATGAGGAACCTGAGGCAAACTGGGTTAAATGACTTGTTCAGGGTCACACAGTAAGTGTCTAAAGACGGATTTGAACTCAGGAAACTGAATCTTCCATATTGCAGGCTCTGTAGTCTACCTGCTTCACTACCTAGCTGCCCACAGTTATTACCATTCATCAAATGCAGAACCTGAGGCACAGGGAAGGTTACCAGTCAAACTACTAGTAAGTTGTCAGAACGAGGATAAGACTCAGCTTTCCCTGGGTAGTGCCTCGGGGGGGGGGGGGGAGACAGCAGCCCCTGCCTTCAGGAAGCACACCATCTAGCTGGGGAGACAAAATGCAGATATTGCAATTATTTAGAAAAGACTAGACTGCCAGGGCAGGGTGACTGGAGCTTCGTCCCAGGGCTCCAGATTTAGCAGGAAGCAACAGCACTTTCAGAATCCTTCAGCAGCAGAGAAACAACAGCATTTGCCACTTAGTTAGCAAGAAAATGGAGCTAAAATAGGAAAGCTACCAGATGGCAGCTGGCCTGAGTTTCTTCCCACCCCACGCCTGCCTTGCTGTGCATTGTGACAGTGTTGGGGTCTCTGTCTCTCCACCACACGGTGGCGGCATCTCCCTGCCCCTCCTCTCTTAAAGTTATGTTTTTTGTTGCTTGTTCCTGCTAGTTACAGCTGTGTCCCGATGCCCCTCTGTCTTAGCCAATCAATAAACCTTTATTAAGTGCCTACTATGTGCCTAGCACCGTGCTTAGCCCTTTACAGTGACTCCTCATCCCCAAGAACAGATCAGAAATATCTCAGCTGAGATTCCTTATCTATGCTAAACATCGTTACAGCATCTCCAGATCTAAGTCCTCATTCTTCTTTCTTGCTCAGCACATTATTAACTTGCTGGAAGGAAGCTATAACATCCTCTAAGCCAGAGAGGAGAACAAGGCAATTCATAGAGTCTAGTCTATTGCCTTCACTCTTAGTCTTAGTGACTCAGATTCCTCCTGAGACCCGGGGGGCAGCTGGGGCTCTAAGTCCGTTCAGCATAAGGAAAACTATCGAGAAGAGGAGGGTTAGCTATGGTTGCATATTTCTTTCGCTGGTATCACTGTTCATTCATCCAGTTGTGTCAGGCACTTCTATCTTTCACTGTCTCCTTAAATCAGTTGAAACTTATGTTCGTGGCTTCTCTGATTTTGTCTATGCATCTCATCTTCTCCCTTTGCCTTCAGACTTTCCCAACATCAGGGTCTTTTCCAATAAGTCCTTTCTTCTCATTATATGGCCAAAGTATTTAAGCTTCAGTTTTGGTATTTGTCCTTCCAATGAGTAGTGTGAATTAATTCCTTTAATAATTCGATTTTCTTGCTGTGTAAGGAACTCTCAGAAGTTTTCTCCAACACCACAATTTGAAAACATTTATTCTGCAGCTCTCAGCTTTCCTTATACTCCGGCCCTCACAATCATATGTTGCTACTGGAAAAACCATAACTTTGACTAGTCTGGACCTTTACGGGCAAGGCGATGTCTCTGCTTTTTAATATGCTATCCAGTTTTGCAATAGCTTTCCTTCCAAGAAGCAAGTGTCTTTTAATTTCATGGCTACAGTCGCCATCTGCTGTAATCTTTGAGCCTAAGAATATAAAATCTGACACGGTTTCTATTTCTTCTCCCTCTTTTTGGTAGGTGATGGGACCAGTTGTTACGATCTTAGTTTTGTTTTTTTTTTAATGTCAAGCTTCTTCTCCCTGAGGTCTTCCCTAAGGAGCTGCTCTAGTCTAGTCATAATAACTGCTCGAGTTACAGTGGGTTACAATGTCTAGAAAAGACTTCCTGGAGGAGGGAGTCCTGGAAGGATGGGTAGGATATAGGCAGAGAGAAAAAGGGAAGGCAATCTGGTTAGAAAGAAGGGTGTGAATGTGGGAGGAGTACAGTTTGTTCAGGGGAAAAAGTGGGTCCTGGTCAATCAAACCAGAAGGAAGATTTAAAAAAAATTTATATATATACATATGTATGTATATGTAATATGTACAATAAATAATACAACAATAAATACAATATATTATAATTATATATAGCATATATAATAAAACTAATAAAACAAAGAATTATAAATATAGGAAGATAAAAGATACAGAGTGAGGCTAGATTGTTAAGAGCTTCAAACACTAGTCTAAGGAATTTGGATTTTCTTCCCTTATGTTTCTGTTGGTCTTATCTTCCCTATTAAATCATAAAGCTCAAAGGCAAAGGACTGTGTCTGCTCTTTAACAGACATTCAGGATGCTGCTTTAAACCATAGTTAAGCCTTTAAAGTTTAATCACTTGTTGCATTAACAATGTAACATGGAAAACCAAAAACACTAAGACCAATGCAAACTTAGGCTATATGGATAGAAGTATGTCCAGAATGAAGGGGGTCATAGTCCTGCTACCTTCTTTTCCAGTTGGACCAGGTTCAGACTCTAGGCATTTTAACGAATGAATGAAAAAGCATAAATTAAATGCTCAATATTCACCGGGCAGTGTGAAGGCCTCCGCCCTGAAGGGGCTTACATTCTAATGGACAAGATGTACAGATAGCAGGGTCCAGGAGGGGTAGTTTTGTTTGGCAAGTTACAAGGATGTTGAGTGGAGCCACAAGGGATTAGATTGTGATACCTTTTCCAACAGAGATGGCAGGATTGATTTGATTATGGTTTCAGAGCTGGAAGTAGGGAGGAAGGCACACTCAGGGTGGCAAGATCAGAAGGTGATGGACAAGAAGATGGCCAGAGAGTAAAGTAAAGCATGACTAGAGCCAGCCTACATATATAGCCCATCAGTAAGAATACTGAAACTACGAGGCCCTGGGCCAGTTGATTAACTTTTTAGTAACTCCAAGCAACTCTTTAACATAATGGATAAGTTGGTAGAGGGAATGTTTGTACAAGGAAATACCCGTGCCAGTGAAATCACAAGTCCTGATCTCACCTCCCTCTCTTTCTTCCCTTCCCCTAAAAAAAGAAAAACTGAAGTATGTTTAAAGAAAGATGACCAAAATGTTGAGGGAATTTAAAACCTCGTCCTGTGTGTCTGTTATATGTTTTCTTTGAGAGCAGAGACTATTTATTTACCCATCTGTATCCCCAGCTAACAAGCACAGTGCTTTGTATGCAGCACTCATTCAATGAATTAATCTCCATTAATTAATTAATTGACTGATTAATTCACACGAGGATAGTTGGAAGAACATGCCTAAACTGAAGAAAAGATGGCATAGAGGTGGCTGTGATACACTAGCTGTCCTTTAGTATCTGAAGGGCCCACTTGTGAGATTTGTTCTCTCAGCTCCAAAGGACAGAAGGAAGAGAAACTCATGACCAAGAGGCAGGTTTAGGTTCAATGCAAAGGAAAATGTAATCATTAAAGCTGTCCCAATGTGGACTGAGTTGCCTTGGGAATGAATGAAAATGATGAAAGAACTTGACTCTTCATGTTTGTATGGGGGTGGAGGTGGGGTGGTGTTTTTCTTTCTCAATTAGGGGTGTGGAATGGGAAGGAGAAGATTTTTGCTGGCTGAAAAAAAGAAAATTTAATTTTAAAAAAGAAAATCATTGAAGAAGCCTTTATTAAGGAAATACTACGTACCAAACACTCTGATAAAACCCAGGGATATAAGTAGAAAAGTGACATAATTCCCTCTACTCAAGGGGCTCATGTTCTGATTGAGGGAGTTAGGGTATACAGAAGGGTTCATTTAAAGTGCTGAATGGGGGGGTGGCTGGGTGGCACAGTGACTAGAGCACTGGCCCTGGAGTCAGGAGGACCTGAGTTCAAATCCAGCCTTAGACACTTGACACACTTACTAGCTGTGTGACCTTGGGCAAGTCACTTAACTCCCGAATTGCCCTGTCTTCTCCCTCTAAAAAGAAAAAAAAAAGTGCTGATAAGCAGATAATAGGTCCCACTCCTCTCACTAGAGGTCTTCAAGAGAAAATTAGATGACCATTAGCCAGGGAAGTTCTACAAGGGATAACTGCCCTGGGATAGCCTAGATTAGGCACCCTCTGAGATCCCTTTTGACTCCTAGTGTCTCTGAGTTAAGGGATGAATGCTTGGCTGAAAGATGGGCATGAAGATGGATGTAGTAATGTATGACAGAAAGATGCAGCTAGATGATACAATGGGTAGAGTGCTGGACTTGGAGTAAGGAAGACCTGAGTTCAAATCTTGCCTCAGACACTAGTTATGTGACCCTGGGCAAAAGTCACTTAGCCTTTGTCTGACTTAGTTTATTCATCTGTAAAATGGGGATAATAATAGCGCCTACCTCCTATGGTGGTTGTTAGGATCAAATAAGATGTTTGTAAAGGGCTTTGTAGATCTTAAAGTGCTATTATATTAAATTATAAAATGCTGGCTATTATTATAATTTCTATTGAAATGATCATAGAGGGCATTATGTGAAAGGTAGACTATGGGGATCTGAAGGAAGGAAATACATACAAAAGGTCATTTAAGGCAGAGCTTCTTAAACTTCTCGGCAGTCTAAGAAGCTTACATACACTTCAGAATGATGTTTTTAAATAATTGAAAGAAATCACATATTTCAGCTAAAGGTTAATAAAAACAAAGATACATTTTCTTTCCCATTAAAATTCATGGACTCCCTGAAATTTATCTGTGGATCTGAGGCTGAGAGCCCCTCGTCTAAGAAGACGTGAATGGGTACAATACTTGAAGGAACAGAGATGGGAATTTTGAGAGTCTAGGAAGAATGAGTGTCAATGTCACCTCTTGAACCAATAATCAATAAATGCTCATTAAGTGCCTATCATGTGCCAGACATCTTTAACCTATCTTCTTGTACCTTCACAGCGCTCTCTGTCACCCAAGTCCACATCTCCCCCACCATCCCCAGAGGTAAGTCCCTTGTCCCCCACATCTGGACCACAAGGTCAGCCCTTTCCATACCCTACCTGTGCTCCACCATGCTGAGGATATTAGTTACATATTGGCACCTCATCCCCATGGGAATACGAATCTTCCTTTTGTGGGGACACTAGTTAGAGTTGATCGTACCACTGGCCAGTTTTCTGTTGATGAATATATTCATGGCTACTGACCAGTAGCCCTGGTCAGTCATCTCTCTGTTGTCATGGCTTTTATACTGAGCTTAGACTACCAGGGTGGGGAACCTGGGAGCTTTGAAAGGATAGAGATAATGTGGAAAAGGCCACAAATAGATCCACATTGAGCTTTTCTTCTCTTGCCCAGGTGGTATGGCCAGAAAGCAGGTCACCAGGGACCATATCTCAGACCCCTGCACCCAGGACTACTGGGACCCCCCGGAGCAGCCTGCCTCATTTCCATCGACCTGGTAGGTTTCACTATCATCATCAACACTTCCTTTACTCTAGACCTGACTTTTTCTGACACTAGGTACTAAAAGTACAATCCCCTCCTTGAACAACAAGAGGAGGGAACTGGGTAGGACACCCTCTGTAGAGCACCCTGGGAAAATTCCCATAATGCTCAGCTCACTAGGTGGTAGCTCCTGAGGCAATGTTTTACCGCTTCCACCCAGAAAATGCCAGAAACGCAGGTTAAACCCATCCCCTCTCCCCAAGCCAGTCATTGACTCTCTCCTTTGAAGTTGTCCCATTTGTGCCTTGAACTATATAGTAAGACCCGAGGAATTCCCAGCTCAGACGCTTACTTTTCCCTCCATTTGGCTTTCCTCTTTTCTCATCTGGTCATGTCAGCCCTTCTTTTGTCCTTATTTTTCATTCCATCTTGCTTCTTTTTCACAGAGACCACTCGTGCAGAGTTTAACATCTACAAGAAGCCCCCCATCTACAAACAGAGAGGTAGGATTTCCATATCCCCTTCCCCTGTTTATATTTGGCTTGTAGGGACATGAGCATTAGGGGCGATAGGCTGGTAGAGGAGTTAGGACAAAGGATGGGGTGAAGGGAACTTGGGCAGAGGGTATGGTAATGTAGTAGTAGATAGGAAGGGGACAGAGTTTGGCTATGTGTTAATTGTCTATGCTGCTCTTGACCTTATAGAGTCTGTGGGAACAAGTCCCCAGAGCAAGCACCCCATTGAGGACCTCATCATTGAATCATCCAAGTTCCCAGCAGCTCAGCCCCCGGACCCCAACCAGCCCGCTAAGATTGAAACTGACTACTGGCCATGTCCGCCATCTCTGGCTGTTGTAGGTATGAGGGGTAGGGCCTGGGAAACTTCAGGGACCTCACTCACAAATTCCTTCTTGTTCCTACTTAAAAAAAAAAAAAAAATATATATATATATATATATATATATATATATATATATACACACACACACACACACATATATACACGTTTAAGTTTTATTCATGCCTTTTGTTTTTATATCACTTCTAGGTATACTTTCCCTTCCCACTCCACCCCTCAACTGAACCAGCATTTGTAAAACATTACTGATACCCAGACCACATTTGACATTGTATACAATATCCCATGCTTATGGTTCCCCTCCCCCCATTCCCCGTGTTTCATAATCTGTTCTCCAGGATCTTGGGCCTCTGTGGTTCTCTTCCCCTGGACCTAATGCTACTCACCTCTTCTTCTTTTTTAAAATAGTATTTTGTTTTTTCCAGTTACATGTAAAGAAATTTTAACATTCTTTTTTTTTTTAATTTTGAGTTCCAAATTTTCTCCCCCCTCTCACCTCCTCCCCGCTAAGACAAGTAAGCAATTTGATGTAGGTTAAGTATGTGCAGTCGTGTAAAGCATATTTCCATATTAGTCATGTTGTAAAAGAAGAAACAGACCCAAAGGAAAAAAAATTTAAAAAATAGAATGAAAATAGTTTGCTTCTATCTGCATTCAGATTCCATGGTTCTTTCTCTGCATGTGAGTAGCATTTTCCATCATGAGCCTTTTTGGAATTGTCTTGAATCACCGTATTGCTGAGAAGAACTAAGTCAGTCGTAGCTGATCATCATACAATGTTGCTGTTACTGTGTACAATGTTCTCCGGCCATGCTCTGCCTACCACAACCTCCAGTGATCTTTCCCTTTCCCTGAGCCCTCATAGGTTGTCCCATTCATTCGACTGTTACCATATATTGCTGATTGTAAGATCTTAAGTTAGGTATCTTGTTACCCCAAATAGACTATGAGCTCTCTGAGGGCAGGGACTGGGTCTTCTATCTTTTTGCCATAGCTGCTCCAGAAAACTTGGCTGAATGACTAACCGATGCACCTGACTTCAGTATTTTCTTTTTTCAAATAATTGATTGATCACATTTAAAAGTTTTCTTGAGGCCGTGTGTTTTGACACTAGAGTAATTTCCCTATATATTTCTCTTCTCTCCCCTGCCCCAACCCTTCCTTATAACAAAGAAACAATAATTAAAGCAAACCAGCCAACATTCTGCTCCATTTTCCAGAGACAGAATGGAGGAAGCGGAAGGCGTCTCGGAGAGGAGCAGAAGAGGAGGAGGAGGAGGAGGAAGATGATGATTCAGGAGAAGACATCAAGGCTTTACGGGAGCGGCAGAGAGAGGAACTCAGTAAGGTAGCATCCCACTTGTTCCTGGGCCTCATGTCCATGTTTCCCCCTAAACCCTCCGGCAGCTCCCATCTGGTCTACCCTGGAAAAGCAGCCCAGTTAGAATGTGTGAGGAGAGCTCTTTCCTGCCAAGTGTTACATAATGTTCCTGAGGGCAAGGAATGCCCTAAAAATACTGCCTGGACTCGGTACATCTCTTTTTCCTACTGAAAAGGAGCTTGGGAAGAAAAGATGCTTGAAGAGAAGCATAAACAGAGTGTGATGATCAGGACCAGGACAGCGGCTGCCTGATCATTTGAAGGGATGAAGGACTGGGCAGAGAGAGAACATAGTCAGTATCCAGGTTGGGGTTAGAAGGGGTAGAAGACACGTGATAAAAAGGTTACTCCAAGGACTTTTTTGTTGTGGTTGAGTCGTTTCAGTCATATCCAACTTTTTATGACCCCATTTGGGGTTTTCTTAGCAAAGATACTGGAGTAGTTTGTCATTTTCTTCTCCAGCTCATTTAACAGATGAGGAAACTGAGACAAACAGGGTTAAGTGACTTGCCCAGGGTCACACAGCTAGTAAGTATCTGAGATCAAATTTGAAGTCATCCACTGTACCACCTAGCAACAGGGGCACAATCCAGATGAACTTGATAAACATTTATTAAATACCTGCTGTGTAGAAAGGCATCCTACCAGGTGCTTGGCATACAAAGACAAAAAAACAGAAATGGCCCCTGCCCTTTGTATTATGCTGTGTACTGGGGAGGAGGGAGAGGAGATACTGTATGTGCACAAAGAAATATAATGCAATTTAAGGAGTTAAAAGTAGTAATAATTGTGGGGTACAGAACAGGCATCAGTAAAGACCTAGTGAGAGAGTGGGCACAAAACTGTTTTGAAGGCACCTAGAGATTTTACAAGGCTGAAGTGAAGAAGAGGGAACACCTAGGGGACAACTGGGACAAAGGCATATAGGTGGGAGATGGGCACAAAGAATTATGCTTCTCTTTTCTCATTCTTAGTTGAGGGTAAGAACAGAAAAGATGGCAAAGGTATGAGATCCTTCTATTAGCTAGAGCAGAGTCTACACCCTCTCCTCACAGAGATCAAAGCTATGATGCAGGAGATCATGGAACAAAAATAAGAAAGTATAGAGTTCTGGGGCACCCACAAGAATTTCCTGTTTATGCCCAGCATGGTACCTACTAGACCTCCATAACTATTCCTTCTAGAAATGGGACAGAGGAATCCCAAGCATTGTGATCCACTCACAGTTTTCCTCTTCCAGGTCACCTCCAACTTGGGGAAGATGATCCTGAAGGAGGAGATGGAGAAATCCTTACCCATTCGTAGGAAAACCCGCTCCCTGCCTGACCGAACACCCTTTCATACCTGTAAGTTTTATTGAGGGAATCCTGGATTCCAAGTCTCCCACTCAGCCCTGGGAATGAGAATCTAGACTAACAAATACTTATGATAGTACTTGTACTAGGGGTCTGGTCTTTCATACTTCAGCAATAGGACTCAGTACTATTGAGCACTGAGGATGATATGCCTAGAACATTTAGCTACTATTGAACATATGAGACCAGAAGAAAAGTTGCTATCCCTGCTCTTCAGAAAGTCACACACACCCCTTTGGGGAGGGAGATAAGATTGCACATGAAAAGCAATACTGGACAATATAAGATGTTATATGACAAAGGGCTAACTTGAATACCATAAGCATTGTGTACTATGGCATTACAGAAGGCAATGGATATGAGAGAGTGCTGGAAGGACCAGGGAACCAGTCAAGAGACAATACAAAATAGCTAGAATTTATGTTGCCTTTAAGGTCTGCAAAGTACTTGATCTAAAAAAGGAGGCATATGGTATTATTCCCATGTTATGGATGAGGAAACTAAGGCAAAGAATGGCTAAGTGACTCACCCAGGGTGAAACAGCTAGTTAAGTGTTTGAGGAAGAATTTGAATTCAGACCTCCCTGATGTCAAGTCCAATGCTCTATCCTGCCTGAATCAACAAACGTGAATTAATTTTGAACTTTTAGATATCCATTGTATTTGGATCACCCTTATTTTTGAATATCCTTCTCTTTCCTCCTACCCACTCCCCTCCAGTAAACATCCCTGATAATAAAAAAAATACACACACACACACAAACACACAAATGTATATACATTTTTAAAAAATAATTCAGTAAAACTAACAGGTCAGCTGAGCCTGGCAATATATGTAGTGTTGCTTACTCAGTTCATTGTCTCTGCTGGGAAGGAAGAAAGGTGCATTTTTTTCAGCTCTTGTTGTGGCCAAAGTGTTTAGTGTGCACATGTATTGTGTGGGTGCTGGGAAAGATACAAAGAGAGAGAAGGCATGGCTCCTTAACAGTCTTCCATCTAACTCTAACCCACAAGTCATTCTGTCTCTCTCTCTGCCTTAACCTCTCCCAAACCTTTGTCCTGATAAGACCTCCTACCCTTCCATCCCATAGTACTCCCTCAAACCATTCCCTCTTTTCTGACTTCCCTTTCCTCCCTTTCTAGTTATGATCAGTTCAGCTCTGTCTTATAGCCTTCAGACCTTTCTTCCTTGTCCATTCATCACTGATGCCTTGCCAGACCCCAACGCTGGGTTAGTGCTACCATCTGCCTCCTCTGATCTTATTACATGCTGCTGAGTGGAGCTGGAGGAGATCCCAAAGTACATAAGACTTTATGTTATCTACTCTCAACTGGGCCCTCACTGCAGCAAGGCAATCTTTTTACTCTCTATCCTGCCTTCTTCCTCACAGAGGCTTTCTTAAACCTTTTTTCTCCCTAGGCCTCCCACACTTCTCTCTCCAATCTTCTCCCCCTTCCCCCACACCCTCAGCTGAGAAAATAAGAACCATTTGAGGAACCATTTTCTGTGAACTTCTCTCATCTTCAATTCAAAACCTCTCAACTCTAGTTTACTCTAGTCTCTGATAACAAGATAGCTGTCTCCGTTGACCAAGGTCATCCCCTCCAGGTGTGCCTATCATCCTATCCCCTTCCATATGATTACCCTCTCAATCATACTCCCTTTTTCTCTCTAATCTTCAGTCTTTCCCTAACTACTGGTTCCTTCTTTGCTGCCTGCAAACATGCACAGACTCCTCAGTCCTTAAAAAAATTCTTCAATAGATCCTACTCCAGTAGAGTCTACCCTTCCAGTAGACTGTATCAGAGGATTTGATACCCTTAGGTCTTATGACTCCCCTCCCTTTCTTTGCCAAACTCCTAGGCAAAACTGTCTATACTCATTGCCTTCACTTTACTCAGCCCTTTCAATTTAGCTTCCTATGTCATTACTTAACTGAAATTACTCTCTCCAACTTACCAATAATATCTCAGTTGCCAAATCCTTTTTGTTTTTGTCTTTCACATTCTGCACCCTTCTTGAC
This sequence comes from Pseudocheirus occidentalis, assembly GCA_028646575.1. Lineage (NCBI taxonomy): Eukaryota > Metazoa > Chordata > Mammalia > Diprotodontia > Pseudocheiridae > Pseudocheirus > Pseudocheirus occidentalis. The sequence continues at coordinate 211,197,083 of CM053595.1, read as the reverse complement.
ATTTAGGCAGAACTTGACACTATTGATCACTCTTTCCCCCTGGATACTTCTCCTCTGAGCACTTATGACTAGTCTCTCTTGGTTTTCTTCTTCCATGTCCAAAGAAACCCTCTCATTGTCCACTTCATACCCCCTCACTCCCCCAATTATGGGTATACTGCTAGACTCTGTTCTGGGCCTCTTCTCTGTCAGTCAGTCAACTAGCATTTACCAAGCTATATACTATATTTACTATGTGCCAAGCATGGAGAATATAAATACGGTAGAAAAAAGACAGTCCCTGGCTTTATGGAGCTTATATTCGAATGCAGAGGTTCTCAACCTGCATGTGCGCAGACCCACCTGGAGATGGATAGAGGAGCAGTATCTTGGTTCCTAAGACCATTGGAAATATGTGTTTTCTGATGGTCTTAGGCAACCCCTGTGAAAGGGTTGTTCAACCCCCAAAGGGTTTGCAACCCACAGGTTGAGAATCACTATTCTAATGGGAGGAAGACAACACATAAAAGGAGTCTGAAAAGCAGAGGTGAGGAGACAAGGGTACCCTCCCTCTGGGGCCTGATAGAGGAAGTCCTGAGTGCAGATTGAAGAGGCATGAGGCATAGCCAGCTTGGGTGCCCTCCTCAAATGGAGAAAAAGCCTCCCATCAGAGGGAGAGGCTGCAAGGGTAGAGGATACATCCAATGTATGAATTCCATGAGTGAGGTTTGAGGTTGAAGAACTAGGGAGTCTGGAAGAGGAAGGCCGGAGTACAGCCTAGAGATGATCTTTTCAGATCTCATGGGCTTAATAACCATTTCTATGCAGATAGTTGTACATAAATATATGTATATATATACATACACACATATACACACATTCATACATTCATACATACATACATACATGCACACATGCATGCCTCTATCCATCCCAGTCTCTTTCTTGGAATCCAGTATGGAATTGCCAGCTGCCCATTGGACATTTTGAACTAGATGCCCATAAGCATCTCAAACTCAACATGCCTCATCAAGTCCTTCCAACTCTTCACTCTTCCAAACTTTCCTGTTTCTTTGTAAGAGTATCATTATATTCCCAACCTTAGGGTTATCCTCATTTTCTCAGTCTTTCTCAACTCATATTTATAATCAGTTGCCAAATCCTGCTATTCCTACCTCTACAATATCTCTCTCACTCATTCTCTTCTCACTATTCACAAGTCACCATCCTAGGTCAGCCCTTCATTACCTCTCACCTGACCTTTGTTGTGGTGGGGGCTCTGCCCACCCAAAAACTGTTGGGGTTTCATGATGTGTTGGGGTAGAACCATCTCAAAGAATTCAGTCAGACCACCTCTAGTCCAGGTATAAACATTTATTAAGATTGATGCCTCAGGGGCGGCTAGGTGGCGTAGTGAATAGAGCACCGGCCCTGGAGTCAGGAGTACCTGAGTTCAAACCTGGCGTCAGATACTTATCATAAAAACCTAGCCATGTGACCATGGGCAAGTCACTTAACCCCAACTGCCCTCCAAAAAGCAAAAAAAAAAAAAAAAAAAAAAAAAAAAAGATTGATGCCTCTCATGAAGCAGGTTAAGTTCCAAGAGGAACCAGCAACTTCAGAGAGAGCAAGATGGATTTTTAATGGGATAAAGATTCAATTATATAATAAAAATTATGAATATTAAAAAGGCAGGAAGTATTTGTTAAGGGATTAGGTAATGGAGGAGGGGTTCCATCTATGGTTTGGTGGTTAAACATTCTGATCATGCTGCTCTCCAGTTGGCGAGCTATTGTAGTCCTGTCTGGTCAAGATACATAGTTAGTTATTGTGGTCCTGTCTTGTGCTAGATGGATGATGTGATTTTGGTTGACTACAAGAACACATCTGTTTCTTTGGGAATGGGTCTGGGGGCAGTGATTAGGTAGAGGCAGTAGCTTGGATCCCATCACAGGGACACACTTTCTATGTTGTGAGAGCTATGAGTTCATGGACAAATATGTTATTCTAGTGAGCAGTGAGGCATATATGGAGAAGTCAGGACATTGGCAGGGAGGGCTAGGTAGGTACAGTGGAGGTGCTGTTGGTTGGGGCCTATAATGAATTTAAGATATTGGGGCTAGCTTTATTAGGATTCCATCACAGTGACTTCCTAGTTGGTCTCCCTGACTTAAGTTTCTCGTCTCTCCAATCTGTCTTCTGCTTCACTGCTGACATGATCTTCTATAAGCACAGATCTGCTCATGCCACTCCCCTACTCAAAGAAACTTTATTGGTTCCCTATTGATTCTAGACTAAAATATAAATTCGGTGGAGGTTTTAAAAGCCCTTCACAGCCTGATGTCAACCTCCCTTTTTAGCTTCATTATACAATTCTTCTATTCCTATACTCTAGGCATCCAGGTGGCACAGTGAATGGAGAGCTAGACCCAGAGTCAGGAAGACCGGAGTTAAAAAATGGCCACAGACATTTACTAACTGTGCAGCCTCAAGCGAGTCATTTAACTTCTGTCTGCCCCAGTTTCCTCATCTGTAAAATGGAGATGACAGTAGTACCTGCCTGGCAGGGCTGTTATGGGGATAAAACGAGATAACAACTGTAAAGCATCTGCAGACTTAAAGTGCTGTGTCAGTGCCAGCTCCTGCGATGGTCTGTCTAGAAAAACAGCCCTTCTTCCTCTTCCTCACACACTTCATTGCATCCTGGGTCTTGGTGTCTTTGTACTGGCCTTCCTCTGTGCCTAGAATCCATTATTTCCTCCATTCTGACTCAAGGAAACCATCTCTTCCTTCAAGACTCAGCTCAAGCATCACCTCCCAAAGCCTTTCACATTACACACACGCACGTGCACACACACACACACACACACACACACACCTGCTAGTGACTCCCTCTCCACACTACTTTTTATTTATTTTCTATTTATTCTCCACGCACTTATTTATACACATGTTGTCTTCCCATTAGAATGCAAGTTCTTTCAGGAAAGGGGCTATTCCATTTTTAACTTTGCACATCAAGTTCCTAGAGCAGACTGACACATAGCTGTTTGTTGTTGTTCAGTCATTTCAGTCGTGTCTAACTCTCTGTGACACTATTTGGGGTTTTCTTGGCAGAGATACTGGAGTGGTTTGCCATTTCCTTCTCCAGTTCATTTGACAGATGAGGAAACTGAGGCAAACAGGGTTAGGTGACTTGCCCAGGGTCGCACTGCTAGAAGTGTCTGATGACATATTTGAACTCAGGAGGGTGAGTCTTCCTGACTTCAGGCCTGGTACTCAATGCACTGTGCCACCTAGCTGCCCCTAGCATATAGTAGGTACTAATAAAATGCCTGTTAGTTGGTTAATTCCATGATTCCTTTCTTCAAGGGCTTTCGTCTTTTAAAAAAAAAATGAAAATCCACATTCTCTCTTTTTTCCTCCCTCCTCCCATTGAGAAAGCTAGCAAAACAAAACCCCTATACACAGGTATAGTCAGGCAAAACAAATTACTGTAGTAGGCATGTACCCTCCCACCCAAATGTTTCAATCTTCACTGAGTCCATCACCTACCAGGAGATGTGGAGCATGTTTCTTGCTTTTAGATACAAACTATTTATTATTATTAAGGAAAGATCCATTTATTCCTGTGCTTCCTAATTTTTTTTCATAGGAATGAATGTGGGCTTCTTATCTAATGGGGGAATAAGACATAAACATAGATAACTATAATACACAATGTCACACACAAATGAATTAGCTATGGGCAAAACAGTGCTAATTACTAATATTGAGGATCAAAGAAACTTCCTTGGAGAAAGTCCTATGAAGGATAGGCTTTAAAAGAGATAGACAGATTGATAGATAGATATAAATTCAATAGGCAAAGATAAAGGAAGACATTCCAGGCAGAAGTAGCAGCCTAAGCAAAGGTAAGAGAATCCAGTGTGTATTGGGACAGAAAGAGGGGACTGGTGCTCTTAGTTGAAATGAAGCTTGAGAAGAGGGAGTAGTGAGGAATAAAGCAAGATAAGGTTGGACAGATACCATAACATCAGATTGTGTAAGGCCTACAATGCCAGGAAATGGACTTTGAATTAAACAAATATTGAACTAGAATTTAACTTTATAGGGCAAGGTAAAGCAAGAACATTTATTAAGCTCTTACTATGAATGTTTGACATGACCAAATGTATAGGGAAAGCTGTATGGAAAAGATGGGATTTGAGCAGGGTCTAGGAAAGTGGTTTGGATTTGAAGAGGTAAAAGAGAAACAAGGCAGGCATCCCAGACACTCCTCAAGAATTTTCCTCTTTTTAGTGTGGATGGGAGGAAGTGGGAGAGGGAAGGTGGTGGATATGAGATATAAGTCAAAAGGGGTTCTGGTCCTTCCAGTCCCTACCTCCTAAGTGACAGTTTTATGGTCTCTTGCTGTCTTCCAGCCTTGCATGCAGGAACATCCAAGTCTTCCTCACTCCCAGCCTATGGCCGAACCACTCTCAGCCGGGTAAGACTGCAAGACGTAAAAGTTAGGTGATAGGGAAATAAGTAAGGGAAACCCCCTCTATTCATTTGGCGGCAGGAGAGACTCCCTTATTCAGATGAATCTGGGTGAGAAACACTTCTAGATCCTCCTCTGACTCTATTGTGTTCTTTCCAGCTACAGTCCACAGAGTTCAGTCCATCAGGGAGTGAAGCAGGAAGTCCAGGTGAGCAAAAGAGGACCAGACCCTGGTCACTGGGGAGGGAGGTGCCAGCAAGCCCCTTGAGATGCCTTTGCAATCACGAATTTCACTTTAAGAAGAAAGTTGTGGTGAAATGGGGATGCAGATTAGAAATTGGGGGAACCTGGGTCAAGTAAAAGGTCTGGAGGGCCTGCCTCGTCCTGGGGTTCTCTCTGAACAATGACTATTTTCTTCCACAGGCCTTCAGGTGAGTGATCTCCGAAGGGGAACATGATCCCTACCAGGAATTTGGAGTTTCCAGAATGTCAGCTGGGAGGTGGGAGGGAATGAGGGCTTGAAGAGCTGACTGATGAAGAGGAGAAAAGCCCAGGGAAGGGCTGGGGAAGTCTCCCCTCCCCACTCTGGCTCATGGCGGCTTTGGTCCCCTGCAGAATGGAGAGGGCCAGAGGGGGAGGATGGATCGGGGAAATTCCCTGCCTTGTGTGCTGGAGCAGAAGGTGAGGGGAAGAGCCAGGGAGCTTCTGGGCCTGGAGGGTCGGGGGGAATGTCAGTGGGGAATAAGACAATCAGAATATGGGGGGAGGGGCTGGGTAAGAGCTGGGCTAGGTCTGGAAGGACAACAGGGGAGATGGGTGGACATATGGGAGAAATGACATGAGACCCAAATATACTCTGAAAGTTGATAAAAGGTTCTGGGGGATTTGGGGACTTTGAGACAATAAGAGAGTCCTAAGAACCCAAGAGTGTCTCCCTTACCCCCAACCCTCAGCAGATTTATCCCTATGAGATGCTGGTGGTGACCAACAAGGGACGTTCCAAGCTGCCTCCAGGTGTGGACAGGATGAGGCTTGAGGTATGTAAGACAGATATACTGGTTGTCATTAGGGGAGGATTGCACAGGGGACTTGCTGGGTCTGAGCTCTCCTGTCTCAAAATGCAAGACAACCCAGCCAGTTGGCAAGGAACAAAGGAAGGTCTTGGATAAAGCTGTTTGTGTACTGTTTCTTAAGATAATCCTGTGTGGTCTCCCCTTACAGAGACACTTATCAGCAGAAGACTTCTCAAGGGTATTTGCCATGTCTCCTGAAGAATTTGGCAAGTTGGCTCTGTGGAAACGCAATGAACTCAAGAAGAAGGCCTCCCTCTTCTGACTGCCCTCACCCTCTCTTTGACCCAGCCCCAAACACCTGCTTCAGGGCTTTGGACATAGGAGTTGTGAGATCCCAAAGTACCTTCTTTCCCTGCTGAGTGGGAGCAGCCACCTCTTAGGGAAGCTGAGGGTTAGGGCGAAGAAGAGGTAGACACGGTACCCTAGGGCAGAGGGGAAAAAGATGAGGAAGGCTAAGACCTCTATAGATCATGGGCCTAGAGACCAGAGACTTTCTCTCACCCAGTGATGGTTCTAGGTTGACCTTAGCTTCTTTCATTACTCCTACTTTCCCACCACACAAGGCAGACCTAGGCTACACCCTGGTACACAAAGGGTTAATGTTTGCCCTGGTTGAGGGCCCAGGCTCCACTCCCACCCCTACATCCAGGTATCAAAGACTTAACATTTGCTCAAATCATGTACTAAGAAGTGGGCTAAAAGAAGGGAGGGTGAGGGGTGCAAGAACAGAAGTGTGTATAATGCATATAACAGAAGGCAAATTCCTGTAACTCCCGGATTCTTAAAGTGGTGTCTACAAGCACTCTCCAGACTCTGACTGTTTCCCTTCCATTGGGACTCCCTTAGAAGCTGCTGGAGTCCTAACCCCAAACTGGGGAGCTTTCTTCTAGCTCAGTCTGATCCTTTCCCCACTGCCCCAAGCTCTGGAACCTCTGTTACAGCTCTTTGGCTTCCCCTGATGCCCCAGGTTGGCTGGGGATATTCTGAACACAACCTCTCACTCCATCAACAGCCTCAAGTCAGAACCTGATAGTATTCTGATTTCTGCCACCAACCCAGCCACTGAGGACAAGCTCCAGGGAAGCTTCCACATGTCCCTGCTCCCAGGCCTCTTACAACCACCCACTCATCTCACACTGAGCTCCTAAAAGAATGTAATTTATTGGGGCACCCCCTAGCTGCTCTCCCCACCTAATCCACCACTTCCCCCCATCCTCATGACCACCCTTCACAACACTCCTGCCTTCTCATCTCTACAAATTATATATATGTATATATATATATTTTTTCTTCTTGGGCCTGGGTTCTCTTCCTCCCCAGACTGTGGCATCTTTGACCACTCTGTGCATGATAATGCTCAGGGTGGTGGAGGGAGAGAGGGAGAGGAAACTCTGATTGGAATTAAATGACTGGATTAGGCCTTCAGGTCTACTAGTTCTTTATGGGATATCAGTGTCTGGGAAAGAAGGGCTGGGAGTATGTGCAGTATGACAGGGGGTGCATTCCCATCAAGGCCAGGATCCAGGTCATCTCATTGCTGTAACTTACATCAGTGTCTACACAATCCCAATGCAGTAGAATGAACACAAGACTGGGGACTCAAGTTCTATTTAGTTCCAGCTTTGCCCCTAATTTACTGCATAACCTTGAACAAATCATCTCCCTGGGCCTGTTTCCTTCACCATCAATAAGGGGATTAAATGAGATGAATAATAGCTCATGTTTAAAAAGCACTTTACAATGAACGAAACGCTTTCTTCACAACCACCAAGGGGGATTGGCAATGCAAGGACTGCCCCAGTCTGTCGGTGAAGGAACAGAGAGAGGTGCCTCTCTTTGTATTCCCAGAACTTTGCACAGTGGCACACAGTAGGCACTTAATAAATGTTTGTTGATTTACTGAAGGGAACTTGTTCAAGGTTAATAACAAATATTAAAGTAGCATTCAGATAGCGATGTAAGATTTGCAAAGCATTTTACAAATATCTCATTTGATCCTGACAACAACGTTAGGAAGTAGGTGCTATTGTATAGTTTTGCATTTTATGGTTGAGGAAACTGGAATAGACCAAGGTTATGTGACTTGTCCAGGATCACACAGCTACTTTGTGTCTGAGGCAGGATCTGAATTCAGGTCTTCCTAACTCCAGATCTAGCTCTCTCTATCCAATGTGCCATCTGGCTGCCTATGGTCATATAGTTAGTAACCAGTGGAACTTCTGCCAGGTCTTCTACCTCCAAACTCTTTCAACTGCATTATGTTGTACCAGCTGTGTGACTTAAGATTTATGAGCTTCGGGTTTTTAAATGGGGCAATAACACTTACAGTACTTATGTCAAGGGGTTTGTCTCAAAGCTCAAGTGAGATAATGTATGTAAATTGTTTTTGCAAACTTTAAATCTCTATTAGCTTAGAGCTATCATTATTTTCTAAGGAAATGTCAAGGTAGGGAGTGGAACTCTTGGGGTCGTAGACCTAGAGCTGGAACAAAGCTTGGAAGCCACTGGGTCCAACCCAGATGACTTACCCAAGTTAGACAAGTAGTGAATCACAGAGCTAGGAGGTAAACTTGGGTCTTCTGAATGTAGTCAAGACATTATGAAGGATGGGCCAAGAAGCTGCTGGAATTAATGGAAAACACCACCAATAATAAATCCATCAATGCAAATTTTCACTTGAGCCTTCCCTGTTGAGTCAATTGTAGATACGAGGAGTAGAGGCTTATTAGAGGTAAGTAATTAATAATAGCTTGCATTTATAAAGCTTGTTGCTACCCTTCATTCTCAAAGAGGACCAAAATGACATTACTATGTTGGGGTCAAGGTGCAATGTGTCAGACTGACCAGATTAATACAAGCTCAGAAGGCTCTGCTACAGGTTGAGAACAGAGATCCATGTGACCATTTGGGACAGAGATGTCTCTGCCTCTGCACATCTCACGTTCCTTTTGAGCTACTGTAATTCTACTTTGCTCATAGAGCATAGCACCCTCTTTGATGGGGGTACCCTGTGCTGGGCAGTCCTGCGCCAGGGTCTCCCGTGTCTCACAATCAATTCCAAAGTTCTTTAGAGTTACCTTGAGTGTGTCCTTGTATTGCTTCTGACCTCTGCATAAGAGCTTGCCTTCCATGGGTTCTTCATAAAATCACTTCCCGTGTGTCAGGCACTGTGCTAAACACTTTACAAGCATGATCTCATTTGAGATTCACAACAACCCTGGGAAATAGGTGCTATTTTTATCCCCATTTTATAGTTGAGAAAACTAAGGCAAATAGAGATTAAGTGACTTGTCTAAGGTCACCCAGCTAGTAAGTGTCTGAGGCTGGGTTTGAACTCGGGTCTTCCTGACTCAGTCCCTGTCTCCTAATTACTGTGTCATCCAGCTGCCCCAGAAGCCAAGTAAAGGTTTGTCTAACTAGAATACAGGCCTTGGCTCACTGAAGGAAGCCTAATTGTGAGTTACATTTCTATAGCCTTTTCTAGTTTTCACCCCATCAGACATTTCAGTGGCGTCTGACTCTTTGTGACTCCATTTGGGGTTTTCTTGGCAAAGATACTGGAGTGGTTTCCTAATTCCTTCTCCAGCTCATTTTACAGATGATGAAACTGAGGCCAACAGTGTTAAGTGACTTGTTCAAGGTCACACAGCTAGTGAGCGTCTGAGGCCGGATTTGAACTCACCTTGGCACTACCCACTGTGCCACCCAGCTTGCTTACTATCATGTTTACCATAGATGTTTGCCATCTTGTTTACAAAGTGCTTTTCTTTACATGTCTCCTTTAGAGGCCCTGGGGTTTAGTGGAGTATTGGTTTTGGAGTCGAAGGACTTGGGTTCATACCCTGTCTTTTCACTTATTAGTTGTGTTACCTTGGACAAGTCACTTTTCTATTCTGTTTTCTCATCTGTAAAACGAGTGTGTTAGACTCAAGGACGTGCCGAGCCAGCTCTAATCAGCTTGTGAGCCCTAATTGTGAAATTTTCACAACTTCATAATTGTAAATTTTCACAATGCTCACTGTGAGCACTTATCTCAGAAATCCCCAGTCATTACAAATCTGGGCTTGATTCATGGTCTTAGACTGAAGAAAGTATCAATTAAGTAGATTAAAATGGAAAGTGAGAATGCATAGTTTTCCCCTCTGAGAGCCAAACTATTTTACCCCATCCTTCCCTCCCCATTAGATCTGATCGTTTATTAGGTAGTTCACAGCTTTGAAATCAGATCCAAATTCTAGAAATAACTCTATAGGGGAAGGCAAGAATTACTACCCTCATTTAAAGACATTGTGGCATAGAATGGTTAGGTGATTTGGATCTGGTAGAGTAAGGACAAGATTTTTGTTTGTTTTTTACTTCCAACCCTGGCCTTCTTCCACTCCACCTATATTAAGTTATTCGCCAAGAGAGAGGTAGGAAGTTGGGAGAGAGAAATGTATAGTTGACTTTAGGAATTCTCCTAAAAAGGGAAATCAGGCCGAAAGAATGGCCTGGGACCTTCAGGTATTATGGTTACCTATGACCAATATAAATTGTTGGTGACTATTTTCTGAACCTTCTGATTCTAAAAATACTAAGGAAGACTATTGAGGCTCTCAGGCTCATTTAACAACTGGTTCCTGAAGCCCTAGTTCCAGAGATACCCTTAAGATAGTTGGACCACAATTCACATCAACAATCCTACCTTCCACTAACAGCACCTTCAAACCCCAAGTTCAGTTGCCTAGAAAGGGACTCTAGTAGCTGGGTACATGGAGTGGTGAAAAAGAACAATGACACAGGAGACCTGGGTTCAAGGTCTGAATCCACCACCCAGTAGCTGTATGATTGGCTAAGTCACTTAATTTCTCTGAGCCTCAGTTTTCTTATCTGGAAAATAAGGAAGCTGCCACTAAAGGATCTCCAAGGTCCCCCTTTTTTTTTAACTTTAAAAAAGTTTTTTTTTATTGATTTTACATCATTTTCCTTTTATGTTTTCATAGTCATTTTCAATTATACCCTTCCTCTTCTCCTCTCTCCCCACGTCAACAAACTTTTCCCTTGTTTTTTTCTTGTATTTTTCAGTAAATGAAATTCCACCTTTTATCCTTCCCATCTCCCTCCCTGATTGAAAACAAACAAAACTCTTATAAAATAATGAATAAAATAATAGAAATAACAAGATAATATCTAATTAAGGAAAGCAAATTCCAATATTTAAAGGAGTCCTATAAATAAAATATTACAAAGGACAGATACAAAAATGGGGCTGGTCAAATTGGCCGGGTACATGGCAAAGATTTCACTTTGGCTTGGGGGAGAGGAAGGGCAAGACCTTGGAACCACAACAAGAGGAGGACAGAATAATAAAAAACAGATTAGTGGTTATAGTTTGTTTCTAGTAGTAACTTTGATTCTATTCCAAGTAACCAACCCCCTTCCTGAAAGTTTTCTTTTTCTTCCTAGAGGAACCTAGATAGAGCAAATAGAGCATTTGGCTTGGAGTCAGGAAGACCTGAGTTCAAATGTGCTCTGACACTCTTTCTAGTTGTGTGTTTCTGTGCAAGTCACTTAACCTCTTTCTAACTCAATTTCCTCAGCTATAAAATGGAGAAAATCATAACACCTACACTTCATGGTAGTTATAAGGATCAAATTAAATAATATTTGCAAAGTGTTTAGCATGGTGCCTGGCACATAGTAGGTAAGTCCCTTTCAACTCTTTTTTTTTGGGGGGGGGTTTGCTTTTGGAGGGCAGTTGGGGTTAAGTGACTTGCCCAAGGTCACACGGCTAGGTTTTTTTTGTGTGTGTGTGTTAAGTGTCTGAGGCCGGATTTGAACTCAGGTACTCCTGACTCCAGGGCCGGTGCTCTATTCACTGCGCCACCTAGCCGCCCCGTCCCTTTCAACTCTTAAAAAAAAATCTATTTTTCCTCTTTTTCATTCTCTTGGCCCAAAAGTCTTGAAGTGTTACCAAGTGACTAAACAGCAAAAACCCAAGGCTAGGAGAAGCAATTAGGGGCTCTAGGAATTAGGACGCATTCTGTTCCATACTCCTCCATCATCATTTGTGTGAAAGAATTTTTTATTGTAGGTAGCTCCTAGAAAACCTTTGTCACAAATCCAAAGGTGACTTCACTGACCCTTGCTGAAAGCTAGGGTTAGGTCCTCCTTGTTGTGACCTACTCAATCACATCAGCTAGCACAGAGACTAGGTTGAGCCTGGAAGGCCCAAGTTCCTACTTAGACAGGTAGCTTGTATGACCCTGGGCTAGACTCAGAGCCTTTCTCAGCCTCCACTTAACAGCATTATATTACACTAGCTATTAATATAATGGAAAAGCATTGAAAAAAAGGGGATTAAGAAATGTGGGTTCTAATCCCTACTCAACCACTGGGTAATTCAGACCTTGGGCAAACCATTTTACCATTATAAGTCTCCATAAAGTTGGGAAATACCAGGCTGGAAGCAAAGATAAACAGCCCCTGCCCACAAGGAGTCTACATTCTATTAGAGTTGGGGGAAAAAAGATTTACCACGTACACAAATAAAAATAATATAAGGGGGGGCGGCTAGGTGGTGCAGTGAATAGAGCAGTGGCCCTGGAGTCAGGAGTACCTGAGTTCAAATCTGGCGTCAGACACTTAACACAAAAAACTAGCCATGTGACCTTGGGCAAGTCACTTAACCCCAACTGCCCTCCAAAAAGCAATACTACTACTACTACTAATAATAATAATATAAGGAAATTAGAAAGAGGTAGCTAGTAGGCTCAGTGGATACAGTGCTAGGCCTGGAGTCAAGAAGACCTGAGTTCAAATTTTACCTGAGACACTTACTAGCTGAGTGACCACTAGGCAAATCACTTAACCTCTGTTTGTCTTAATGCAGTGGCAAATCTCTCCAATATCTTTGCTAAGAAAACCCTACGGACAGAATGGTCCATGGGATCATGAAGAGTTGGACATAACAACAATAACAACAACAACAAGGAAATCAGAGGTACACACGACTAATGTGGTCAGTCAAAGTGTCACAGAAGATGCAGGCAACTGAATGAAGAACTGAGCCATGAAAGAAGACAAGTACTCAGAGGCGGACATGAAGAGGGAATACATTCCAGGCAAAGAGGCTGTTGGCCTGAAAGCCTTGAAGTGCACCAAGGGACAGAAAAACAGTGCTAAGGGACTATAGTTGGAGACAGAGTGAGAGCAGTTTATGGGCCATCTAGAAGTTCAATTGGGCCAGAAGGTAGAGTTCACAATGGGAAGAGAGTCCCTTGAAATAAACCTAGGAAAGTAAATATGAGCCAGATTGTTAAGGGTCTTAAAAATGACAGGAAGCTAAGAAATCTATGTTTTATCCTGGATAAAATAGGGAGCCATCGAAGGGTTTTGAGCACAGGATTGACTTATTTTTTTCCTTAAATAATGGTTTACTTTTTCCCCAGTTACATGTAAGGTCAATTTTTAACATTAATTTAAAAAAAATTGAGTTCCAAATTTTCTGTCTTCCTCCCTCTCTTTCTTCTGCTCTGAGACAATATGCAATTTGATATAGACTATACATGTTCAATCATGCAAAACATATTACCATATTAGTCATGCTGTGAAAGAAGCTAGAGACCCAAAGGGAGAAAAAACAAAACAAAATATGAAAGTGAAAAAAAAAACAGTATGCTTTGATCTGCATTCAGACTCCGTCAATTCTTTCTCTGGAGATGGATAGCATTTTTCATCATGAGTCCTTTGGAATTGTCTTGGATCATGATATTGCTGAAAATAGCTAAGTCATTCACAGTTAATCATTGTACAACATTGCTGTTGCTGCGTACAATGTTCTGGTTCTGCTCACTTCACTTTACATCAGTTCATATAAGTCTTTCCAGGTTTTTCTGAAATCAGCCTGCTCATCATTTATTATAGCACAATAATATCCCATTACAATCATATACTACAACTTTTTCAGTCATTCCCCAATTTGTGGGCATCCCCTCAATTTCCTATTCTTTGCCACTACAAAAAAAGTTGCATATGTATATGTAGGTATATGTAGGTCCTTTTCCCTTCTTTATGATTTCTTTGGTATGCAGATCAAATTGTGGTGTTGCTGGATCAAAGGGTATGCTCAGCCTTTTGGTAATAGTTCCAAATTGTTCTCCAGAATAATTGGATCAGTTCACAACTCCACAAACAATAAATTAATGTTCCAATATTCCCACATTTTCTTCAACATTTATCATTTTCCTTTTCTGTCATATTAGCCAAACCAATAGATATAAGGTGGTACCTGAGCTGTTTTAATTTGCATTTCTCTAATCAATAGTGATTTAGAGCATTTTAAAAATATAACTATAGATAGCTTTAATTTCTTCATCTGAAAACTACCTGTTCATATTCTTTGACCATTTATAAACTGAGGAGTGACTTCATTCTTATAAATTTGGCTCATTTCTCTAAATATTTGAGAAACGAGACCTTTAGCAGAAATACTTGCTCTAAAAATTGTTTTCAGCTTTCTGTTTTCCTTTTAATCTTGGTTGCATTGGTTTTGTTCATGCAAAACCTTTTTAACTTAATGTAATCAAAATTATCCACTTTGCATTTCATAATGTGTTTTATCTCTTGTTTGGTTTGTCATTTTCTTTAATTAAATGTTTAATTGTTTCTATAATTACCCACTCGTGCTTTAGGATTAGATTATTTAGCTTTCAATTAATTTTTAATCACTTTCCATGACTCTTTATTAAATGTAATTTTATTGCATCATGATCTGAAAAAGATGCACTTACTATTTCTACCTTTCTACATTTGATTGTAAAGTTTTTATGACCTAATACATGGTCAGTTTTTGTGTAGGTGCCATATACCACTGAAAAAAAGGTAGATTCCTTTCTTTCCCCATTCAATTTTCTCCAGGAGCCTATCACATCTAACTTTTAAAAAACTCTATTCACCTCCTTAATTTCTTTCTTGTTTATTTTGTCGTTAGATTTATCTAGTTCTGAGAGGGGAAAGTTGAAGTCTCCCATTAGTTGTTTTACTATTTCCTCCCATAACTCATTTAACTTTACGTGAAAAGTGTTTTGTAATTGTGTTCATATAGTTCCTGAGTTTGTCTTGGCAGACAGATATTTTATATTGTCTATAGTTATTTTAAATGTAATTTCTCTATCTCTTGCTTCTGGGCTTTCTTGGTAATGTAGAAATATGTAGAAATGCTGATGATTTATGTGGGTTTATTTTATATCCTGAAACTTTGCTAAAATTGTCAATTGTTTCAAGTAGTTTTTTAGTTGATTCTCTATGATTCTCTAAGTTTACCATCATATCCTCATTGCCTAGTTTAATTCCTTCAGTTACTTTTTCTTCTCTTATAACTAAAGCTAACATGTATAGTACAATATTGAATAATAGTGGTGATAATGGTCATCCTTGTTTCACCCCTGACTTTACTGAGGAGGTTTTTAGTTTATCCCCATTACAGATAATGCTTGCTGATGGTTTTAGATAGATACTATCTATCATTTTAAGAAAAGTTTCATTTATTTCTATGCTTTCTAGTATTCTTAATAGGAATGGGTATTGTATTTTGTCAAAAAGCTTTTTCTGCTTCTATTGAGATAATACTGATATCTGTTAGGTTTGTTATTGATATAATCTATTATGCGTATAGTTTTCCTAATATTGAACTAGCCCTGTGTTCTTGGCATAGTGTGTGTTATTCCCTGAGTCAAATACAATGAGAGTAAAGTTCAAACAATGCTCACCCCACTCTCTTCTTTCCCTTTATGGTAGTAGGCCTTTTGCACTTCTTTATGTGAGATAATTTCCCCCATTCTACCTCTCCCTTGCCTCTTCTCCCAGTGCAATTCTCTTTCATACTCCTTAATGTTTTTATATCATCTCAACAAAGTCCACTTATGCCCTCATCATTTTTCATCAAGAATGTTTGAAAGTCCTCTATTTCATTGAATACTCATTTTTTTTTCTTTGAAGGATTATGCTCAGTTTTGTTACATTGGTTTTTCTTGATTGTAATTCAAGCTTCTTTGCCTTCCAGAAGGCATATTCCAAGGTCTCTGATCCTTTAATGTAGACTTTGCTAAATCTTGTGTAATACTAACTGTGGCTCCTTGAGATTTGAATTGTTTTTTGTTTTTGTTTTTGTTTTTTCTGACTGCTTGCAGTATATTCTCCCTGACCTTAGAGCTCTGGAATTTGGTTATAATGTTCCTGGGAGTTTTCATTTTGGGATTTCTTTCAGGAGGTGAATGGTGGATTCTTTCAATTACTACCATACCCTCTGGTTCTAGGTTATCAGGGAGGTTTTCCTTGTTAATTTCTTGAAAGATGCTGTCCAGATTCTCTTTTTGATCATGGTAGTACAATAATTCTTAAATTGTCTCTCCTGGATCTATTTTCCAGGTCAATTGCTGTTTGATTCTTGATGTTTCATGGAGTTATTAACTTGCACTTGCCCAATTCTAATTTTTAAGGAATTATTTTCTTCTTTTGTAACTCCTTTTCCATTTGGTCAATTCTATTTTTAAGGAATTGTTTCCTTCAGTGAACTTTGGTACATTTTTTTCCCATTTTTTTTGTGCTTCCTTTACTAAGCTGTTAACTCTTTTTTCATGATGCCTTTGCATAACTTTCATTTCTTTTCTCAATTTTTCTTCTACTTCTCTTATTTGATTTTTAAAATAATTTTTTGAGATCTTCCAAGAGGTTTTTTTGGGTTGAAGACCAATTTATATTTCTTTTTGAGGCTTTTCATGTAGGCATTTTGACACTGATGTCTTCTTTTGCATTTGTCTTTTGGTTTTCTCTGTCGCCATGGTAGCTTTCTATGATTAGATCTTTGGTTGTTGGTTTTCTTTTTGTTTTTGTTCTTCGATCATTTTCCAGCGAGCTCTGCTCCTAGGATACAGGGGACTCTATCCCAAGCTTCTTGCACTGGGAGCTAGGGGCACTGGCCACACTTCTGCTCTGCGGGTCTCTGGGTCTGCCAGCTTGCCTATTGCACCTGGGGCGGGAAATCTCGCAACTGACCCGCTCTGTTGGGCCTCAGGATTTCAGTTGCTGATCTATGCTGGGGTTAGGGAGCTCCTGCTGGTTTGCCTGGACACTGCCTGTGCTGGATCACACTCTCCTTTTACCCAAGTGAGGCAGCTTGCACTCCTTTTAAGTTGTCTTGGCTCGAAAATTACTTCATCCCACCTTTTTGTGAGTCCTGCTGCTCTGGAATTTGCTTTGAGGTTTCATTTAACATTGTTTGGAGGTGAATTGGCAAGAGCTCAGGCAAGTTCCTGTCTTTTCTCCACCATCTTGGTTCCTCCTCTCCAGATTTATCCTTTGGGAAGATTATTTTGAGAAAGGATGGAAAAGAAAGGAGAATGTTTTAGAAGTAATGATAATAACAGTTATCATTTGTATAGTATTCTAAGGTTTACAAAAAATTTTATCAATATTACCTCACTTGATCTTCACAATCCTGGGAGCAAGTCCTGGTATTAATGTCTTCATTTTACAGGTAAGATTAAAAAATGAGATAATAATTGTAAAATACTTAGCACAGTGCTTGGCACATAGTAAGTACTACATAAATATTAACTATTATCATTATTATTATATCAGGAAGCTGAGACAGACAGTGGTTAAGGGATTTGCCCTGGGTCACACAGCTAGTTAAGTCTCTGAGGCAGGATTTGAATTCAGGTTTTCCTAACACCAAATCCAGTGCTCTATCCACTGTGTCCAAGTAAGAGGTGATGATGGCTTAATCTAGGGTGTCAGCTGTGTGAGTAGAGAGAAAGGGGCATATTTGAGAAAGGAAGAGGAGGTATGTTTCCAACAGGGAACTCCTCTTATTCCCCCAGTGTTGTAGGGTCTCCCTCCCTCCCCTTCCTATCAGTGAGTTGCAAAAGAGTATTTTTAAAATATGCATATCATAGTCCCAGCCCTCAATCTGCAAACTTCCCTAGCTCCTAGGATTCTAGGGTATGAGAAAGAAAGGGAGGGCAGTAATTGCTAAAAGGTTCAAGTCTTTAGGCCTTTTCCCTTGTTAAAGGGTCCTGCCAGCTGAATTCGTAAGGGGCTTTTTTCTATTTAAAAAAAAAAAATTAGGAATGTACATCAAGATAGTCTAATTGAATTTTATAAAAGCATGAACATTTTACTTTTAAAACTGCCAGAATGATAAATAGTAATTATAACCAACATTTACATACCACATTAAGGTCTGCAAAGCTCTTCTTATACATTTTCTCAGCTTTTCCTCACAATCTGTATGTATCTAGGCAACACAGCATAAAGTGGTATGCTGGGGAAAAAATAGCTCTTTCTTATAGTTAATTTAATTTTAATTAAATTTTTTCAATTATCCAAAATTTTCCCCTCCATCTCCCCCCCATAATAAATATGCATATTCTAGCAAAACAACATCCCACATTGGCCATGTCCAAAATATGTCTCATTTTGTATTCTTAGTCTATCACCCTTCTGTCAGGAGGTGGGGAGCATTCCTTATTCTTGGGGGTTCTTTTTCAGGAAAATCCCTTGCATTCCCCTTACCAATTCTCCCACATAAGTACATCTGACTTCTTAAAGGAGGGGGATTGTCATTTCTTTGCCATCTAAAAATAACTCCCAATCCTCTTCACTTTGAGAAGAGACTGAATAGATTTCATCATGAGACCTAAGTTTAAAATCAGCCTCTAAGACTCTTACTAGCTGGCTGACCCTGGACAAGTCACTTAACTTCTATTTGCTTCACTTTCCTCAACCGTGAAATGGGGATAATAATTACACCTACTTGGAAGGGTTATTATGAGGATCGAATGGGGTCATGTTTGTACAATGAGCTTAGCCCAGGGCCCAGCCCATAGGCGATATGTAAATGCTTATGCCTTTGTCCCATCCCCACCAGGAGACCTCTTAGAGTTCCTACCTCCGAAGGAAATCAGTTTCTACATCTACTTCTTTCCTCAGTCCCATATCCTCCCCTACTCCCACCTCCAGCTCCTCTTGACTCCCCATCAGAATCACCATTTGTCCTATCAGTTTCCATGTCCATGGATCCCACTGCCCCTGCTTCCATTTAAGTATGTCACCCTAACAGACCCTTCTTCTCCATCAGATTCTCCTAGTTCTCCTTACTATTCTATTCTATTCTATTCTATTCTATTCTATTCATTGAGTCAGGGCAGTTAGGTAGCAAAAGTGGCTAGAGCACTAGGCCTGGGGTCAGGGAGATTCATCTTAATGAGTTCAAATCTGGTCTCAAACACTTACTAGCTGTGTGACCCTGGGCAAGTCACTTAACCTTGGTTGCCCCAGTTTCCTCATCTGTAAAATGAACTGGAGAAGGAAATGGCAAACCACTCAAATATCTTTGCCAAGAAAACCCCCAAATGGGGTTACGAAGAGTCAGATGTGACTGAAATAACTGAACAACAATATTCATAGTCACAGAATTTCACAATTAGAAGGAGCTTCAGAGGTCATTTAGTTCAACCCATAAATGCATAGGAATCCAGCTCACAACATCTCTAACAAGTGGTTATCCAGCTATCAAGTCTTCTCTTCTCCAGACTAAACACCCCCAGTCTCTTCAAAGGATCCTCCTATAGTATGGTTTCCCATCATCTCACTGCTCAGAATACCATCCTCTAGTCAAGTTCCAGCTTCATCAGTGCCCTTCCTAAAATATGACCTCCAGAAGGAAACACAATACTTCAGCTGTGATCTTAGCAGGCAGAGCCTTCGTCTGGACACACGGTTCTCTTTATGAAGCACATCACTGTTTTTGGCTGCCCTGCCATACTGTTGACTCACACTGTGCCCGAAATTCTCCCTATCATCCTCTTATCCAGAAGCACATTTCCCTTCTTGGATCTTCTTGTCCCCAGTGTCTGGTTGATGAGAAATTTATGCATCCACATTGGTCTTTTTTAGACAGTTCTCCCTTTTCTTCGTCATAGAAATCATTTGCATTTGTGATCAGCATCTCAATGATAACCTCTATGCAGATGACTCCCAAGTCTGTAACCGCAAACTCTGAGCTCTTCTTTGAGCTTCAGACTCATATTTCCAACAAACTGCAGAATATCTCTACTCAGATGCCCCTCTAGCATGGCAAAGGCAATATTTCTAAAACTGAATTCACCTTCCCTGAATTTTTTGCCAGTCACCTTGAAACCTTTCATAAACTCATAGGTCCAGAGCTGGAAGGTCATGTAGTCCAATCCCCTCATTTTACAGATAAGGGAACTGAGGCCCAGGGAGCTCAAGTGACTTCCACAGTCACACAGGAAGAAAGTATCAGAGGTGGGATTTGAGTCAAGGTTTCACACGCAGGTCTCATGCTGCCTCCCTCTTCCTTCACCCCTGTATCCACATAGCTGCTAAGTCTTGTCGATTCTAAGGCAAGAAATTATCCAATTATCCAAATTATTCCTTGACTGCATTCCTTCCTCTCCAGTGACACTAACACCACTCTATTTCAGATCCTCATGTGTAAGATGGTGACCCTTGGTTATGTGGAAATTTTGCCTGCTGACAGGAACAGAAAAACATTTGTGTGTAGAACACATAAAATCATCTTGAGAAGAAGATAGCTCATCAGATAAAAGGTCTTGAGAGATACAGACTTCTGAGAGAATGAGAGAAAGAACATATCTTTCTCGGAGGCAAAATACCTGGTGGGGATGGCTACAAGGCATTACTGTCCATCAGTTCATTTATCTATGCTAGGTTCAGGGTTTTGAAGGATATAAGTGAGAAACTACAAATCAAATAACTATTTAGCTATTATCAGAGTCATACCTGAAAGGCAAACTTTTAAAATTTCGTATCATAGAGCACCAGCCCTGGAGTCAGGAGGACCTGAGTTCAAATGTGGCCTCAGACGCTTACTAGCCATGTGACCTCGGGCAAGTCACTTAACCCCAATTGCCCCTCCAAAAAAAAGAGCAAAAAATAAAATAAAATTTCATATCAAAGAGACGTCACAAAACACTTAGATGCCCTGTTTTGAGGCATTGGAAGAGATGCGGGGGGGAGGTAGGGTAGATGAAGCGAGAAGATAGAAGAATCAGGAAGAAAAAGCCAAGTGGAGAAGGAGACAGAAAAAGCTGGAAACAGACGATCTTTTGTCTCACTGTCTTTTGTCTCCTTTCCAATCAATCTTTCACACAGCTGCTGGAGAAGTCTTCCTAACTTGCTCTTCTGATCACGTCACTCGTCTGCTCAAAAGACCTTCCCTGGCTCCTCCTTGTGTACAAAATGAAGCATGAATTCACAGTTCTGGTTTTCAAGCCCCACCCCCATCTTATCTCACTCCTCCTCCTTTGCCTATTTCAGCTTCCAGCCAAACAGGATTCTCTTCCCAGTTCTCTAAGGCTCTTCCCTACCCCCCCCCCCCCTCTCATACTGATGAAGCAATAATAGTAGTTAACACTTATATAGCTTTATATGGCTCTGACTGTGCCAGGCTGAGTGCTTTTCATTTGATCCTCACAACCCTTGGAAGTAGATGCTATTGTTCCCATTTTATAGTTAGGAAAACTGAGGCAGAGATTAAGTGATTTGCCCAAGGGTCACACAGCTAGATGTCTGAGTTCAGATTTGCACTTAAGGCCTGGTACTCCATCTATTGTGCCACTAGCTCCTGACACCTCCCCTCCTTCAAAGTCTAACTCATGTGCTATGTCATGGTTTTCTTTGGGTCATCTCCCAGCTGAAAATGATCTCTATGCCTCAAATTTCTTTTTTATGGCATTGTCAGGGCATCTCCCATGTATTTACTAATTCTCCTCTGTATCTTGGTTATTTGTGTATATTTCTTTCTTCCAAACTACTAGGATTCTCTCTCAGGAAATGTCTGTGTCATATCTCTCTTTGTGGCCCCAATACTGGGTGCAATATGTGCAATGGCCTTTTCTTTACCCTCATCTTTCTTGATGTTTCTGTTGCTTTGTTGACTACCTTACCCCTCCCAGTCACCAGTGCAGTGGAGCAAGGCTCTGAGCTCGCTCCCATGCTTTTCAGCATGATACTTTCAGCAACGTTGTCAGATGCCTTCAATGAGGACTGTTGAGGGGTCCTTTGAAGTTGACAGGATGAACACAGCACCAAGATCAGCTTACCACACTGATGGTAAATTATTAACTTGAAAAGGCTACAAGCCAAGACTAAAGTAGAGGGAGTATTGGTGCATGATTTTTTTCTTTGCAGATGACTATGTACTTGATGCAGCCTCTGAAGCTGAGATGCAACAAAGTATGGATCAATTTTCTGCTGCTTGTGTTCAGTTTGATCTAACAATTAACACCAAGAAAACACAGGAGCTCCACCAGCCAGCATCACACCATCCATACTGAATACTGTGGATAATTTCACTTACCTTGGCAGTATACTTTCTAGGGATGTACACATTGATAATTAGGTTGACTCACACATTGCCAAAACTAGCTCAGCATTTGGGAGGCTCTGAAGGAAAGTATGGGAGAAAAGAGGTATTAGACTGATTACCAATCTGAAGGTCTACAGAGCCATTGTGCTGACCTCATTGTTGTATGCCTTGAAACCTAGACAGCATACCAGTGCCATGCTAGGAAACTGAATCGCCTCCATTTGAATTGTCTCAGGAAGATTCTGACAATCATCTGGCTCAATAAGGTACAAAACACTAGGATCCTTTCTTGAACTGAACTGACAAGCATTCAAACTCTACTGTAGAGAGTGTGATTCTGATGGCCTGGCCATGCTGTTAAATGCCAAATATATGCTTGCCTAAAAGACTTTTATGGAGAACTCACACAGGGCAAGCATTCACATGGTGGTCAGAAGAAGAGATACAAGGACACTCTCAAGGTCTCTCTGAAGAACTATAGAATTGCTTACATGACATAGGAGACACTGGTATAACTGGACAACTCAACATGGCATGCCCATATCAGAGAAGGTACTGTGCTCTATGAGCAAAGCGGAATTGAAGTAGCTCAAAAGAAATGTGAGATGTGTAAATTTAGAGAATCCACTCCAAATGTTCACACGGACTCTTTGTGCCCAACCTTGTGGGAGAGCATTCTGAGCTCGTGTTGGTCTGATCAGTCACAGCCCAATGTCCTGTAGCTTGACTTTAACATAGTGATGTCATTTTGGTCCTCTTTGAGAAGGAAGGACAACAACCAAGCAGCCCCTCCCCACTGTTACTCTCTCTCTGGGTTTCCCCGATGCTACTCTCTCTCCTCATAACTGACTACTCTTGCTCTGTCATCATCCAGGTCCCATCCCCTAACTGTGAGTTCCCCAAGACTCTGTCTTCACCTCTTTTTTCTTCCTATTTTCTGGGTGGCTTCATTCATAAATTCAACTATCAGTTTTCATCGCTATATAGATTACTTCTACATCTATATATCCAGCCCTATCCTTTCCAACTGGATGTCCCAAGGACAACTCAAACTCAATACATCCAAAGCAGAACCCACTGCTTTTCCTTACTTCCTTGGTTTGGCTGTGGGCACCTCCATTCTTCTGGCCACCTGGGTTGCAACCTTAGAGTTACTAGAGACATAGTCAATCAGTTGCTAGATTTTGTTGATTTAACCTCTACATTTTGTGCATATGTCTCCTCTCCACTCACATGGCCGCTCCCATTTCAGGCCATCATCCCTCACCTG
Organism: Pseudocheirus occidentalis; assembly: GCA_028646575.1. NCBI lineage: Eukaryota > Metazoa > Chordata > Mammalia > Diprotodontia > Pseudocheiridae > Pseudocheirus > Pseudocheirus occidentalis. The sequence continues at coordinate 211,173,882 of CM053595.1, read as the reverse complement.
TGCTATTGCAATAGCCTTCCAATTGGTCTCCCTGCCTCAAATCTCTCTCTTGTCCAACCCATGCTTCCCATAGTGGCCAATCAAATCGATCAACAGTCATACACATTCAATAAAGTAAATACCTACTATGTCACAGGCACTGTGGAGATTAAAAAAATAAACATTCCCTGCCCTCAGAGAGTTTCCATTCTAATGAAGAAGACCATACGCATGGATATAGGTACAGGTATATAAAACAAAACACATACACAGCAAATACAAGGTAATCTTGGGAAGTTTGAGCATTTGAAGGGAACCAGGATGAAAGCTCATAAAGAAAGTAGCACTTCAACTGAGCCTCGAAGGAACTTGGAATTCCAAGAGGCAGAGGTGAGGAGAGCATTCCACAAATGGAGACAACCAGCATAAAGGTGGGTGATGTGGTACTTGGGAGACATGGCAAGAAAGTTAGTGTGGCTGAACCATACAGTTTACAGAGGGAACTAATATGACCAGAAAGCTAAGATATGACTAGATTCTGAAGAGTTTTAAATTCCCCAAAGGGGATTTTTATACCCAATTTTAGAGATAACAGGGAGCTATTGGTGTTTTTTGAGCTTATTATTATTTATTCTGACATGGCCAGACCTTCATTTTAGTGGTTGTCTGCTAAATAGGAGCAGCTAGGTGGCCTAGCGCAGAGTGCGAGGGCTTTGAGTCAAAAAGACCTGAATTCAAATCCAGTCTCAGGCACTTCCTAGCTGTGTGATGCTGGGCAAATCACTTAATATTTGCCTCAGTTTCCTGGTCTGTAAAATGAGCCAGAGGAGGAAATTGCAAACCACGCCGGTATCTCTGCCAAGAAAACCCCAAATGAAAAGTCAGATGTGACTGAACAACAAAATGCCAAAATAGGCATTTAAAGACCTTCACAATCTGGCTTCAGCCTTTCATTCCAGACTCCTTCCTTATACACGATTCCTCTTCGGTCACAAAGCTGCGGTCCCCATCACACTGACCTACCTATTTGCTGTTCTTCACACACAGCATTATATCTCCTGTTTCTAAGATTTTGCACAGGCTATATATACCTTGGGCCTGGAATGTACTGCCTTCCCCACCTCCATTTCTGAGGATCCCCACCATCCTTTGGAGTGCAGCTCAAATGCTACTTACTCTCTCTATCAGGCTTTTCCAGATTCTGCCCTGCCTGCTAGCACCTCCTCCCCTTGTGTTTATCTTATATATAGTTTGTATCTATTTATATATAAATATATATATATATATCCATATTAATCAATATATTGTTTGCCTTCTCAAGGGGTAAGGAGGAAAGGAAAGAATTTGGAACTCAAAAATTTTTAAAGTGAATGTTGAACATTTTTTAAATGGAAAATATTTAATGGAATAAATAAAAATATATCGTCTGTATCCGTGTTGTTTTCCTGCATTGAATCTAAGCTCCTTAAGAATTGGGATTGTTTCCCTTTTGTCTTTTTATCTTTTAAGCCTAGTCAGGCACACAGTAAGGGCTTAATAAATATTTATTAACAAATGCCTGCTTATTAATAAATGTTTGTTGTTAAAATAGTAGAGAAGCCTCTTGGCTCTAAGAGTTACTCCTTCTACTTTTGAACTGATGTTTGAAAGTTCTGCCTTATCATACCCAGCCAAAATCTACCACTCTCTGACTCCCTTTTCCACCTCTCCTCATAGCTGCCGGACAAAGCAAACCATAAAGCAAAACGGCACAGCAGACAGACAGTGGAGCCCGGAGTCAAGAGGACCCGAGTTCATATATGATCTCAGACACTTACTAGCTGTGTTACCCCAGGCAAGTCACTTTGCCTCAGTTTCCTTATAAGTACAATAGGGACAAGAACAGCATTTACCTTTCTGTTTCCCCAATGCTTAGCACAGTACCCTGCACACAGTAGGTCTGTAGTGAATGTTCAGTTACTGATTTCAAAGAGTCTCCTTCCTCCTTCTGTAAAATAACAGCATTTAAGTACTTGAAGGTTTGCAAAGCACTTTACCTCTCATCTCATCTCTTTGTTCATTTTCTTCGGTTGTCCACTACTTGTGGAATGCTCTCCCTCTTCCAAACCAACTCCTAACCTCCGTGGCTTAAGTCCCAACAAAAACCCTACCTCCTACAGGAAATCTTCCTCGAAGCCCCTCTTAATTCCAGCACCTTCCCTCTGTTAATTATCCTTTATTAATCCTGTATACAGCTTGTTTTGTACATGCTTGTTTGCATGTTGTCTACTGCATTAGATTGCAAGCTCCCTGAAGGCAGGCACTGAATTTTGCCTCTTTTGATATCCCCAGGGCTTAGCACAGTGTCTGGCACATAGTAGGCACGTAATAAATATTGACTGATTGACTGGATCCTCATGAAACAACCCTGTGAGATACATTTGCTAGCTATATTATTATAACTATTATTGTTGTTAATATTATTTCTATTCTCCCAGCCCCCAGAACAAATTATGTAACTAAGGCACTTGGGGTGCTGCATCCACATGACGTGAGCTTGCCCCCGTCACAAATGGCATCTGGAAGGGCCCAGTCCTTAACTCTCGGGGGCCTCCCCAGGCCTGTCTCCTAGTCTGTATGTGGGGAGAGGGGGGAGGGGCTGGTCGGGAGGAGCCTCTAGCTGGGGGCGGGGACTGCCAGGGCGGGGCGTACGTCACTCCAGGGCGGGGCGGGGCCTGCTCCGGGGGCGGGGCCTGCTCCGGGGGCGGGGCTCGTCTCACAGCCCCGGAGCCTCCTCCTCTGCCTCGGCCTCGGCTTTAGGCTCTGCCGCCGCCGCCTCCGCCACCCGCACCGGGATCCCGCCGCCCCGCCAGGTCCCCTCCCCCGCCCGGGGCCGAGGCCGCCGCCGCCGCCGCTGCCGCCATGCTGAGCCGGCTAGGGGCGCTGCTGCAGGAGGCCGTGGGCGCGGTGAGCCGGGCCGGGGAGGCCGGGGAGGCCGAGCTACAGAGCAGGCCTGGCCGGGGCCTAGGCCCGAGGAGGCGGGGGCGGGGCGGGGAGGAGCCTCCGGGCTAGGGGGACCCTGGGGGGCCCGCCCCCCGCCACGTTGGGGAAAGGGGGGAGGAAGGGGCTGCCCTGCCTTCGGGGGCTCCCCGATCCTGCTGGACCGGCCCCTCCCCCTCGCTTCCGCCTCGACCCCTCCCCCCCCCGCGTCTGTTTCCCCAGCTCCCCCCAGTGCACTTCAGTTTCTTTCCTTCCTCTCAAATTTCTTCTCCCCACTTCTTTCCTGTCAGCCCCTTTTCAGGATGCCCCCTCCCTAGGCTCTTTTCTCCCCAGTTTTCTCCTTCCCCATACTTTCCCCCCATCTATCCCCTTCTCAGTCTCTCTTCCCCTATCTGTCCTCTTCCCAGCCTTCATCTAGCCCTATTCCCTCCCATCTGTCCCTTCCCCAGTCTCCTCCCCCACTTCTCCCCTAAGTCTTTTTTTCTCCCCAACTCCCTCCTTCCCCAGTTTCTCCTCTCCCATCGATCACCTCCCCTGTCGCTTTCTCCCCGCTTCTCTCCCAGTCTCTTCTCCCTCCTCTACCTATTCCCCAAGTCTCTCCTCCCCAGCTCTCTCCTTCCCCATGCTGCTTTTCCCCTTCATTTACTCCCTGAGTCTCTCTTCTCAGCTCCCTCCTTTCCCAGTCTCCCCTGCCATCCATCGCCTCCCTAATTCTCTTTTCCACCAACTTCTCCCTCCCGTAGTTCCTCTTCCTTCCATCTATCATCTTCTCCTTGTTTCTTTCCTCCCCCTCGAGTCTCCTTTTCCCCTTCTCTGGCCTTTTCCTTCTATCTTCTCCTACCGTCTATCCCATTCCCAGATCCTCCCCCATCTCTTCCCACTCCTCTCTCTTCCCCATCTGTCTCCTTCAGCTTTCTCTTCTTTCCCATCTGTCCCCTACTTAAGTCTCTCTTCTCCTAAACTCTGCCAGATTTCTCTTCCCGTATCTCCTCTGCTCCTACATCTAAGCCCTTCCCTTTTTGTCTGCCTCCCTTACCATCTTCTCACCCTCTCCTTGTTCCTCTTTTAAGTCTCTCCCCTTACCTTCTCCCCACCCCAGTTTATTTCCTCTCCCTGGGCAGGAGTCTTTTCTCCCAGGTGGTAATTCTTTTATATAACAATGAAGAAAAAACCTTTCTTCAGATTGATCAGTTTTAAATTTTTTTCTCCAAGGGGAACACAGGCGATGACAGAATCTCAAAGTTAGGACCTTCAGAAGCCATTTAGCCCAGTTCATAAGTGATCCAGAATCCCCTCTGCAGGATATCTGACAAGTGGTCATCCCACTTCCCAGTTCTAGTGAAGGGAACCTAATACCTCCTGGAAGGCCTTGTAGAGCTCAGATTGTTAAGATTATTTTTTCCCTTTTATTATCTAAACTTGCCTCTTCTCTGGCTGCTCCTAATTCCGTGCCCTGGGGCCAAGTGTTAATATCTTCCATGGAGCATCCAACTCTGAGAGTTGCTCTGTCTCTTCTAGGTCTTATTTTTTAATTTCACAGTCAACCTGTACCCCTCTCCCCCAAAACTGGGCGAAATATGAAGTTGTCTGGAAACTCTCATCTTTTCTTCCTTCCCACATCCAGCACAGAGCCTCACATATAGAAGGCATTTCATAAATGGGAATTTAGTTAAATATTACCCACTGAGTAATCCTACTCCGATAATCCCCCCCAAATTATCCTGATCCTACCCTAAAGCTTCCATTCTTAACTTATCACAGCCAGCCTTGGAAATCTTAGGGATAGGAACTAGACCAGGAATTTCACTGGTATAAGGAAGTGAGGAGGAAACTCCCAGCACCCTTGCAAATTACTGGCAGAGAGTTGTTGAGAGCAGTGGTGTCCAACTCAGAAACAGAACCACTAAATGAGCTTAAGGATCCCTGTAGGTCCAGAGTCAGGAAGACCCAAGTTCAGCTCTGGTTTCAGATACTAACTCTGTGACCTGGGCAAGTCACTGAAACTCTGTCTCAGTTTCCTCTTCCATAAAGTAGGAATAGTAATAGTGCCCACATCCCAGGGTTGTTGTAAGGGCCAAATGAGATACTCGTTGTGAAGTGCTTAGCACAGTGTCTGGTACATCGTAAGTACTATCTAAACGTTAGCTATAATAATGATTATGGTTGTTGGATTTTTATTTATTTTGTTAAATAGTTCCCAATTACATCATATTCTGGTTTGGCAGCACCCAGGAGGGTGGGCAACTCACCTGCCTGTTGATGCCTGTGGCTGAGAGCATTGAGAGGCTCAATAAACTTTCCCAGGCTCACACAGCCAGTATATAGCAGAGGCAAGACTTCAATCCCAAGTCCCTTTGGCTCCAAAGCTAGCTTTCCGTTCATCATTCTGCACTGCCTCTCACATGTATGAGTTTAAGTCATATCTACCCTAAGAATAACTCAAACTGTGGTCCGTTACTTTAATAGATTTTAGTATAAATACATTGTCTGAGTTTCTGCTTTAATTAGATGGCTCAGTGTTTTTCTGAATTTGGTCAACCCTAACATATTCCTGTCACCAAAATCCAATTACATTGATCTATGTGAAAGAAGTGCAGAGAAAGATGCAAACTTTCATTTAATGACTGAATGTATTCCATGTCAATATGATTGTAGTTCAACTGTAAACTCAAATCTAATCTAGTAAGCCAATTTATATTAAGAGATAGTGACTGGCAGTGATTTAGCCTCCCAGTGGTATATATATTTTAGAAAGATCTGCCTTTACTCATTTGACCAAAGAAATTAATTTCTAATGTTGGAATTACAGGCATGGATTGAGAGGAAAGGCATTTTTAGTATGTCCTCTTAAAAATCACACTTTAGAGTCAACGGCCTATAAAAAGGCTGGCCCTGAATAATTATATGGAGTGCTGGAATTATCTCCTCCCTCTCTCTGCATTTCCTGTTCACCTCTAAATTTGTGATCCTTTAGCCCTGACCCTCCTCTCTCCACTCTCCCAACACAAGGTAACAGGATCCCTGTATTTTTTCTTTTCTTTCTCTAGGTTACTTCTTAACTTGATTTGTAACCTCACGCTGGTGGTTTCACTTTTTTACACTAGTTACTTCTGTAAAACAGAATATGGGTTAATTGCTACTTTGTAAGGCAAGCATCCCCTATAAATGGAGAAAATGGGCCTTGATCTCTAAGATCCCTTCTAGCTGGAGATCCCGTGATGGTAGGACTATCTTTTTAAAAAGCCAGTGTGGGAAAATTTCACTGGGAAGTATACTAGAAAAAAAAATCATCCTAGTAATAAACCCCCTCATGAAGTCCCTTTGAGCTTCCTAAGGACTATTGGGTAACAGGCCAATTATCAGAATTGTTCCGTTTGCCTGAAGACCAGCAAGAGACTCTGGGAGACTTTTGGGAAGTTGAATGTTGGGTTGGTAGGGCCCTGGTCACAGAAGACCTAAGGTGGTCAGGAAGTCCACCAAGAAATAGACTACATCCAGGAAACACGTAAGGAACCTTCTGAAGAATTGGAGGCAGTCAATTAAGGGGAAAAGGGTTGAGTAGTGCCAACACTGGGCTAAGGAAGTGTTGTACAAGTATTACTTGATCCTCACGACAATCCTGGGGGGGGAGGAGGGGAGGGCGAAGGGAAGGTATCATCCCCATTTTGCAGATGAGGAAACTGAAGCAGAGGTTAAAGTGACTTGCCCAGGTCGCTGAGCTACTAAGTATAGCTTGCTAAGTGACTTCTAATTTGGATTCAGATCCTCCCGACTCTAGGCCCAGCATAACTCAGAAATTTAGAAGCCCCAAGATGCTTCTTCTCTGCCCATGACCCCCTCTTCCTCCTCCTTCAGAAGGGGAGAGGTGCTTTCTCATAGCTCTTCAGTGGGGCCAGGCTTGTCTTTTGTAGTTTCGCAACATTCGTTGTAGATTGTTTTGTGGTGTTCTTTCCATTTAGCTGCAGTCATTGTGGATATTGTTTTCCTAGCTGTGCTTACTTCACTTTACATCAGTTCATGTATGTCAGCAGTTTCAGTAATGGTCTTGATAGTACCCTAAATCCTTGGTCACCTTAGCTGAGGACAGAGCCCTGGGGGATACCCGAGATTGGGGGGTGGGAAGAGGAAGAAGAACCAGCAGAGGAGCTGCTCAAGTAGGAGGAAAATCAGAATAGTATATTGTCATAGTAGTTAAGAGAGAGCTTCATGAAGGTAGATAATAGGGGATGTTAAGGATCTAATCCCCCCTTCCTTCTGGTCTCTTTCTCTCTGTCTCTGTCTCTCTGTCTCTGTCTCTGTCTCTCTCTCTCTCTCTCTCACACACACACACACACACACACAAAGTATTTTCATACAGGGAAAGTGAGCCCAGGAGACAGGAAGTTACTTGCTTAAGGTCACACAGAATAGCAGAAGTGGGATTAAAATTTGGGCTTTCCAATTCAATCGCTAGTATTCATTCTACTATCACACAGTCTCCTAGAAATGGTGCCAGGCCAAAGTTTCAGAAAGGACAAGAAGACAGAGCAGGGAGGTGGTCAGCACCAGCTGTGGGGTCATGGAGAAGAATGTTCTGATCCAGATCTTATAGATCCCAACAGGCCTGGTATAGAGCTTCTTGTGGGCACTGTCAGTGCTGGCTGGTAAAAATATGTGCATTGCTAAAGAGCTAGGTAGTACACTTTAAGTTGTACCTCTCTTACTCTCACTTTTTGTCTTTCTAGCGGGAGCCCAGCATTGACTTGCTAGAAGCCTTTGTGGAGCACTGGAAAGGTATCACTCACTACTACATAGAAACCACAGGTGAGACCTAATTGTCCTGGCTTCCTCTCAGTATCACAGGGGAGGAGGTCATATCACTACCTAGATCAGAAATGGGGGGGTCTAAAGAGAGCATGAACAAATAGCCTGAATGAACATGAACATGAACAAATTTGCCAGAATGCAAAGTGAGAGGAGAAGGCAGAAACTGGAACGGCCCTTAGGATAGAAGTGCCCATCCTTTTGGCTCCCAGTGTCTCTCCATCTCTGTTCTCTTGAGTGGATCATTCTGTCTGGGAATAGCATTGGGTTTGGTCCTCCCTCTTCAAGGTCAAGAAGATTTTTTTTACCTTCTTCCAGTACCTGCAGACCTTTGTCTCCCCTGGGGACGAGGGTCTAAAAAATATCCCAGATGCCTCTGAGGGGACATTTCTCAGCTGAGAACTCTGAGGGAAAAGCATCTCCTCATTCCATATTTGTTAAAAGAGCTTATTACGGTAGGTCAGACCTTGGCCCCCAGTGAGCCAAGAGTCAAACACCTGTTTGACAAGGATTGGTTGATGAGTAATCTCAGACTGTGTCCTGTGTGCTCACCTCCCAGAGTTTACATTAGATCTGGCTTAGGGGAGAGTTACATAAGTCTTTTATTGGGCAGCAAACATTAGAACTGGAGTTGGGAAGACCTGAATTCAAATCCAATCTCAGATGCTTACTAGACTAGCTGTGGGGCCCTGGGTAAGTCACTTTATCTTCTCTTGGTCTTAGTTTCTTAGTTTCCTCATCTGTAAAATGGGCATAATAACAGCATCTATAACTTAGGTAGTAATGAGGATCAAACGAGATAATTATTATTTGTAAAGCACTTTGCAAACCATAAGGTGTTATATAAAATTGCTAGCTATTATAATTTCTTGGGGCAGCTAGGTGGCACAGTGAATAGAGTGCCAGGTCCGAAGTCAAGGAAGACTTATCTTCCTAATCTGAAAGTCTGACCTCAGCCACTTAGTAGCTGTGTGACCCTGGGCAAGTCACTTAACCCTGCTTGCCTCCGTTTCCTCGTCTATAAAATGAGCTGGAGAAGGAAATGGCAAACCACTCCAGTATCTTTGCCAAGAAAATCCCAAATGGGGTCACAAAGGGTCAGACCCAAATGAACAACAGAAAGACAGAGGAAGCTGGTAAGAGTACAGATAACTTATCTAGACATAAAGCCAGAAAAAATACAAAATGTTCTTTTGGAGAAGAGACAGAAAGGCAGAAGTGAGGATGCACTTAGGCAGTACTGGCATCTAACATTTTGGATCCCATCATCTGCTCTATGCCATCTCCACGTTCTAAGCCATGTTCCCAAAGGAGTTTGTTTCAGAGAAGCTTGAGAATGGAAGAGTTGGGGGATTGTGATCAGCCTTCTTCACATATTTGAAGAACTGGTGTGTGGAAGAAGAATTAGCCTTGTTCTACTTGACTCCAGAGGGCAGAAGTAGGAGTGAAGAATGCCATGAGGCTGATCTAGGCTGGAAGGAAGGGAAGAACAATTAGAGAAAGCCAGAAGTGCAGGAGCCTGCCTGGAAGTGGGGTAGGGGTGGGGAGTGCCTCTCTCCACAGGGGAGGAGGGTTTCAACTGAAGGCAGAATGGTCTCTTGTCAAGCTGGTTGTCGCATGGATTCCTCTTTAGGTGTGGGTTGGATGATATGACTTCTGAATTCCTGTCCAACATAGCCTGCCCTAAAGATATAAGTGGCTTGTGTTGGTCCTAGACTCACCCAGAGAATTCTTTTGACTGGCAGAATTCTGGAATATCCAGAGCAGACCTCTGTGCCTCTATAGAGGTAGTACAACAGTATAGTGACGAGGACACTGATCTTGGAATCCAGAAGGCCTGGGTTCATATTCTACCTCAGATACTGTGATGTGGCCTGTGTGACCTAACCTCTCTGTGTATTATCTGAAAAACCAGGCAGCTGGGCTTAATAGCCTCTAAGGTTCATTCCAGCTCTAAACCTATGATCCTTTGATCTACCAGGGGATCTCCCTGGAACCACCAGGAATCCAGTGTCTAAAGTAGGCTTTGAACTCACATCTTCCTGACTTCAGGTCAGGTGCTCTAACTTCTGCTGCTCTGGCTGGCTTGGATCATAAACACAAGGTTCCTCATGTCATGAGTCTTCATATGAAGCTAAAATGATCACCCTGGTGTGGGCTACAAGCACTCTGGATCCCATGTCCTGGAGAAAAGGTGACAGATACTCTTAGATCAGCAAGAATTTATTAAACACTATGTGTCAGGCACTGTGCTAGGTGCTGGGAATGCAAAGAAAGGCAAAAACAATCCCTGCCCACAAGAATCTTAAATTCTAACGAGGGAGACAATATGTAAATAAGTAAGTACCTACTAGATACAGAAAGAGGAAGTGGAAGGTAACTTTAAAAGGGAGAGCTGTAGCACACAGTGGGAGGCCAACGCATTGACCTTGAATGAAGGAGGCCCTATGGTCAACTCAAAAGCAACAAATATTTTTCTGATTTTCGTAAAGTGCATTTACTGTTAGATTCTTGGTCTAGCTAGCCAAGAACTCCATTCCTTCTCCCCACTTCCCACCCCCACTAGCTCTTGTTCCCCAGAAGTGGCCAGAATAGATAGATCAGAGCCCATGGAAGTAATTGGTTTGGTTTTTTCTCCCATGCTACCATGCAACTGTGATCTTCTTAGTACTGAAAGAATGACTAAACAGAACTCAGGAAATGATCATCCAATAGGCCTCTTAGATGTCTTCTAAGTTGCATAATAAATACCCCAGAGTCTAGGACTTCTGAGTCAGATCCTAAGCTAAAAGGTGCCCCAAGCTCTCTGCTGTCCAAATGCCAGTCCTGGACATCTCCTTCCTAAAGAAGCATTAGCCAGTCTGCCTCTTAAAGGCAGGAGAGTAATGATGCCACCATCATTTTGATGAACAATTGTCTCAAGAGCACTTGGCATCCTGAGCCCCAAGGGACCCACCGTTTGTCTTATTGAAAGGGAGTCTCATCTGGGGACCCTTGTTTCTTTCCCCTTGTTCTTGGAATTAGATTTGGCTTCTGGATCTGACTCCGCATTGTCTTCTGTGGGTTGTCCCCTGTCACCCTATAACTTTCCAGAGTATACTTGCGTCCTTCATTTTGGCAAGAGGGTTCTAAATAAGGGCTCTTCCTGTACATGCTTTAGATGAAAACACTCCAGCCAAGAAAACAGACATTCCCTGGAGACTGAAACAGATGCTAGATATCCTGGTCTATGAAGAAAAGCAACAAGCAGCAGCTGGAGAGGCAGGGCCCTGCCTTGAATACCTGCTACAGCACAAGATCCTGGAAACCCTGTGCACCCTGGGGAAGGCTGAGGCAGGTCACAGCGTGCCCCAGACCCCTAAAGGAGCTCCTGGGCCATATAGCCAGAGGGAGCCTCCCAGGACCACCTCGAGAGGTCCTCTGGGGGAGGAAAATGAAATGCTATGCAAAGCATGGCAGGACTCTGGGAATTAGAGTTCCTAGATTCTGTTTCCTTCTCCTGTCTTGTGATCCTAAATCACAGCCCCCTGAAGAGGCCTAACTGGGATGGCTGTTTACACAGATGTGATAGAGGGGTGATCTGAGACCAGGGCTTATGACTGTGGCAGTAAGGACCCTCCCATATCCCCCAAGCCTACATTTCAGAGATGGGGTTTTACCATTTCTTGACCAAAATTCACCCGGATATTTTCTCTATAGGGGATCTGGACCCTACATATACCCATCCACCCCCTGCTATGCAATAAGGAGATTGTTCCCATTGATAGCATGGCAGTCTTCTGATCAGTTTCTCTATTCACTGTTCCCTCAGTATCCCCCAGGTATGCGCCAGCAGGTGTTTCTGTTCTTCAGCAGAATCCTAGCCCAAGTACAACACCCTCTTCTACATTACCTCAACGTCCACCGGCCTGTGCAGGTATGGGACCAGTGGGGGTAGAAGGTGTAGATGGATAAGTAAATGCAACATACTATCCCTCCCTCCCTTTTTCTCTCTACCAGGACATGCAGCCTTATAGCTACTCTCTTTCTCATGCTCTCCTCTGTTCCCAGAAACTCCTGCAGCTTGGTGGGACTGCTTCTGGATCTCCTACAGAAAAGGAGGAAGTACATTTCACCACTGTTCTTTGCACCAAGATCCAGCAGGATCCAGCCCTACTCACCTACATTCTAGAGGTAGGCATTGACCCTAAGAAAAAGGTGAGGGAGAGATCAGGCCCCCCCCTGGGGTTACACCTCCAGACCACACAAGGCAGACCCAGCTTGGGACCAGAGGCTCAGTGTTCTAAAGCCCGTTAGAGAATATCAACTTTCCAAGTTTTAGACAAGTAGTTCCATCTCATTCTGGAAGCAGAGAGGGACAGAGAAGGGACAGATGAGATTCTTGAAGGTCCAGCTAGCCACTTTCTAGTCTATCCAGGGCTAAGTTGAATCCTGGTGTATATTAAAGCTAAAAGGAACCTTAGAGGTCATCTAGTCTTAACACTTCTCTCCCACCCCCATTTTACAAATCAGCAAAATGAAGCATAGAGGAACCTGTGTGTGACAAGTCCAAGTCACACAGGTAGTGTCACTGTGTCCTGTATTTCTAAGGAAAGCCTGCAGGAATACCTTGATGGAGACTCATCCAGCCTTCTTTGCAGGGCAAAAAAGCTGTGGGGAAGAAAGAGACATCTAGCCACCAAGACAAAAGCTCTCTCCTTGAAGAGCCCTCCAGCAGGGTCCCCAGAGTTGATGGAGAATCCTGGGGGACCCAGGCCACTGGTACCCATTTGCCAGGAGGAACTGAAGAACCTGACAGTGGGCTTGGGGAGAACAATCTACTCACCTCCTTGATTGGGTTGTGCAAAAGCAAGGTGCTGGTCAAGGAGGGGGTGAAAAGAGGCTGGGTGGTGGGTAGGTGGGTGTCAAGGGCCAGGAAATGTGGGGAGGTGATTCTAGGGAGGGAATGGATGGGACAGGTAGGAGAGGAGGACCTGTTGGTTTCTCCAAGTGCTCTTCTCCCTGATATTCTCTGTCCCCATCCCCTAGAAGAGTCGAGTGGCCCTGAAAGCCCAGGAGAACCTGCTGCTTCTGGTAGGTGTTGCTCCCCAGGCAGCAGCCATCTACTTGGTACAAAGGAGCCATCTGTGCTCTGCAATGGCAGAACACCTTTGCCAGCTGTATCAGGCCATGCCCAGCTTCCTTGACCCTGCTGACATCGCCACCCTAGAGGGCATCAGCTGGAGGTAGGCCTTTGGCTAGAAGCATCCTACCACTGGCAGGGTAGGTAGGCATCAGACATGGGACATCTTCTTTTTGTGTATCTCTTCTTGCCCCCTTCAACAAGAGTTCATAAAATGTCCTAAAGAACAATCTCTCTCAGGGAAAGTACCAACTCTATTCTTTTGCCTGATTCAGAAGTCTTCTGTAGAACTAACCCAGGGGAAAACACTTAGGGCTAGGAGACCCTGGGGAACAGAGCTCCTAAAACATGTGATAGGAGAAACACAGGAGCCCTTGCCTCACCACCCAGACCCTCCCTTCTTTCCTTGCAGGTTGCCCAGTGCCCCCTCAGATGAGGCCTCCTTCCCAGGCAGAGAGGCTTTAGCCGCATTCTTGGGCTGGTTTGATTATTGTGACCACCTCATCAGGGAGGCACATGAGGTATGGAAGGAGTGATCTGAGTTCCCAGGATGGGGGAAGCACAGCCCTAGCTCTCTGCTTGGCAGATGCCCATGTCCCTGCCCCCACCCCCCCACATCACGAAGGATCTTTGTAGGAACTGAATGGGCTGTGTATTGCTAATTGTCTCCTTCACTGCTCTGAAGAAACCAACACATAGGTTGAGTCCCACCTTCCCCACTCTTTCTCATTCAATTAAATTCATATTTTTTGAGTATCTCCTGGATGCCTGATTACTGTAGATGGGCATCTATTACTGAACACTTGCCCCTTAATTCACATGAGGTAGAAAATATGGTCTTTTGCCCCTAGGTTGTTGCAGGTGCCCTGGCAAAGGCTGTGACTGAGAAGCTCTTTGTTGCAACCCTGCAGCCGCAACTCTTGCATGTGTAAGTTGGAGTAATCTTCCTCAAGGCACACATGAAGGATAGGCTTACACTCGGTGCCCCACCTCTCCACCTTCCATCTCCCAGGATCATGGGCATCTCAGGCCACAGTCATCTTCAATGAAAACTACTGACATTTATCCACCAGTTGCACTGTGCTGGCCTGGACCTCCAGAGTCAGTCTTGTCCCTTCATTTTGACTTTCCACACCTCATTAGAAATGGGGGAGACAGAAAACAGGGAAGCTGCTGCTCTTGCAGGCATCTCCCTTTCCTAAGGTCATCTCCCTTCACAGAGCAGAGCAGAGAATCCTGACCTCTACAGCCCTCCTGACAGCCTTGCTGCACCAGCTTTCCTCCCCAGCCCTCTTGCAGGAAGCTGTGGGGTTCTTCGTGGGCACAGACCAGCAACCTGAAGCTCCTGAGGACAGCCCCCATTCTCTGTGCTCTCACCTCATTGGACATTGTGACCACCTCTCTGATGAGGTGAGGATGGGAGATGGTCCCCACTTCTGGGAGTTCCCTTTTCTCTCCCAGGTCCTGACCCTTTTCTTTAGCTAGAAGACTCTGTGGCAGCTTTCTAGAAACAGGAACCTCCCTAAGATGGTCATCTTTCCTTGGCTTTTTTCAGGCCCAGGACCTCCAGAATTTAATAAGCAATTAGTAACTTAGCACACAAATATTTTTGGCATCTAATTTAAGTCTGTATAGGATTTTGTAATTTGAAAAGCAATTTTACATCTGTGAAGTAGACATGGCAGGTATCATTGACACAGGAAACTAAGACCCAGTCAATGGGCTTGCCCAGGATTACCCAGTGAGTTGCTGTCAGATGTCCTGACTCCCAGTCCAGGACTCTTCATTGTCTCCCGTACTCTCCTCTAGCCACCTTGCCTTACTCAGAGCACAAGCACAGAAGCCTCACCTTTGTGAGTGTTGTTGCTGAACAGTCCCCACACCTGTAGACCCTGCCTTACTCCTCCTCTATACATCTTCTGTACTTCCCAGATCAGCATAGCTACCCTGCGGCTCTTTGAGGAGCTGCTACAGAAACCCAATGAGCAGATCATCCACGTGCTGCTCCTTCGGAACCTGGAGGGCCGCATGTATGTGGCTCGGGGTTTGCCTGAGCCAGAAAGCTATGAGGACAGTCTGTGAGTGAGGACATGGGACCAGGGGGCAAGCAGGCCATGGGAGGGAACGAAGGAGGGAGGGAGCAAAGGGAAGGAAAAGGGAAGAGAAGAAACTCTGTGAAGCATACCCTCACTTGTCACCCTTGGCCCTGCAGAGACCTGGAAGAAGACCCTTACTTCACAGATGGGTTCCCAAACTCTGGCTTTCAGCCTGCCTCCAGACTTCCAGCTCCCACGCCCCACCTGGATGGCAAGACAGCAGTGACAGAGATTGTCAACAGGTGAGGAATCTGAGGCTAGAGTTTGGTTCTCCTCACTCTGGGCAGGGTGTCCTTCTAGAAGGGGAGGGCATAGAGAACTGATATTCCATGACGTAGGGAACCTAGCCTCTGGCCTCTCAGCTGGCAATTAGGTGAGCAGGCTGGGAGCCAGGAATGACTTGGGGCCTCATCTTCTGCCTCTGGGCCATTGGCCACCAGCTTTGAGAGACCAAGTAGGGAGGGAGAAAAGATCCCAGAGGTCTAGGACCAAGACTCATGTAGAACATCCCTGCTTGAGCTCCTTAACACCTGGCTGCCTCCTTCCTGCTTCTCTCAGTTTCCTCTGCCTGGTCCCAGAAGAAGCCAAGACTGCAGCCTTTCTAGAAGAGACTGGTTATGACACCTATGTCCATGATGCTTATGGGTTGGTGAGTTTTCCTTGCCAGTTCCCTTATCTCCCATCTTCATCCTTCCTAATGTGGGGATCATTTTCTCCCTTTGTCATCACTCACCCTCTGGACATAAGCTCCCACCATTCATTTCTAAAGAAGAGCTGAGAATCTGACTTCCTCTCTAAAGTATGCAGGTATAAGAAAAATGTCCCTATTGCCATCAGGCCCAATATCTCAGAACCTGCCCAAACCCAGGATTTCTGTCTTATCTCAGTTCCAGGAATGCTGTTCCCGGGTTGCCTCCTGGGGTTGGCCTTTGATTCCCACCCCTCTGGATCCCCATGAGCCCGAGATTCCATTCTTTGAGGGTCGCTTCCTCCAAGTGCTCTTCAATCGGATGGCACGGATCTTGGATCAGGTAGCAGGATAAGTATAATTAGGCGAGCCCACAGTTTGGCCTGGGTAAGGCCTTGAGGAAACAGCATGAGGAAGGCACTGAGGATAAAGCCAGGCTTATGTCAACCATAGTGGTTCCCCAGCAGGAAGACTGATTATAGGGAGCAGGTTTCTTATCAGGGTCTTGGGTTCTAACACTACATCCCTTCTTCCTGCCTTTCCCTCTTTCCAAACCCACATACTACCCTAACCTTCCCCAGCTGGGAAGTCCCATCATGCCTTTGCTCTTCGTGCCCCAACATGCTCAGCCTTCAGCCCCAGAGAATCCATGTCACACATATCATGTACACTCTGCCTCCCCCACACACATTCACACTGGCCTAGAGCCCTACTTGGGGGGAAGATGGAGAATGCTCAGAGGGAACCCCTCATTAACATTACCCACCATGTTCTCCACAGCCATACAGTCTGAATCTTCAAGTGACTTCCGTCCTGTCCCGCCTAGCCCTATTCCCTCACCCCCATATCCATGAATACCTCTTGGACCCCTACATCAGCCTGGCCCCTGGCTGCAGGAGTCTCTTCTCTGTGCTTGTGAGGGTAAGAATACAAAAGAGCCAAGAGGCAAGCCGGGATGAAGGACAGTAAAGGGGATCCAGAGGCTGGCTCACTGTCCACAATATGGTATCAGAGGCAGTGAGGGACTGGCCACAGGGGGTGAATGAGGGATGGGCTCCTTTCTTTTCCTTCCCTACCCTCACAGTGGCCTGTGACTAGCACCTCCTAAGGAAAAGCCACAAGAGGAGTTCTAGATCCCACTGCTGTACCCTGCCTCCCATCCCAGCCTCCTGGTTATCTCTTCTCCTTTCTCTAGGTAATTGGAGACTTGATGCAGAGAATCCAGCGGGTGCCCCAGTTCTCAGGCAAGTTACTCCTGGTTCGGAAGCAGTTGACTGGGCAGGTCCCTGGAGAACAGTAAGTACCTGTTCAGGTGATGTTGATGCTTTGGGAAATGTCTTAAAAGAGAGGAGGTGGGGATGGGGGACCACTGCTTGGGAAGGGCCCTGCCCTTTGCCTCTGGCAGGTTTTTCTGCTGTGCCCTGTAGGTATCAGGGAAGGTACGTCAGGGGGAACACCATTCCCTGGGCAGCTAGGCAGCTGTGGCCCTTTGCTTTTTTCCTGCAGAATGGACCATCAGACCCTCCTGCAGGGGGTGGTAGTGCTTGAAGAGTTCTGCAAGGAGCTGGCCGCGATTGCCTTTGTTAAATTCCCCCCAAACAGTCCTCACCTGAACCTGCCCTCACCCCCACAAGGACATGTCTGAGCCAGAACCATGGGGGGTGGGGGGGACTCCATGTCTACACCTTTGCCTCAAGGCAGCCTCTTCCCCTGGCATGCCTAGCACTGTTCTCCCTGGAGTGGGGGGAGGCCTGACTGCCTCCTCAGACCTCAGCTATGGCGCCTGCTTTTCCAAGGCCATTAGCACTCAACTCCTGGCTTGTAGACCATATCTTCCAAGGCGGGGCTCTCCAAGGGTGCCAAGGAAGCAGGAGAGGAGGCTACAGCTCTTCCCTGGACAAACATCGTTCAAAAAGAGAGAGAGTGGAGCAGATGCCCAGTACTTATCAACCCTTTGATTTTTTTGTACCCACTACCTCCTCTCCCATTCTGGTCATCCCTGTTAAGGGACGGGCAGAAGAGAGCAATTGGCTCTAAGGCTTTTCAGTCTTGGGAGGTGGAACATATTTTCATACTAAGCATCAAAGAGCTGCTGAGACTTAGACCCCATCCGCCCACCCAAGCTTGACCCAAGGGGATATGAGCAGTGAAGGGAGAGCTCTTCCTCCTCTGCCCCTCCTTCAGGCAGTTGCAAAATTCCCAACTGCAGCATGGCAAGCACCCAAGGTATGTTCCGCACCCAGGCGGGGGCAGCTGCTAATGAGAACCTTGATGTGAGTGCAGCCAGGGTGGGAAAGGGCCTGGGGAGAAGAGCAAAGAGCCAGCCTGTGGCTGGTTTCTCTGGCGCCCTCTGAACCCGTCTCAGCAGGTCCCTGACACCTGGGTTGAGGCACTAGGATCCAGGAAGGGCCGTGCCCTTAGCAGCCCGCCCAACTCCCTGGCTCTGAAAGAACACTCATCTCGGGAACATCAGGCCTCAGCAGAGTTCTGAATGAACAAGGCTAGTGTTCATCGGCCCACCTGCAGACCGGCCGGGAAGGGGCTGGAGGAAAAGCAGCCAAAGCCCATGTCCTGTTCCTCATGTGTTCTCTCCTGCTGGGGTTGCCACCCCGCTCACCCTGAATCTGTTTCGACCTGCAGTAGGTG
This sequence comes from Pseudocheirus occidentalis, assembly GCA_028646575.1. Classification (NCBI taxonomy): domain Eukaryota; kingdom Metazoa; phylum Chordata; class Mammalia; order Diprotodontia; family Pseudocheiridae; genus Pseudocheirus; species Pseudocheirus occidentalis. Next base: position 211,155,569 of record CM053595.1, on the reverse strand, counting down.
GTGCTAGGCATTACCTCACAGGACTACAGTTGTTGGCTTCCCTCCCAGGCAAGGAGCAGCAGCAGCCCAAAGCCCCTTTCCCCTTTTCCTGGCTGCCTTTCTCTGCAGATCAGACTCAAGTTGCCAAGGGGGTAACATGCAAGGGGAGGAAACCCATTGACCTCCCTAATCCCTCCATTCCCCACTGCAAGCTGGGAGGACTATCAACTGGCTACTGCTTCTCAGGGTGGGCTTATGTGGCCCATCTAAGCTATTGGAGAGAACATGGGCTACCTTTAGTTCAGCTTTGGGGACATAATGGGAGGTCTGGGAATTAAGCTCTCAACTTCTATGCACTTTGGCCTATGCATGGTGCCCTCCGTGAGGCAGCACAGCAATAAAATGGTGTGGTTGTACAAATGTTACGGCTCCATCCTCTTCTACACTTTGCAGCCCTCCAAGTAGAAATCACAGAGAAAACTGCCTGCCTTCTATAGCACTGACTGAGAGCATGGCAACAAGGGCAGACGGCATGTCACCCTGTCCAGGGGAAGTATACCTCATACCAGCCCAAGCGCCTTGCCAAGAAGGCAGTTTTTGTTCATTCTGTATGCCGGGTGAGACTGAAGGAAGGCCCCACCGAGCGTTATAGCCCCTTGTCTTTTCTTCCTGTGATCTGAGAACCCTAGACCCCCCAAGCAGGTCAGCTTATGAAGGCCAGCTTTCACCCAGACTTCTAAGCTCAGTGCAGAAACCAGCTTCTCCCTTTGGACAGTATAACTAAAGTACTACAACATTTCTGCTTTTGTTTCACAGTCATCCAGGTAGATATCAAGGGGAATTTGACTGAACATTTATTAAGCACTTATGGACTAAATGTTTAGGGATATAAAGGGAAAAAACAGCCCCTGCCCTCAAGGAGCTTACATTCTACTGTGGGGATAGACAGATACAGAAGCATAACACAAAGTAAACAGAGAAAGAGAATTAACTGGGGAGTCAGTGACACTTCACAGAGAAGGCAGCAGCCAAGCTTCTCCAGGAAGCAGTGTAGGGTCCCAAGAACTGGAGATGAGGAAATGCATTCCAAGCAAAGAGGGAAACTCAGATAAATGCACAAAGGGAGAAGATGAGTTCCATAACAATGAGTAGTCAGCTATGGCTGGGATGTGGACTTCGTGAAGGGCACAAATATGAAATAAGGCTAGAAGCACAAGTACAAATGAGACTGTGGAAGGCCTTGGATGCTGGGCATAAAATTTCGTGTTTTATAGAGCTATTTTTGAGCAGGGTACATGGTTAGACACCCAGCTGCTCAGGAAGAGGGTGCCCTGCAGCAATGGAGGGGCTTCCATTTTACCCTTCTACTGGTGCACACAGACTTCAGCGCTGTAGAAGATGTTACCATTGGCAAGGTGGCCACTAAAGATAAGTAGGCATGATTTCATCTGCAGCCAAGCTGTTTCAATAGTCTCAGGCTCTGAGATCAGTAGGCTTTCAATTTGCCTTAGGTGACCAGTCTTTGGGCTGTGAACTCTGCCCAAGTTCAGTCATTGTCCCTCTTGGCAAGCAAAAAGCAGCACTATGGGGTTGAAGAAGGACGGTGACCTGAGAACCAAGAGGCCCCTATTGACCCCCATGAAGATCTCTGTGGGCCCAATTCCCTGGCATCCTAGAAAATTCAAAACCATGGCTGTGTGGCATCAGTGCCTATATGTGTACTCATCTCCCAGTAGCTCGGTTAACTATGGATTGGGACAACAGACACTTCTTCAAGTCTCTTTAGGAGGTGGCTTTGCACATCTTCCTCTTCCACCTGCCACCAGCAGAAGTTGATTCCTTGAATCTCAGGTGGCTTGTTGAGGACACCTGGGTTTCTATAGGCCACTGTTACCAGCACATTCAGGCAGATCCCATCAGCCTGGTTCTTGCCCAGGTGCTGTAGTCCTAGTACACCCTGGGTCTTCACTGTCAACTGGGACAGTGACAAGCACTGTTGTAGGAGTCGAAACACAGACACCATAATGCTGCTATTCTGCTCTGATGCAGTGAGTCCAGAGGCTATGATGGGCAAATGGAGACTGCCTTCTGTACCCGCCAACACCCATATATTCTTGGCACTGGTAAAGGTGGCTATAAGCCTCTGGCAGATAAGCTTGCAGGGAATCTCTTGGGGTAGAGTAGGAGGGTGTCTAGCTTGTTGGTAATAGTGGGAACCTAGTTTTATGAGGGGCAGAATGTCATGGGAACGAAGTGGAGTGGGCAAGGAGGTGTGAGGATACCAGCCAGCTTGCAGAGACTCCTTATCTGCCTCCTCAGATGTCTTGAGAATCCCACCTGAAAGAAGGCAGAAGGGAGAAGGAAGCATCAGAGGTAAAAGAAAAAAAAATACCCTCTTTGGCAGAGAGATTTATGCTAGTTGATAATTTTGGGGCTGTCAGTCTGGGAGGAGTGGTCTGAGGAAACAGTAAGAGAATGCCCACCATGTGGAGGAGTACCTGTGGGGCGGGCAAGGAAAGCAAAGCGGATCCATCGGGGACCTCGCTCTTCCACTGCCAGCAGCGTCAATGGCTCACACTCCAGACCTGCCTCCTCCTTCACCTCTCGTCTCAGGGCCTCCAGAATGGTTTCCCCAGGCTCCATTCTCCCAGCAGGTAGATACCAAGATCCATGGCACTCTCTTTTGGCTTCCTGGATCATTAACACTTCACCCTGGGGAAAGAGAGAAGACCTCCCATCCCAACTGTCGGCCATCCCCCCAGGATCAATTTTCATTCAAGACAAATAGCATACTCCCTTATCTTGCATCAAAAAGGTCCCTACCAAGACCTCTGAGGGTTTGTCAAGCATGAAGACCTTCCATCCTCCCACCAGAAACTGAACAGATGTCTCAAATACTAGAGCAGGCAGGAGAACACCAAAGCACGCTTTTCTGGGTTACCCCCTGCTCTTCCATGGTGTCTGAAACATTTGGACTCCCCTTCATTTAAACAAGTTCCCTCTGGAAAGCAGATCTACAGATGCCAGGATTTCAGAGCCTTAATCAGAGCTCTGGGTGCACCAGAAACCGGGCCCGTGCCTTATTCCCAATGTGTGTGTATGTTCTCCCCTCCCTGCTAGATTTCAAATTGTTAAGAAACATCTCAGACTTGTTTTGATGATCCTACCTCACAGAGCAGTGAAGACCAAATGAGATATGTATGTACAAGTCCACTCTGCCTTCCCTCTGGTGATCATCTCTAATTTATCCTGTCTCTGCATATCCTGTCTGAGTACATAGTTGTTTGTATGTTGACTCTCCCATTAGGCTATGAGCTTCTTGGGAGCAAGGGACCGATTTTTTTTTTTTTGCCTTTTTTTGTATCCCCAATGCTTGCTTGTGGACTGACTTTAAACCTTAAAATACTATTCAAATGGTCAGCTGTCATCATCCTCATTATTTTAACACCTTGGGCCTCACAAATTCTCCCCTGCCTCAGCTCTGATGACCTCTCTCCCCTGTCTACCACAGCCTCTCACTTGGGTGGTCAAATCTTAGACTTTGCCATGACTTGAAACCACTCCATCTTTGAGATCATAAAGTATGAATTTCCCTTCTCTGACTTAAATCACTCCCACTCCTCTAGGTTTCTTCTTCATGACCTCTGGTCACCTGATCTTCTTTCAGCCACATCCTCTTCTTACTTGTCTCCCTACCCAGGCTTGACCACATGGTCAACTCTTTCAAAGTTCCACTCTCCTTTATTTTTGAATGCCTTATGCTTTGACTGTCATTCTTTCCCTGCTAATTTAAAATCCTAGATGAGCATCTCTGCTCCTATTCCTGAACTGCCTTAACAAAGTAGAAGTGATGAATATGCCCTGATGAGGTCCTAGAAATGTGTGCTAATAACCCTCAACTGGACACTCTCTTGATGCATGGCAATTATTTTATTTATGTCTGATTCCAAATCACATTCCCCTTCTCAGCTACTCCAAACCTCCTTTCTCCTCAAACCCCCAATTCCACTCCACCCCACTCACTGTCAGTAGCCGGCCTCAATCTTCTCAGTCAAGTAGGAGGTGAAGTCATCTGCCCGAAACTTCCCTCAATTTCCCTCCTCCACACCTCAAAGTCTGCGGCAATACTCATACCCATCTCTTTTCCTCTTGTCTCTGAGGAAGAAATGGCCTCCCTTTCTGGCCATCTGTGCCCTTGAATCTCTCTCCTCCCACCTTCTTGAAAACCTGCTTCAAATGTGTGCTCTCCCATCTTGGGTATCTTCCTCTTTACTGACGCCTTTCCTTTACTTACAAATACATTCAGGTTTCCCCTAACTTAAAAACAAACATAGTTCTAACTCTGCTATGCCCTCAAACTATTATTTTTTTCTCTTTAGAAAGAATAGTTACATGCTTCTAAACTTGCTTTTTGACCATTCACTTTCTAATCTCTCTCTCTGGTGACTCCTTTTCCAACTCTTAAAAACAGGGTGGGTGGGGGGAGGCTCCTCACTTCTCTCTTTTCTCTCAGTATCTGTCAGTCTCTCAGACTCTATTCTCAGACTCACCATCTCTTGGTATTTGTCTCTCTCTCTCTCCCTTTCTTCTCTCTCCCTCTTTCCCTTTCTTCTCTCTCTCCCACCAACCCCATTTATCTTTCTCAGTATCTGCCTTTCTCTCTTTCTCTCAGTATCTGCTTCTCTCCCTGTCTCTTTCTCTCAGTAACTCTCTCAGTATCTGTCCCTCTCCCTCTCTCTCTCTCTCTCTCTCTCTCTCTCTCAGTATCTGCCTCTCTCTCTCTTTCTACAAACTTTCCCTTGATGATTTCATCAACTTCTATGCCTTCCATTTTCACCCTAAGGCAAATGACTCCCAACTCTTTATCTCCAGGTTTGACTCCTCCCATGCATGCCAATTCAGGGCTTCCAACTGCCTGCTGGATACCTCCCATATCAAGATGTCCTGTCAGGACTTCAAAGGCAGTGTGTCCCAAACTGAACTCATCATCTTGCCTCCAAAACCTGTCCTTCTTGACTCTCTATTTCTGTTAATGATACTACCATCCTCCCAGCCATACAAGGTTGTAAGCATCAATAATCTTTAATTATTCCTCCTCTCCTTGAGGCAGCTAAGTGGTAACAGATCACTAGGTCTGGAATCAGGAAGACCTGAGTTCAAATTTGACTTTTGACAATTACTACCCTAGGCAAGTCACTTAACCTCTATCTACCTCAGTTTCCTCAACAATAACATGAGGATAATGATGGTACTTACCTCCCAGGGTTGTTGTGGGGACCAGACAAGATGATATTTGTAAAGTGCCTGGCACATAGCAGGGCTTCCCACCACATCATTTCAATAAACATTTATTTACTCCAATAGAATAGAAGCCCCTTGAAGGCAGGGGCTGTTTTGTCCTTTTACCTTTGGATAACCCCAGCATGTGGTACAGAGCAGATGTTTAATAAATGTCTGTTCTCACTCTCCTACTCCCCATATCTATTCAATAAGCATTTACTTTCCCCCAAGAGAATATGAACCCCTTGAGGGTAGGGGCTGTTTTATCTTTTTGTCTCTGTAACCCCAGCACATGGCACATTGTAAGTGCTTAATAAATCCCTACTGAAGAGCCGGACAATTGCTAAGGTTTCCTCCTTTATCCAAAACGCAGCTCAGGAGCCACAGTCATGAAACCGTCTCTAAAGATTTTGTCTGGCTCCTTCCTATAAGTTTATCATACTCTAACTTGCAAGTGCTGGCTTGTGAGCTCCTTGTGGGTAGGGACGGTATCTTATTTCTCATCTCTGTCTCCTTAGCCCACAGTAAGTGTTTAATAAATAAATAAATGTTGAATGGAATTCTCCATGCTTGCATCCCCTGTGGCAGCTAACTCAGTCAGACCTAGCAGACATTCAATAAATGTTCTGGGTGAATATTAGACTTCTTTAGATGTCACTCCTACTGGGCACTTAATAAAACGCTGGTTTGGGTTGATATGAAAACGGTGCCTGATTCTCCAAGCACCAACTTGCCAATAAGGGGGGCCTTTCTCCGTCTCTCCCCCAAGCCCATGGATTAAATGGGTCCTCTATCTTGGGGTGCCTGGGGTCCCAAAGGACTTTGGAGTCAGGGTCCTGGCTGCCTCTCACCTGGTCATTGAAGAAGACAGCCAGCACGATATAGGAGACATTCTTCCTGAGCTGCACAGGCACAGGGGAGACTTTTAGGGGTACATGGTCATAGTCCAGCACCGGCAGCCCCTGGCCCTCCAGCACGGCCCTCAGGTCCCCTGCCAGGCCTGACGATGCCATTGGCAAGGGCTGGGGATGGAGGGTGGGGGGGGAGAAGGATACAGGGATGGAGAGAACAGGGAGAGGCTGGGACCTAGAGGGTGGGGACCAGACCCGATCACGTGGGAGGAGTGGTTGGGGTGGAGCGGGGATTCTGGACTGGAGGGACAGGTGGAGGCCCAGGAACAAAGATGGAAATTTTGGGTTACAAGGGAACGGACCCGGGGGGGTCACACGGGACAGACTGGAGCTGGTGGCTAAGGGCGCGGAGAGGCCAGGGTTACGGCCAGGGTCACGGTCAGGGTCAAGGTCAGAGTCAGCTCTCGGGAAGGCCCAGGCCCTGCCGGACGAAGAGGGAGTTCGAGGGGGGAGGGGAAATCAAGGCCTAGTCGAGTTCCCTTCTCCAGCCCCGCCTCTCTCAGGAGACCCGGGCGTGCCCTCCCCACCCCTCTCTTGTGACGTCACTCCGCCCCTGCCCTGCTATTGGCCATTGGCCTTCCGGGGGTGGAGACTGCTTTTAAAGGCGCCGAGTCTGCGAAGTGACCGCTCAGACTTCCGTCTTCCTCGCGTTGCCTCTTTTTCGCTTCTCCCTCCGCGGCGTGCTGACGTCACCGCCTCCTGGGGAACCGCAGGTGACGTCACCCACCCACAGAGGAGGGTGGGTGAGGCGTAGGACGCCTTTGGAGTGACGTCACAGAAAAGCGGTGACCCCCCCCCCCCTCGGTCCTGGAATCACACCAAGATACCCCTCCCACTTACCTTTGCCCACTGCACTCTAGCTTTCTCCTTCACTTCACCGCAGCCCGACGCAGCCGTCGGTGCATTCCCTGTTTGCGCACCCTTGAAGCTGGACCCCTGCCGCGCCTCGAAGCCCTCAGAACTGGGTCAGTCTCCTTTCTACCCGTCAGCTCTTCAGATGCTGGAAGACACCTTGCAAAACAATAAAAAGCAACCCACACCTCCAGTTCTTTATCCAGGCCACGCATCCTCAACCTCTTCCCCGCCCCCAGTTTGGGCGCTCTCCATCGTATCCCGGCCGTCCTTCAGATCTGCTTGTTTTTGCGGGACGCGGGGCTCCAGGTGCGCCCCCGGGGGACGGCAAGCATCTCCCCAGGCTCGGAGGCGGAGGCTTGTCGGCTCACACCCTAGCTTCTTTTGATTAACGTGGAGCTTACGGCCCACCGCGATCCCCAGATCTTTTCGCGTGAACTGTTTGTGACCATACTAAGCCCGCTGCCGTTTGTTTTATCCTACTTTTGGATTTACATGCATCCTCATTATTTATCACCGAATATCAATGGTAGTGTAGGGTCAATGGAGAGATGGAGATGCCAGATGCAGAGCCAGAGTCAGCTAGCTGGGTGACTCGGAAGGGCAGGGGGGTCAAACCCAAATAAAAACAGGGGCAGTTTAATCATAAGTAAGGATCCCTGCCAGCTGCATGTTGCCTTAGAAAACCACATATTAACATTATCTATGTCTTCTTGTATTTTTATATATTTTGTTAACTATCTCCCAATTTCATTTTAATCTGGTTCAAATACACTTAGTGTTGTGGGCCCATCCCTGGTGTGGTGGCTAAAAACACTGGCCCTGGAGTCAGAAGACCAGAGTTAAAGCCCCACTGCAATTACTAGCAGTGTGACCCTGGGCAAGTCATGTAACTTCTCTGTGATCTGTAATATGAGGATAATAAGAGCACCCACCTCCCAGGGTTGTTGTGAGGACCAAATGAGATCATATTTGTAGCACTCTGTGAAATTTAAAGTATTATTATTATTACTGTTATTGTTATTCAAGTGCTACTGACACCCAGAGGGTGAGCCTGGGCAAGTCACTTAACTTCTACCTGCCTCAGTTTCCTCATCTTTAAAATGGAGGTAATATAGCACTTATCTCTCAGGATTGTGAGGATTAAGTGAGATCACATTTGTAATGTACCTTGCAAACCTTAAATTGCTTTGTAAATGCTAATTATTATATTATTATTAGCTTTCTGACACATGTTGGCTAAGGGAGCCAGGACAAGTCATTTAACCTCTAGGTGTTCTTGGCAGCTAAGACTATAAGCTAAAGTGCTGACTTTCTTTGACATGGGGAGTTTCCTCATATGAAGGTTACTATATCAATGAAATCCTAGCTCTAGTCCAAATGCCCTAAATAGGCTCCTGGTTCTTGTCACCCAACCACTCTCCCTCCCATCTTTATGTTATTTGCAAATCTGATAAGCAAACCAGTTATACCTTCATCCAAGTCATTGATAAAAATCTAGAAACAGCATAGGGCCAAAGTCTAGGCACAACGTAGAGCCTGTCATCATCCATGAATGTTTGTTATAACAGAATCCCCAAATTTCCCTATTGACCCAAATCTCTCCAGCCGTCCCTGAGCTTTGCCCCTCTTCAGTGTGCTCTTTCTCCCCTTAGTCTACCCTTCCCAACTTTCCCATTTCCTCAGACAGGCCACTGTGGCCCTATTTGCCTTCTTTCCCAGTGTTCACACTATAGTTAAACCAGTTCAACTTTATGCTGTTTTCTACCCTCCAAATCTCTTACTCCCCACCCCCCACCCCCACCCCTGCCCCATGCCTACCTCAAGTCATTTAACTTCTTTGTCATCTGTAATATGGAAGCATACCTACCTCCCAGGGTTGTTGTGATCCTCTGGACATCTCAAACTCAACCTGTCAGAATAGAATTCATTTTCTTTCCCCAAATCCTCTTCTTTCAGACTTCTCTACTGCTGTTAATACTATTTAATTTAATACTAATCTCAGCACTTAGCACAGTGCTTTGTACATAGTACTAGGGCTTAAAAAATGCACTATTCCTTTATTCATTCATGGGGGTGGGGGAGAGACACCCCACCATTCTCCTGGTTGCCTGGGCTCTCAAAATTCAGTGTATTCCCCCTTCCTCACTTTCACTCACCCCATATATCCGAGTACGTTGCCATGTCTTGTCATTTCTAACTTCTCAATATCTGTCCAATACATAACTCTTCTCTCTACTCATGCAGCCATCTGGGGCCTCATCACCTGTGTCCTGGTAGTGATTTCCCTGCCTGAGGTCTCTCTCCAATCCAGTCCATCCTTTACTCACTGCCAAAATTATTTTCATAAAATACAGGTGACCATGTCACCCCCTTGCTCAGAAAGCTGCCCTGGCTCCCTATTACCTCCAAGATCAAATATAAAATCCTCTGGTATTGAAAGCATCTTACAAAACTTGGCCCCTTGCTACCTTTCCAGCCTTCTTATACGCTACTCCCCCTCATGATCCAGGTACACTGGCCTCCTTGGAGTTAGTTCTTTGAATAAGACCCTCATCTCCCATCTCTGTGCCTTTTTGCACTGACTGCCTCCATGCCTGGAAGCTTTTAAGCTCACATTGCACTTTTTCCAGCAGACCTTCCCCATGGGCCTCAGCTGTGAATGCCCTCCACCTGTCAGATTACTTTCCTGTACTCTCCTCTATGGTATGTACCTAGTTATTTACATTTACTCTCTCCCATTAGAACGTATGCCCTTTGACGGAAGGGCTTGCCTCTTTTCTTTTTTTAATCTCCAGCACTTAGCCCAGTGCTGGGCACATTTCTGCCAGCTAGGTGGCACAGTAGATACAGCACTGGGTCTGGAGTCAGGAAGACCTGAGTTCAAATCCAGATATGTGATCCAGCAAGTCACTTAACCTTTGTCTGCCTCAGTTCCCTCATCTGTAAAATAGAAAATAGCACCTACCTTCCAAGGTTGTTATGAAGATCAAGTAAGAACAATTGTAAAGCACTTTGTAAACTCTAAAGTGCTATGTATAAATGCTAACTGTTATTAAATAATTATTGACTGGCTAACTTTATGCTTACTGTATATTTTTCACATTTACCATCTGTATATATGTTGTTTCTCCACAGTAAAGTATAAACTCCTTAAGGTCAGCATCTGTTTCATTTTTGTCTTTGTACTTAGCACAAAATAGGGACTTAATAAGTGTTTGTTGAGTTGAGTTGTGGATGTGACAAATCCCTGCAGTCAGAGGAGTCCTGGAGCTGGCTCATACTGACTAGGAAAAGGCTACAAAACAGGACTTAAATATAGATTGTCGGGGCGGCTAGGTGGCGCAGTGAATAGAGCACCGGCCCTGGAGTCAGGAGTACCTGAGTTCAAATCCGACCTCAGACACTTAACACACAAACAAAAAAATACTAGCCATGTGACCTTGGGCAAGTCACTTGACCCCAACTGCCCTCCAAAAAGCAAAAAAAAAAAATGTAGATTGTCCAGGTTTAAGAAAGTTATGGAGAAAATGTTAATAATTCAGAATAAAACCAAAAGTGTATCCAATATGCTTTTTTCCCCAAAGAGCTTTTGTTAAATACAAAGCTGCCCCCGTGTGTAGCACTTCAGATGTCAGTGCAAGTAGAGTACAGTCATTCACCCAGCTTGGTTTTCACTTAATTCTTTTATATGTGTCTCTCTGTCGCACCTTTCCCATTCTCCAAAACTTTTCAAAGATTATCAACCATAGTTTAGCACTCACATTACAAGTTATTTTATTCTGGGAGTAGTTCTTCTGAGCCTGGTAATAAAAATCCATTGAGGACAGCTCTTTCTCACTCGTTTATTTACTTGCTAGTACATTTCCTCATTCACTTGTTCACTCACCCATTTAATAACTCATTCATTCATTAGTCATCAGTTCTTTGCCATACTTACCCATTCACTCACCATTTCTTCACTCATTCATTTATTCAGTCTGTTGTCCTGTAGAGCATTGTAAGGAAAGATAAAATAGATGTCTGACTTTCTAGAGCTGAGGCTTGAAGGACAGCAAAGTTACAAATCCTTGTTTAATTGAATTGAGTTGAATTGAATGATAGCTAAGTGAAGAGAGAGAAGGGTACCAGCAGAGCCTCCTAAGGTAAATGTTGAGAGCTGTTGTTACTTGAAGTTCCTACTTTTTTTTTTTCATCTTCACATTTTGGGTGATTTAGGGATTTTGTTATGGGTCTACTCAGTGCCCAGGGCAAAGTTTGTGCCCGCCACACTTCCCATTCTTTCTGTGTTCCCCACCCCTTACCCTGAAGAATCTGATCCATCTTATCCAGTCCAGTGACCGGCTAAGGCTTCTTCTGCCCGAAAGGATTCCCATGTTCACACTTGCCTTTCTTCCCTTGGCCCTTTGCCCAGACTCTCCCTGTCTGCACTTGAGTTTTAGAGCACACTTACAGCAGAGACCCTCTTCTGTTCTCTTGTCACATCCATAGGCCTGGGCACACAGTAGGTGTTCAGTGATGGATTTATTAATTAATAGATTGCCCGCCATAGAGATTATTCCAAGGCTCTCAGGGTCGACCCATTAGCCAAGAGCAGGGAGTCCTGGGGCAGTGAGTCAGGACGCCTGAATTCCAAACCTATTCCACACTAACTTGCCTAGTGTGTGTTTGGGCCTCAGGTATTCCAGTCTGTAAAGTGGGAATGATGATCCCAATCTCCTCCCTGCCTCCCAGGGATGTGGTGAGAATGAATGAGATCATGTCTGGGCAGGGCATTGAGTGCCTCTGAGACAGAGCCTAAGATAAACACCAGGTTGAAATAACAGAATGCAAGAGGGAAGACATTTCCTTAGTGCTAGCTTGCTTTATTTCTTTCTTCCTTCCCCTCTCCCTCCCTTCCTTCCTTTCTCCCTTCTTTCTTTCTTCCTTCTTTGCTTTCCTTCTTCTTTCTTTCCTACTTTCTTTTTCTTCCTTTCCTTGTCTCTTTTTTCTTTTTCTCTCTCCCTTTCCCTTTCTACTTTTCATCCTCCTCTTTTTTTTCTCTTCCTTTATTCTTGTTTTTTTTGTCTTTTTTTCCTTTTCCATTCAACTTAAGATTCACACAAACTCCTAGATTCAATGTGGAGTAATTTTGGGAATAACTGTACCTTAACAGGCTAGAGACTCCATCATAGTTCAACTGGGAACCTCTAAAAATCATCTGAACTCAGTTTGCGCCTTACCAGCAGACTGGACAAGGAATATGCTTTTCAAAAGTTAAACATTTTGTGAAGACTAGAGGAAAACCTATCTCAACACCCATTCTCAAATAAGTAAAAATTCATTCCCATTTCTTACTTCCTACCAGAACAGCCTGGGAAAACAGATTCTCCAAGACACATGGCCCCAAAATAGGAAAGTGTGTTCTTTCTTTCTTTCTTTCTTTCTTTCTTTCTTTCTTTCTTTCTTTCTTTCTTTCTTTCTTTCTTTCTTTCTTTCTTTCTTTCTTTCTTTCTTTCTTTCTCTCTCTCTCTTTCTTTCTTTCTTTTTCTTTCTCCCCCTCATTCTCTCTCTCTCTCCCTCCCTCTCTCTCTCTCTCTGTCTCCCCCCCATCTCTCTTTCTCTCTTTCCCTCCTCTTCCCCCATCCCCTTTCTCCCTCTCTGTCTCTTTTCTCGATCTCAGTATCTTTTTTCTCTCTCTCCAAAATTTCCCTTGATGAGATCATCAACTTCCACGGCTCAGTTTTTGCCCCAAGGCAGTCTCAGCACCTTCTCACAGCCCAGATGTCTGCTCATCTTGCTCCATGGGGTCTCAGAAGCATGTCAGGACTCCTGAGCTCCTGGATAGTGCTATTGCTGTCTCTCCTCATGTGGCTGCCCTTTTCTTTCTTCTCAGAGTTCTCTGTCACCCTCCTGAAGCAGATCTCTTCCCTCTCCACCTCTGCAGCGAAGGCATAGCTTTTCCTGGGAAATAAAGTCCTAGGAATATCAGTCAGGCTTGATGTTGAGATTGAGAGTCTTTTGAAAAATGTAGTCCCTTCAAATATATGTGCCCCTATTAAATCCCACCCACGGTAAAAATAATTTCCCTCCCTACAAATCATACACAGTGAATATATTCAGTTCTACTTCATAAAATACCCATTAATTTGCATGGGAAAAAAATCACAATTATCCCTGAGACATATATCATAAGAACATATAAAGGATATAATGTTCAATGGATATCTCATATAGTAGACCAATCACATAAATTCCAAGCAGAGAGAAATTATTTATAGCAAGAGAATTGCACAGAGTAGACAGAATATATGTCACATGTAAATACTTATTGGATTTCTTGAGCTGGTTGTCTTTCACTAAATATATTCAAACTGAACTCATTATGTTTCTTTCTAGATATTCCCATCTTCCTAACTTACCCATGACTGTTAAGAGTACTATTGGAGTGGCTAGGTGGAACAGTGAATTGAACACTGGTCCTGGAGTCAGGAGGACCTGAGTTCAAATCCAACCTCAGACACTTAACACTTACTAGCCATGTGACCCTGGGCAAGTCACTTAATCCCAGTTGCCTTGCCCTCCCCCCTCCAAAAAGCAAAACAAACAAAAATAAACCAAAAAAAAGTACCATTACTCCTGGTAAAGGGATAATCCAGGCTTCCAACCTAGATGTCACCTTCAGCTCACTCTCACTCCTCATATCCAACTGGGTGCCACATCCTGTCTTTTCTACCTTTACAGCATCTCTTATATGTGCCCCTTCTCTCCTCTGACACTGGCCCTACCTGGTACAGGCTTTTATCACCTCCCATCTGGACTGCCACAGTAGCCTGCTGCTGGGTCTTCCTCCCTCATATTTTTCTGCATTCTGATGCATCTTGCACTTAGCTATAGGAGTGATCTTCCTAAAACACAGTTCTGACCATGTCACCCTTCTCTATTCAATAAGCTTCAGTGATTCCCCTTCAGGATCAAAAACAAAATCCTCCATTTGACTTTTAAAGCCCTTTATGACTTGGTCTCTCTACATTCTCAGTCTTTTTATACTTTGCTCCTTTCCACGTACTCCATGTACTCTGTGATCCAGTTACATTGGCCCCTGTGCTGTTCCTTGCACAAGAAGCTCCATCTCCCTACTCAGGGCATTTTTACTGGCTGTCCCCCAGGCCTGGAATGCTCTCCTCTCTTGTCTCCAACTCCTGACCTCTTTGGCACCTATCAAGTCTCAGTCAAAATACCACCTTCTGCAATAAAACTTTCCCAGCCGCCTTCGATATTAGTGCCATCCCTCTGAGATTTTTTTCCAGTTTTATCCCATATATAGCTTTGTACATAGTTATTTATATGTGTTTTCCCCATTGGATTATGAGCTTCCTGGGAGCAAAGACTATTTGTGCAAAATCTGGCATATAATAGACATTTAATAAATAACTTGTTCACTTGCCATAGCACACGGTGTGCATCACATTGTATGTTGTGTTTTCATTTAAAAATGCACATTAATGGGCACCTTCTAACAAAATGAGTATTGTGCCTTGAGCTCTGGCCCCAGGAACGTGGTAGGCCAGCCTGGTCCCTGGTCAGCTAGTTGTGCTTCTGCACTACCATTTGGTCACATCAGCAGCCCTTGTCTCTAGAGGCCCTGTGGCTGAGTCAATGTCCTCAGGCTTATTGGCCTGCAGTCCTAATTCTGGGCCCAAAAAATGGTCTAAGTTGAAAACCGCTGTTTCCAGGCCCTGATGAATCAGGCTCTGTGGAGGTGGATGAGGGAACTCCTACAACTGGCATGTGAACCAGGAAGGGGACAGTTTCTGGATTCAACCATCTAGCACTATATAAGTAGAGGCTCCCTTCAGCCAGGGCAACCTTGACAGGGCTCCTCAGCCTTCAAGAAGGTACCCATATGCAGAGTTGTTGGGGTTTTTTTATCCATAAAACTTGATCCACATCCTCCCCATATAGGCCATCATTTGGTTCCATATTCTAGGGAATCTTACTAAATTCCCTTGGGAAAACAGGTATTCATCTTGTAGGGTCCCAGTCACTCTCTGGGGTGATTTAATAGAGTGGCAAATTACCTACTTTTTAAATTTAGTGAGGCAGTTAGGTGTTAGAGTGGAGAGAACAGTGGACTTGAAATCGGGAGAACTCAAATTCAGATTCTTGCAGAAGACTCTCTCTATCTCTGTGACCCTAAGCAGGCCACTAACCTCCCTGTCTCAGTTTCCTCATCTGTAGAATGGGCACAGCAATTGTACCCAATCACAGGGCTGTTGTGTTGATTGAATGAGATAAAATGTTAACTGCTTTGTTAACCTCAAAGGTGCTATGTAAATAAATAAGATATATGATTGATACAATATATTAATAAATAATAAAACATATCAATATAATAAGATATATAGTTATTATTATCATCATTAATTACTTGGCACAAGGTGACTATCCATTATTTTGTCTTTTTCCTGGAGACCAAAGCTTTTCAGTAGAACTCTGCCCGGGCTGGAGTACTGGATGGGGAACAAAAAGCATTAGGGCATCATTTCTCCTTTGCTGAGCTTTTCTGACCTGAGGCCTCCTTCAATTAATCTTGAGTGAAGAACTAGTTGGGAGACTCCTCACATTTATATCTAGGGCTTCCGGACTCATATCTCTGCTCTGCACTCTACATTTCCCCATCATGTGCCTATCCTGGGTACCTTCCCCTCCCTCTTTTTGGTTCTCTGTTGTTGTCTTTTCCCATTAGAATGCAAGATCCTTGAGGGCCTTTCTCTCTGCTTATAATTATCTTCTCATGCTTAGCTTAGTGTCTAGCACATAGTAAGTCTTTAATCAATGCTTACTGACTGACTGACAGATCAATAATAGACCTATAAGGCTATCACCCTAACATAAAGAGATGAAGGATGAAGCCAGAGTTATTGTTCCTGATGGCATTATATACACTCACTGGATGGATTGACTTCATTGAACTTACCCCTTAGGCCTCCAAGTCCAGCCTGTTTATCATGGTGTAATTAAAACAGTCTGGCTGTGGGGCTCCTCAAGGATGTCGTTTTAGACTTCTTGAAGCATGCCAAGGCTAGCACTGACTTCAGCAGGATGTGGGTTATGTTCTTCCTGTCCCTTTCTAGAGGCAAGAAATTAATGAACAACACCTTCAAAGGCTTGATGCTTCTGCATATGCTCTTCTGGCAAGAAGGTAAGTCAGTTTATCACCTTTCTTGGAACACTCGATGCAGGGCTCACACTTAAGGAAATCCCCCGCTACGTTGGATTGATAGAACCTAGCCAGCAAAAAACCTACCCCCAGAATTTTGTCTTGGCACAAGAGAGTGCAAGAAGCCATCATCATGGAATGCTTTCTTAGACAGTAGACCTTTGGTAGTACCAATTGAGTTCTTGTACTTCTGGTAGGATTGGTCGTTGTTCAGTTCAGCACTCCATCACACAAATTTATCTTTGTATTTCCACACTGGATAGGTGGTTTCTGGGGATCTAAGCTTAAGTCTTCAAGGGTCGTGTTCCTTTTTCTTGGCCTGAATCACTTTGTATAGACATTCCTTCTATGTGTACATTTGCTACCACTCATCCAAGGATACTTGACATAGGGAAGACCAGCTTAGTGCTATCATTTATACCCTCTCTGCTGGTACACTCTGAGGGAGTTGTCCCAGACTCCATTGCACTTTCTTGTCTTAATGGCTTTCCCTTCTTCAGGTTACAGGCTACTTTTGCTGCCTCTCAAGGGATCACCAAGGCTTTCCAGATAAGATAACTGCATCCATATTAATCTTCCCTGGCTGGTAATGAACTCTGAATTCATAGTTGACCGCTGCCTGTACCTATCTCTGGGAGGTGGCATCCAATTTAGAATTTGGCATCTTGTCAAAATATTATCCAGCAGATTATTGCCCATCCATACTTAGAATTGAGACACATCTTCTTGGAACTTATCAATGACAGTGACTTCAGAGCTATGAATGTCAGTTTGTGAATAGAATAATAAATCTCAACATCACTGAGGCCTCTACTGGCAAAGTGATAAATGGTAGCCACAGCTTTCCTTGTATAAAACTGTCTCCAAGCCCCACAAGAATTGCCTGGATCTGCAAAAGATGGTGCTAATGCGAGATGATCAAGTCCTTGAAAGCCTGATCCCGTTTCTTATCCCAACAATCTCTAACCAGTCCCAGAGAACTTAGGGCAAGAATACTCTGTCTTACCTTTCTCTTCAACCCACAGCAGAGATCATTAAAAAACTTTGAGATAATGGCATATAGAGTTCTTCACGTTTTTCCAGCAGGAGCCATCAAATCCTAGGAAAGTCTTTGGATGCAGTCAATTAAGTACTTTGGTCTTCTCAGGGTCAGTACTTCCTGTGGGGCCTACACACTGCTGAACTTGTACTTTTTGATTGACAGACCTAGACAAGCAGCTTCACCTAATACCTTTAGCAGTTTTTTTCTTATGTTCTTCCAATATCTTTCCAAACACAATGGATGAGATTATCCAGACACATTAGCATCTTTAAGCAATGATTCATGTCACCATTGACTTTTTCCATAAGTCACTGAAAAGTGGTCATAGTTCCAGAAATCTTTTGGGGACATATATTTGTATTAGTAGTCCACTGGATAGAAGGCCATCTTTTCCTTTACTTCCTCTGCCAGAGAATTCTGACGGTACCTTCCATGCAGGCCCCAGACTGAAAACCACTGGTTTCCCAGCAGACATTCCAAGGCCTCTTAAATTTATGACATCTGTTTCTGATTCAAAGAATGATGATCCATTCATATTCTGATTTTCCCAGACTCATTCTGTTCCACAATTGACTACAGGACAGTCAGTAAGTCATCTCTGTTACTGTTGGCTAACAGCTCTCAAAAAGTTCAGAAACCACTGAGTCCGGTTATATGTGTTTTCCCTGGGTAGGGTCCTCAGCCCACCCATAAAACTGGTTTTCTTCCTCAAATTATCCTTCCATTCCTCATGCTCTGGAGAGTGTCTAAATGCAGCCTTGAGTTGGAGGTTCCTGGAGGCTCTCTGCCAACCCTGTCCTCTACCTCTTTGCTTGGGAGACAAGTTGTTGGGGGTATGCCGGAGCTAACCCTCCACAGTACGCTGCCAATACTTTAAAGAATCTGGAGTTGGTCCCAATCAGCTCTGAAACTTCAGAGATGTTTGCATGCTTTGGATTTACCAAGGTCATGGTGTCCACCTTCTAAGACGATTCTCTGTTCTCGTTTATTAATTCATATTTAGGTTTTTGATGTCACCTATGGGACATAAGGGAGGGGTTGGGAAAGCAAGGAAAGCTTGATTGTTTTTTTGAATTCTGTTTCCTCCTAGTAGGGGTTTCAATAGGACCCTGATTGACAGATTAAGATCTGGGGACAGAGTCTGCTGTTGTGTTTCATGATCTGCACTTAATCTTCAAACTCCTGGGGAGCAGCCTGATTATACTGAGGCCTAATCAGCCTAGTCAATTCAATTCTTGGTGGGCTCAGAACTTTATTAGTCCTCCTACCTGCTAAGCTTCACCCACCTTCAAGTCCCTAAACAGAAATGAATTCTAGGTGAAGCAAAACTTTGTAATAATAATAGCTAACATTTATATAGCATTTTAAGGTTTGCAAATAGCTAACATTTATTTAATATTTGAAAGTTTGTCACTCGCCCTGAGTAAGACCTGGAGGCAGCTAGGTGGCACAGTAGATAGAGCGCTGGAGCTGGAGTCAGGAATTTCTGAGTTCAAATCCAGCCTCAGACACATACCCTCAGCAAGTCAATTAACCTCTTTCTGACAGTTTCCTCAACTGTAAAAACCAGGATAATGATAGGATCTACCTCCCAGAGCTGTGAAAATCATAGGAGGTAATATTTATAAAGCACTCAGCACAGTTCTGACTGTACATACTCATTCCCTTCCCTTTGCTAGTAATTGTCCGAGGTAGGATTCGAACCCAGGATTTCTTGACCCCAGGTTCAGCACTCTACCCTCTATGTCACCTATCATGTAATTCTCTTGCCCTTCCAGCTTCTCCCTAAGACTCCCCGAGGACTGGTCATGAGAGCTCTAAGACGCTCCGCCTTCACTTCCATCTCTGAGAATCTTTCCTTTAAGATCAAGCTTCACCTCCTGCACAAAATCTTTACTGTTACTGTGTTCTCCTACCAATGTGTTTATATTTGTGCTGAATGAGAAAATAGATTTAAAACTTTCTATCACTCTGTAAATGCCAACCATCATTATTATTAGCTACTATGATTTATCTATTTATTTGCATCTGCTGGATGTAACAAACATAAGAATACAGGAAGACTTTTGAGACACCCTGTATGTTGTTTTCTCCAAGTACAACATAAGTTCCTTCAGGGCAGCAACTGTTTTAGCTCTTTCTACCCCATGTGCCTAGCCTAGTGCCTGGCATATAGTAGGCACTTAATAAATGCTTGTTGAATGAAAAGAAAGTCCCATGTCCCCAAATACATTTTTTGGCTTAAATAAATTCAGTTTCTAAATAAACAAATTTCTCTTGTTTCCTTATTACCCTGACCCCATATAGCAATACCTATTTCTTACTACCAATGACCCATGTCTAAATAAACCAGCAACATGCTAACAGTTAAAACCAGAAGACCATTTGTTAGATCTGTTGTATAGGGGACTTCTTGTTCAGACATGGGTCAGACAAGGATGGCTTCTTAGCTCCCTTCCAGTTCTGAGATTCTGTGACACACGCTGGATTCTGAAAATTGTCCATTAGGGATTAGAAGAGATTGAGTAGTACACTGTTCTTGTGACCTTGAAAAATAATTAGGATAACAAAGATGAGTCACCAGGGCACAAGAATAGCCAAAGATTCTGCTCATGGGTCAGGGTCAGACAGCCGTTCCTATGTCAGAGTTGATGGACTCTTGTAGCCTGTCAGCAGAAAGTTCCCATATAACAGGCTTCTTAATCAGGGGTCTGTACCTTTTTAAAAAATATTTTTTGATAACTGTATTTCAATGTAATTGTTTTTTTGGTTAACCAATGTTTATCTAATGCATTAAAAAATCATTATTCTGATAGACTTCAAAGGGGTCCATGACACCAGAAAGGTCAAAGGCCCCTGAGTAGCTGCCTTGACTCCAGCCAGCCTCTCTTGATAGATGTCAGCTTTGAGTGGGTCAGGATTTAAAGACCAAGCGTTACACAGGTCAGCGATTTCAAAATAAACAGCTTAACCAGGTCACTGTGAAACTGAGTTTTTATAGTTACCTTAGAGGCCATGATTAGTCCTTTTAGACATTACCCTAGACACAGACTATTTTTATTAGGACAATTCAGGTGGGTGAATTCCTGATGATAGGCACTAGCTAAACAAGTAGAGGCAAGGGGGCAAGAATGGGAAAGTAGAACTTGGGGAAAACAAAGGGAAGTGTCTGGGAGGGATTTCCTCATTGGCCAAATTGAATATTTGAATGTTACATAAACATTGAACCAATAGAATGACTACGATTAAGTACTAAGTACTGAGAAGTAGCTAGAGTGCAGGGTCTGTCCAGTTAGGAAGACCAGAGTTCAAATCCTGCCTTCAAAACTATCTAGCTGTGTGACTCTGGGCAAGTCACTTAACCTCTGACTGACTTAGTTTCCACATCTGTAAAATGGGGATAATAATAGCACCTCCCTTCCAAGACTGTTGAGAGGATCAAATGAGGTATTTGTGAAGTGCTTAATAGCAGTCGCTTAACAAATGCTTGTTTCTTCCCTGAGTATATAGTAAGCCCCTAGTTTTACCTATCTCCATACACACCTATGGCTCACTAAGCATTTATTAAGTACCTACTATGTGCCCGGGTATTATGCTAAGTGCTTTACAAATATTATCTTATTTGACCTTTGTAGGCAATGTCATTATCCCCATTTTATGGTTGGGGAAATGGAGACAGACAGAAGTTGCCCAGCGTCGCAGGACTGCGTAGTTTCAGAGGCGAGGTCTGAGCTTGAGTCTGCAGCCCAGTGGCTCCAGGCCCAGAGAGCTACCTACCTCACCACCTACCTACTTCTAGACCACAAAAGAGTAGAGCCTCACTCGTTACATAAAGGCCAAGCCCCTTCATAGGCTCTGGGAATTGAGGCTGTAAGTGTTGGTCATAAAATGAAAAGAATGCAATTGTCACTTGGGTTCTACTGTCCAGCCCTACAAAATATTCAGCATTTTGGATTTTCATTGTTTCTAGGGCCTGGTGCTACCAGTTAAGTTGGAAGGGACATGGAGGAGGCTAATGGTACAAGGATTAGTTTCTTTGGGTATTAGAGAGGCTCCATCCTTGAACTCGTCTCTCTTTTTTCATTGTTGGTCCAGTGAATTTCAGTTTCTGGAAAACCAGAACTCCTGAAACTCTGAACTCTTTTGTGGGAGGGCACTCAGCAGGTTATTTCCCTGTCTGGTCTACAATCATAGCAAATTACAGCCTGATTCTTTTTTTTTGGCTGCATTTTATTGACATTATTCCAAAAATAGTGACCTCTGGTCCCAGGTGTGTAAATTGATACAGAATGAAGTAAGTAGAACCGAGAAAACAATGTCTATTGATTAGAATAATGTAAATGGAAAAATTAAAAAAAAACCTTACTAAACTAAACATTATGTAACTATGATGACCAAAATTGGCCCCAGGAAAGAGTTGAGAGAAATGTCATTCCCTCTCATATTTGCAAAGGTGGAGGACCATAGGTATATTGTGCATATATTATCAGATACTGTTGTTGTGTTGTCTTGGTTTTCTGAATTTTAAAAATTATTTTTACTTATTAAATATTTCCCAATTATATGTAAAAATGTTTAAACAATAATTTAAAAAATTTTTTGAGTTCCAAATTCCTTTACTTCTACTCCTCCCCCCTCCTTGATCAAGTAATTTGATTTTTTTTTTTTTTTTGCTTTTTGGAGGGCAGTTGGGGTTAAGTGACTTGCCCAAGGTCACACGGCTAGTTTTTTTTGTGTTAAGTGTCTGAGGCCGGATTTGAACTCAGGTCCTCCTGACTCCAGGGCCGGTGCTCTATTCACTGCGCCACCTAGCCGCCCCTCAAGTAATTTGATTTTGATTATGAATGTAATATCATGCAAAATGTTTCCATGTTAGCCATGTTGAAAAAGAAAACTCAAAAATTCTTTAAAAAGTAAAAAGAAGTACATTTCAATCTGCATTCAGAGTTCATCAGTTCTCTCTTTGAAGGTGGATAGCATTTTTCAACTTGGGTCCTTTGGAATTTTCTTGGATCATTACCTTGATCAGAGTAACTAAGTCTTTTGTAGTTGATAATTGTTACAGTGATGCTATAACATCTATTCTCCTGGTTCTGCTCATTTCACTTTGCATCAGTTCATATAACTCTTCCCAGGTTTTTCTGAAATCATCCTGTTCATGATTTCTTATAGTAGAATAGTATTCCACTACAATCATATATCACAATTTGTTCAATCATTTCGCAGTTGATGGGTATTCCATCAATTTACAATTCTCTGTCACCACACAAAGCTACTAAAATATTTTTATACAATTAACTCCTTTCCCTTTTTCTTTGATCTCTTTGGGATACAGACCTAATGGAGGTATTGCTGGGTCAAAAGACATGCACATTTTTGCAGCTCTTTCTGTGTAGTTTCAAATTGTTCTCCAGAATGGTTAGACTAGCTCACAACATCAACAATTTTTCCACACTCCCTTCAGCATTTGTCATTTTCCTTTTCTGTCATGTTAGTCAATCCAACAGATATGAAGTAGTATCTCAGAGTTATTTTAATTTTTATTTCTCTCATCAATAGTGACTTAGAATTTTTTTTAAAAATGTGATTTATATAGTTTTTACTTCTTCTGAAAACTACCTGTTAATATTCTTTGACCATTTATCAACTGGTGAATGGCTCTTATTTTTATAAATTTGGCTCAATTCCCTATATATTTGAAAAATGAGGCCTGTATCAAAGAAACTTGCTGCAAAAATTCCTCCCCACCCCTTTTTCTGTTTTTCTCTTAATTTTGGCTGCATTGATTTTGTTTGTGCAAAAGCTTTTTAATTTTATGTAATCAAAATTATCTATTTTACTTCCCATAATTCCATCTCTCTCTTGTTTGGACATGTAATTTTCTCTTATCCATAGATCTGGCAGGTACATTTTTCCATGCTCCCCTAATTTACTTATGATATCCACCTTTATGTCTGAATCATTTATCCGTTTTTACTTTATCTTGGTATTCAATGTGAATGTTGATCTATACCTACTTTCTACTAAATCGTTTTCTAGTTTTCCAAAAATTTTTTGTCAGATGTTAAGTTCTTACCCCCAAAGCTTGGATTTTTAGGTTTATCATCACTAGATTACCATGGTCATTTACTTAAGTCTTTCGTAGCTATTTGTCTTTACACTATTGTTATTGTGTAAATTGTTTTTCTGGTCATCAATTAGTAGAAGTCTTGCCAATTTTCTCTGAAAACATTTTTTTAATACTGCAATGATGTTCCATTACATTAGCATGATTTGTTCAGTCATTGTCTAACTTATGGGGACTCTCTTAGTTTCCAGTTCTTTGTCACTACAAAGAGTTGCTATAAATATTTTTGTATATACAGGTTCTTTTCCTCTTTCTTTGATCTCTTTGGGATACAGAATAGTGGCATTAGTAGGTCAAAGGATATGCACAGTTTAATAATATTTTGGGCATAGTTCCAAATTGCCTTCTAAAATTACTAGACCAGTCCACAGTTCTACCAACACTGCATCAATGCACTTGTTTTTCCTACAGTCCCTCCAACAATTGTCATTTTTCTTTTTTTTCTCTTTTTTTGTCAACATTGCCAATCTGAAAAGTTTTGAAGTAGAATCTCAGAATTGCTTTAATTTGTATTTCTCTAATTATTAGTGGTTTTGGAGCTTTTTTATATAGTTATGGATAGTTTGGATTTTTTCTGTTGAAAATTGACTATTCCTATCCTCTGACCATTTATCAATCTAGGAATAGCCATATAGAGTCAATTTTCTAAGAAATTAAAGCATAAAAAACATAAAATTACTTTTTCAAGGTCACACTGGTAATAAGTAGTTGAGACAGAACTTTAGATAAGGTTTTCTGAATCTGAATCCAGTTTGCAGATGACATGAAACTGAAAGATGTAGCTACCATTTTGGACAACCCAGACTCAGAATACAACAAAGTTGCTTATGCTTTTTAAAAAGAATTTTACAGCAGGGAGACACTTGAGATTAATGACAGTACATCACAGTTTTCCAAATGCAACCCAGCCCATCTCTTCCTCCTATTCAATTCTGGGCCCATTGTCTAGCTGCAGTGCCTGTCCAAGATAAAAATATACTGATGAATTAGTTCAATAGATTGCTCATCTAAGAGTATTTCATAATAAATCAATACCCCTGTGGCTCTGCAGTCTCATCAGTGTAAATTTTTCCTCCAGTAATGTAGACTGCAACCCATCTCAATGATCTCTTTTATTTTTAATTCAATTTTATTTTATTTTTAGCTCTGAATTCTCCCCTATCTCTCCTTCCTTCATTGAGAAAGGAAGAAAAAGAAAACTTATTACAAACATGTAGTCAATCAGTCGATCAATAAACACTTATTAAGTGCCTGTGATGTGTCAGGCACTATGCTAAACTTTCGGAATACAAAAAGAGGCAAAAAGTCTCAAGCAAAGCAAATTCCTTTATTGCTATGACTAAATATATCTCTAGGTATGTATATATGTATTCATATATATATATACACACACATATATACATATACATGCATACATATATGCCTCAGTCTGTTCCGTCAACTCTGTATCTGGAAGTGAGCAACATGTTTCATTATGTATCCTCTGTTGCTGTTGTTGTTTGTCCTTCATTCTTGAAGAGAACCATGACATTAGGAAGGTGATGCCATGACTTGCAAGTGAATTGGATTTAAATGAGGAAGGGCTGTGCAAAGTCACCAGCCTCTTTCTCCTCCAAAGCCATCTGGGTCCAGTGGCAAGATAAAGGTCAGGATGGCTGGAGATGGTCTTGGATACAGTGAAAGACCTTGGCCTTTTTAAGCTAAGGTCTTTAACAGGTCTCCATTTGACTGAAGCAATGTCCATTCAGTGATTTAAGGCTAGGTAAGAGCAGAGAATGGCCTCTTTAATCTAATTTTTTAAAAATCAATTTGGGAGGGGAAGATTCCCAGGGCTTTTGGTCAAAACAGAAACAGTTACTATTTACATTCACTCTGAACCAATCAGGGTCCAAACAATGACCAAGTAGGGCTTGGCTTGGGACCCACTGTTGGCCAATCAATGAGAGCAAGATTGATTTGGTATTAAGGCATGGTCCTTAAGAAAGAAATCTAACAAGATATCTTTTGAAGTTTCAGCAATCCTCTGAAATTGTGGTTGATTATTGCATTGATCAATACTCCTAAGTCTTTCATAGTTGTATGTCTTTACAATATTGTTATCATTTTATAAATTGTTATCCTGGTTCTTTTCCCTTTCTTTTCCATCAATTCATACAAATTTCCCCAAGTTTCTCTGAAACCATCCCTTTCACTATTTCTTACAGAACAAGAGTATTCCATTCCATAATTTGGTCAGCCATTTCCCAATGGATGCGCACTCCCTCAGTTTTTAATTCTTTGACACCATGAAAAGAGTTATTTTTGTACATACGGGTCCTTTTCTTCTATCTCTGATTTCTTTGAGGTATAGACCTAGTAGTATTAATGGGTATTAATGGGTCAAAGGAGATGTACAGTTTAATAGTTTTAGAGCATATTTCCAAATTGCTTTTCAGAATGGCCAGACCAATTCACATCTCTATCAATAAGACATGATTGTACTTGTTTTCCCATAAGCCTTCCAACATTTCTCTTTTGCCTTTTTGGTAAGCTTTGCCAACCTGATAGGTGTGAGGTTGAGCCTTAGAGTAGTTTTAATTGGTATTTCTTGGATTATTTGTGACTTAGTACATTTTTTATCTAACTATTGATAGCTTGGGTTTCTTCCTCTGAAAACTATCTATGGGCCATTTATTAAGAAATAGCTCTAATTCTTATCAATTTGAATCTGCCCCCTACATAGCTTAGAAATGAGACCTTCAAAGAAGTATGTTGCAAAGATCCCCCACCTTTCTACTTTTTTTTCCTAATTTTAGCTGCATTGACTTTGCTTGTGCAAAATACTTTTAAATTTTGTATAATTAAAATTGTCCGTTTTTTGAACTTCTCTATATTGTTTGATCATGAACTCTTCTTCATCCATAGATCTGGCAAATAATTTCTTCCATGTTCCTCTGATTTGTTTATGATGTCACCCTTTATATTTAATCATGTACCCATGTGGAGCTTGTCTGTGTATACAGCATGAGATATACATATATATTTTTACACACATACACCTGTATGTATATAAAAATACATACACGCATGTGTATATGTGGGTGTGATATATGTGTATGTATGTATATAATTTTTTTGGACCAGACTACTTACCAGTTTTCCCAATAATTTTTGTCAGATGATAGTGAGTTCTTGCCCCAGTAGCTGGGATCAAGGTCTTATCAGTCTATCCTGAATCTCTGATCTGGAATTGGGTAGTGAGCGACAGACCTTTTAGATGGCACCCATTCCTGTATGCTGTGATAATTCAGGGATCCTGGATCCTTTTCCTGTTTCAATGCTTCCTATTCCAATGCCCAGTTTCTGGCCTCTTTCAGTCCCTGAGCCCCAGAATGCTCTGCACAGTCTGTGCTCTTGTTCAGTCTGTGTCCCTGGTGTCTAGAGATCTGTCTCCCTAAGCTGACCTGAACTAGGAAAATGACTCCCTATGATGATTTTTATTTCTAATTTAGTCTGGTGTGTTTTCTATATCATTTTGGAGGTGATGCTGAGGGGAGAACTAAGTCCTTCCTGCTATTTGACTCAGGCTTGCCTCCCCCAGTCATCTCTCAGTTGCCATATCCAATGGCCTTTTTTCAATCCTTGTTCTCCTTAACCTCTCTGAAGCCTTTGGCACTACCAATCACCTTCTCCTTGTTACCTTCTTCTCCCTAGGTTTTCTGTGATGCTGCTTTCTCATGGTTCTTCTCCTGTCTATCCATTGTCTCCTCCTCAGTCTCCTTTGCTGGCTTTTTATCCAGGTCATGCTCAGTAATGGCGGGTGTCCCCTAGGGTTCTGTCCTAGGTCCATTTTTAATGCACCTACTATGTACCAGGCACAAGGGGATACAAATAAAAGTAAAAGACAATTCATGCTCTCAAGGAGCTCACAGTCTAATGGGTGGAAGACAACATGCAAACAACAATGTATTCACATGGCATAATTGTGCCTAGCACATAGTTGGACTTAATAAATGCTTATTGACTGATTAATCCAATATTGCCAATCCAAACTCTTTTTGTTCATGTCCTTTGCAAAACCACCAGATGGAGTCTACTTAATGTATGAGTGACCTTCATTGAGCATGTTCTGTAATCTGTGACAACATATTCTGGAGCTAATGCCAGAAAGGTATCTGGCAGATATGTTTTAGACCTCTTACCTCACCTGTAGTCATTCTAGGAAAGTCTCCTAGTATAATTATGGAATAGCAAAGGATTCCCAGGAGCCTACAAACAGAATTGGAAGTGGAAAAATAGCATATCAGCTTCCACTAAAATGGAACTAAACTTTCAGTTGCTACTGGAATACCTCTAACATTCTGCTGAGTTCCTCTTTCCCTGAGAATCCTACACAGTACCCCCCAAGACTCATAATACTACTCTTTGTTTTAGCTTTCTTTCAGGAAGTTAACATACTTGGGGTGGGGACAGGCTCGAGAAGGGGCTGCTGAAACACCAACCCCTTTAGCATTGAGCCTGGAAGTCCAAGTTACTCATGGGCTTTTGCATTATAAGTAAGATGGAACACAGGACCTATGAAGACCATTCTCTTCTTTTCCCAAGAAACATACTGCATCAGCAGATCCTTCCTCTCTCTAGCTCTAATCCTTGAACTCTTGAACTTCATGGTTCTATGAATTGGTATTGCCCACAAGGTGACTTCTAAAGCCAGTGCTTCCCAGGAGATCTTGCTTCTCTGCATAGAAGGCTAGATTCTGGTATCACACTATCTGGGGGAGTCAAAACTCCACCTCCTCTATGCAAGAATTAGGGTTCATAAACGCTGCCCATGAATTACCCTCTGAGTCAGAATGCAAGTTTATGTCTACCTTTGCCCCAAGTTCCTGTCTACTGCTCCTGGGGGTAAGGGACGGGGAGGAAGAAATTGCACATGGAAACCGTGTACCCTCACTCCCCAAGAATACAAGGATTATTCATTGCATGTATATTTTCTGAATGAGTCTAAGTAAGAAACACAGACAGAGCATCTTTATAGACCAGGGAGTGATACAGCTTCTCCCATAAGAGTAGGTCCCCCTGAGTTCCAATCTGGCAGTTACTCTAGGTGCCCCAGTCACAGATGTTGTTTGTCTTCATCCTCTATGTAGGGCATCAATGTACAGCTGATGGATTACCTAGGGGAAGGCAACCCCCAGATGTTTCCAAACAAAGACTCTCATTCTGTAATCTCATCAGGTTGAAGAGCTTATCAAATTGATCAGAAATTTTCCTGATCATTCCCCTCCTTCTTTGATAATCATGTGCTCTTAATCAGTTTGGTTTTTTCTTATCTAGGGCTCCTTCTACTACATCAGGTGCTACCTGATCAAATACTTTTAGGGAGGGTGGCAATCAGGGTTAAATGAGCTGCCCATTGTCATACAGCTCCTACGGATCTGAGACTGGATTTGAGCTCAGGTCCTCCTGACTCCAGGACTGGTGAGAACAGCACTGCGCTACCTAGCTGCCCCACTTTCTTAAATCAGTAAATAATAAACACAGTAGCACTCACTTTCTCCCAAAGTTCAGTTTATGTCTCCTTTTGAACAGTTTTATCTATTTTTATTTTTAAGCAACAAGTATTTTTATTCATCTATTACACACATAAATTGAACAAAATAAAAAAAGAACATTCACTTTCATTCTCAATATCTTTCAGTCAAATATATTTTCAAATGTATTTGGCTGACAAATATATTTCATTTTGCACCTATTTATTGTCTACACTACCTCCTCCCTTTTGATTTTACATACAAATGCTCTTGGAAAGATTTGGTTCATTTGGGTCTCATTCCAAGAAGGTTTTTTTTGTACCCTCAGTTTCCCAACAGTTGCTTTTTGCTACCTAGTGAGGTGATACTGCTCATATCTTACCAACATTTTCTATAACGATTTGCAACTGAACTTGTTTTCTAAACAGATATTACCCATATCTGCCGTGTTTTTCTATCTCTCAATTTCAAACATGGGAAAAAGGTTAATATTGGAGCTACAGATAGAACTAGTCAAGCCAAAAAGATGAGCAAGTTTAGGGGAAATATAAATAATTCATTTTGGGATGTGTTGACTTTAAAGTGTCAAAAGAACATCCAGAAAGATATATTCTGTAACAAGTAGAGAACTCAGAAAAAGAGGTCAGGATTAGAGTAATGTGCATAGAGGCAGTGGTTGAAGCCACTGAAAGTACGACTGGCATGAGAGTAGAGGGCCAAGAACAGACCACTGGGAAAGACCCATGTTGTGGAGCAGAGAAGATGGATCCATCAAAGGAAAAAGAGAATAACAGAAAAGCAGGAGCTATTACTGCACTATAAGAAAACAAAAAATGAAGAATACAGAGATGTATGTAAAGACTTACATGAACTCACGAAAAGTGAAGTGAGCAGAGCCAGGAAACATTATATACATGATGGAGATGGGAAGAATAACCACCACAAAACCATCAAAAGCAAACATTGCAAAATGATCCCAAAGAACAGGTAAAAGCCATCTCCTCTTCATTCATTTCTGAGTGCGCAGGGATCTATGGGTATGAAATATTGTATACATTCATCAGATTCTTTTTTTATGTATTGACCAATTTTGCTGATTTTTTCCTTCTCTTTTAAAAAATTCTTTGTTATATGGGATGGCTCTCTGGAAGGGGGGAAAGAAAGAGGGATACCACAAGAAATTTAGGTGGTGTAAAAATGAAAGACAATAATAAAATTTGCTTTAAAAAAAGGAAAAAGAAAGCTAACCAAGAGAACAATCAAAAGATTATGCCTCTGAAGCCAAGGGAGAAAAGTACCCAGCAGGAGGCAGTGGCCAGCTGTATTAAATGCTTTATATAGCACTTGAAGGTTTGCT
Source organism: Pseudocheirus occidentalis (assembly GCA_028646575.1). Lineage (NCBI taxonomy): Eukaryota > Metazoa > Chordata > Mammalia > Diprotodontia > Pseudocheiridae > Pseudocheirus > Pseudocheirus occidentalis. The sequence goes on along the minus strand of CM053595.1, from coordinate 211,125,306 downwards.
TTCCATATGTCATCTCATTGGATATTCACAACAGTCCTCTGAGGTAGGCGCCGTTATTGTCTCCATTTCACAGACAGGGAAAACTGAGACTGAGAGTTGGAGTGACCTGCCTAGAGTCCCATAGCCAATAAGAGTCCAAGGCAGGATTTGAACTCTTCCTGACTCCAAATCTAGCGTTCTAATCACTGTACCGCCTAACTGCCTCATAACAAAAGTCACAGAACACAAGTACTAGGGGAAAAAAGGCAACTGGATTTGGCGCTTAGGAGGTCATCTGTGAGGCTGAAAAGCTTGAGGGGGGTGGTGGTTGCTCCTTTGTTCTAGAAGAGGAACAAAATGACATCACTACGCTAAAATCAAGTTTCAGCACGTCCAACTGTGGCTGGTCAGACCAAGACCAGTTTGGAATGCTCTACCACAGGTTGGGCATGGGGCAGTGTGAGAGTCCGGTTACCATATTGTAAGGAATTGATGAGAAAGCAGACAGTGAAGAAGTAGAGACATCAGGCATCTTTCCCAGAATTTACCAGTAAAGGCTAGAGAAATGGGGTAGTGGCTAGATGGGTCAGCAAGGACAACAGAGGCTTTTTTTAGATTTAGGTTTATGAAAACCAAAATATATCTGTGGGCAGGTGGGAAAGGCTTGAATCCACTGATGAGAAGAAGACTAAAGATGTACGAGAGAGATGGAATGACTTCTCTAGCAAAGTCCTGGAGAAAGTGACCTGAAAGAAGCTTTCACTAGATAGCCTCAAACTTTTCCAGGAAGGAGTAAGCCAAGTCTGCTGCTCTTAGCTTGGAGTTGAGAGGTGGGAGGGGAGATAAGTGGTTTGAAACTGCATTCCAAGGAGGGGATAAGATAGGGGGTTGATAAGGATAGAGTTGAAGGTTTGTAAAGCACCTTCGCAGACCCAGCCAAGGTTATGTAACATGAATTTGTAGTGGATGAAGTCAGCTTGATTTTGTTATTTTTCTATCAAGACACACCAGCTCTGAAGCAAGAAAGGAGAAACCAGGTGGTAGGGACACTCATGCACAGGTCAGGAAGGATTGTTGGAAGATTGGAAAACTAAGGATTCTAGGGTAATAATAGGTGAAATGAATGAAAGTGGCTCCCACAGACATTATTAATTGTCTGTTAGTACAAGGCACTATGTTAGGCCAGGGGAACAGAAAACTGAGAAAAGTCACAGCTCTTGCCTTCAAGGACATTACTGTCTAGAAATTCAACCAAAGGGCTCAGGAAGGGGGTTTTGGAGGCACGTGAAGCCAGAGTAAGGAAAATGGGCTGTGAGAAGAGGGTGAGAGGGCCAAGGGATCTAAGTCACAATAAGGCCGAAGAACTTGTTTAAAGTGAGTCCTGGGCCCCAATGGATGTTGGATTGGAGAGAAGAATTTCAAAGTTCTGTATCTGCCTCTCTACCCCCACCCCAGAATATAAACTCCTTGAGGGAAAGAACTAGATTTTGTAGCCTCAGTGCCTTGTACTATATTAATACAAAATTGTTGTTGTTGTTGTTGTTATGGTTGTTATTGTTACTGTTATGCAACTGTGTGAAAGATCTATGATTTCCTCAATGTGGGGGACTCTGTTCAACAAAGGCAAATCTCAACGGGTCTGTGATTTATTAGACAAGTCCTAGGGGGTACCTGAGACACTGACGTGTTAAGTGGCTTGCTCCCATCATCTAATCTAGCAAGTGCCAGCAGTGAGATTTGAACCTCAGTCTTCCCAACTCCAAAACCAGCTTCATTAATATCATTAATGTTGTTGTTATGTTCAATACCAGCTGCCATGTTTTAGAAAGGACATTGAGAAGCTTGAGCACATCCAGAAAAAGGTAGCCAGGGTGAGGAAGGAACACACCACCTTACCATTAGAACAGATGAAGTCGCTCAGAACATATGCTCCTGAATAAAGAAGACTGGGGGCAGAAATGGGGAGAAGGGTAGGATCATTGTCTTTAAACCCTTAAAAGGCTATCTTGTGGAAGACTGATTAGATTTTGCCCAATAGACTAGAATTAGGAGCAATGGGTATTAGTTATAGGGAGGCAGATTTCGCTCAATACAAGGAGAGGTTTGGTAACAACTAGAAATGTCTCAAAATGGCCCAGCCTGTCTCAAGAGGAGATGAGTTTCCCTTATCAGAGGCCTTGCAGCAGAAGTTGAATGATGACTCGTCAAAGACAGTGCAAAAAGAACTCTTGCTCAGAGATAACTCGGGCTGGATGATCTTTGAGGTCCCTCTCCATTCCGAACTCCTTTGATTCTGGTTGGGGTTTGGGAAGGCCTCTTGGAGAAGTTGCACCTGCGTCCCACGTTGTAAAAAGGCAGGGATTTCAAAACTCAAAGGTGAGGAAGCACATTCAAGGTATGAAGAGACTACTGGGAAAAAGGCCAAAAGGTCAGTGATAAAATGCTGTCTATAGGGAATGGCAAATTTTCCATTTTAGCTAGAATATAGGGTGTATAAGGGAGAATAACATCTAATTAGTCTGAAAAGATTTACAGTTGTAGATCTAGGCCCAATTCCTTTACTAGATGCTGTCAGTTACTTACTGGATCTGTCTTTTCTTCCCCCTTTAATTTTTTTATTTTAAAAAACTTTTTTCCTCCCTTTTACCTCCCCCCAATTTAAAAGAAAAAAGAAAAACAAAGCTCTTGTATCAAATATACAACCAAGCAAAACAAATTCATACATTGGCTGCGTCCAAAAATATGTGTCTTGTTCTGCATCTTGAGGCCATCATCTTTGTTGGGAGGAAGGTAGTATATGCTTCATCACTGGTCCTCTGGAAGTAAAGTTGGTCACTGCTGATCAAAGACTTGCTGAATATGGCTACCTGGATAGCTTACAGGTTACTCATACTCAACATATCCAAAATGGAGCTCATTACTCCCTACCTCTACATCTCCAATCTACTCCTCTAAACTTTCTTGTTTCTGTTAAGGATGCCACCATCGTTCTAATCATCCAGGTCCAACTTAGGAGTCATCCTATCTAGACTCTGCCCTGTCCCATAACCCCCATATTCAATTATTTACCAAGTTTTGTTGACTCAGCTGTCACAACATTTTCCCCATTCATCCCCATCTTTCTTTCAACTCACATAGCCATAACCTTAGTTCAGGTACTCACTACCTCTCACATGGACTATAATAACTTCCTGGGATTTGTGGGGGTGTTCAGGAATACTAGCACCTTGTCGAGCCCTTTTCAGGGCTGCTCATTCACCTTTGATATTCATCTGATTCACTCAACTCTTGCTTGTAGCTCCAAGAAGCTGCAGCATTCACAGGAACTATACCCAGGCAAACCGTCTTGGCAGAGGGGCTAAACCAGGTTGAGGGTAAGTGACAGGGGTCAAACCTGTCAGTGAGTTAGGGGAATGTCTACTTCAAGCAAGGACTTTCCCCAATGGAATGGGTAGATGAGAGCAACTTGTTCCAAGGGCAACGAAGGCAGCTGAAGCAGGTGCTATGGAGTGCTTAGAACTTGGTCAGACACCAAAGATGCCAAGGTCATCCGCTGCATCCTGGGCCATTAACAGTCCTCTTGATTTTCATCCTGCCTCTGGACTTTGATGGCTCAGGAAGAGAGAATGAGGCTGATAACTTTAAGCACCTCTGCCTCATTTTAATCTAATTCATGCAGAAGTCAAGATGTCACCAATGATGTCATTGATCTTCTTCAAAAATGAAGGACAAACCTGACCTCAGACACTTAACACAAAAACCTAGCCATGTGAGCTAGTGCAAGTCACTTAACCCCAGTTGCTCTCCAAAAAAAAAAAGCAAAAAAATTAAAACTACCTGTTAGAAAAAAGGGGGTGGAATGGCTAGGTGGCACAGTGAATAGAGCACCAGCCCTGGAGTCAGGAGGACCTGAGTTCAAATCTAGCCTCAGACACTTGACACGCTTATTAGCTGTGTGACCTTGGGTAAGTCACTTAACCCCAATTAGCCTCCAAAAAGAGAAAAAAATGAAGGACAAACAACAATAGATTCCTAATTGTTCTTCCATCTCTGGTATCTCCATTCTACAGTCCAACCTCTAAACAACTGACAAAATAAACTTCCTAAAACATGGATCTGACCACATCATTCTTCTGCCCAAATCTTTCAATGGTTCCCCATTGCCTACAGAATAAGATAGAAATTCTTTTTCTTTTTAATAGAAATTCTCTATCCTGGCATTTAAGGCTCTCTAACAATCTAGCCCCCATTATAGTAAATGCTTAATAAAAGTGTGTTGAATCGAATATATCAATCTTACACTCTTCAAATTGGCAAAAAATGACCATTGTTGGAGGGACTGCAGGAAAACAGGCACATTAATGAAATGTTGATGGAAATGTGAACTGATTCAGTCATTCCAGAAAGCAGTTTTTGACTATGCCCCCAAAGTCACTAAATTGTGCATACTCTTTGGCCTAGAGAGACCACTCTTAGGCTTAGAGATCAAAGAAGAAAAGGACCTGTATATATACAAATATTTATAGCAGCTCTTTCTATGGTGGCAAAGAACTGCAAACTGAAGGAGTGTTCATCAATTGGAGAATAAAACAAAATACTATTGTGCCATTAGAAATTATTTCAGAGAAACCTGGGAAGACTTATATGAACTAATGATGCTGAGTGAAGTAAGCAGAACCTGGAGAAAAATGTACACAATAATAACATTGTAAAGACAAATAAATTGGAAAGATTAAAGACCGGAGATCAATGAAGCGACGAAAAATGATTCCAGAGAATTAACAGTGCTACCTACCTCCTGATAAAGGGGTGATGGACTGAATATGCAAAATGAGATCATCTCTTCTTAGGGTCAATGCAGGAATTTATTTTGCTTAATTATGCATTTTTTACAAGGGTTTCCTCTTTCTTTTCACTTGGGGGAAGGAGTAGGAGAGAGAAAAATTGCTTATTAATTGAAATGTTGTTGATGAGTCGTTTCAGTTGTGCCCAACTCTTTGTGACTCCATTTGGGGTTTTCCTGGTAAAGATACTAGAGTGGTTTGCCATTTCCTTCTCTGGCTTATTTTACAGATAACCCTTGCCCAGGATTACACAGTAAGTGTCTGAGGTCAAATTTGAACTCAAGAAGAGGAGTCTTCCTGACTTACAATCCTGGCACTCTACCACCTAGCTGTCCCATTAATTGAAATATTAATTGAAAAAGATTGAACTAAATTTTAAAAAATTAAATGAATATTCCTGGGAATGTGCCAGGTAGCTGGGAAGCACGTGCGCACGCATGCATACACACACACACACACACACACACACACACATGCTGAAAGGTCAGGGAAAACATTCCCATGGCTCTCCATTACAGGTTGGACATCATCTTTGCATACAAAGAAAGGTCTCTATGCTTGGAGACCTTGGAAAGAGCATTAGCTTTGGAGACAGGGGACCTGGGTTCAAATTCTGCCCCTCATATGTTTTGCCTATGTGACCAAAGTCACCTAATTTCCCTAGGTCTCAGTTCCCTTATCTGCAAAAGGAACAGCTTGAACTCTGAGATCCCCCTCCAGTTCTCCCCATGTGGATCTTTCCGCTGGATAAGAAGTTTGTGAATTTGGGACTTGGGGCACTAGAATTCTAGCAACAAATCCAATGGGAATGGATGAGACTGTAGCTCTTGTGTCCTGATCAAGAATAAAAAAGAGGGTATTTCAAGAAGTAGGAGGAAGAAGTCTGGAGGCTATTTAATTAAACTGTCCTGGAGACAGGAATATTCTTTTGGATATGAATGAACAATTTCTCTCATCCATGCAGGTATCTCTGGATACCATCTCTAGGATAAAGAAGATAACAGTAGAAGGGCATGGGGAGATGACAAAAGTGTACATAGTGACGGGACATATAATGGAGAAGTTAATAGACAGGCACATCATTCGTAGGAGAGATATCCATGCAAGAACAGGTGCCTATGCAGGCCAGGAACATATGGCCTCTTTCCCTTATCATGCCCCATCTTATCACTGAGTTCAAGGGGGAAGCAAATAGGCAGGGCCTGGCTGGTCTGAAGAGCTAACCATGCTCTCCAGGAATGAACAGGGGTTTGTATTTTAGAGCATGAGACAGATCAGTTATTCAGTGAGTATTTATTAAGCACTTACCATGTGCCAGTTCCTGAGCTAAATGCTGTGGGTGTAAAGAAAAAGCAAAAATAATCTGCCCTCAAGGAGTTGACATTCTAATGGAGGAGGAAATGTGAATGTCTATGGGCATATGGAAAAAACATACAAAGTGGATGCAAAGGAATTTTAAAGGGGAATTCCCTAGGGAATGAGGAAAGGCTTCCCATGGAAAGTGATGCTTTAGCTGAGTCTTGAAGGAAGCCAAAGATTCTGAGAGATGGAGGTAAGGAGGCATGGAGAACAGGCAGTAATACAAAGGTAAGGAGATAGAGAAATGGAGGGTCATGCATGAAGAGCAGCAAATAGGCAGGATGACTGGCCTATAGAGTACATAGAACAAGAGTAATATGTAAGGAGACTGGAAAGACAAAAAGAGGCCGGGTTGTGTGGGGCTTTAAAATGGCAAGTGTTTGATACTTGATCCTAGAGGCAATAGGGAGCCACTGATGGGGTGGGGAGGAGATGTGACTGAGCAGTTTGGGACAGGGAAACCAATTATGGAGCTTCGGCAATGATCCAGGCAGGAGATGAAGGCCTGAACTAGTGTGTGTGAGTTATAGAGAGGGGTTCACAAACAAGAGATTGTAGAGATAGAAAGGTCAAGATCTGGCCATTGACTAGCCATGTGGAATGAGGGAAACTGTGGAGTTGAGGATGGGAAGGTTTCAAACCCAGGTGACTGGAAGGATGGTGGTGCCCCAAGGAGCAGAAATTTTGGAAGATGAGGAGGACTAGGGGTGGGGGAAATAGCAAGCTCTCTTTTGAACAGGTTGAATCTGAGATGCCCGTGGGACGTTTAGTCCACAATGTCAGAAGCATCACTGGCGGTGGCTTTCTAGATCTGGTACTTACTTGCATAGATATTATATTGAACCTGTGGTTGCTGATGAGACCAGACAGTATTTTCTGGCTCCTTCTCCTTTCCCCACCTCCCAGAAGAATGTAAGCTCTTTGAGAGCAAACATGCTCTTACTTTTGCCTTTGTATCCTCAGGGCCTGGCACATAATAAGTGCTTAATAAATACTTGCTGATTAATTAGCTCCCCAGGGGCACCCCATCAGAGTCCCTGATTCTGGCATGAACAATGAAGGCTCTATCTTCTAGTCAGTTTGTCTTGAGCATAAACCATCCAGGTGAGAGACCTGGTCACAGGAATCATTGGGAACAGGGTCATGGAGGTATTTGGAGGTAGGGAGCCATCCCAAGATCTCCATAGCCTTTCTCCCTTCCCCCCAAATAATGAAGGAATCCAATCTTTCCTTCCTCCCCCATGGTATGTGAATGTTGTATGCAATGTCAACCACACAGAAAGTATTCACAAAACAACACAAACTTTAATGGGTACTCAAACTCATAAGGAAAAGAGGGGCAGTGCCAATCAGACCATGGTCCCGCCAGCAGACCCTGCAAGATCTGGAGTATCCCTCACCTCCATCTAATCCCCTTCCCTCTTAACCCCTCTATAAGGCAAGTAGAATCAGGAAGGTGTCTATTGCCTCCCAGTGCTCGTTTGGCAAAGGGTGATGGTGAGAAGGACTTCCCCAGGGAATTCATGTAGGATGGGAAGACAGGGAAGAGAATCTGGGCAAAAGCAGAGTGCAAAGGGCAAGAAGGCAGTGGCATAGTTTAAATCAGACTGATTTCCCAAGTTCACCCAGGTTCCTGGGAAGGACTGCTTTTCTTTCCTGGGATCCCTGTGGGCATTCGAGACTGTGCAATAGAGCGGGAGGGAGAACACATATCAAGAGCTGAGCCCTCATTCAGTGCTAGGCTTAGGAGGATGAACAGAGTGGTATCAGAGCACACACAAGCATTGGCAGTACTCTACATACTGGTTATAGAGTTTAAGGCAGGCTGCCTTGGGAGATCATGCCTTGCTTGTGATCAGAGGGGTGCCCATGGGGTTGGTTCTCAAGTTTTTTAGCATCTTCCCCAACTGATGCCCGAGGATGAGTTGCTGGGACAAACACCCAGTTGGCATGCTGGTATTTGCTTTGTTTTATCTGTGCTTCCCTTCCCACCCTGAATGACTGGGTTCCCCCTATTTAGAATCGTGTAAGGTTCCCACAGCCTCCTTCACTGCTTGAAACACGGCCCAGTCCATCTATGAGAGACAGAAAAGAGGAGGGTGTATCAAGCGCTGCTCCATAACTGGTTCTGGCATATGGCTTCTTCCACCCAGGAATTTCCCCTTAACCCTTGCCCACAACCAAAGACTTCCTTGCCATAGGTCAAATACAGAAGATGCTGTCTTTCCCAAAGAAGCAGCACCCTATTAGAGGCCCTCACCTGGCTATAAACCTGGCGGGCGTCGGGGGGCAGGTTGGGTGCCTGGTGGCAGAGCTGGGTGGAGAGGCCAATGGTCTCAGGAGACAGGAAATACTGGGTGACGCTGACCGAGTTCACCAGGCCCTGCACCTGTGCCAAGGAGAAGAGGGATATGAAGGAAAGAGAGGTGTGCCCTTTGGTTCTAAATTAACATTCTTCTGATGTCTCCTCCCACATTCTGGACTTTGCTGTTATAGGGCAAGGACCATGGCATGGGTTTGAACATAACTGGGGGCACCTTATGAACAGCTGGTACCATCTTCAGATAAGGAATGTGGTAGAAAGGGTACTGAGCTGATCACAGAAGGTACTTTAAAGAAATCACCTGCTTCACCCATGACGGACTTGAAGTCCAAAGAAGTTAGGTCCCACAGGCAGTCATTAAGCAGATCCAGGATCAGAGGCACATTCTTTCCACTCCAAATCCCATGTTCTTCCCACCCTATTATACAGCTCACTTTCCCTAATAAGCCATGCTGCCTCCCATTTATGCAGCATCTAAAGGGTTACAAAACATCGATACCCCTCCTTTCCTAATCATCTGCCACACTCTCAAGCAAATCACTTAAAGGTTCTTGGCCTCTATTGGTTTCCTAAACTCTAAGATGGGAATACAATGATCTGCCTGATTACTTCCTAAAACCAATCCTTAGGATAAAATGAGATACTGGATTCGAAGTATAGTGCTTAGGCAGAGGTCAGGGGTTAATTATTATCCTCAGCAGGCCCATCTCCCACCCTGCCTGCCCAGACCTGGTGAGGGGCCCCTGCTGGCACCAGCACAGCCTCGCCAGGGGCCTGCAGAAGGGTCCAGCCGCTCACACCCCACTCTTCCCGGAGGCGTCGACGAAGTGCAGTGTCCAGGTAGCAGCTGCCTGGGGACCCTGGATCCAGGGTGCCTGCTCCAGCGGGGCACACCTAGCAAAGAGAGTCAGAGGCTCCTGTAGTTAGAGCAAAGAGGGATCTTGGAGAATCAGGAACTCACACAGGTCTATGCCTCCTCCCCTGCCTCCCGCTGCCCCCACTAACAAAGGCCAGGGCTTCTAGGAGGATGCTGGAAATGTGGGTTTTACCCAAGGCTGGATCCCTTGGAGGACTTAGTCAGTTAAGTAATAGTAGGGGGTCTGAGATTGGGAAGGAGACAGGGCCAAACAATAGAGCCCCAGGCTGAAGGATCCCTAAGCCTGAGACTGCTGGGGGCCACAGAGAAGGGCAAGAAGTAGGGAGATGAAGGGCTGAGGGTGGCCCAGTTTGACTGGTTCAGAAATGGGGGAGGATGGGACTGAGGAGAAATGATGGAGGGACTAAAGAGTCAGAAACTGGGTAACAAGAGGTAACGTACTCTTCAAATCCCTCCTTCTCTCATAGCAAATGACTGTAAGGCCCTCCTAATGATAGCACTTATAAAGCACTTTACATATGTTATCTGACTCAGTCTTTACAACCACCCTGGGAAGTAGGTGCTATTATCCTTATTTTTACAGATGGGGAAACTGAGGCAAACATCAGTTAAGTGACTTGCCCAAGGTCACACAGTAAATGTCTGAGGTTAGATCTTTCAGGCCCAGTACCCTATCCACTGCACCCCCACCTCACTCTCTAATCTTCCACTTTTCTCTCTGCCTATGCAAATTTTTCCCAACTATTTCCAACCAATTAAGAGTCCACAGGGATCCTTCCTTCTCCTCAGAGCTCTTATGGCACTTGAAGTTAGGGAATATTTATTGTCTTGTATTTCTATTTTATCTCTCTCTATGTGTGGGCTCTGTCACTTCAACCAGATTGGATTGCCTTTGAAGATAGCGGGGTCCCTACCATGCAGATGTGAAAGCCAAGGCTGCATGAGCACTTGCTGGAGGTGTTAGAGATGGAACATTGGTTCAGGTGTGGGTTGGAGTAGGTGGCCTTTGAGGCCCCTTACACCTCTGAGAGTCTGTGACTATGCATTCCTTGGAGGACGAGGACTGAGTCCTATACTTTTCCTTTCTCCCCCCATTGACTCTAACATAAGACTAACACAAGCACGAAAAACACCAGTAAAGTACTTGTTGGGTTCAGTCAATGGAACCTGAGTTCCATAAGGGCAGTGTTTACCTCATCCTTATTGTTATAGCTACAGAGCCTGGCCCTGTATTAATAAATGCCTGTTGATTGATTGGTTGTGCTGAATTGCATTGCTCTCTTATAGTCAACCAATTAGAATCCTTCATTTAAAAGGTTTTTTTCCCCTTGCAACTTGTAATAAATTCATATCTTTATTGAAAGGCAGCTGTGAATAATATCTAAGGTTTGAGACAAGGCACTAAGAAGGTCCAGGTTTAAATTCTACCTCTGACACTTACAAGCTGTGCCACCATATGCAAGTCACTTACCTTCCTCTACCTGTTTCCTTTCCTGTAAAATTAGGATAATAATCCCTGTATTATCTATTTCAGAGGGTTGCAATAAGGTTCAAATGAACATGTGAAACTCTTTGCAGACTTCCAGGAGTGCTGGATTTGGGATCAGAGAATCTAAGTTCAAATCCTGACTCCATCATTTACCACCTATATGACATTGGGCAAATACAACCTGTCTGGCCCTGAGTTTCCTCATCTGTAAAATGAGTTAGACTGGATGGCTTTGGAGGGTCCTTCTTGGCTCTATAGCAATGATGCTAATGTTAGATAATTTTTATTCTTATCATTATCTCAGTATTCTCTTATTCCCTGTGGATTTCCCTGCATGAAGCTGATGCTCTAGACAGCTCAAAAGCTAGGTGAAGGCTACTCCTTCCAACCACCAACACCACTCCCTACAACCTCTCCCCTTTCCTCCCCATTCACACAAAATCTATTTCTGGCTAAACAAGAGCCTATAGTAGGTCCAGTTTCAATGGACCTGAATGTGCCATGTTACTCCAATAGTCCAGAGGAGCTCCAGGGAAACTAATATAATACCAAGGCTTCCAGGAAAACTAATTTGCTTCCACAGTCAATCCAGGCATTCAGGTCCACACTAGAGTTTGGGCTAGAGTCCTAAGTTTACCAAAGGTCTGCCCTCTGATGGATATGGACCCCAAGGGAGTTCTGCCTCCCTAGTTACACAAAGTTGGGCTGTCCAGAGTTGTTTTAGATCATAGAAAGCCCTACTCTGACCAAACTAGTATCCTTGGGGGGATTAACCCCAGAAAGAGTGTGTGTATGTGTATTAGTATACATATATGTGTGTATATGTATATATATATATGTGTGTGTATGTATATACACAGTACACACATATATAAATTAAATATGTTCAAGGTTTCTGATCAAAGACTTTTGGCCAAGACAGTTCTCCAGGAGAGCCACCCTTTTGTTGAGCACTGAAGCAGGTTCCTCTACTTCAGTGGTTCTCAACCTGTGGGTTATGTTCAATTTGTAACAATGAAAATACATCCTGCATATCACATAGATTCATAACAGTAGCAAAATTACAGTTATGAAGTAGCAACGAAAATAATTTTATGATTGGGAGTCACTACAACATGAAGAACTGTATTAAAGGGTCGCAGCATTAGGAAAGTTGAGAACCACTGCTCTACTTTCTCAATTCCCCCAAGCACCTTTTTGTTTCCTTGCCTCTCTCCTACACCTGCTTGCACACATTCAATTATAGACACTGACCTGGTGATTGCCCTCCAAGCTGTTTCCCATAGTCACTTTATCTAGGAACATCTCAAAGACCACTTCTTCCAAGAAACCTATCCCAGTTAAGTGGGGAGATGCCATAACAGCCACATTCACCTCACTCCCAAGGTAGGAATGCCATTACCCTCCAGAGATACCCTCCCTTGCCCCATTCAAGAACTCATCAAAAGCTGCAGGAGAAGGCTCTTCCATGTTAATGAGTTTTCATCCCATAGAAGGCAAATAGCTAGCTACCTTGTTCAGAGTACTTAGTGGAATTGTACTTAGCACATGCTGGGAACAAAATAAAAATGAAAAAGCAGATCCTTAGAGGAAACTGGGTAATGACCCTTCACAAACTCTTCACTGAACACCCTGGCCCTCAATTATTTCCTATTCTAAATGCTAATAGCAGCACCACATAACATAATACCAATTTTTACACCACCTTGCATCATTGCCTGTTGCTTGGTAGGTATACTGTGCTGTTTAGTGCATATCTATTGGCGTTTAAAGCCCTTTAGGTGCTGGTCTCAACCTGCCTTTCTGGCCTTATTATACTTTGCTCCTTTTTAATCACACTATAATTCAGACATATTGGCCTTCTTGGTATTGCTCACATATTCCATTCCATCTCCTATCTTTGTGCCTTTTGCATTGGGACTGCTCCATGTCTAAAATGCACTCTATTTTCATTTCCACCTCCAAGAATTTCTAATTTCTTTCAAAACCTAACTCAAGTTTTTCCTGATCCCACCAAATTACTTTTCATTTATTTTGTGTATCTGTACATGTTCTCTTTCCCAATTGACTATCAGCTCCTTGAGGGTGGGGATTGTTTTATTTCTGTCTTTGTATTTCCATCACCTGGGACAGTGCCTGGCACAAGAGAGTTCTTAATAAATGCTTGCTGCTGCACTGATTATTTGACTGTGTGCCTTATATGTGGACTGAAGAGAAATGGTAAGGCTAGAAAAGAGATTTTAGAAGTTTGGAATGAAACCCAGAAGGAGAGATTTATTGGAGTGGGATGAAGTAGGAAGGGGCTGCTTAGCTCCTATCCCACCTTCCTCACCATCTGGAGAAAGCGACAAATGCGCTGGGCGTCCTGTGCCCGAAACACATGCCACACAGCGCCCACCTGGCTACCTGGGGACCACAGCCCCTCACCTTCCAGGCATGTCAGGAGTTCTAAGAGGAGAGAAAAGGATGTTGGGGTTGGGGGTAGAGCTGAGCCCACCCTTCACCTCTCTGCTTCCTCCCACCACCTCATTCCACTCTACCCCAGCTATAGAAATATACCTTTCTGTGCCCGATGCCAAGTAGGTACTGGCGCTTCTGCATGGACCAGGACACTGATGAGGTCTGTCACCTCCACACACAGATTCTTGGTCCCCAGGTGCCCGTGCTGTGGGCTCACACCTGGCATGGGGAGGGGTGGGCGAAGGTTAAGAGCACAAGGCAATTCCAGGCTGTAGCACCTGACCCAGGGAAATGGGGCTGGAGTTAGACCTTTAACTGTGATGGGCATGGGAACCTGGGCACAGAGAAGTCACAGGTGTGAAAACTAGAATCACTGAGTTTGCCAAAACCCAGGTACAGGTTCCCTACAGGACCCAGGACTAAGGCTTAGGGACACAGCTACACATGGTCCTGGAAGGGCATGAAGAGCTATAGGGCATAAGGAAGGGTCGTGGCCAAGTGAGACTGTGGGCAGATGGAACCAAGAGACTCACCATAAGAGGCACAGAGCTGTGGCTCCAGCCGGCAGAGGGTAGGGATGGAAGGGAGGTAGGAAGCCAGGTTGAGTTTCCCATGGCTGGTACAATATTCTGGGAGTGGCAGGCTGGCAGCCAGGTTTTCTGATCTGCAGAAGGGGGAGAGGAAGGGACTCATTATACCCACATTTTTTCCCCTAAGCACTCTCCACTAAGAAACCCCATGCAGACTCCCAGAAAGACAAGTCTGAGAATGAAGGATAAGCAGGAGGAGCCAGGAGGAGAAATGGACAGACAAGGACCAGTACAGGAGAGGGTGGAGGAGAGACAAAACTGGCTCCTCTGCCGATACACACCTGCTAGACTCTGGCTCGCCTAGATTTCTATGCAAAAGAAGGAGGGACCCACTGTCTAGCTTTGGACGAGCTAAAAGAAGAGAAAGAGGCTATTAGCCTAGGGAGGGGGTAGTTTGGCATTTTTTTTTTCTAAAGGAGGAAAACATGATTTCTTCTCCCTCTTTCACCCTCACAGACTCCTCTCTTTCTTACTGTGTCTACTGCTCTCTCTCTCTCTCTCTCTCTCTCTCTCTCTCTCTTCCCTCCCCGCTTTGTCCCCCTTTTCTCTCTCCCTTCCTTTCCCTCCCCCCTCTTCCCCCCCTTAGCTTCAAAAAATCCAACTCTATACCCAGGTCTATGTCTTTTCTTATTCCCATCATCATTAATAATAATTCATATTATATCATGCTTTATGTTAACAAAGCATCTTCCTCACAAACAACCCTAAGAGGAAATTCCCTCCATTAATGAAGAGAAGTCATTTTACAACTCAGAGGCTTGGAGAGTTGCCTGGGGCACTGAAAAGTTAAGTGACTTGCCCAGGGTCACACAGCCTGCATGTGTTAGAAGCAGGGTAGGTCTTGATTCTGAGGCCAGCTCTCCATCCACTCTACCAAGCTGTTTCTCTCTTAATCAACAGCACCTGATATTCCCAGGTAGTTTCTCATCCGAGTTTCATCAGGCCCAGACGTTCTTAGCTTATCAAAAAATCAGAGAAATCTGACAGGTTTGGTTTATTTGTCCATAGACATCCCGCTGGGTATACAAGGATTTGAAGGTTCAGAGAAGTTACATGATCGCCAAAGCCACACAGCAAAGAAGTGTCAAGGACAGGATTACAAGGATCTTTTCTGACAAGTCCAGGATTTAGCATATTCCTCCCCACCCATCTGAATCCTCACTCCCTATCTCCAGGGCTGTGTCTGCCTTCTCTCTCTCTCCCTTTGGGCAGTCCAGGGATACTCACCCTCTGGCCGGGAGAAACCCTTCCAGAAAGCTGTACTGCCCAGGTCTGTAGGCCTTGGAGGCCCAAGGAGGCTCAGAGCTTGCACCTTCCCCCCCAGTGCCCCGAGGGCTTCTGGCCCCCAAAGGCTGCTCTGCAGAGTTCTCTGTAGTCCAGATACTAGCACGGGCTGTAATGGGGGAGAATTAGGGAGAAAGAAACCAGAAAAGGAGAATGGATCTGAAGGCTGTGTAACTTACTTGTGTGGGACTAAGGAGAAGGACAGATTTGGAACAAGGTCTTCCTTGTCTATAAGGAGCTAGGCAGGGCTTAGGATAAGAAGAACTTGGGTGAGCTGGGTGGTGGTAGCCAAGAGTAAGCCCTCACCTGGCCCTGTCTCCAGTGTTCCTGGAAGAGGTGGAAGTTGTGTTGGGGTTGGGGTTCCTGAAGCCAGAGCAGGGCCCCCCGAGAAGGCAGACCACGTGGAGTAGGAGGGCTTGGCAAACCGAGTCCCTTCCGAAGCCCTGGCCCCAGTGCCTTCTCTTGAATCTTCCTCTCCACCACCTGGGCAATGATGCTATCCAGGATGTTGGTGATGCGATCATCCTGCAGACCACAGGACGTGGGTCAACACATTTCCTCACACTACTCTCTTCTGCCTTGATGTACTGCTAATTTTTTTTATTAAGCCCCTACTCAGGACAGAGCCCTGTGCTCAGTAGTGGCTAAATGTAGACAAAACATACCTTCTGTCAACGAGATTATAGTCAAGTAAGTGGAGAGCCCACTGCTAGTCCAACAGTTCCCCAAAGCCTGAGACCTTCCCCCCAGGCACTCACATTGGGCAGAGCTGGGGTCACGGGGGCAAAGGCCATGTGGATACGCTCATGGCCCAGGCAAAGCTTGACAGCTGTGGAGGCAAGAAGTTCACAGAGGGAGGGGCAGGGCAGGGATCCCCTGCTTCCTTGGGCTTCTCCTGTAGTTTCAGTGGAGTCTGTGGCCTCTGTAGAAATAAAGACTAGGACTGTAGGGGCCCAAGACAAGAATATCACACCAGTCTATACAAATACACTATTTCTCTCCCCTATAAATTCACTCTACCCACTCCCTAAGTACCTCCCCACATTCATGTCAAAGTGCCTTTTATCACACCTGCACCCCTCTTCTATCTCTACATGGTCCTTGAAGACATCCCAACTCTAGAGCTCCAGTTAGGGGAAGGTCCTCTCCTCCCCTCCCCATCCCCACTTCTCCCTACCAGGTTCTCAAACAGCTCTGGAGGTGAAGAAAGGAGGGCTCACCTTCTTTGATTTCCTTGGTTCTGTGTGCATCACCATTGCAAGAGGATTGTGGGTCTGGAGGAGTTTTCTCTGTTGGCTCCTTCTGCCAAAGCCACCCCCACCCACCCCCAATCCAATGGAAAATTTAGAAATAAGTAATGGAATGATCAGGGTGGTGTGGGGTAAGAGGAAAAAATTCTCCCATGAATCCTTCCTGCCCCCGCATATTACTCCTAAACCCCCAGCTCAGAACTTAGGACAAAAAACCTATTTTCACCCAGCTCTTAACACCATCAGCAAGTGTAACTGGTGGCACCTTTAGGGTATTCTTGCAACATGGTGTTAGGTGCCTAGGAAATGTGTTAAAATGTTTGGAGCTCAGAGAGGCTGCCCCACCTCTACCCCAAGTTCCCTTGGGATTCTCCCCTGCCATCCCTATTTCCTCTGCTCAGCTCTTACCTTTTGTCCTCTGTCTCCAGGAGCCCATACTCGAGCATCAGCCTGACAAGGACAATGCCCTCGGATGTCAAACTTGGCCCGGACTTGGTGCATCTTAGTGCTCAGCTCGGTCAGTGCTGAGGGAGTGAGAAAAAGGGGGAAGTCACCTTTTAGGATTGGGAAGAAGGTAGCTATTCAGAACCGGCAAAGAAGCTACTCCCTTCCCCATCCCTCCCAGCCCATTTGTTAAAATCAGAAGGTGCCAGGGATCAGGGAGAGATTCAGGAGGCAGAAGGAAAGGAGACCACCTCCTGCTATCTAGCTGGTGTCCCTCTGGTTCCTGCCATAAACATTCTGCACCCCTGTTGGCTCACCCTGGTTGGAGACAAACTGGGTCAGCCTAAGAGAGTGGGCATCATGCCCAGTGCTGTGGGCACACCCCTCCTGGGGCTGCTCCTGAGGTCCTGCTGAGGTGGGAACAGAAAGGTCCAAGGTCAAATGAGCAAAACAAAACCCAAAGGTCATAAAAGTCAGCTCTTAAAAAGCAAGGATGTGCTGAGGCTAAGGTTTAATTGGGCTTAGTCACAGACACTCCCTGGTAGGGTTGTTTGTCTATCTGTAGCTACCTCAGAAGATGTTAAATGGAAGCTAGTGCTGGGGAAGGGGCTAAGCTGGGCCCGGACCCTGTCTTCCCATTCCTCCTTCTTCTTGGCTCCCATACAAGCATTCACTCCATACCTGTGGTGTCCCTGGCCCTCCTAAAATGACCACAGGCCAAACAGAGGCTGTAGCAGCAGTGAGGGCAGCCCCAGTGGGTGTTGAAGAGTCCACGGTAGCAGCGGCTACAGGATCTTGGGGCATTGGGGTCCTCCCATGGGACAGAGGAAAGGGTGGGCTCCCCCACTGCAGAGAAAATAGGCATAAAACCCAAAGAATTTAGCAGCTAGCCAAAGAACTCAGCCTCAGAGGTATTAGGAATAGGAACAGGGGTGTTTGGTCCTATTCTCACCCTTCCCAAAGAATGAGGATAAACCAGAGCCTGGTAGAGGAGTAGGGGAAGGAAGGAGGTAATCAGACCACCTTCCATTTTTCAAGCCCTTTTGACTCCAAGGCATTAGAGGGAGAGAGACCTTCTTTCCTGTGAGCTCTAGCTTCTACTTTATTTTTTTTTTCCTTCTTGCTTTAAGCATCTCCCAATCCCCACCACCCTCAGCAGCTGGCATCCCCCCTCCTCAAAATATCTTCTATTTATTTTGTATTTATTTCATTTTTATTTGTCTGTGTACATGTCATCTCCCCCACTAGAATGGAAACTCCTTGAAGGCAGGGAATATTCCATTTTTGTCTTGTAACTCCTGTGCCTAACACACAGTAGGTACTTAATAAATCTTTGTTGATTAATAATTACAAACACGGTTAAAAGGACCCCTCTAATCCCTGCAAGAGTACCCCATCGTTGCCATGCCTAACAAAGGTGTCATTTACATATAATTTTAGAGTTTAACAAACATTTTGCACATATTATCTCATTTCATCCTAGGAATAGTCCTGTGAAGCTGGCAAATGCATAATATCATCCCATCTTCCTCCACCTCTATTTTACAGGAGAGGAAAATGAAACTCAAAGAGACTGAGTGACTTGCCTCAAGGTCACAGATAATTAATTCTCAGAGCCAAGACTTAATCCAAGGTCAAAAGACTCCAAATCCAATCTTCTTCCCACTATGCTAGGGCTGCTTTGCCTAACTGGCCCCTCCAACTGACTGCTGTTGCTGAGTTGTTTCAATTGTGTCTGACTCTCTGTGACCCCATTTGAGGTTTTTCTTGGCAAACCCCATTCCCTTCTGCAGCTCATTCGACAGATGAGGAAACTGAGGCAAGAAGGATTAAGTGACTTGCTCAGGGTCACACAGTTAGTGTCTGAGGTCAAATTTGAACTCGGGTCTTCCTGATTCCAGGGCTGGTGCTCTATCCACTGAGCCACTTAGCTGTCCCTCCAATCAACAAATAGAATCTAGCTACAAGTATAAGCAAAGGCATTCCAACAACTCAAAAATCTTGTGTTGTGGTTCCCAACAACTTCCCACTGACTCTTGGGCCAATCTTTGATAGTTATCCCTAACTCAAAAGCTGGTGGAGTCTTAGAGGCTTAGAGCCAGGAAGAACTGACCTCAAACCCCACCTTGAACTAGCTGTGTGACCCTTCAACCTATGTTTGCCTCAGTTTCCTGAACTGTCAAAGAAGGATAATGACAACACCTACCTCCCAAGGTTTGTCATGAGAAGGAAATGAGAAAGTATGTGTAGAGCACTTAGCCCAGTGCCTAGCCTTACAAGATGCTATAGAAATACTTACTCCCTTCCCTTCCCTTCCTCTTCCAACATCCCTTTGGTCTGTCATTCCTGTTTACTCCTCTCCTCCCCCCCCCCACCCCTTTCCTCTATGGGTATTAATTGAGTAACAGCTATGGGTTCATTACTGCATCTACTATAAGGAGTATAGGTAGGTCCCATTTAAGGTCATCACTGTTATGATTATTTTGTTTAGATCTGTGATTTCATCACTGTAGAGAACTCCCAGTATGCAAACTCTCTCTACTAATGCAGATGAACAGCTGCCCTATTGGTTGTTTTAGAGTTGCCTGGGGTATTTAGAAGGTAAGCTATTTGTCCAGGATCACCTAGCTAATGCCTACTGGAAGAGGGACTTGAACCCAGGTTGTCCTGACTCTGAGATCAGCTCTCTATCAACTCCTCCCATTGTTTCTCATTAATTGTTATTCCATCATGTCCAACTCTTTTGAACATATGGGCTACATCATACCAATGCTGTCCAGGTGGTTTTCTTGGCAAAGATACCAGAGTAGTTTGCCATTTCCTTCCCTGCTGAACTAAGGTAAATGGGGGGTAAATGACTTGCCCAGGGTCACAGAACTAGTAAGTATCCAGGGCCAAATTTGAACTCAGGTCTTCCTGACTCCAAGCTTCAATATGCTATCCACTGGGCCACCTAACTAGCTGCCTCCTGTTAATTAGTTTCCCCAAAACATCCAAAACAATATTAGGGAGGCTCCACAGGAGCAATGTTGTGAATTTTACAAGGAACAAGTGGAAGTGAGGTGGAGGAGGGCTTACAACTTCGCACATATTAGCAGTGTTATTGTGAAATGGAGCTAATTATTCTACACAGTGGATGAACCCCCACCACACATCCTTGACAAGTGATCTACTTTGAAGGCCTCCAACAAAGCAAAATTTACTATCTCCTGAAGTATCCCCATTCAATTTTTGAGACAGCTGATGATTAAGAAATCTTTCCTTCTATTGTACTCAAATCTGCCTCTCTGTAACTTCCACCCACTGATTCTAGTTCTCCATACCTGCAGGTAAATGGAATACTTTTAATCTCTGTTCTATGTGAGTCTTCAGATACACGTCTTTCCAAAGTATTTTCTTCTCCAGGCTCAACATTCCCTGGTTCCCTCAACCAGTCCTCTTGGACATGCTCTCACCAACCTGGTCATCTCTTCCGTACTGGCTGTAGCCTATCAGTGTCCTTCCCAAAATGCAGTGCCCAGAAGTGAACATGATATCCTAGAAGTGTTCTGAATGGGGTCAGATACAGTAGGATTATAACCTTTCTCGTTCTGGACACCGGGTACCTCTCAGTGCTTAGGACAGTGACAGATGCTTCGGCTTCCATGATCACATTGCTGAATCATGGTGAGCTCCTAGCAATTCACCGAAATCCCCACATCTTTCTCACATTGGTTACTGACTGGTTATGTGACTACAGTATGAAATACAAGTAGACAAACTATTTATGGAAAGAGGTAAAGGATTAATAGGCAGAGGTCAACCAAGACCCTGTGAGGCCTCTAAGACAACTCAAATGCCACCTTCTACATAAAACCTTCCCTGATCTCCCCAGCTTTTCCAGTGCCTTTCCTCCACAAACTACATAGTATTTATTTAGGCAGCTAAAAGATAAGGTGGATAGAGCACTGGGCCTGGAGTCAGCAAGACCTGAATTCAAATCCAGCCTCAGACACTCACTAGCTAAGTGACCCTGGGCAAGTTACTTTACCTCTTTTACCTCAGTGGGGATCATAATAGTATCTCCCTCCCAAGAATTGTTATGAGGAGCAAATGAGAGAATAATTGTAAAGTGCTTAGCATCATGTCTGGCACATAGTAAATTTAATAAATGTTAACCACATATTAGGCATGTGCTTAGATAGATCCATCAATCAACAAACACCAAACATTTATTAAGTACCTACTATGTTCCAGGAACTCTGTTAAGACTGAGGATACAAAGAAAAAAGTATAAACAGTCCCTACCCTCAAGGAGTTTACATTCTAATGGGAGAAACAACATGCACATAAATAGGTACTGTATATAAAACGTAAGTACAGAGTATATACAAGAATAGAAACAAGGTAAATTTGTTTCCCCCATTTACTATGGCACATAGTAAGTGATTAGCTTGTTGTTTGACTGATCTAGTCTTCCAGCAGTTGCTTACCTTCCTCCAAACCCCAGGCAAGGGCCTCCCGCTCCCTTCGAAGCAGTCTACAGAATCTGTCTCCCAGGCTATTCAGCAGATATTTGGCAAGATACACACTCAGCTTGGTGTCTGGGCTGGGCCTGAGGCCTCTGCCCTCCTCAGTATGACCAGCTTCACCTTCTGGAGTCCTGGCTCCCCTTGAAGGTAACCTGGAGAGGGATCAGCAGGTAAGAGTCTTTGAAGAATTGAAATTCCAGAGCCTGGAAGGAGATTCCCAGAACAGGGAAGTCTTGTGAGAGAAATTGGAGGGGAGGGAGAGCTTGGCAAAGACTCACCTTCGAACATTCAGAAAGTGACAAGCCATCCCTTTATCTTCCCTTTCCCCAAGGGCACAGCTCTGGCAATGGGTGATTCCTGTTGGCAGAGCTGTGCAAGGTACCCTCTGGAGCTCAAGGCCATCAAGGCCAGGCCTGCTGCCCAGGAATCCTAAGGGGATAATGCATCCTGTCAGGACTCTCCTTTGATCTACCTAAAAGGATGCTACTGATTGAAGCCAGCCTTGTTACCACCCTTTAGCCCCCTTTCCCAGTACTATAGCCCCAGCGCTCACCCTCCTCCCTAGCCCAGGGTTCTGTGAGTAGTGACCAGATGAAACAGGTCACAGAAAGGTCCAAATGACTCTAAACAGGGAATGGGGGAGGAGGGCTGGTGTTCTGGGGGGTAGGAGTCCAGACTGGGGTAAAGGTGATTGTCCCAGTGCAAGAGTAGTGATCTAGACATTGAAAAAGTTGGATGATTCCAGTTGTGGGTGCAGCAATACCATGCCAGATACCATGTGAGAGTTCCCAGGCAACCACCAGTAGGATAAGATGATAAGATAGTCCAAACTCAGGTCACAGTCGTGAGAAGTCCCATAAGACATTACCATCAAAACAGAATCAGCCTAGGCTTGGGGATCTGAGAGGTCCAGAGGAGTCCAACCCAGGCATAAAGATCCAGATGGTGAAGGAGCTGGGACAGGCCTATCTCAGGCATATAAATCCAAAAGGCAAAATGGTTCTACCAGACTTGCTGAGATCTAACAATCCAGGAAAACAAATGAAGAGGACTGTTGCTCCAAAATAGCAATTATCTCCCAGGTGAAGTTGGAGAATACCAACGTGGCACTGAGATTCCAGTGGCTAAGAGACATCAGAGAGCCCAGGCAATGGCATAATGGCCTAATTAGTCAAAAGCACACAGAGTCCCAGCTTGGGGTCCATGATCCAACTGGGCGAAAGAAGGAACAGTTCCTGGCTTAGAGAGCATGGGTCAGCAGAGGCTCCTCCAAGGTGACTTAGAAGGAGCTGCATCAGAGTCATACTGCCCCCTCTTTTGCTAGGGGTTGGCAGTGCCATGGCAAAGCACTGGACTAGTATTGAGGTTGTCCCAACACAGTGATGTGACAAGTAATCAAAAAAAGAATCCAGATATAGGCAGAAGTATGCCCAAAGAGAAGGTACTGTAAACCCCTCAAAGAGTCAGTGGGATCCAGATGGAAATACAGTCTAGATGTTGGTATAGTAAGCAACTGGGAAAGGATCTGCTGAGTGTGAGACAGGGCCAGAACCTCACCCCAAGCCTTACCCTCCAGCCCTTGCTCTGATTCCCCAAGTCCCAGCTGCCCCAGCTACCATTCATACCCAGCTCATTAACCTCCTCACCTCTCCAGCCATCACGTTCTGTCGTCTCAGCCTTGCTTCCAGGTGGTGGTTCCAAAGCTTCCTGCCAACTCCCAGCCCCCTGCCCCTCACTGCCCGGGAAGGAGTCAGCTGGACGCTTGGGGGCTGGACTACCAGCTGCTCCCCCCATCTCAGGACTTCCCTCCCTCTTGAGGGACCCAACCTGAGTGGTTGGGCCCATCTCCTCCCCTGGGCACCCAGCTGAACACCCATACTGCTCAGAATGCCGAGTGAGCCAGGTCTTCTTTAGCTTGGTATGGTGGCTTGGGGGGCAGGCCCCGGGCCCAGGATGCTTGCTGACTTCTTCAGTGGACCCAGCTGTCCCACTAGCACCACCTTCTGTGCCTGCCTGGCACTTTCCACAGTGGCTATGACTCCCACCTCCAGCAGATAGATGGGATGGACAGCAGCCCACCTGACTGACAGACTGCCCTGGTGAAGGGCTCTCTGACCCAGAGGGTGGCCCTGGTTGGGGGTTTCTGAGGTTCCCATTTCGAGGCACTACCCAGGAACTGCCAAGAGTATGAACCAAGCCTGGGGGATGAGTAGGCCAGACGGTCCGGCTGCTGATTATATCTGGGCACCCCCCAAGAAGTGGACAAAGGTTCTGGTGCCCATTGGCCCCTGATTCCCCATCCTTTTGGTAGGGTAGGGACCGATCCATTTCCCCAGCTCTCTGAAGATGCCCACCAGGGGCTACGCCCAACAACCCAGGTTCAGCAGTGGTCAACATCTCTTTTGCCAGGCGAGGTATGCCTAGATCTTTGTGATAAAAGCCCTAAAGGGAGAAGAAAGGGGTAAGCTGGGCACTGGCTTTGGCTCTTAATAGAGAGTGATGGAATAGGGGTGAGTGGACCTGGGGAAATGAAGGAATGGTCTATGGAGGACAGTTAACTTGAAACTGATGCTGGGGTCCTGGGCCAGGTCTCTGAGTTAAAATACCTAGCCTTTATGCTCTCTAATCTGGTGTGAGTATGGGAAGGTAGGACACTCAATAAAGACTTGTTGAATTGAATGGAATTCTTCTGAAGAGTTTTCACTGAGCCAAGAGAATCAATTGTTTCTTTCCTTCATTACAGCCTCCCCAGATTGAGTTCCCTCTGGGTATTCTCAACATTTTCAAGTCCTTACCTTGCTTCCTGAGTTGAAAGCAGGAGGACTCTTGGGCTGGGCCCCCAGGTATGCCCAAGGATAAGGAGTTAGGGACCAGTCAGAAGGCCGATCGTGAGGCTGGCTGGGCACCAAGTAAGGAGGCAGGCAGCTGGGCACCAAGAAAGGGGTCCTCTCTAGGATCTTGGTCTCCAGAAGGAAGGGGCAATGTAAGGGCCGGAAGGCCAATGGGTCATTCTTGGGGTGGCTGCCACCTTGCTCTGGGGGCAGGAGGTTATGACGAGGTGGGCATGGCTGCCCACAGAGTGCCAACTGGTGGGCTAGCATTGCTTCCTTCCATCGTAGCCCCTCTTTGGCCCCCAACCATCCAGTCTTTCCCTCACCATTACGGGGTCCCTCACCCCCCAAAAATGGAAGTGGGCCATTTGAGCCATGGGGTAAGCCATGTGGAAACCAAGAGTCTGGGGTGCTCAGGGTCCCTCTCCAAAAGGGAGCAGGCTCCCCCAGGCACAGTGGCCCATGGTGTGGACCCCGTGGCAAAGTGCCTGGCTCCTGTCTGATGCCATTCTCTGATGCTGGCTTCTCCCAGATGGGGGCGTCTTGCAGGTAGCTGGGTGTGCTTTCCATGATGTCTCTACCCTCATGGGGCTCTCACAAAGGGACTCCCTGTGATGAAACCAACAAAGCATGGACTCAGGAGCATTGCCTGGGCATCCCTGCTGCCTGTAAGAGAGCCCCACCCTGGCGGCACTGAGGCAGCACAAACCGGTAAGGCAAGTACAAGCCAACGACTGGGCACCAAGCTGCCTGCCCACACACTGCCCGCAGCTTCCCACCCTGGACATGCTGATGCCCCCACTCTAAAGAAGCGACACTATGCCTCCCTCTCCTTCCCACCGCTCCCCCTACTCCCTGCCATATTCCACCAAAGCCAGAGAACCTCAGCAGGAATAGAAGGAGTAGAGTTGGGGGCCCTTTTTATTCTTGTTTTTGTATCTTCTAACATCTTTAAATATTTGTACCATTAATTTCATTTGACTAGAAAATCAGTAAACAGAAAAATAATTTACAAAAGATATGGGTTATTTTATCTTGATTGAAAAATTGCTTATTTTTTATAATATTCAACTGCCTAGTCCATATTTATTAGTATGCAGTTGTGGTTGATGGAAAATAGCCTATAAACCTAAATACCTTACACTAATATGTAACATCATACAAAAAAAGTCAGATCATGACCATGTCATTCCCCTGTGCTCAAGGATCTCCAATGATTTCCTATTGCCTCTAGGGTAAAACTCAAAACTCCTCAGCTTAGCCTTTAAAGCCATTCCCAGTCTGGTTCCAGCCTACCTTTCCAGGCTTATTTCACGTTACGCCCCTTCATGAACTCTCTGTTCCAGCCAAACTGGTCTATTCGCTGTTCCCCAAACTCAGCATTCCATCTCCGGCCTCCATGACTTTGAACAGGCTGTGCCCCTTCACTGGAATTCACTCCCTCCTCACCTTCTTCTCTTAGAATCCTAAGGTTTATTCAAGACTCATCTTATGTGTTACCTGCCATGGGTAGCCTTTCCTGGCCCCCTCAGTCATTAGCAATCTCACCCTCCTCAAATCTCCATTTACGTACTTAGCTGCAAAAAGATAAATGGCAGGACAGTTTCACCTTTATCTTTGTACCTCCCATCACCTATCATTGTGCCTTACACATAATACACACTTTATAAATGCTTCTTAGATTGAATTGAGATTGGATTGGACTGGACTGGACTGGATTGGATTGGATTGGATTGGGCAAAGCTCTTCAGTTCCACAAACTTGGGGTAGGGGTGGAGGACAGAAAAGCATAGATTTAGAAGTGGGAAACATTTAGTTTAAGCACAACATTGTACAGAGGAAGGCACTGGGCTTCAGAGAGGTTTAAATGGCTTGTCCAAGGGGACACAGATTAGTGCAGCAAAGCCTGTATTCAAACCTACTTCAGAAGCACTTTACCAAATTTTAGTGTTCTTTTCACTATATCATCAGGAGATACAACCTAGGAATTCCTCTCCACTACATGTCAAAGAAGAGAAAATGAACCCTTTGTGGAAAACTATAAGACTTAGAATCAGAAGATTTGGGTCTTGGCTCTGGAATCTTATTAAGTGTGTGACTTTCTTTCAATTTCTTCTTCCAGGTTAAGGAAATTTAACTAAAGGGTCTGTAAGGTCTTCTCCAGCTTTGAAATCTTGAGCTTATGAGTCATGACCATAGCATAATATTTAAAACTGCAAAGGACCTCAAAGGTTATCTCCTCAAGCCTTTCATTTTACAGATGAGGGAACTGAGGCTTAGCTCTGTTCCAATTGTCTCATTCTAGCCTCCAGGGGTGAAAAGAGTATATATCTGGTAAAAAAAAAAAATTACTAGGGAGGAATGCACCCTAGGGCTGAGGGCATTACTTTGGCAAACTCTCCTGGCACACCATGCCAGTAGAAACTCTGCCTCTTCTTGGTCCTCTGAGATTATCCTATTTAGCTCCCGCAGGGAGCTCAGAACACCTGGTGGGGTCTGGAATCTCCCCCTGGGCTCAGGTGAGTCCTTGCTCCTGGCAAAAGCTGAGACATCTCCATGGAGAAGCCCTAAGTGAAGGGGAAGTAAGAGGCGTCTTTGCTGGCTTAGGTGAGGGAGGAATAATGTCCCTTAGAAGAGAAAGAGACAGGGAGAGAGCCCCTCAGCCAGAGACAGAGAGGCAGGGGAAAAAGGGAAACTCCCAAGCAGAGCAGGGAACTACCAAGACTTGTGTGACAGGTGTCACTGAAACTAGCATGACAGCGTGACGCAGGGCTGGCACTGTTTCTCAGGGGAATTCTGCGCCAGTCCAGTTTAGGAGTCCCAGTGCCACAGAAACAAAAAGAAAGAGAGGAAAAAGAGTTGGAACTTCAGAAACAGGACTCCGTGGTTTCCTATGGGACCAATTTAAAGGGAGTGCTGCCCTGGGGACGAACAACTTCATACAGAGGCACATGGGTCCAAGACAATTTGACAGATCGGTGCCGTACTCTCTCGGAGCCCAGACGCCCGTGCTCTCCTCAGTCCTACTGTTGGTACTCACCTGTGCTGCTGGGGCCTGGCTCGAGGGCAGCGGGGGTCCTGGCTAGTGCTGGACGCGCCCTCCCCATGAGCCACCTCTGGGGCCTGCGGGCTCCTCTCACCCCCTCTTTCCCCCGTTCCTCGGGGGCGCTCTAGGGCCGCAGGTTGGAGGGGTCAGACTCCGGGATCTGCAGGATGCGGCACACTGCGCGGATGGGCCGCACCAGCTTCTGGGCTGAGGTTGTGGGCTGCGCCATGGGCCGCCGAGACTCCGTGCTGCGCCTCTAGGTGGTCCGGGCCGGGTCGGAGTTGGGGAGCGGGTGCCCCGCGGATGGAGGGAACTGGGCCGGGGGAGCGGGCGCCCCCGGAGGGAGAGTGAGCTGGGCGGAGATGGGGCGAGGGCTCCCCAGAGGGAGAGTGAGCTGGGCTGGGGTGAATGGGCTCCCCGAGGGGAGAGTAAGCCGGACCGGGGGAGCAGGCGCCCCGGATTGGAAAAGGTAGAGTGGGGGGGATGCGGCCGAGAGGCCAGGGGAAGGGGTCGTTGGGGGGGCGATCGGGGTGCCCTGGAATGTGGCACCAAGTGAGCGCAGCGTTGCGCGTCTAGTGTAGACCAAGCGGCACGGAGAGCGCAGCGGGACTTCCTATCGCCATTGCCGGACGCGCAAGTGGGGAGCCGAAAAGCTGCTCCGCTGGTTTACTCCTCCTGCACCCTGGGGGGAACAGGAGCCCGTGATTCCTCAGCCCCGCCCAGGCCTGCCCCCTCCTGGCCCCCCGGGGCTTCCGCCAACGCCCCTGCGATGCCACCGGCTGCGCACCCAGAGAATGAGTCCTTTGTTTCCCCCCTTCCCCCCACATCAGCGGCACCCGGGCGCCTGCTGAGAGAGGCTCCCCCAGGGCAATGTGCCAGCTTCCCAGCGGCCCCACCCTCCCGTGGGCCGGCCCGGAGCCTGGCAGGCGGGCAGCACCCCGCTAGTAGGTGCCAAGCTGGGGAACTAGAGCAAAGGGCGGGAGGGGTTGGGCAGGATTCATGGGGTGGGGCTCCCCCCTCCAGGTTAGGGCATGAAAGGAAGGGGCAGTGTCATTGCTGGCAGTAGCAGTCAGGTTCTCATGGGGTCAAGGATGGGAAACATCTATTCTATGCAATGGGGGGTTGGGTCTGTGTCACATAGATGTATGTATCCCTTTTCCCCTTTATCCCTTCCTCCTAGGGCCTTTCCATCTTAACCCCCCCTTTACTCTCTTTACTCCCCCCAATTCTCTTCCTTATCCAGACCCTGCTATTAACCACTTGAGGACCATATAACCTCTCCCAGAATCTCAGTTTCCTCATTTGTAAGATGATGGAGTTGGAGTAGATGCTCTCTGAGGGCCTTTCTTGCTGTGGCATCCTAGGATTCTTTTCTACTACCCAGTGTTCCCAGGGCTTCTAGGCCCAATACAGGAGAGCAGTTGAGGGGAGTGGCCGAGAGGGAGGGACCCAAGAGTGGGAAAGGAAATGGGAAAGTGAGGTACCCTTCCACCCAAGGAAGCATCAAGGTTCCTCTGTGGGGGTGGTTTAAGAAGCACAACCAGGTTTACAGACAGCCAGACATTCACATGAATATACAAGCTCAATAGGCGTATCCCTTCACCCGGGCACCCATCACCCATTGCTTACTCTCCTAAGCAGGACCTGAAGAAGGCAGCCCTCTCTCTAGTCTGGGACCAAGGCAGTGTTAGGACTTATCTCTGATCCACAAAGCTAGCTATTTCATTGAATGGGAGCATTCAGGTGGGAGGGAAGGGGAAGAAGGGGAGCAGGGTTCCTTCTCTGGACCCCCAAGACATGTTACCATCAGTGGAGATCCAAGTCAGAAAGAGGAGGACCTAATAAGGACTTGTGAGAGGCAGGAGGGGGGAGAGGTTGGAGGATTAAAGGCTACTGAGTGGGGCTTGGGCAGGGAGAAGAGTCCTAGAGGAAACTGGGACCATTCAGAGTCTGCAGTATATTAACATAGATTCTCATCCAGTATTATAGCTTCCATGGCTAAAGGAAAACTCCCCCTTTTTCCACATTGGCTCGGGCCTGGTCTGTCTGGAAGATGGGAGAGACCAGAACCTCTATTCCTGACCCTCACCCCTACCCCCCAATATATGTCCGGAGATTAGCTTCAGGGAGTACAAGAGGGTGGCACTATGTGGCCAGAGTTACTTGGCAGGGTGGTAATTTATCCATCTTCTCTTAGTGCCCTCCAGTCAGCAGCTAGCAGACTATAAAGTGTCAGTGGGGAAAGCCTATGGCTTAGGCCTTAGGAGACCAAGGACCCTTGGCAAGACTCAAGTCCCAAGCCCCACTTCTCCAAGTCTGGATGTGGGTGAGGTCAGTCCCCCTTGGGTGACAGGCCAGGTAGTTTTCCTCAAGGTCTGTGACTCATCTTTACCCTGCTGCTCGTGGACACTGTTCCCAGCATAGGCTCTTAGAGAACCTGGAAGTGGGAGCTATGGGGTGCAGTGAGAGTCCCCTCCATAGCCCCACCCATCCCGATTCTGGCTTCCAGTCTTGCTGTCCTGGGCCAACACCAGGGGCCAGGGCCTTTCATTCGGCACCTCTTGGCCCAAGAGTGGAGCAGCACTGTGAGAATATACACAAAGGACGAAAATACACACAGGAAAAAGTGATACACAAATGGACACATGTACAAAGGCAAGCCGACCAATACCCAAAACATAGGCGTGCCCAGACGCAGACCTGAACCAACCCCCACGCAGACAAGCATAAACACAAATAAACATACGGGCATTTGGGAGCTCCACCCACCTTCACCCCTTTCCCCAGAGTCCCTTACCTGGGCAGGCCAGCTAGGCCTCCCTCCACTGGAGCAGCCCCCAGACCAGGGGGAGGGCAGCCCCAGACAGCCAGGCCAAGCTGCCACTAATCTGGGCAGGGAAGGGGGGGGGCACCCACGTCAGAGCTGGGACTGCCGGGTGGAGGGCATCCGAGGACATCCCCTCCTACACATGCGGCTGTCTGGGCACCTAGCCCTACTTCCCCAGCCCCTCCATCCCACAGATAGCAGAAGCTGGCTGCCTCCCCTATGGTGGGGAGTTCTGGGGGTTAATACCATCGGAGTCCCTAAGAACCTGGGTGGGGGCTGGGGGTGGGGGAGAAGAAATGGGTCATGGGGAGGGGAGGGGTTTGTCAGAAGATGAGTTTCATGCTGAAGAAAAGCTCTGTGGCAGACAGCTCTCCTCTCTCACCCACTCACCCACCTCCCTAACATGATTTCGCTTCCTCTTCCTAATCATAACCCTCTCCCCATCTAAACAAAAACTCCAACCACCCTCAGATAGTAAATCATTTAAGAAATGTCTGTTGAATTGTGGGAGAGGGAGCTGCCTCTAGGATGCCCTCAATTCAGGGCTACTTCACCTTGTACTAACCAATCACTTTGAGTACCCGCACTCTCCATGGGTCAGGCAAAAGCGAAGTCTCTGGACCAGGCTCTTCCCGCCCCCCCCTCCAACCACACCCCTAGCAGTGGGTATCTCTGTGGCTGCACTCTGGGGCCCTGTCATTTGTGGTCAGCTGTTGGAAGCTCTGACCCTAGGGGTTGAGTAGGGGGAAGGGACTGAATTATCATCTCCTCCCCTTTCCTTTGCCCTCCCCCCCACCCAGGGTGGGGCAGTGCCAGCCAGGACAACCTGGCCCTGGCCAGGGCCAAGACTGTGTTGAAACAAGAGGCTAATTACGTTGCTGAAACTGGCATCTAAAAATACAGCAACAGGGCCATGTGTGTACTGTGCACATGGAGGGCAGAGACAGCGGGGTGGGGGGAGCGGGGAGGAAGGAAACTGAGACTTGAGAAAAAGGGAAGCAGTGATTGAGATGGAAGGAAGAGACTGACAGAGGAAGCTGGCAAGAGATGTCAGGGTAGGAGGGGAGGAAGGAATGACGGAGAGACAGAGAAGAAGAAACACTGGAGAGGGAGAACCAGAGGAAGAACAGGAGCAAGAGAGAGAACAGAAGAATGGCCGAAGTGGGAAGGAAGGTAAGGTGGACTTCCATGTCAGGAGGGATGGACTGAGAAAAGAAGGTGAGTGGGTGGGTGAGTGGACCCAGCAAGGAATGCATGCTCTTGGGAGGGCTAAAATGGAGCCAGAGGCCTAGCTGTGGTCACTGAGATCCAGGCTGGGGCAAAGACGGACATGACAGAGGAAAGGGTATAATGCAGAAGAGCAATTAGATGTGCTCCTGCTTGGCCCCAGATGGCACAATGAAAAGCAGTGGGGGGAAGTTTCAGAGAAACAGATCTAGGCTTGCTTTAAGGAAAAGCTTCCTAACAATTAAAAGCTCTCCAAAACCAGGAGGAATGTACTGCCTTAGGAAGTAGCGACTTACCTTTTGCTAGATGTTTGCAGGCAAAGGTGAGATGAACATTTGTGTGGATATTGCAGAGATAGATGTTCCTATATGGATTCTATTAGATAACCTCTGAGCTTTCTTCCAGTTCCAAAATTCTGTGATTCTGTGAGATGGACTGAGTGGTCCTTAGGGGATGTGGGAGTGTGGAGTGTCGGTATAGATGAGGCCCTGAGTCCTTTGGATAGATTGAATTTCCCCTTATGTCAGCCCAGAAAATCCTGCATGACCCTCTTAATCCGACCCCAGAGGCCAGACAGAATATGGCAAGGGGAGGGACAGAAAATCACATAGGGATAGAATCTCAGACTCTCAGATCTTTGAGCCACTATTGAGTTATTTAATCCAAATTCTTACAGTCCAGAAATCTCTGTTATGCTCCTCACAGGTGCCCAACGTCTACTTAAATACTTCAAGAAGTGACAAAAATTCTGTTATCTTAACATGGCAAACTCATCCCATTGGGACTAAACTGCAGAGGGTATCAGCTCTGAACAGAGGATTGACTTAACCAATGGTCAGCCTGGAATATAAAGACAGAGAGAAGCCCCTAGTCCTAGGAGGAGGAACAGTCAGACTGAAATAGCTGACCCTCCAAATCAAGTCCAATCTGACCTGTGATCAAAAGGATGCTCCAAGGTGTAGAAACTTTGTCTTCTCTTTTTTTTCTAGTTTCACAAGTATGGTAGAAATTAGGAGACAAACACAAATTAGTTCCCAGCACTGTTGTTATATTTCAGTCGTGTCCAACTCTTTGTGACCCCATTTGGGGTTTTCTTGGCAAAGATACTGGAGTGGTTTGCCGTTTCCTTCTACAGCTAATTTTACAGATGAGGAAACTGAGGTAAACAGGAATAAGGGTCTTGCCCAGGGTCATATAGCTAGTGAATGTCTGAGGCTAGATTTGAACTCAGGAAGGTAAATCTTCTGGCTCCACTGTAACCACTGAACCACCTAGCTGCCCAAGTTTCCCACATACTTGGGTACACACAACAAATGTTCATTGAGTACCTACTGTGTGCTCAGAAGTATGTTAACCATGCTGAATGATATGAATGGGTCCCTTCTTTCAGGGAGTTTACAATCTGCTTGAGGAAAGAATACATAAAAAGTACATTTACTTATCTCGTATTCTTAACTTTAGTGCCAAGTTTAGTGGTACAGTCCAGTAATTACCATTAGACTTTCGAGGAAGGAAAGATCACTGGGGACTGGAGGAGTTAGGGAAGGCTACCTGAAAAAGTAGATCATGAACTGAGCCTTGCAGAACGTAGGTATAGGGAGAAATGAAGGAGAACTTTGGAGGAGAAAGCCTTAGTAAGGGCAGAAAAGAGGAAATTGAACTTTTTTCCCCCCAGGGAACAAGAACTAATGAAAGAATGAATAAAGTATTTAAAAACTTATTATGTGCCAAGCACTAAGTGTAGGATATACAAGTATTTTTAAAAGAGACAGTCCCTGCCTTCAAGGAGCTTATGTTCTAATAGGGAAAATATGACATCCAGAGGAGTGGTGAGCAGGGAAGGGAGATATAGGGTAGGGATTTGTCCACGGCAGCAGGCAGATGGTGAGATAACTGGATGAGATGGGAAAGTAAGCTGGGATCTAAAGCCAGCCAGTACATATAGTGGGCAGAAGGGCTAGCCTCTATATACATAGTTACCAATCCGCTAGGTTGAGTGCTAGGTTTGGGGCTTCAAAGAATGGAGCTCCCTACAAGCCCAGTGTTGGTTCTCAGATCTAGTGTGGAGGAACAGGTCATCAGAGGCGGGGAGAAAGTGAGATGGCCTAAGTGGATAGCTGAATGCGTTGGAAAATAGGCATGGTAAAGGGGAAGGCTGAACTGGAGGGCTTCCATAGGGGACTAGTAGAGGGACAAATTAGAGGAGGTTCAGGTCAGGTCTTAAATGCTAGAAGCAAGGTGTCCCTACTTTCTTGCAGAGAGGTTCAGAGATCCAGGTGATATCAGTCTTATAAATGGTGGCCACTCAGTTTCCAGGTTGTGCTTACCTCCTCTGGGAAGTCTTCCAATCCACAGTGAGGCCCCCTCCTGTCTTTCCAGAGCAATGTCAGACCCATCCAAATCTTTCTTGTTGCCTTGTTTCAATAACCTTGTCTCTTCACCTAAGACTGGGAGCTCCTGGTTGGGAGGAGCCACTTTATGCTTATTCTGGGTCTCCCAAAGTATAATCATTACATGACCAGACACACAAGTTGGGATTCCAACTATTGATGAACTACTGATGATTACCTTGGTCCCACATCTACTCATGACCTGAATGCTTAACGTTAGAGTCTTAAGAGCTGGAAGGACCTCAGAGGTCTAGTTCAACTCCTGAGTAGGAATCTCTATATACTTGTCAAATGGTTATCCCTCACCCATTGAACACCTCCAGTGAGGGGAAACTTTCTTAGGCCAAACCAGTCCGTTTTTAGACAGCTCTGTTTAGTAAGTTCTTCCTTAAACTGGGCCAAAATTTACCATTCTGTAACATCTACCCATTGGTGCCAGTTTGCTCTTTGAGGCAAAGCAGAAAAAAAAAAAATCATGGACTTCCTCCCATGAAAGGAGGGGGTGGTTCCAAGGCATTAATTACTGAGAGCAGTGAGCAGGCAGTAGTTTTGCTTGGAATCCCTACCCTCCCTAGGCCAAGCCTTAAAAGTCAGAACTTCATATTTCCTAGGAAGGTCAAAGGAGGGCAGTCAGACAGGCCCTGAGGTGGGTCCCATGGTCCTTGGTTCTTTCCAATCCCAAAACGACAGGGCCAGGAGCATCCCCAAACCCGGAGCTCAACCCTACTGTTCAATGACCACCCCTCAACCAGTCAGGACTACGAACACTTCAAGCCTGGTCCAATTCTCTCTAATCACCAAGACACAGTTAATCTTTGAATTGAGAGTTAAGCTGGATTCTTTAGCCA
Organism: Pseudocheirus occidentalis; assembly: GCA_028646575.1. NCBI lineage: Eukaryota > Metazoa > Chordata > Mammalia > Diprotodontia > Pseudocheiridae > Pseudocheirus > Pseudocheirus occidentalis. Next base: position 211,090,727 of record CM053595.1, on the reverse strand, counting down.
CACTCTCTCCTCTACTCCATACTCCCTTCCTTCACAGGATTCCCTCCCCTAGTTAGGAATCCTTTGACACCACACTGCACATTCAGCTCCTACTTGTGCCTAGGGCTATAAAGGTAGGTAGGGAAGTGATATGCCTAGGGCCATTAGGGGTTGGAGGTAAGCAGAGGGGAGGCTAGAAATGAGGCATGAAGGGACTGGAAGAGTAATGCACAAAACTGGTCCAGCACAGAACAGCAGAGAAGGCAACAGGCAGTAGGAAGCAGACTAGTACAGGGGTTATCAGTTGATACCTGATCACTTTAGGAGCCCTTCTCACTATAAGCTAACAGGATAAAATGCAGCAGGGGCAGGCCAAGACCAGCATGGCCGTGCCTAGGTTGATGCTGAGCACAGTGGGGATCATTGCTTATAATGAGACATCCACAAAAGGGGCTTCATCCTTTCAAAAAGCATCCATCCACCCAGTGCTAGCTGGACACCAGTAACAAGGGCCAACCTCCCTCCCCACCCAGGCATCTTTACTGCTCTGAAATCTCCCCATCAGGCATCAGTAGTTAGGGAGTGGCCAGAAGTCAGCCCAAGCCCTGGAAAATTGGTTGCTACGACTGCCACCCTGTGGCCTCTCTGGAGGTGCAATGCTTTTGGGGAAAGGCTAAATCTTCATCTTCTGAGGTGGGGAGCAAGATTTCTGAATTGAGTTATGAGGCCATTATGGGCCTTAGATATTTTCTACTCCCTTGGAAAGAAGAGGCTCCATAGGTCTGAGGTTCCTCTTTGTTTTAAGATGAAAACATTATTATGTTAAGGTGTAAAGGAAGCCCCAGGAGGGAGATAGGGAAGATCTTTGAAATAAACATTTTTTAAAAAGAGGACCTGCTGGGGGAGACGGAAGAGAAGTCAACCTTTGGGAAGAAAAAAAAAGACAAAAAGAAGAGAAAATTCCATGTATTTATTTATCAAAACCATTACAAACTTGGCCATACACCAACCAACACACATATACACATATACAAACATATACACCACACATACATATGACCCCCAGAAGAGGCCGTCAAGTAACACGGAGAAGGGGATGGAATGATCAAAGCTGGGCCTGGGATGGAGGGCAAAAGAGTTAGGGAAAGGGAATCAAGGCTCCCCATACCTCCTAACCATTAAGGGTCAGAGGTGAAAGACAATGCCAGAAAAAAGATGGGCAATAAATAACCCTCAGGTCAAAGCATGAAGGAGGGATCGCTTTGGCATATCAAAAACACAGACACTGGGCAATACCGACTGGTGACACCTTTAGTAACATGGTCTAAGAACACGTGACCCCACCCTCACCCCAGAGCCAGGAGGAGGTGCCAGTCAGGGGCAGGGTTTCTCAGGTAAGCAGTCCAGGCTGGCAGGTTAGGGGACTAGGACCCTCTCAAGTCCACCATAGGCACTTTGATGGGCAGAGGATATTAGTGAGGGAGAGGGCATTGGGGCAAAGAGAGATCATGTGGAAACAGATGAGAACCATCACAAAAAAAGGGGCATTTCTGCCTTTTCCAGTGTCCACAGACCCAACATCCTCTCTTCCAACCTCCCCTCCATATCGAGAGAGTGGGATGTCAGAGACAGGGTCGCTGGAGGTAGAGCGGAATGGTAACTGGTTGGTACTAACTATCCAGGTCTGACGGTGCCACCTTCTTCCGAGTCCGAGACTTCAGGGAGCGTGAGGTGCCCTGTGGGAGAGGGGACAGGAGAGGGGGATAAGAAATGTGTATTTCTCCAAGGCCCATGACCTCGGGCAGTTGAGCCATGCAGCTCAGTGGGTCTTCACTGGCCATCCCCTCACCTCTCTCACCAGGGGCTTCCTCTTGCCAATCCGTAGGCTCTGGCTCCGTACCAAGGGCTTCTCCCTTGGACGGGGAAGTGTGTGGGCCTTTGTCTGGGAATCAGACCAACACTCATCTTCAGTGTCACTATCCTGGAGGCCCCCAGGACGGTACCCTGGCAGAAGCAGAGAGACAAGAATGTTGAGGGTTCCCATGAGCTGCTGGTTTTTTCTTCTTTTCTCAAGATTTCCCCAACTAACTAAAGATTCGAGGCACTGATTCTGAGATAAGAGGCACATCCCTAGGGAGAAGTCCCTTGCATCATTTCTCTCAACCCCAGTAAGACCTGTTCTTGAGGTATGGCAGCAAAGCAGGCTAACAATAACCTTAAACAGCAGACTTTCCTATAGCACGTCAAGGTTTACAGAGCATTTTACATCTATGACCTTACCCAAGCCTCAGAATAATCCCAAGAGAACCACTATAAAATAGTATTACTCATATTTTACAGATAAGGAAATGGAGGGCTGGAGAGATTAAGTGACTTGGCTGTGGTCATATATCTACTAAAGGCCAAGAGCAGGACCTGAATCAAGGTCTTTCTGACTCTACTCAGTAATCCTATCCACTTAAAAGTAATTTTGGCAACTGTATCCATCTAGAATTGCCTTGTTACCCAGCCACAGCTCCAGGTACCCCCTCCCTGACCACAGTCCATCTTCTCCCTCCTGCCCTTGCCCCCTCGTACTGATAGGTGGTCTCCGGTGCACTTCCTGGTCCTCCAGGTAGAGGGGATCTTGATAAGATGGAGCAGGATTGTCAGGGATGGCCCGCAGGTCCTGCATGGAGAAGCTTCGAAGCCTGCCAGCAAGGGCCCCCTGACTCTGCAGGGAAGGGAGAAAATGGTCACTGGATACACAGAAGTGTCCAAGCTCCTGGCCATGGGGAGAACTTAGAGAGTCAACGCAGGCCTAGGAGGACTGGGCGGGTGGGGAGTCGGGAATAGGTTCAGAACCCGTAGGGAGAGATACCCAGGCTGGCAGGCATCAGATTCACTTCTCCTTAGGGAATGAGGGCATAGCCTGGGGTATTTGTGGGCATTCAGCTAAAAACTGCCTTGGAGATCTTAGATGTGAATTTACTTGCCCAATTTCATGCAGCTAGTTACTGGCAGAAAAAGGATGAGAACCAACATCTTTCGGGCCCTAAGAGTATCATACCACAACTGGCAGCACAGATTCAGAGCTAGAAAGGAACTTAACCATTGTGAGGAAACTAGTAAGCCCAGGGATTTAATGAATGAGTGACGGTAAAGACTGACACTCCAGTTTGTGATGGTATTCCAGGCTGCACAAACGTCTTCCTGAGAATCCTTTCCTTGCATGTCAGGAAGGTGGGGTACCACCCAGCCCTTGGACTCAGAGCAAGGGCCCACCATGTGAGGGGTGAGCAGCCAGGCTGGCACCTTGGCAGCCGCCTGCACTGCGGCGGTGGTAGCGATGTTAAGGCCTCGCTTCCCAAAGCTCAGCACCGTCTCATAGCTCCGCTCCTTGGCCTGCACAATGTATGAGTCGATCTCCTGGGGACACAGCAAAGTTGAGGGTAAGGGAAGGGGAGGTGTCCAAGAGTCAATCATTCCTTCATTTATTCAAGAGGCCATGTTCCAGACACTCATGATACCAAGGCAAAAATAAATCAGGTTCTCTCTTCAGGGAGCAATTTATATTTGTTAGATAAAAGAAAAAAAAGAATAAAACCTCTTCAGGTCTATATCTTTACACCAATATACCTGGTGGGAGACCCTGGGAGAGAAGGAAACTGGATGTAGCCCCTGACCCACTGCACGTCCCTCCTGCCCTCAGAGTCTGTCTGCTGCCTTAGGACTGTCCCAATGGTTCTCAACCTTCCTAATGCTTCGACCCTTTAATACAGTTCCTCATGTTGTGGTGACCCCCAACCATAAAATTATTTTTGTTGCTACTTCATAACTGTAACTTTGCTACCGTTATTAATCTATCTGATATACATGATGTTTTCATTGTTACAAATTGAACATAACCCGCAGGTTGAGAACTACTGGGACTCTACAGCATATGGAGCAAGATTCAGGACACAGTCTGCCTTCAGGGTCCCAGCCAGAGCCATGTATAATATTTTAATATTTTCCACTGGATCCCACTAGGCACACTCCTATACTCACTGGATCTTCACAACAATCTTGATAGTGATTCCCATTTTATAGATGAGTAAACAGAGACACAGATATGGACAGTGCCTTGCCCAAGGTCAAACATCAAATTATTGGCAGAGCTAAGGTTAAGACTCACTCAGGGCTCCTGAATCTCAGTTCAGAGTTTTCTCTATACTATTCAGTCTCTCTCTTGCCTACCTTCTCCCGGTAAGAAAGGGCTGGATGGATAAACTTCCTATAAAGTAGACTGGCACCCTTGGTATAAGGGGACAGGAGCCACACCACAAATGCCATCTTGATCTCATAATAGAAAGGGAACCTGTAAGAGAGTGTCAAAGTCAGGAAGGAATCAGGAAGGGGAGGAAGCCAGGCCTGACTAGCCCCAGGCCCTAACCACCCGCCATCCCCATACCAGGAAAGGAAGATGTCCGTGAAGGTCTCTACTGTCATAAAGAAGGCGAAGACAATCCAGTACATCATCCATCGGACCTGATTGGGGAGGAGGCGGGATCACCAGGGTCAGGCCTAGGTTGTCCAGCCTTTCCCTAATCCCTCCCCACTTGCCCCAGTCTGGTGGAGACATTCCATTGAGAAGCTGGTCCAGCTGCATTCCCTCTACAGAGACTCATCGGCACTAGAACCTAGCGCTGTTTCCTCCACTCCCTCTCCATGGATATCATTCGTAACTTCTTTCATCTAGAAAGCCCGTCAGCTGTCTATAGATGGTCGACATCACTGCCATCCCCTACCACTTACTTGTGATTAGGGCTGACATTTATATAACATTTCTAGTTAAAAGGTGCCACAGATTATCCCGTATGTCACGGGTAGTATCAGAATTGTTTTCCTCATTTCACGGATGAGGAAACTGAGGTTAAGCCCAATGAAGCAATTTACTCACAGCCAACTAGTAACAAATGAGGGGTTCTGACTCCCCAAGTTTGTAGCTTGTCTCTCTGTTACCTCCTACTTCAAGCCACTCCCCTGATGGCCACACTCCCATAAATATGCCAAGCTGCCCCCTACCAGACTGCTGTTCCAGACTAGCTATGCCATCTGCCTTTTGTCCTGCCCCCATCACAGAGGTCTACACTCACATATTCCCGGATATTCTTAGTCTTCACAGCTTTATAGGAGGCGTAGGCAGGGTACAGCATTCCAAATACCAGCCTGGATGAGGGAGAGGAGGAAATCCAAGGGAAAGGCTCATCAAGGGTCTTATCGCCTTTCTTTTACAGAGGAAACAACTGAGGCTCTGAGAAGGGACCCACAGTGGGAGAGCTGAGGTTTGAAACGACAGGCCACTAGCATGGTCTCTAAGCTTAGACCCTGTGCTCTCTGTCCCCACCTCCCACATAAGGACAGTGCCTTTGTTTCTGACTTACACTTTCAGTGTTCCTGATTCCTGCGTCAGTGCCCTGAAGGCCCCCTCCCCATCCCACTGCCTACAAACATCCCTGAAGCCTGCCCAGGCCTGCAGTGGCCTCCCACAGGGTGAGGGCACAAGGCAATCTGCCATGCTCAGAGGGAGGAGAGAACAGCAAGGCCAGGGTGGGGAGCATAAGTAGCAAAGACCTGGGCAGAACACGGGCCACTTGTTCCAACCTCCTGTAACACCCATGGGCACCCAGTTTGGGCTAGATCTCCAAGGGCAGAAACAGAGAACCTCCACTGAACTGGAGGGTGACCCTTGGGGGGGGAGTTGTGTGTGTGTATATATGTATGTATGTATGTATGTATGTATGTATGTATGTATGTATGTATGTGTGTCTCCTAGAGACCTGGGGGGGGTGAGTCACGTGCTTACTCAGGCAGGAAGCAGGCACCTAGATTCTGCGCCCATGACTAACCCCTCTCCCTACTAACCACCACGAGCTACGGGATGCCCCCTACTTCCCATGCCCCTGTCTACAAGCAAGATCTCGCCCCTTTTTAGGGGGAGGGGTGGGTGGGTGCCGGCTCGGCTCCCCAGTGCACGTGGAGGAAAGCAGCTCCTGGCGGCCGTGGTGGGGGGGAGGGGGAGGCGGCTGTCCGAGGGTCCTGGCCGCCCCCTCTCCACCCTCAAGGTCCCAATACTCACACCACCAATCTGGAAATCACCCAGGACACCATCCTGCCAGCTGCGGAGGGCGGGAGGGGGTGCGGTGCCCAGGGGAAGTCGAGGCAGGAGAAGAGGCTTCCAGGGGGTTTGGAGGGTGGCTGGGGTGAAGAATGGGCGCTCTGGAAGCCCCGAGAGGCGGACACCCGGCCGCTGTCCCCCGCCGGCTGGGGAGGGGGGAGCTCGGCAGAGCACGGAGAGTGGGGGGCGTGGAAGCGGGGTGCTCGGGCTCGGCTGCTCGCAGCGATGCTTCGGCCGCCGCTCGGCTCCGCTGCTGCCCCTGCCCGGCCGCCACAGCTGCCTTTGCCCCGTCGGGCCCCGAGGCGGAGTTTGCAACTGACTTGAAAGTTGCACTGACCTAACTTCGGTCCAATCCCCGAGGCCTGAGCCCGCGCAGGCGCAGTGCGGGGTCCGCTGCCCGGAAGGCCGAGACTAAACCGAGGCAAGGAAGCGAAGCCTTAAAGGGGCCGTGGCCTCTCCAGGCTGGCAGACTAGAGGAACCTGCATCCTAGAGGGGCGCTAAGGGGAGCGCGGGGGAAAGGACTGAGATCTTGGCAAGCGCCGACCACCGAACTTGAGGTGGAAAAGCCCTCAGATCCAACTTGCCTCATTTTTCCAATGAGGAAACAGGCCCAGGCAATGAAGGCTCCCAACATAAGAAGTGGCAGAATTAGAACCCGTGTCCTCCAAACACCAAATGCCCGGCTGTATCCTCTGTGCCACGTGGAAATGTATTCCTTCTACTTAGGCTTAATCTTTTATTTTAACTAACCAATTTTAAATTGTCTCAAAAATAATTCATGATGAACAATTCACTATTTAATAAATTTATTAGTTAACATTCTTTTCTTTTTAAATTTTGCGTTTCAAATTGTTTCCCATCCTTCCCCAGCCACTGAGAAGGTAGCGCAAAATGATATCAATTATATATATGAAATCATGCAAAGCATATGTCCATATCAGCCACAATGCGAGGAAAAGACAAAAAATAAAAGATCTACTTGTATTTAGCAAAAGACTAATGAAATGATTTGCAGTCACTCCCTACACCTCCCCTCCCAACACGTACCCACCTCGTTCAGATCCTGCCTTTGTCTTTCTGCCTGTTGGGAGGTCCTAGATCTAGAGGAGCAAGTCCAAAGTGGGGACTACCGGTCTGGACAGGGGACAGCTAGGGAGCACTAGTAAGTATCTGAGTCTAAATTTGAACTCAGATCTTCCTGACTCCAGGCGCCTCCTCTCTACCCGCTGCACCACCTCGCTAGGATTTTTAGATAGGACTTGAAGGAAGCCTGGGCAGTGGGGAGAAAGAAAGCATTGCAGGCTTGGGCAGAGCCGGAGAAACGCCCAGAGTTGGTGTCTTGGAGGAGCAGCCCGAGGCGGGAGGCCCTGGGTCATAGAAGAGGTGGGGGAGAGGGAGTGTATGGAAGGGTAGGGAAGGAGGGGCGGTTATGACAGGCTTTGAATGATAGTGGAAGATTTTCTGTCTGATCCTGGAGGTGCTAAAGAGTGATGGGGTTTATGGAGTAGGGAGTGACAGGTTGCACCTGGGTGATAGGAGGATGGCAGCTGAGTGAAGGCTGGGCTGGATAGGGGAGAGACTTGAGGCAGACAGAGCCACCTTGGACCTATTACAAAGTTCCCAGAGACTGCACCAGCCTACTGGCAGGGTCTAATTGTAAACTTGAAGGCAGGCTTGTTTGTTGTTCAGTCATGACCCCATTTGGGATTTTCTCCACAAAGACATTGATTGGATTTGCCCCTTCCTACTCCAGTCCATTTTCCACATGAGGAAACTGAGGCAAACTGGGTTAAGTGACTTACTCAGGATCACACAGCTAGTAAGTGTCTGAGGCTGGATTTGAACTTGGATCTTCCTGACCCCAGACCTATCCTTCTAGCCACTTGAAGGGAGACCCTAGTGTCTTATTTTATTTCTGCATCCCCAGTGCCCAGCAAAATGCTATCCTTACATTTTTGGGGAAGGGAGAGGTGGGGTGAGGCTGAGGGTCCGTACCTGTGATTTCATTAGAGTAGGGAACTCTAGGTGTGGCTGCAGTCCTGTGACTCTTTTTATAATATGTTGTCCCTAAGAGGAACCAGGAGAGAGGTTAGTAACTTGCCATCTGTCATGGAGCTGGCATGTGAAAGACAGGACATGAACCTTTGTCTCCTTGACTCCAAGGGCAGCCCATTCTTCCTTCAGGTAGCAGACACAGTAAACATTTGCTTTCATTGTAGTACCTTAAATTCCACCGGACTTCAAGGCCTCTCCCTGCATCAGTCTTACCCAGCCATAATAGGACACAAAATAGGTTTGGGGAGGGGGAGAAGGCCTGAGGGGGAAGAGAGGGCCATTGGCAGGGAAAATAGGAAGGCACCTAGAACAAACACACCTTTGCCAAAATATGCCCTGGGTAGAGGACCTGACGTGGATTCATTCCACAGAGGACTTCTCCTTTCTCACCTGGTTACACTCATTTTGAACTTCTTTGATCTCCCCACTGAGCCCTGCCGAAGTGCCTGGTACCTTTTCTTCCTCCCCTCATCTCATGTCCTTCCCCTCCCCCTGCCCCGAGTTTTTCAGCTTTCTTTTATGATTCTTATTCCACTATTAGATCGTGAGGGGTAGCTAGGTGACACAGTGGATAGGGTGCCAGGCCTGGAGTCAGGAAATTGTTTTATTGTTCAGACATTTTAGTCATCTCTGACTTTTCATGACCCCAGTTGGGGCTTTTATGGCAAAGATACTGGAGTGGTTTGCCATTTCCTTTTCCAGCTCATTTTACAAATGAGGAAACGGAGGTAAACAGATTAAGTGACTTGCCCAGGGTCACACAGCTAGTAAGTATCTGGTAAGTGTCTGAGGCTGGATTTGAACTCCAGTCTTCCTGACTTAGGGGCCAGCTCTCTTTCCACTCCTGCCACCTACATGCCCCCAGGAGTCACTTGAGTTCAAATCCAGCCTCAGATACTTACCAGCTGTGTGACCCCGAGCAAGTCTTTTAATCTTATTTACCTCCGTTTCCTCATCTGGAAAATGAGCTAGAGAGAGAAATGGCAAATTATTCGAGTATCTTTGTCAAGAACCCCCTCCCCCCGCAATGGGGCCACAAAGAGTTGGACACAACTGAATATAACCATAACAATTCAAATGTAAGTTTTTTGGAGGAAAAGACTATTTTCTTTCTCTTTCTTCCTTCCTTCCTTCCTTCTTTCCTTCCTTCTTTCCTTCCTTCTTCCTTTTTTCTTTCCTTTCTTTTTCTTCCTTCCTTCTTTTCTTCCTTTCTCTTCCTTTCTCTTTCTTTTTCTTTTTTCTTTCTTCCTTCCTCCCTCCCTCCCTTCCTTTTTTCTTTCTTTCTTTCTTTCTTTTCTTCCCCCCTCTCTTTTTTTCTCACATTTGTTTCTCCAGAAGAGTGCCTGGCACGTAGTAATCTCTTAATAAGTGCTTGCTGAATACCTGACTCTGAGGCCTGCTATAAATTCTCTCTTGTTGCCACTCTCTGAAAGATGGAGAAAATAGCTCACTCTCCTGCTCCCACAAAAGGATGAGGTAGGGATGAATGACATCATGTCTACACAGGACTCCTGAGAGAAAGGGAGGGGGCATTATTATTTATTAAAAGTAATATTTAACTCCTACCTCCTACCTAACCTACCTCCCCTGGGGGAATTGAAGAGTTAATGTAAAAAGCAGTGAAAGGTTTCTGGGAAAAGGCAAACTTCTTGGGACAGAAGGAGATAAATACATACTGTCCCTAATGCCATTATTAATTATTATCATCAATTTTATAGGTACCACTGGGTGTGAGAACTGGTCATGAAACCTACCAGAGAAAACTTCCTCAAGGACCTCCCCTCCCCTACCTGGTTGGGCCAATGTCCATGACAAGAGAAACTGACCATTACCCAGGACCAGATTATTCCTACTGAGGACTTTGGGTATAGGGCAGGAGTTCTTAACCTTTGGACCACATGGAGGGGCCTATGGATAGATTCTTTTTTTTTTCTTTTTGGAGGGCAATTGGAGTTAAGTGACTTGCCCAAGGTCACACAGCTAGTAAATGTTAAGTGTCTGAGGTCAAATTTGAACTCAGATCCTACTGACTCCAGGGCCAGTGCTCTATTCACTGTGCCACTTAGCCGCCCCCTATGGATGGATTCTTGTGAGTCCATAAACTTGAATAAGAAAAAAAATTTATCTTTATTTTCTTAAACTTTGGCTTCCTTTATAATCCTACACATTTTATTTTATGCATTTAAAAATATTATTCTAAGCAAAACTTCATTCTAAGGGAGGAAAAAGAGCTAACAAACCCCTGCTCTTGGTTATCTTAAGGTGGAGTGTATTTCCCCAAAGCAAAAAACATCACACCCTCTTCAACAGAATCTTCCTGGTGAAAAAAGGTTAAAATGAATGTAAAGGGTAGTACCAAGAGGGAAAACAAGAGAAGAAAGGGCAGCCTCTGAGCACATGAAAACACAGAGAAAGGAAGGAGCCACATCTTTGTCTTGGTTGACAGCACAGGAGTAGGTGCTGACTGTGCAGTAATTTTTAAATGTATTGTTTTTGGAGTTTTTTCAGTCATGTCTGACTCTTTGTGACCCCATTTGGGGTTTTCTTGGCAAAGATATGGGAGTGGTTTGTCATTTCCTTCTCCAGCTCATCTTACAGATCAGGAAACTGAGATAAACAGGGTTAAGTGCCCAGGGTCACACAGCTAGTAAGTGTCTGAGGCTGGATTTGAACTCAGGTCTTCCTGATTCTAGGACCAGTACTCTATCCGTTGTGCCAGTTAGTTGCCCTGAATCTTAAACAATGCTTCATATCTATATAGTACTTTAACGAACTTTCACATCCCTTCTCCCTTGGTCAGAGATTTCTGGTTGATCCTTTTGGGGTGATGTTGCAGAGGGAACATTTATTTATTCAGATATGGGTTAAGCTGGGTGGCCTAGGAGGTCCTTTCAAGACAGATTCTGTTGGAAATTGAGGGGGTGCAAATCAATTGGGGAATGGCTAAACAAGCTGTGGTGTATGAATGTAATGGAATACTACTGTGCTATAAGAAATGATGAGCAGGCAGACTTCAGAAAAGCCTGAAAAGACTTATATGAGCTGATACTGAGTGAAGTGAGCAGAACCAGGAGAACATTGTATACAGTAATAGCCACAATGTGCTATAGATTTATCCTTTCTCAGCAATGCAATGATCCAAGACAATTCCAAAAGACTTGTGATGGAAAATGCTGTCCACATCCAGAGAAAGAACAATGAAGTCTAAATGCAGATCCAAGCAGACTATCTTCACCTTTTTTTCTCTTTCTTGTGGTTTTTCCCTTTTGTTCTGATTCTTCTTTCGCAACATGACTAATGTGGAGATATGTTTAACATGATTGTACATGCATAACATATCAGATTGCTTGCTGTCTTGGCCAGGCAAGAAAGGGAGGAAAAAAATTGGGGATTCATAATCTTTCAGAAATGAATGTTAAAAACTTTGTTTACATGTAATTGAAAAAATACTATTATCTGCAAGGAAAAAGATTCTGTGATCTCACATGATTCTATGACAGTCACAGATGTAAGTAGGGGACATATTATCCCCACTTTACAGATGAAGAAAGTCAGGGTCAGAGAAATGAAGTGTAGTGAGTCTGTCTTCCACATGCTGATGGAGCCATCTTTTCTGTACCTTCTCAAGAGTTTAGAACACTGGAGGAATTCACCAGACATGACATTCTCCAACTCAAACGTCATATGGACGGCTGTGTCAAGGACCTTTGTCCTGGGGAAGTGTTTCATACCATACCTCCCAGGCTAATATTGTTGTGAAACATTGTCAGTGGACAAAACTTCAAGTATTTTCTTCAGGGTTTCAGGGTGTCCCTGACTAAAGAAATGGACACCCAGAAATTGTACCTAGAGAGATTCTTAGCCTAGAGTCTTTCTCAAAAGAAGCATAGCATTATTCTGATAGAGCATGTTTCTTAATTTTCTGAATTAATTTTTTAAAATCTAGTAACAATATAAGGCTATAAATGACAAAACTGTTGCTGTCCTGTGTTGGTAGAGAAGGAGTTTCCTTGCCAAGCTTTCCCTATATCAATGAGATAGCAGATCCATTTTTTTAAAAAAATCCTACACAGAGCCCCAGAAAGAGAAGCAATGAGATTAATTCAAGTACCCTTTTGACATCTAGGGTTATGTCTCTCCTACCTTTAGCTATTGATGTCCTATGCTGATTATACAGAAGATTCTGTGCTTTTTGTTAGTGATATAGCCAGTAGACAGGTGTTCTCTCCACCTGGAAGAGAGGCAGACAGAACCATGTGTTCTCACACCCTCTGAACTTCAGGAGGATTGCTCCCATCCTGATGTCCTAGAGACTGACTATCATACTAGCATTTAGACATTCCTTAATCCACCTTCATCTGGACATTTACTCTTTTCCCCAGGAATCCCCTTTCTGGGAAAGAATGATGGGTTTACTTCCCTATAATAACAGGACAATTGTCTGCAGGATGATGAAGGTATCAGCTTGCCATGAATAGAGCTGAAGGAGGCTGTCCAGGTGAAGCACTGGCTGGCAGTGGCCACCCCAGACAGCCTATCAGTCATCATAAGGTCTGAGGCAAAGAGGACAGAGTAGAGAAAAGGGAGAGGAGCAAGAGGGCAGGCAGGCTTCCACACTGTTTTATCCACAGTTACCAATGCTCTCTTAACCACTAAATCCTAAGGCCCTTTCTCAGCCCTCATTGTACTTGTCCTTATAACTTTTGACACTGACTTCCTCTCCTCTTAGGACTTTCCACTCCTTACCTGGACTTTTAGAGTGCTGAGTTCTCTTGCTTCTCTTCCCATCTTATTTGACCCTTTTTCTTCCATTTCTTTCTGATATATCACCATCCTGATCCAGCCCTAAGTAGGGACAATTCCTTAAAAGCTGTTCTAGGTGGTGATGCATTCATAAATGTTTAGCCACTGGTAATGATGAGGTGTAGGCTCTGGGACTCCCCCCCCCCCTTTTTGAGCTCTCCTTGATTCTTTGAGGTACAGGCTCTGGGAAAGTAAACCTTCCCAGGGAAGACATTTGCCTGAGGTTATGAGCCTTAAGTTGTGGCTCTGCCCAAGTCTTTAGCCCCCTTTATTCCAATAGTTTCCCACCCTTGAACTGACCTGGCCCACCATTGTCTATGGTCTCCAGGTAGCCTCTGTATATAAAATCCCATCTTCCCTCCACTGGGGTGAAAGCGCCTTGGAATAGCTTAGCACAGACTTACTTTCTGTGAGAGACCCCACATTGTGAACTTGAACTTTCAATAAACTTTACTTTTTCCTTGGCTGAGAAGACTGGAGTGGAATTCTTTCCGCAGGACCCGGCATCTTGGTATTTTGGGGTCTCAGGCAGCCCTAACCCTCTTTGGGCACCCTCTTCAGTAATGCTAAAAAAAAAAAACAACTATCTACCTAATATATCTGCATCTTTAAGTTTAATCTGTATTATTATTTTTTCTCCACTGCTTTCTTAAGTCTAGACGATTGACAAAACAACAAACCAAGCCCTAGTTTGTAGAGTTTGTTGATTTTAAAGGTATAAATAGTCACATTGAAAATTTAACAACCAGCTCTCTGGAGCAGTATACTCCTTGTTCTAAGCCTTCTGGTGCTCTCTCCACATTCTTCCTTTGGTGTTCTTGCTCCCTAGCTCCAGTCTTCAATTTCTAAAACTGGTGGTTGGACGTGTCAAATTAAAAATGTCCAAAATGAAACTCATTATTCCCTTCTCCTTAATAGCTTCTTCCTCGAAGCTTCTCTTCTTCTGTTTGGGGAACCACAATCTTCCAGTGACCCTGGGTTCCAAGCGTCATATTCATCCTTGGCAGTCTCAGAAATTCAGATCAGTTGCCAAAGCCTCGTCTATTCCACCTTCACATTAGATCATAACATCCATCCCCTTCTTTCTACTATCTTGGTTTAGTTGCTCATCACTAGTTGTTTGAACTCTGATAATAGCCTCTAAAAGGGTGTCCTCTGCCTCCAGGCTCCCCCCTCAATGCAGGAGGCCATCAAATTGATCTCTTTAAAACACATCTGAACATGTCAATCCCCTACTCAAAAATCTTCAGTTGCTCTTGGTTGGCTCTAGGATAACATATCAAATCCATTTAAATCCTTCTACAATCTGCTCCTCACCTTCCTGTCTGGCCTTATTTCACGTTGTTTTTTATCTTGTATCTTCCTTCTGTTCCAAAATTGCAGCTCTCTGGGTACAACAGAACTCATCCTTTCTCTGATTTTTTTGTACAAGCTTCTTTCCCATGCCTGGAATGCCCTCCCTCTTCACCACTGCCTTAATAGAATACCTTCTTTCCTTCAAAGCACAGCTCAGATAACCTAAATAAGGCCTTTCTTTATTCACCTAAAGCAATCAATGCTCTCATCTTTATTTTATGCCTTGTATTTAACCATATACCAGCTGCATCCCCTAGCTGAATGGAATCTCCTTGATGGGAGTGGTTCTTTGATTCTTATCTTTGTATAACTGCCTTGCCCATATTAGGCAAATAATAAATTTTTGTTAATTAGATTTAAACTGAGTTGTATACAGAAACAGAGGATCCATGAGTAACTGGGCCTTAAGCAAGCATCCCACAAAGTTGCCTAAGGTATTGTGAAGACCGAATTGATAAGACTTGGCCAATTGCTTTGATAGGGGAGAAAGGAAAGGAGAGTAAAGAGTTGAGGATCACTCTGAGATGGTATCTGAGATGGTATCTGAGATGGTACTGAGATGGTATCCCGAATGGAAACTGGGAAATCAGGAAGAGAGAAGGGTGGGTTTGGGGAAAGCGATTGTTCCATAGGGGCAATGAAGAGAGTGCTGGGTCTGAGGTCAGAAAGACTCATCTTCCTGAATTCAAATCTGGCCTCAGACACTTACTAGCTATGTGACCTGGGCAAGTCACTTCTCCCTGGTTTCCTCAGTTTTCTCATATGTCAAAAGAACTGGAAAAGCTGAAGGACAGGCAAATTGCCACTCCAGTATCTTTGCCAAGAAAACCCCCGAAAGGGTCATAAAGAGTCAGACAGGACTGAATGACAGCAAACAACAGCATCAATTCTGTGCCAAGATCTTTGCCTAGGAAGGAACGGCACAAAAATGACAAAATAGGGAGCTGAAACCCAAGATAAGTAGGGAGATAATGAGAGCATTTGTTTGCCCTTGATGAGTTCAAGTCATCTGGCCCAGATAAACTACATTCCAAAGTACTGAAAGAGCCAACAGATGTGACTTGACCCAGCATCAATGACCTTTGTAAAGACTTTGAACAATGAGGGAGATGCTGCAAGACTAGGCGAGGCAAGTGTCCCAATTTTTGAAAAAAGAGTAGAAAATTCAGCCTGAGAGCTATTGGTCAGTGAGTTTGACTTCTTCTATTCCTGGAAAAATTCTAGAATAAATTACAAAAGGGATATCTAGGGAACACTTAGAAAAGGAAATGGCAGAGAGACAGCCTGGCTCCATCAAGGTCAATCCAGAAAAACCTGGTTTCCTTTTTTGATAGAATTACTAGGTGGGTAGATCAGCAGGATGAGATAGATAGACAATAGTTTGCCAAGATTTTAGAAAAACACTTGACAAAGTCTGTACAATTCTTGTTCACAAGATGAAGAGGTGAAGAGGATTCAGACCTGGTTAAGTGACCAAATGAGAGTGGTCATTAAAGGTGGTTCAATGGGCAGCTAAGTGGTGCAGTGGTTAGAGGTTAGAGTGCCAGCCCTGGGATCAGGAGAACCTAAGTTGAAATCCAAACTCAGATATTTACTGTGTGACCCTGGGTAAGGCATTTAATCCAATTGCCTCAAAAAAAAAAAGGGGTTGAATGTCATCTTAACCTTGAACCTTTCTTGGCAGGAAGTCTAGGAGAGTCTATGCTTGACTATGTGCTATTTAACATTTAAAAAAAATTAATGCCTTGAATAAAGGCACAGATTTTTGCTGTTTTCGTTGAGTCATTTCAGGTGTATCCAGTTTTTTCAAGACCCCATTGGGGGTTTTCTTGCCAAAGATGCTGGAGTTGTTTGCCATTTCCTTCTCCAGCTCAGGAAACTGAGGCAAACAGGTTGAAGTGACTTGCTCAGGGTCACCCACCTAGTAAGTGTCTGAGGCCAGATTTGAACTCAGGAAGATGACTCCAAGCCCAGTGCTCTATGCAGTAAGCCACCTAGCTGCTCCAAAGACATAGACCACACTTATCAAGTTTGTAGATCACACCAAGGAGAGATAACAAGTATGTTAGATGACAATCAGGATCCAACATTATCTTGTCAGGTTAGAATATTGAGCCTAATTTGAAAAGATGAAATTTAATAGAGATAAATGTAAAGCCTTGTAATTATGTTCCAAGAGATCAACTTCACATGGGAAAGGAATGATTCAATAACACTGAGTCAGCAGCTAAAACAGACCAGGAAGTTTGGGAGTTCCCCTCAGATTGTTGTGCTTCCAGCCTAGCCCTCAAAGCCATCACCTGAGGAAGGAACTGCTGTGGAGAAGAAACCAGCCATGCCCACCAACCATTGACCACTCACAGGGCAGGCAAGCCAGCTTAACTGAGTCCCCCAGGTACCCTAAGGAGGAGACTGGAGGCAATATGTGCCAGGCAAGTAAAATCACTCCTACCACTTAGACCACTATGTCCCTCCCTGATGGAGATACCCCGGGGAGCTTGTACTCAAGAACCTTGGGAACAGATCATTGGACCTTTTCATCTGACTTGAAAACTTCCATAACTTCTTCTCACTATATCATCAGTCATCATCCTAGGAAGAAAGCCCTTTGGAGATGAAGCCCGGTATCTGCTCCTGCAGGTGCCACAGCCCTAGCTACTGATTATTCAGAAAAGAAATTTCTTGCCACCAAAGTCCTAGGCACTGGCAAATGGTTCAACATTAGGGACTGATCATTCCATCAGTGGAAATGACATTAGAGAAGAAGCATTGCCATCTGCTTTATTGCTGCATCCTAATGACCCTCAGACCTTTTCATACAAGTTGAAAAATTCCATAGATGTTGCCTCTGCCTTTAGACTGTGAGTTGGGTTTTTTCTTTTTACAATTTGTTTTTTATTTTTAGTTTTCAACATTCACTTCCATAAGTTTTACATTTTCTCTGCCCCCTACCCTGGCCCCTCCCCAAGATGGCTTACAATCCTATATAAGCTCTACTTACATAGAAAATGTGTGCTTTTTGAGAGCAGGGACAGTTTTACTTTTCTATTTGCATGCCCATTGCTTAGCAGAATGCTTTGCACATTGTAAATGATTTTTTAAATGTTTTATTTATTTATTAAAAAATTAATTGTTAAGCAGAATGCTTTGCAATAGTGATTCATAAATGTTTTATTTATTAAAAA
The DNA here is from genome assembly GCA_028646575.1 of Pseudocheirus occidentalis. Lineage (NCBI taxonomy): Eukaryota > Metazoa > Chordata > Mammalia > Diprotodontia > Pseudocheiridae > Pseudocheirus > Pseudocheirus occidentalis. The sequence goes on along the minus strand of CM053595.1, from coordinate 211,073,209 downwards.
CCTAATTACTTAACAGAATGCTTTGCATATAGTAAGTGCTTAATAAATGCTCTATTTATTTATGAAAAACTAATTCCTTAGGAGAATGCTTTGCACATAGTAAGTGATTAATGAATGCTTTACTTATTCATCCAAAAAAAAAACCCTAAATGTCTCAGGCTACATTGAGAGAGATATAGTAGTGTTCAGAAGGCAACAGTCCCATTGTGCTCTGCCTTGACCAGACCCATCTGGAGGATGGTGTTCAGTTCTGGGGGCTGTATTTTAGTAAAGAGATTAGAAAGCTAGAGAGTGTCCAGAGGAGTATGACCAGGATGGGAAAGAACTTTAAAATTAAGCCTTATGAAGTCCATTTGAGGGAACCAGAGATATTTAGCCTAGAGACGTTTTAATTTGGACTTAAGGAGGACATCACCCCTGTCCTCAAGTTGAAAAGTTGTTGATTGGAAAAGTGAATGGATTTATTCTGCTTGGTCCCAGAGGAGATTAAGATGGAGATTTAGACAGGATATAAGGAAAAAGGAACTTCATAACAATTTTTGTTGTTGTTGAGTCATGTCCGACTCATTGTGACCCCATTTGGGGTTTTCTTGGCAAATTCACTACTCTGGTTTACCATTTCCTTCTCTGGCTCATTTTACAGATGAGGAAGTGAGGCAAACAGGGTTAAGCGACTGGCTCAGGATCACACAGCTAATAAGTGTCTGAGGCAAGATTAGAAGTTCTGAAGATGAGTCTTCCTGATTCCAAGCCCAGTGTTTCACCACCCAGCTGCCTTCATGACAATTAGTGTTATTCAAAAGAGGAATGGATTGTCTCTGGAGGTAATGGATTCTTCCTCACTGAAAAATGTCAAACATATGTTAGATCCCACCTGTTGAGGGTGTTGTAGAGGGGGTTTTTGTTCAGTTATGGACTGAATTAGATGCCCTATGAGACCCCTTCCAACTCCAAGATTCTATGATTCTGTTTTGGAGATCCACTTGCCAGCCACTATTAACTGACTCATACCATGGTTACTTACCTGCTCCCTGTCCAACACCCCAGTCCAGGGATGGAAAACCTATGGCCTCAAGGTCACACGTGGCCCTCCAAGTCCTCTAGTGTGGCCCTTTGACTTGGATTCCATCAAAGGACTGCACTTGAGGATCTAGAGGGCCACACACAGCCTCGAGGCCACACATTCCCCATCCCTGCCCTAGTCCCATCCTCAGTCATCTTTATCTTGTAATGTCTGATGGGAAAATGGTGAGTATGATTTTGTACATGTTGAGTTTGAAATGATGGCACAAAACCCAAGTAGACACCCAAGTAGACACAAATACCACTTAATGCCAATTTTGTCTTTGCCCCAGACTTCTTCCCTGTTCTAGCCTCCCTGAAACAATAGGGTTGACCAGACTGAGTTCCAAGGTCCCTTTTGGGTTGAATGAGTCTTACTTCTAATTAGGCTTTCCTCAGGACTCCAAATTTTGTTCTAGGATGTCCCCAGACCCACTGGGATTTCCTCACAGCCAAACACCTTCCCTACCTTTCACCTTGCTAGCTGGAGTCCTGTATGTGTTGTCTCCAAGAGAGAAATAACCTTGACTTGTGATTCAGTCCCAGGTCTTGTGAATCAGTCATGTTCACCCCCTACCCCAAATCACCCACCTCCATGACTGGGGTACTCATGAACTTCTATAATCTCAGAACCTATTGTTTTCTGGAAGACTCCCATTTGGAAAATCAAGAAGTGGACTGGCCCTGGCTCTGAAAGACTGAGGTGGGAGGGAAGAAGGTGCAAGTGAAGGCTGCCCAGAGCCCGGGCAAGTGAATGGGTATGGATGTGATGGGCCAGTGCATGCTGCTCCTGGCACTGCCTTGGATGAAGTGCCTTTGAGCCTATGGAAATTAAACAGGAGACATGGGAAAACGTGAGGGGTTTTATTGGAAGAAGTGAATCTGAGCTTTACACCTGAGCCATATGGATTGATATTGTAGGCTCCCTGGGGTCTAACAGCCTCTCCCTCTTTTCACCACAGCCCACCCCTTGGTTCTTCATATACAAAGTGCCCAGAAGGTGGCAGCAGAAGCTTATCGCCTCGGTACCCTCACCTTTAGACTGGTATCACAAGGCTGCTAGCTCACACCTGGCCCTCCCCAAAGGGCACTGGTGTGTCTGGGAGACATTCTGAAAGGCTGTGTGTCAATTCCTAGTTAGTAGCAGGGAGGCCACACGGAACCCTAGGAAATCCCCAGGTTAGCTTGGACCCTCTGGGTGCTAGCTAGGAGCCTGTAAGCAAATGGATACGAGTGCCCCATCTGCCAACTTTCCCCCCTCCTGCCCAAGAAAGACCCAACCCGGGGCAGCTCAGGATAAACAGATGGGCAGGCTCAAGGGTGAGGACAGACTAGTAATGAGCCAAGATGGAATCAGTGCCCTGCTACCAGGCTCTTAGTCATCTTCTGCCCCCAGGCAGGAGGGAATCCTGCATCTCAGAAAGAGTTGGGGGATGGATCAGCAGCACCAGGGGAAGCCTGGGGTTTATTATTGCTTTTGGTGGGGGTGGGGTGGCTCAAGCTCAAACAGAAGGGCTGGTACCATCTTGATCCCTGCTAACAGTGGGGACAGGCACAGCTGTGTGGATGAACAGAGGCAGAATGGGCTATGGTTCCCCAGGGCACTGCAGCTTCACAGGCCCTTCCTCAAGGCAGACAAAGGGAGGGAACTGAGGAGAAGCCCTGTTAGATAAAGCAGACACTATATGTAGGTGTGTCTATGTGCATGGGTTTGGCTGTGTGTGTGTGTGTGTGTGTGTGTGTGTGTGTATCCCTATGTACACTCATGTGAGCAGAAGCAAAGGCTGGTGTGTCTCTTTGGGTGTAACTGGGTGTAAGCCTTAGGCTGTGGGGTATGTTTGAAGGGGAAAGGCTGATATGGTTTCAGACACAGAGCTAAGGAAGGGTTTAGCCACCTGAGAGCAAAAATGCTAACTGTGTTAAAGAAATACTCTGAGGCATTAACAGGAAAGCCTGGGAGAACCAGAGAAAAGCACAGATAGCCACTTATGGCACCAATGCCTGAGAGAGACGAGGGCTTAATATGGACTTGTTAATACAAGAAGGGAGTGAGGACAAAACAGGGCTTGTATATGTCTCTTGTGTACATTTTGTATATGCTTGGGAATGCATATCGATGTGTTAGGTGTGTTTTGTATATATGTATGTATAGGACAGTTCTTGCAAATCAGACATGTATGGTTACATGTTGCCATGTGTTTCTTATGTGCACATGCATGTTTCTGGGTTGTGTACATTTATATGCATGTGTGAACACTGGTTACATGTGTCTTCACATGGTTACATACTGACTACAAAGGACCCCTTGGCATCTTCCAAAGAAAAATCTCAGCACACACAGCATCTCCCTAGGCACTAAGATCTACCACAACATGGCGGTACACCAGGGTCTGCCCCTTGAAACTGGGTGCCAGCAGCAGCTGGGCATCACCAGCTGGCATGTAGCAGAAGGCCCGGGGAGCCTGTACTGCCAGCTCCTGGAAACGGACAAACTTCTGCCGGCCTTCATCCCACTGATAGATCTGGGTGAAGGAGAAGTCGCTGCCCAGGGCCAGGTAACGCCGTTCACCCACAAGGAAGGGCTGCAGGGCCAGGGAGCCTCGAGATGGCAGGGCTTGAACCTCAGAGAATCGGGTGCCTTCCCAGCGCAGGATCTTAGAGTCGCCAATGTACCGGCTGAGGCAGAGATAGCTGTCTCGGCCAGCACGGAAATGTTTGACTGCTTGTGCATCAGGAACCTGGGACACCTCACCTTGTGCCACAAACTGCTTCTGGGCTCTGCTCCACTGGTAGATGACAGGAGCCTGGGAGCTGCTGGAAACAATTAATCGAGGCTTGCCCTCACCATCCACAAACTCCAGGTCCGTGTCACGGTGCCAGGGGTGCAGGGCTTGGTGGGAGTAAAAGCCATTCTGGTGCCATCGGTAGAGGCTAGTGGCTCCTGCCTTCGAGCTGTCAGCTATGGCAAAGAACCAGTCACCTTCAATGCGGAAGGCCTCGAGGTCGTTGGGTTTCCGAACCCGCTCGGGGTCAATATCCTGAAGTTTGTTGAAGCGAGTGGTGTTTGGATCCCAGTGGTAAATGTAGGAACCACCAAAAAGCTGGGCTGCCACCATATACAGCTGGCCGTCCACCACCAGTGGCTTGCAGTGCACCGCTGAAGGAGCTGTTCAAGGGAAGAGAAAGCAAGGCAGCATCGTGGAGACCATCCCTCTCCTTTTGCCTTGCCATCCCATCCTAGCTATAAATAGGGCATCTGCCCATCCTCCCCAGCTATCCCAGCCCACAAACATTTCTCTTCCTTTCCTAAATTCCTAAAGCAGTGACTGTCCTGACCATCAGTATATTTTCATTGATTCCTGGATGTTGATCTTATGTCCCTAGACTGAAAACTCCATGAAGGTATGGGCTTTGAAGTCTCTGGATGCTTTGAAATGCCTAGCATTCGGCAGGGGACAGAGTGAACCCCATAACTTTTGGTTAATTGGTAGATATTTAGGAGGAAGTAAATGGTCTGGGGGAAGGAAGGCTCACACCAAAAAACAAGACCCTTTGCATGAATGCCATAGACACTAGGAAGAAAAGCAACTGTGACTTGTTGCAGGTCTAGGAATAGCTCTGTTAGAAGTTAGAATGTAAACTCCTTGAGGGCAGGAGTTACCTTTTTATATTTGCTATTGTCCAGCTCTTTGGACAATGTCTGGCATATGTTAAGTGCTTAACCAATATTTTTTCATTTTTTTCACATACAGATAGGCCTATGTATGGATACGTCTTTAAAAATACACACATGTTGGCATAAGCTTCTGCAATTATGCAAAGGTAAAACCTTATGCCCACAAGACAAAATCTATCTCCATCCTGGTCGTCCTTTTGCCATGGATAAGATCTACCACCCTCTTAAGAGACCATGCCCCTCCTTTGCTTGTCCTTCTTCCTCAACACATTGAACACTCATGGTGTTTGAAGGACTGCCAGTTGTTGCTCAAACAGCAATTCTGCCCACAGCCTGAAGCCCTCCTCACTGAACCTCACATCTGTCCCATGGGTAGTCAAGCATAGAGGGCCATCACAAGCTGATTCGCATGCCACTAGGATGCTGGAAGGAGGCTGGCTGCCCCCATACCTGGAATTCGGTCAAAGTCACGAAGCTGCCGCTCCACATAGTCCCACTTCAGGATGTTACAAGCGCTGGCACTAGGCTGGGCCAGGGCTAAGTAGAGATCGCTGGCATAAAGAAAAGGTTCAGCAGACACAGCAGGGAAGGGAAGAGTCTGATACAGCACGAAATCTGCAAGGAGGAGAAGTAGAGTAATGCAGAGGAGACGTGGGGTGAAGCTGAGAGAGGGGCCCATTGGCCCAGGGACAGAGCAGGTGGGGATGGAAAGGGAGGGATGGACTGGGATGGGTTAATGAGAGGAAGAAGACGGGTAGAATAGAATGAGGCAGAGTGAAAGGAAAGGAGGGGTATCTGGTGGTGACCCAGTCTAGAAGGGTGACAAATGTGGGGGGCTTTATGATGTGTCTGATAGAATAGTGCCCAATGGATGCCCTGGGAAGATGCCCATAGGTAAGGCAGCAGGAAAGGGGTTGTGGTAATCCACAGGCTGTCTCCTACCAGTTGTGATACAGTCGAACTCTCTGAGTGGTAGGTCCTGCACCTTGTGCTCTTGGAATCTGGGAGGACTGGAGCAGTAGATGGGAGCCACAGTAGTGTTGGTGCTCGCCAGCCACTCCACCAACCACTTCACTTTGCAGTCACAGTTCAGTGAGTTGCCCCGAAGGTCCCTGGCCAGTGGGAGTGAGAGATTTTGGAGAGGAAGAATGACATTCAGGAGCCTGGCTCAAACCTAGACCCTTCCAGGTATAGTTTGTGGACCACTTCTGCCAAGCAAAGGGTCCTTCTAATTCCCCTACCCTCATTTTGTTCTTAGTATCCAGTGCCAAATAAAACACAACCTCTGCCTCCTCAGTTTCACAGATTATTTCCTTGGGTAAGTAATCATGAATGTGGTTGAGCTTTTAAAGGGGTTCATTTGGGATTTTCTTAATGGAGACTCAAAATCTGCAAAGAATGATAGAACTATAGAGCTGGGACAGATATGAGGACAGTCCAGCACGGAAATTCCCCAGCCCAGGGGCTGCCTTGGGCTGTTTTGTCATGCCCAGGGTTTATTCAGAGGAATATGGAGTAGAAGTAACATGTCTTTGTGAAGAGAAACAAAGACTGTAATAACAATAGTACAAATAGACAAGCAGATAAACTTAAAATGTGCTATTTGAGCCCATGGATACCAGTTCAACTTCCACATTTTACAGATGAGGAAACTGACATATAGTACATTGGAAAGGGTACAGGTTCTGGGTTCAAATCCCTCTTCTGATACCAACTACTTATATGGCCTTTCAAAAGTCATTGAACCTTCCCTGTGCCTCTGTTTCCTCATGTGTAAAAGGAAGGGGTTGGAACAGATGTCCCCTCAGGTTCCTTCCAGCTCTAGGTGTATGATCCCATGAAATTTAGAGAGTTCAGGGAACTTGTTCAAGCTCATAAAAGGAATCCCAAATAATGGGCATTTTCAGAGTGCTTTACATAGAGCTGGGGCTGGGGTTTACATAGGTTCAGGGCTGGAATCCAAACCTCCCAATCTAGTACCTACAGCACATGCCATCAATATCTTGCTCTTGTCTGTGAAAGACCACAGGGAAGTTAGATGTATCTGTTTCTTGATGACTCAGGGTTGTTTTATAAACATCAGTTGTAATCATGTACTGGGTATTATGCAATGCCATCCTCAGGGGCCTACTGAGGCACGAAAGCCCCAATGATAATAGCTGATCTTTTGGGTTTGCCAAATGTTTTACATATGTTGTATTATTCTTGCCCTAACACAATCCAGCAAAGTGGGAGCAACAGGCTTACAGATGAAGGAGCTAAGGCTCAGAAAGATTGGATTTGCCCAAAGTCTAACAAGCCAAGCAGTGTCAGAGGCAAGATGCAGACCTCTGTCCTCCTGACCCTTTGATATAATCAAAGCCTCCCTGGCCCACTGTCTTCTCTCTGATCCTCCCAGAACATTCAATCACCCTCCCATCTCTTTGCTTCTGCACTAGCCATTCCCTGGGGCCTCAGATGCATTCCCTTCTGACCTGTACCTCCCAGAGGAATTCTTCTCTTCCTTTAATAGGCAGCTCGGGCACCAATTTTTACATGAAGCTTTTTCCAACTGAGTTCCTGCCTTGCTTCCAAAATTCCCTTGTATTTAGCTATTCTGTATACGTTTGTATTTATTAGCTATATATGCTTTCTGCATATATATTTTTTTATTTATTTTGCTTTTTTTTTGGAGGGGGTAATACAGGACAATTGAGGTTAAGTGACTTGCCCAAGGTCACACAACTAGTAAGTGTTAAGTGTTTGAGGTCAGATTTGAACTCAGGTCCTCTTGACTCCAGGGCGGGTGCTCTATTCACTGTGCCACCTAACTGCCGCTGTATATATTTTTATATGTATTCATCTCCTCTGTTAGAAGAGGGGAGCCAGCCCCGTCTGAGAAGGGATCGGTCCATTCTTTGCACTTGGATTTCTAGTACCTACCATGGTGCCTGGAATATAGTGGGTGCCTGTTGTTCTTCAGTCACGTTCAACTATTTGTGACCCCTTTGGGGTTTTCTCAACAAAGATACTGGGTCACTGGATACAAAAGTCACTGAGTGGGCGCTGCCTCCATCAAACCAAGACCTGGTAAAGATCTTAGCATTAAAAGGCCAAGGTCCCCCATAGGATCCTGGGCTGTCTCCAATTGTCCTGATCTCTACCTAGCCGCTGGACCCAGATGACTCCGAAGGAAAGGGGGAGGCTGGTGACTTGCACAACCCTTCCTTACTTAAATCCAATTCACTTACAAGTCATAGCATCTCCTCCTTGATGTCATGATCCTCTTTGAGAACAAAGGACAAACATGAACAACAGGAGTGGTTTGCCATTTCCTTCTCCAATTCATTTTACAGATGAAGAAAGGGAGACAAATAAAGTTAGGTGACTTGCCCAGGGTCACACAGCTAGTAAGTGTCTAAGGCTGGATTTGAACTCAGGTCTTCCTGACTCCAGGTTCACAGTTCTAACCACTGTGCCACCTAGCTTAATAATCATTTATTCCCTTCCTTTTTCCTGCCCCTGCAGGAAATGAAGCTTATTCACACACATTGTCCCCCCCCCCATCAGACATTTTAGACAAAGCCACTAATGATTTGGGGAATCCTTTGAGAGCTTTATGAGCCACTATTTTAAATTCTCCTCTTCTATTTCTGTCCCCCAGATTCCAGCACCCACACTTGCCTATTTCTTTAGATTTTATTACTACCACCCCCATCCCCTAACACTTGCCTTAAAGCAGTTCTTAACCCTTTTTGTGTCATAGACCTCTTTGGTATTCTGGTGAAGCTTGTGGACCCCTTCTCTGAAAAATGTTTTTAAATGTATACTATAAAATACATAGGATTACAAAAGAAACAAATTAAACTAGTTGCCTACATATGTATACGTGTATATATATATATATGTTTTTGTTATTTACCTATGCATGTATCTGCACATACACATATATTTATGGGTATGTGTACATATACAGACAACACATACATATAACACATACAAGCATATATACATGCCTATATGTGTATATACATGTATATATATATATACATACACATTCACAGGTACACACACACATCTCTCTCAACCTCTCCTCTCTCTTTCACAGATCCCAAGTTAAGAATCTCTTCCCAAGAGGGAATCTCCCCTCCTAGCCAGAATATCCACGGCAGGATCATAAGAAGATATGGGAGAGGGGCCTTACAAGTCACTCAAGATGTCCAAGGGTCGGAAGACATCTCTAGGCAGTGTCTGAAGATTGTTATTGGCCAACGAGCTGCAAGGGAAAAAAAAAACAAAAAAACCTGAGTCACAGTCAATGTGACCTAGAAGTTATGAGAGCATCCCCTAGGGATTGGGATTATTTGGTCAAACTCAACCATTCCACCTTTTTCTAGCCCCAGGGAAGGACCTGTTTGTAGGGACCAGGCAGTGGTGTGCCTGTGGGCACAAACTCGTGGTGGGTTATACTTACAGGTGTGTCAAAGACTTGAGGCCCCGGAAAGTGAACCTAGACAGTGCCCAGATGTCGTTGTTCTCAATGAAGCTACAGAAAATAAGATCTTGGCTCAGCCTGGTGTCCTGAATTCAATTCCACCCCTGCTTCTAGCTCATAATCTTAACCCTAGCCAAACTGCAGTCCAGAGTCTCCAAAAAAGTCTACCAATGAGAATTCATGGGACCCTCTGACCCAGGAAAGCTTTTTTAAAAAAGGAGTGGTGACTGGGATGTTTTAAGGCAGTTCTCAAAACTTTTTTTTTTCTTACAGCAGTGTATTCTTTGCCGTGAAGAATCAAGGCACACTGAACATTTTAAGTTGGTAACAAAGAACAGTTCCTTGGCAGTCAGTGCTCTAGATCCATTAAGCAGACTTCCTCTGCCTCTTTTTACCCTCCCTTTTTCTCCCCAGGGCTCTCAGAAAGGGAGGCAACCCTTCACCTCTCATCCCCCTCCCACTGAGTGGATATTGTGACCTTCCCAAATTTCAGGCAGCAAAATGCAGCTGGGGGGAAAGGGGTATGGGAGGGGAAAGGGCTAGGGCTTTTAAAGCACGCCTATGGGAAATCTTGAGGTGATAGACTGGTTTCACTGTAGTCATGCACATGATAGGGAAATAAATGAAATGATCTCTTGAGGATTTTTCCACACCTAGGTTTCATTGACTTTTACCCTCTGACCTGCCATTCCCAACCTTCCCCATCCAATTTCCATTCAGCCCCACCCAGATCCCAGCTTCCTCCTCTTTTTGTTCCACCCTTTCTCCCTTCTTCTCCCACGCACAGGTACTGCAGATGGGATAGTCCCATGAAGGCATTGTCTCCGATCAGCGTGAACTTGTTGGAATTGAGTAACCTAGAAAAGGAAGCAAAGGAGAAGTTAGGGCTGCCAGGGAGTGTGCCCATTACCCCAATGCCCCTCCCCAAGGTCTCTGCCTCTCCTCTAAGGCCCTTTCCTACGCTTTAGCCACCACTACTCCCCATTCCATCCAGAGTACCAGTCCAGAGCCCCAATGGATTTGTTAATAGGTGGCCATCAGGTCACTGGATATTAAGAAAAATAAGGTACAACCATGACACAATGTGTTGTACCAGTTGGTGCTTGGATTTTCTCCTCCCTACCACTATCCAAGGGTAAAAATAATGGAGAGAGGGTTGAGCTTTCTCCTATCAAAGACGGATGTCTCTGGGTCCTGAGTTTTCCCCACTTTCCTTTCCCCAGAAACTTTCCTTTCCTCTTCCCATCTGCTACCATCTAGAATACAGCTGAATAAGCTTGCTGTGAGGGGACAGCAAAGCACCTTCTCCTGATTCTCAGTTAACTCTGCAAAGGTTTAAAGAATTAAAGTGGGGGTTCTTATCCTTTTCAGGGTTTTTAAATAATTGAAGGAAATACCAAATTTAAGCCAGAGGTTAGTGAAAATAAAGATGTAATTATTTTTCCCAGACCTCCTGAAATCTATCCCTGGACCCCCTGGAGGTCTGTGGTTGTTCAGTTGTGACCCACTCTATGTGACTCCATGGACATTGTCCGTGGGGTCTTCTTAGCAAAGATACTGGAGTGGTTTGTCATTTCCTTTTTCAGTGTGTCTCTGGTTTACAGATGAGGAACTGAGGCAAATAGGGGCTAAGTGACTTGTGCAAGGTCACACAACTAGTAAGCATCTGAGGCCACATTTGAACTCAGATCTTCCTGACTCCAGGCTGCCAGGTTAATAACTCCTGAACTACACAGTCCCTTCTAAGTTCTCCTCTTTGTAATAAGGTATTCTCCTCCCCCCCCCCATCCCCACGGTCCTTTGGATTCAAGTCATTCCTCTAGCCAATATGTATGGTTTATTGTATTTTCTACCTTCTTTCTTCCAAGCTGCCAGTTCTTTCTTCTGAGGCAGCTAGGCAGTGCTTGGACTGGATCAGGAAGTCTGAGTTCAAATCTGGCTTCAGATACTCACTAGCTGTATAACCTTGAATAATTCACTTAACCACTGTTTGCTATTTCTTCAGCTGTAACACAGGAGTAACAATAGTACCTACTTCCCAAGGTTGTTGTAATGTATCAAATGAGATAATATTTGTAAAGTGCTTGACCTATTATAGGCCCTTATAAAGGCTTATTTCCTTCCTTCTGTCCCTCTGAATTGAATACCTGTTTCTCCTGTGGAAAATCAGAGCTATTCACACACACACCTCTCTCCCCACCATGCATTTTGGACAAACCCACTGAAGACTTCAGCAACCCTTTGGAAACATTGAAGCTCTCTAGGGGTTTAAAAAAAAATATATATATATATTTATATCTGATAATAAAAATATATCTGATAATTACGTTTCAATATTGTTTCCCTTTGTAATTTTTAATCATATTTTAATTTTATTGTATTTTATTTTGTGCATTTAACCACACAATTCTGAAATAGGGTCGACTGGCTTCAAAAGCTGGACAAAGGAGTCCACAACACAAAAGCACGTTGAGAACTTCTGCTCTGGGTCCTGACCCCCAGGACCATCAGTCTCCATACCACTTCATCCTTCCTCCACTCTCCAGACCCAGGCTCAGCTGCTGTCTCTGTCGAAGGCCATGTCTTTGTCTAGGTCTTCGGTCCACCCCACTATTGGCTTAAAACACTATTCTCACAGCCACCCTCCTCACCAGCCCTAACCCTAGAGATCCCCTCTCTCTCTGGTTCTCCATCTCAGTTCCCACTTCCAAGTGGGTGCCCCTTTGTGTTTCTGCAATGGCACCCCCTGGAGAACTGAAACTACAGCCTCTCCTCAAAATCCCCCAAACCCTAAAGTTTCCTGAGGATAGACAGGACCGGTCCGTACAAGAACTGAAGGAGCGGCAGATGAGAGAAAGCTCCATCCTGGATCTCTGAGAAGGCTGCATTCACCAGTGTCCTGTGGGAGAGGCAGTGGGGTCAGGGAGACAGTGAGCAACAGGAATTATGCTGGGAGGTGAGGGGTAAAGAGAAGGGGATTGGGAAGATTTAGCCCAGTTCTTTACTGCAATGATCAGTTTCTCTGCTTTCTTCAGCCAAGCCCTTCTTTTTTTTTTTTCTTGACATCACTTCAGGATTTCACTGTATTCATTCACACCTCCCAAAGTTATCCTTTTCTCCCAGATCTCAAACCCTAGCTTCCCTTTCTTGATATCTACACCCTCTCCTAAGGGCCACTTAGATGCAATCCCTCACCCCCACTCCCTTGTGACATTCCTTGGGAAGCTCCTAAGCTCCTCCCTGCAGACTCACCTATGCTCTCCCCCATCCTTCCTTAAGTTCACCGTCTTCTCCCTGCCTCTGAAAATCCTGTGCTCCTTACCACCCACACCCATCAGGAAGAAGCTGTTGCATCATCATGAACAAACATTTTCATGCCTACTATGTACAAGGTCCTACAAGTCCTGTGCTAAGCCCTGGAGATACAAGTAATAATAGCTGACATTTATATGTATGTATATATATATGTATATATATAATATGTGTGTATATATGTATATATGTGTGCATACATATATGTGTGTATATACATATACATACATATATACATATAGTGACAGAAGTGGTACAGTGGATAGAGCAGTGAATCTGCAGTCAAAAAAAATTTAAATTCAATGTGACCTCAGACACTTTGTTGTTCTTATCCAGTCCTGTCAGCCTCTTCATGACCCCATTAGGGGTTTTCTTGACAAAGATACTCAGGAGTAGTCTGCATTTCCTTCTCCTGTTCATTTTACAGATAAGGAAACTGAGGCAAACAGGGTTAAATATCCTACTTAGGGTCACACAGTTAGCGTTTGAGGCTAGATTTGAACCAGGAAGGGGAGTTTTCTTGACTCTAGGCCCAGCAATCTACTGTGCCTCTTAGCTGCCCTTAAATACTTATTAACTATATGACTCTGGGCAAGTCATTTAACCTCTGCTACAGTTTTCTCCACTGTAAAATGAGGCTAATAATAGCACTTATATCTTAAGGTTGTGAGATGTTTATAAAGTGTTTTGCAAAGCCTTAAAGTGATATATAAATGACAGCTGTTATTATCATGGCATTTTAAGGCTGAAGAAACACTTTCTATTATATGATCCCATTTGACCCTCACAACAGGTTATTACTGTCCTTAGTTTACAGATTAAGAGATCAAGACAACTGGAGAAGATGTTGTCTGAGGCTCAGACGTACTCTCTCTTCTCAAGGAGCCTATACTCTAGACATCCCAGTAGCCAAGGGGTTAATGGTGGCCAGGATTCCAGATGTACGATGGAAGTTCAGAGATGATAGAGAATGGCCAATGTGTCAGGTTGCATTGACCAGCATCAATGTCAAGGAATGCAGCAGGGCAAAATGTGGCTGCAATTTCCCTTCCTAGATGCATCCCTGTGGGGTTGGTCCCATGGGTGGGCATGCAGGAGGAGCATACACATACATATTCACCAAAAGAATATATATACATGCTTGTGTGGACACATACTCCTGACTCAGAGGGCCTTGCACATTTGCTCATGTTTGATGATACTATACATACTGGATACATACTCTTGGGGTTTCTCCCCCAGTCATGCTTGCTGGTCCCCTTATATTCATTCACCCAACTTTCAGCAAGCACTGAAAGGCACTGTAAAGGCATCCTGGAGATATAAAGATTTTTTTAAATGCCAAGCCCCTGCCCTCTAAGAGCTGCCTCCTTGGTATCTACCTCCTGTTTCTGAGGCTTTGGGATGACAAGGCATCATGATGGTCCCCCTCCGATGCCAGGTATCTCTTTGGGAAACTCCTGATCCCCTCCCCTCCACCTCACCTATGTTCCCCCCTCTTCATCCCATTTCACCTGCCCCCAGAAATATGCACTTCTTAGAACCCCAAGCCTGTGCCTGTTGTTCCCCCATCATCTCTGGTCTTTCCCTCCATTCCCCTCCCCCGTGGCTGGAGCACTCACAGGGAGATGACTTCAGTGGGAAGGTTCTTGGGCACAGCCTTGGAGTCAACGCAGAAGGCAGTGTCCCGGGTACAGGAACAGCTGGGGGGGCATGGGGGAGTCTTGGGGGGCCTCTTGGCATCCCCCAGTAAGACTAGGCAGAAGCCCAGCAAGGACAGCCCCAGAAGCCGATGCCCAGATCCCTGCGGCAATGCCCATAGTCCCAACATGGCTGCAGCTAGAGATTGCCCCCTCTCACCCTTCGCTCCTCACCCACGGGCAATGCCACCCCGGAGGCTCCAAAGGCCCCCAAAGGATGCCAGCGTCCCAGGCTGGCACCTCCCCCTGCAGCTCGGATCCCTGCCCGGTGGCCGCAGCTGAGAACTCCCAGGCAGTTGGATCCTCCCTGTCTCTCCCTCCCTCAGCCCCCCGCAGCCCAGCAGCCGCTGCTGCTCCTCCTCCCCTCCCCCTTTTCCCTTCCCCTCCCCCCTGCCCCAAGCCGCGCTCTCCGGATTTCCAGCCTTTCGCTTCTGACAGCGGCTCTGCGCTGCCACGCTGCAGCCCCCTCTCCCCTAGCCCGGGAGAAGCAAGCGCGGACTGTGCCGCACTCGGGGACCAGCCCGGCCAGGGGTGGGGTGGGGTTCGAAGAGACTGCGGCGGGGACAGCGAGTGGAGGGAGGTTCTCGGAGTTAGAGAGACAGGGAGGGGGAGGCGAAGGGGGTTGGGAAGGCATCTTGCTGCAGTGTGTGGGAAAGCAGGTGTCTCAGGACTGCGTGCGTGTCTGCGTGTGAGTGTGTGTGCCTTTGTCCCTCGGTACATACATCTGCGTCTTGCATCTTCTCAAGAATTTATGCCTTTGCGTACGTGTGTACACTCGTGTGCTCCCGTCTGTGTATGTAGGCTTTGTGCATATTTGTGCGTGTGCATCTGTGCATACGTTTGAATATGTCTCTGTGTATGCATGCATTCACAGGCGGCTGCGTGTCCGTGTGTGTCTGTGTATAAGCTTACCTGTCCTCCAAATGGCTTATAAGAACAACTGGCATTTCCATAGCCCCTTTGACTTACAAACACTTTTCCCTGCAAACACAATTCAATGAGACAGGCAGTACAAATATTCATAGCCCCACTTCATAGAAGAGAGAAGACTCAGAGAAATTAGGTGGCTTCTCCAGGTTCACCCAACTAGGAAGTGTGGGAGTCAATAAATCAACAAGTATTTGTTGTCCTTGTTGTTCTTCAGTCTCATCCAAGTCTTTGGTGATCTTGTGGACCATAGCACACCACTGTTGTCCACAAAGTTTTCATGGCAAAAACACTGAAGTGGTTTTCAATTTCCTTTTCTGGTGGATTAAGGTAAACAGAGGATAAGTGACTTGCCCAGGGTCACAAAGCTAGTAAGTGTCTGAGGTTAGTTCTGAACTCAGGTCTTCCTGATTCTCTGAGCTACCTAGCTGCTACCAACAATATTTCCCCATACCTATACAGATTCTATACTGTACAGGGTACCCACGATGGCTTGCTTTACTTCGTGTGTGTGGTTTGCTTTAAGAATGTATATAACAGGGGCTGAGTTAACTGGAGGGGGCATATGTGTGTTCACATGTGTGCTGCTGAATAAAATATGCCTTTGTTCAATGGGCATGAAGAGTGGGAGAGAGGACAGAGTTCTTGCTGTTCAGTACATGTGGAATTTGGAATATTTCTGACCCCCTCTCCTCCCCCCAAAAAGCCAGCTAGTGGTTTTACTAAAGCCAAGGGTTCTCAGAGCTTGCTTGAGTAAACAATTATTTCCTCCCTCTTCTGGAACTCTCCAGGATGAGAATACTCTGACCTAAGCAAAGACTCTTTACTCAGGAACAGGTGGCTTTCCTTTCTCTTAAGTCTCCTCTAGTTCAGATTTTCCATGTTATCCCTGTGCTCAATCAGTGTGGTACTTCTCTATACAAATCCTCTCTGCTTCAGCCTCACAGACACACAGGCTAAGCTTTTGCCTTTAACAAGATGGGGTTGCCCCATGTCATCACTGCCAACCCATCTGCTTGTGCCCTACTCAATTTGCTCCTGCCTACTTGTGTGACAGGGAGTAGTCCGGGGGGGGGGGGAGGCCGGGAGTTGGGGCAGCTGGGCTTCCCACCCGTCCCTGGCACAGCCCTGCCCGGCATACAAAGGGCAGAGTGAGAGCTGCCCCGCCCCCTGGTGATGAGAGGATGAGGGAGGGAGTAAAAGGGGTAGGCTGCCTGGTGTCCATCCATCCCAGAGAGGACATAATGGGGGTCATCTTAGAGACAGGAAAGAGTTTCTTAAAGTCCAGGAAAACAGGATTTCTGGGTTCTTTTCTCAAATGGCAGAAAGGGGCAATGATGTACTAGAGTACAGCCCAATCTAAGACTTTGATGAAAGAAAATGTAAAAGAAGTTATATTTTTTTCTTCTGGGGACATAATCCTTTATGTTAGTATTGAACTTAACAATTTTTACAAGCATCTATTATCTCTGTCCCTCCCACTGCCCCCTTCATTGCATAGGTATTTTTTAAGCTAAAAATATATTCCTTGTTACAATATGTATAATCATCCAGAAAAACAAATTCCAATTACAACATTGGCCATGTCCCCTAGAAAAGCATTTCTCATTCTCAACCTTGACTATCACTTACCTCTTTGTCAGGAGGTTTGTAGCATGCTTTATCATCTTCTCTCTGGAATTGTAGTTGGTCATTTCATTGATCAGGGTTCTAAAGTCTTTCAAAGTTGTTTTTCTCTATAATATTGTCATTGTATAAATTATTCTTCTAGTTCCTGCTTACTTCACTCTGCATCAGTTCATAGAGACCTTCCCAATTTCCTCTGAAACAGTTCATTTAGTCACTTCTTATGGCCCAATAATATTCCGGTGCAGTTAATAGACCACAATTTGCTTAGCCATTCCCAGTAGGAGGGCCACCACACTAGTCTCTAGTTTGGGGCTATTTTTTGATATACAGGTTCTTTTCCTTTTCCTTTGATCTCTTTGGAATATGGTATATCGGGGTGAAAAGGCATGCACAGTCTGGTAACTTTGGGGGCATAGTTCCAAATTGCTTTCCAGAATTCACAGAGCAATTCATAGCTCCACTAACAGTGAGCTAGAGTGCTTATTTTCCCCAAAGCCCCCCCCAACATTTGTATTGAATTTACAATTTTCAAAAGACTTTCTTCACTTACATGTGATCTTCACATCACTCTCCAAGGTAGAAAAGGCAGATCTTATTATTCACAGTTTAAAGAGGTAGGAAACTAGCTCAGAGATGTGATATGACTTGCCCAGGTTTATACAGCTAGTAAGTGGTAGTCAAAACTAGAACCCTAGAATCTTGATTCTTCAGTGTTTTTCCCACTATGTTATCTGTATGCTGACTCTGACTCTTTCCACCCAAACCACGGTGGGTGGAGAGAACATAGAGGGCATCAGTGTAAAGATAGGTAAAAGATTCAAATCTAGAGAAGGAGCTGAACCATTTTGCGTCATGGTTCCATATGGAAAGCCAATGAAGCCTGGGAACCTTTTCTCAGAATAATGTCTTTAAATGCATAAAATAAAAAAATGTAGGATCACAAAGGAAACCAAAAGTTAGCAAAAATAAAGATGTAATCTTCTTCCCATATAAGTTAATGGACCCCCTGAATTCTATCTAAGCATTCTTTGGGGATCTGTGGACACCAGGTTAAGAACCCTTTATATAGGGGCAGCTAGGTGGAGCAGTGAATAGAGCACCAATCTTGGAGTCAGGAGGACCTGAGTTCAAATCCAGTGTCAGACACTTAACAAAAAAACTAGCCCTGTGACCTTGGGCAAGTCACAATCCCAATTGCCTACCTTCCCCCCCCCCAAAAAAGAACCCTTTGTGTAAATGAATGGTATTCCTTGGGAACCCAAATCTGAAATAATAGGCTATCAACACTATTATAAAAATAATATCTGAGATTCAGTTGTCCCTTTTTATAACCATGTCAATCCATCAAACATTCATCTATTGAGCGACTCCATCATATGCAAAGGAGTATGCTATAACTTGATTCAAATATTGTCCTGCCCTCTAGGAGGTCATTGGTCTAACTGAAGAGCCAAGATTAACACACACAAAAAGATAACCAAAAATACAAAGCAGTGAATGGTGCCAACATCAACTGTACGTGAGTGCTAGGAGTTCATTCCTGTGGTTTGGAAATAACTAGAAAGGCTTTTCTGGGAAGGGGAGATTCTACACAGGTCTTGAAGGATGGGTCAGATTCAAAACATGTTGAAGAGGATAAAAGTTGACTAAAGAATAGAATTCATAGTAGGGGGTAATGGGAGACAAGGCTGGAAAGGTAGATTGGGGAAAGATCATATAGAATCATGAATGTTAGCAGGGAATTATTTTCATCAGTTCTCCAGAAATCTCTAAACCCATTAACATGTTGGTGGCTGTTCTCAGAGAAAGGAAAATAATCTTTCCATCTGTTTTCTATACTAGCCAAAGGAAAATTTTCCATCACATTCTTCCCACAACTACCCCCAAAAGGTAGTGGATTTGAAAATTTGTGATACCTCCTGTTCATCTGAAGCCTTGATAGGAAGGAGGTAGGATCGTGGATTTAGAGGAAGAAGCAATCTTATCTTTCATTTAGGCTAAAACTCTGCATTTTATAGATGAAAAAATGAAAGTACAGAAAGGTTGAGTGAATTACTTGCTCAAGGACCCACAGATAGTAAATGCAGAGCCAGGATTCCATACTAAGGAGCATAATGACCCAGATGGGGCAAGACTTGCCTAGAGTCCTTCAGCAATGTGAAGGATTCAGGACAATAAATTCACAGTCTAATAATTTATGCTACAAACTCCCTCCCCCACCCCCTGCCCCATCTGACTAGATCTCCTGAAAACAAGCTTCTACACAATTGCAAAGCTCAGGACACTCCCTGGGTTAAGGCCCTCCGGCCCCTAGAGATGCCCACAAGGTCCCCGAGATGCCTTTGGTTCTCCTTGGCTTTCCAGTTGGCCCAGTGCCCCACCTGGCTCCAGCCCAGTGCCCGTGAGTCAGCTGATCAATTCCAATGTTGCCAGGACAACTAGGGGAAGAGGCCCTGGGGAGCTGGCAAGGGTGGGCACTGCAGGCCGGCAGGCTCCCAGCCTCTGGCACCTGGACATGGCTGAAGCAGTATTATTGGGAAGGCAGGGAGTATAGGGCTAGGGTTTCTCTTTTCTTCCTCCATTTTTCCTTCCTTCTAACTCCCCCTTCTCCTGCCCCCAACCTTCTCCTGGGACATTTTTCTAACTAGAGGGCAACTTGGGCAAATATTTAAAGGGGCAGTTGGAGGGTTGGGGGTGAGGAGCAAACAATGCCTCCCTCTCCCTTTTCCTCTCCTTCGAAGCCCTGATGAAACCTCTTAGGCCCTCTCAGGGGCCAGGAATCCAATTAGTTGCATAACCTCTAGGGCCTGAGTGTACTCTAGCTAGGGGTCATAGGTGGGGGAGACATGTGCGCCTGAAGCCAAAGGAACAGGGTGTCAATTTTTAAATCTGAAGAAAATCCAGTAGTAGTTGGATTAGGGAAGATAAGGGATAGGAATTGGGAAAAGGCCTGGAGTTTGGAAAAGCGGATGGCTGGGAAGCAGTTAAAGATGTCAGAAAAAGAGAGGCAAGGTGTGAGGAGAAGTTGGGAGGGGCAGGTTTAGGACTGTGGAAAATATGCAGAGGAATCTAGGGGGAGAATAGAGCTAGAGTGACAGGAGACTAGCAACCTGGGAAAGGAGGGCTAGGCAGTGATTTGGAAGACAGGAACATGCCAGTCAATCAGTCTCCTGTGCTAGGTGCTCTTGGGGGATATGGAAACAAAAATGATCACTCACATTAATATAATGCTTTTTGCTTCTCTCTTTTGTGCCTCATAATAACCCCTTGAGGTGGGTGCTGTTATGATCCTCATATCACAAATGAGGAAATTGACACTCAGGGCAAGTAATTTGCTCATGATAAAGCAGCTAGGAAGCAAGATTGGAATCTAGGGGTTTCTGACTCCCCCAAGTTCACCACAAACCCATGCCAGAGGCTAGAACAGCCCATGTATATTGTTGACCCCAAAAACCTTGGCCTGAGGCAGTCAGACGGTGAGGAGATAGGGGGCCCGTAGGTTAATGTAGGGTTCTCCTCACCCATCTGACTCTTCACCATCCTTTGAGGCCCAAGTCAAGGCCCACCTCCAGGGAGGCCTCCCTGATTACCATCCCCTGCTGATCTCACCCTCCTCTCAACTTCTTTACCACTCACTGACTGGGGCAATCATTGATGCTATTGCACGTTGAGAGGTGTGTCTTAACAGTGTGACTTAAAGTCAGAAGATTTGAGTTTGACTCCTGGCTCTGATCTTTACTAATTGGGTGTGAGGTGGCTCGGTGGATAGGACACTGGGCATAGAGAGAACTGAGTTCAAATTCCGCTTCAAACATTTGCTAACTGTGTGATCCTGGGCAAGTTGCTTAGCTGTTGCCTGCCTCAGTCTCCTCCTCTGAAAAAGGGGGATAATAACTGAACCTACTTCTCAGGATTGCTGTGAAGATGAAATAAAGTTTATAAGGTATTTTGCAAACTTTAAAGTGCTATATAAATGCTAGCTGCTGGCACTGTTACTGTTGCTGCTACTGCTACAACAACAACAAATAATAATAATAATACTGCTGCTAATACTACTATCAGCAGCACTAATATTATTATTACAGCTACTGCTACTAGTACCAGTACTATTGTTGCTTTGCCACCACTACTGCTGTTGCTACTACTATTACTTTTACTATTACTACCACAACACCTACTTGAACCTTAACTTCCTCTATTGCAAAATGGAATTGGGGCAACCCCAACTGCATTGGACTCATAGGGCTTGGAGGAGAGACCTTTACATAATATTTCCTTTGAGGGATTGTCTAGAGGACTAATAATCTAGCTGAGGAACCAAGAGTAACATACTGTAATGGTAATCAATTTGTTGGATATTTAGGGCTAAGTGGATAGGATACTTAGGGTTAAGTAGATCAGATACTTAGGGCTAAATAGATCAGTAACTTAGGGCTAAGTATAGAACTCTGTCCATTGGTGAAAAGG
>CM053595.1:211015401-211051462 GCA_028646575.1 Pseudocheirus occidentalis | reverse complement strand
CCCCCCCCCCCTCGGGACCACGGCCGTGGGGACTTAGCGAGGAAAGAATGGCGTTCTAAGGTGGCGCTGGGAAAGACGGTTGGCAGATAGCAGAGAACCGAAAGCTGCCCCCCTCGGCTCCGCGGAACGTGACTCCTGGTCCCAGACACGAGTGGGGGGCGTAGCTGAGACTTGGGGAGCCATCGGTGAGGCTGTAGCGCCCTCCAATGGCTATTCCAGGAACGGCCTTTCTCCGTGAAAAGAGGACGAGTTTAGGAGAGACAGGGAAAGAAAAAGACACCAAGAGGGATCGAAGAGAGAAAAAGAAAGAGACATAGACGGATAGACAGACACTCAGGAAGGAAGTGAGGGAGAAAGACGGAGAGACGGGGGGGGGGGGATATACACACACGTACACAGAGGACAGACGGACAGAGAGGAGAAAGAGAGACGGGGCGGGGGGCAAGAGAGACAAGAGGAAGGGAAGGAAAGGGGAGAGAAAAGAGGAGAGTTTCTGCAGGGGCTGTGGCTGGAGGTGGGGGTGGGGTGGGGGGCGCTTCTTTTTCTGGGACAGTCTCGGGTCTCCTTGACACCCCAGGGACACCCCACAGAGAAACTCGGCCACTAGGAGGCACCCCCAGGTGAACTCCATACCAGGGCCCCATTGCGCTGTTTTTCTCCACTTCCCGCGCCCCACGCGTGCCCCTTCGGCGCCCGCGGCTCCCTGGTTTCCCAGGCCTGCGCGGGTGGAGCCAGCAGTAGCAGCAACTGCATCCGTGGTGGTGGCGGCGGCAGCCAGAACCCCCAGCCCCCACGCGTGGAGAGGGCCCCCCTCCCGCTCCCCGGCGGGAGGGACCGCGACCGCCCGCGGGCCGGCTCGCTGCTTCCCCGCCTCTGGCTGGCCTCATTCCCAGGGCTGAGCACAGTCCGGGCCCCGAGGGGGGCTGAGCTCCGAGCGAAAACACGCCCTCCGGCGAGCTCATTTCCCTAAAAGAAAAAAAAAAGAGGAAAAAAAGAGGGGGGGAGGAAGAGAGGGAGAGAAAAGCAAGGGCCGGAGAGGGAGAGAGAAGGGGGAGAGAAATTGAGAAAGGGGGTGGACGGGAAGAGAGGGAGGAGGAGAGGAGGGGAAGAGATAGGAGAGGAGGGAGAGAGGGAGGGGTAGAGAGAGCCGGAGAAAGGGAGGGAGAAAGAGAGAGAGAAGGAAAAAAGATCCCTCCCTTCTCCTTCCATTCCTCCTCTTCCCCTCCTTCCTTCTCCGCTCGCTCGGCCCCGGCCCCGGAGCCGCATCCCCGCCAGCATGCCGGGCTCCGCCGCTCGCCCGCCCCTGCTGCTGCTGCAGCTGCTGCTGCTGCCGCTCCCGTCCCTGCTGCTGCTGCTGCTGCCCCCGCGCCCTGCCCGGGCGCTAGACTTGGCCGACTACACCTATGACCTGGGGGACGAGGAGGACCCCGAGCCCCTCAACTACAAAGACCCCTGCAAAGCCGGTGAGTGTCCCCCACCGCCACCGCCAGGGGATTGGGGGGAGGGCAGGCCTGGAGCTGGGGGGGGGGGCGCGGACAGTGAAGGTCGGGGGGGTTGGTAGGGAGCGGAGGCGAGAGGATCCCTGCCACGCCGCGGGGTCTGTTCGGGGTTCGGCATGGGGGAGGACGGTCCAGTGTGGGAAGCCTAGCCTGCCTGGTTGGCAATGCAGCGGGGAACAAAAGAGAGAGGGAGAGAGGGAGGGGGAAGTTTGGGGGACTTGTAGGACAGAAGTTTTGCTGCTGCCACCGCAGCCTGTTGCTGCTGCCTGCTGCTGTGTCTCTGATTCCAGGAGAGGAGGATTCCGAGGAAAATCTCCCTGGGTCCGGGAGGGCAGCCGCCGGGCATTTCGTTTTTTACCCGCTGGAAATTTTTTTGGCCACAGTTGTGTATGTGTGTGTCTTCGCCCCTGTGCAAGTTTTCCTTTCTCTCCGCTACCCCCCCTCTTCCCCATCTCCTCTGGAGCTGTAGAAGTTTTCCAGTCGGTCTCAATGGTCCTTGGGGCTGCCTGGCTGCTAATGGGGAAGAGGAGCGGTGGGGAAATCCCTGAGGGCCTAATCGGGACAGGCCCCTGACCTAAGTGGGAGAGGAGAATTTTTTAAATGAATGGTGAGATTGCTGGTTTCTCTTGTTGCCTGGGATTCTTTGGGTGGTTGTAAGCCCCCACAGTACTGAGGGAGACTGATTAATCAGCTGTCAAAATCAATGAACACAACCCAGAGAGGGAATTAACCTTTCCCCCACACGCCAGGAGCAGCCTCCTAGCACCCCCCACCCCTAAGGCCAAGTTGGTGGTGAGGAAAGGGAAGGCATAAAGAGAGGTAGAATCTTAAATATCCACTTTCCTACCCCACCGGGGCAGGAGGTTAATTAGCAGAGGTCAGGGTCCTGGGTCTGTGTGGTGAAATGTGTATATAGGGGGTGTGTGGTCCCACTGTGGCTCAATGGAAAGTGCATTTAACCCTACCATCCAAAGGGTCCTGCCCTAGGAAGATCCAGATGGCCAGGCTAAAGGGCCACTTATGTCAGAGGAAGTCCTGGAACAGGGTTACCTGGGGACAAGGAGCCACCCAGAGGACAGTGATAGCTGGGCTTTCTGATTCAGGATCCAGATCTCTCCAAAGGAGTTTGGTGGGGATGGGACATGAGGATGGAGTGAAGTGATAGAAGAATTCTCAGGGCTGGGGCAGCTAGGTGGTGCACTGGATAGAGTTCCAGTCTGGAGAGCCTGAGTTCAAATGCAGCTTTAGACACTTACTAGCTATGCCACCCTGGGCAAGTCACTTAATTGCCACAAAAACAAAACAAGAATTCTCAGGGCTGTTGGGAGAGCCTTTTGGGTGAGTCTGGGCTCTGACTTGGTCACTTGCTGTTATAGGGAAAATGGCCTCCTTCTGCTGACTTATTCCAATCCCTCCAGTGCATTGAGGTCAATGCCCTGACAGGCTTTTTGGTGGAAGTGGACCACTGCAGAGACAGAAGGCCCCTAAGACAGGAAAAGGAGCCAGATCATTTTCTGCATACATCAATGTCCACGTCTCCCTTCAGTTCTAAGCCAGAATCCTTTATTGACTTCAGTTCAACAATGCAAGAAACATTTAATAAATGCTTTCTAAGTACAAGGCATTGTGCTCAGTAGTGGGGGATACAGAGTCTTTGTTTATTTGGATGGATGGCTGGTTTGGTTTTTTTTTAAATGGCAGAGTCTGAGTTCTCCAGGAGTTTACAGCCTTGGTAAGAGGATGAGACCTGTACATGTAATTCATAATATAAATAAATAGGAGAGGCCGAAATAGTGGCTTCCAGAGTCTTTTTCCTTATCTTTATACTCAATATGTTACTCCTACTCAAAAAACCTTCAGCAGCTCCCTACTAAATGAAATATAAAATCCCAGTCCTGGAATCCCAGGACTTTGGGGGTCTCCAATCTGCCTTTTTCTCTAGCATCCTTACCGTATGCCATAGTCAGACTGGAAATCTCTTAGTCCTCATTCCCTTTCTGCCCTCTCCCAGCCTGTTCTGTTAGAATAGAAGCTTATTGCCAGTGGGATTTTTTTTTTCATTCTTTGTACTTGTATCCCCATGGCCTCAAATGGTATCTGGCATTTAGGAGGTGTTTAATAACCGCTTGTTGATTGATTGATTTGCTCACACTATACCTTGCATCTGGAATGGATTTCCTACTTCTCCAATTTCAGTCAATTAACTGACACCACCCCCACTCCCACTCCCACCCCTGCCTCAACAGCCTCTGTAGGCACCTCCTCCAGGAAGCCTTCCCTGATCTCTCCCCCCTTCCCCCTCCATCGAGTAAAAGTGGTTGCTGAGACTTCTCCTTGGGGGGACTTCTCTTTTGCTCTTTATTCTTTGTGTTCATGTCTTCTTCTATCCAGTTGTGAACCCTTTGAGAGCAGGGCTGGTGTCTTAACTCTCTTGGTATCCACAGGGCCTGATACGCAATAGGTGGCAAATATTAATAATGTTTGTTGAATAAAAGAAGAGTTTGAGAAGGACAAGATTGTACTTATAGCACTTACACTTTATGTTGCTACACTTCAGCCCCTTCCCCTCTATACTTGCCGGGAAGGAGGATGGGAAGTAAACTGGTAAAGGGGAGTTCTTGTCCCCACAATCAGGGTACACATCTCCCCAAAGGAGCTTGTTTCCCCTTTCTTTGAATACATGGATATTTCCTGAGCATCTCCTATGAGCAGCACTGATGGAACCCAAGTTCTGGCAGTTACTGCCCAATAAGTCATACCAGTCAGATGACAGAAAGATTACAGCGGGCTTGGGGAGTATGTGACCTTCGTAAAGTAGCTGAATTTCTCTGGGACTCAGTTTCCTGATCTGTAAAATGAGGGGTTTGGAATAAATTATTTCTAAGGCCCTTTCCATCTCTAAATGTGGGAGTGGGGGGATAGAAGAAGTATTTATTTATTAAGCACCTACTATGAGTCAGAAACTTTGCTAAGCACGTTATTAACCTTATCTCATGTGCCTTATTTCTACTGTTTCCTTTCTCCCTGGCTCTTCCACTGGGGGAGTTGCAGTGAGTCTAGACTTCAGTCCCTAGGCTACAGGGGTAAGGGCCTGAGTAGGATGGCGGTGAGAGAAATGGGCACTTGAAGCAGCAGCTTGCTGAGGAGGAAGCCCAGGGTGAGGCTGAGGGGACAGCCCCCAAGCCACAGAGATGGTCTGATTAAAGGGGACAGTCATCCCTGGGATGGTGACTGGCTGAGCTGCAGGTCAGACTGAGAGCATCTTCTTCTAACTCACCTCTGTGGTCATTTCCAAGCCCATCTCTCCACCCACCCTCACCAAAAAAAAAAAATATATATATATATATATATATATATGTATGTGTGTATACATGTGTGTGTGTATGTATATATGTATATATAAAACACAATAATAATCCTCCAGACTTTCCTTTCTCTTGGTAGTTTCAATAGTTACCCAGGCTCCCATGTTGGCAAAAACTTTGACTACCTCCTCTCCTTTACCTCTCATATCAGCTACCAAGTTTGCCAATTCTCCCTCCATATCTCTTGCGTCTGTTCGTTTGTCTCTGTTCCCATTGCCATCCACTTGGGACAGGTCATCATTATCACTGACCCTACCATCTTCACTCCCTTTTGCCTTCCAGAGTCATGCTTGAATGTTGTCAGAGTAATCTTTCTTCTGTATGGAGCCGGTTGTGACATTTCTCTGCTCAAAATCCTTCATGCATTTCCCACTGCCCATAGAAAAGAGCACTGGATTTGTCGGAGGACCTGGGTTCACATTCTGGCGTGGCTATCTGTGTCTGGAGATCCTGTGAATATATTTCTGGGTTCCTCTGACCATATATGATCTCTCCCACTTCTGAACACCCGTATCATTTTGTACTGTGGTCACACCATGTATTCATTTGTATTAGACTTTTTGGATGTATATATGCACATATGTGTATATATGTGTATACATACATACATATGTGTGTGTTTCCCCTACTGGACTGTAAGCCCCATGAGGTCAGGAACCAAGACTTAACTAAACTTTGTATCTTCCCCAATGCCCAAAAGAGTGTTCTGCACATTTTGTTGCGTTTCAATCATTTTCAATTGTGTCTAACTCCTTGTGACCCCATTTGGAGTTTTCTTGGCAGAGATACCAGAGCTGGTTGTCATTTCCTTCTCCAGCTCATTTTACACTTAAGGAAACTGAGGCAAACAGGGTTAAGTGACTTGCCCAGAGTCATACAGCTAATAAAGTGTCTGAGGTCAAATTTGAACCCAGGAAGATGAGTTTTCCTGACTCCAGGCCCAGTACTTCATCCTCTGTGCCACCTCGCTGCCCATTCTACACAAAAAATGTTTGTTGAATTGAACTCATGACTGATCAGCATGGCCAGGGCCTACCATCCAGGGAGAGACCTAGTATTGGATGTTAGTACTACCAATTCACACCTAGATGTGCTCAGGTGGTACTATACTCCCTAATATCGTGTGTTCTCTCCTCTTCCCCCCATAGCCCCTGTTGTCTCTGTACTCCAAGGGCCAAGGATTGCTTGGATATACTCCATGTCTGGCTACCTTTTCCATCTGGCTCTTTCTTCTGGTGCCACACCATCCTTCCCACAAAGGCAAAAGTCATGACCTTGAAATAGGTAGGGGGTAGTGGCAGCAACACATCTTTGCCTCCTAGAGACAGAACTTGCCTCCCTGTTCAACTCTACACCCTTGTCCCCCTTTGTACATAACTTAGGCAAGCTTGTAGTCTCGGAGAGTTGACAGCCCCATCAATAAGATGGAAACGTCCTCATGACTGGGTTGTCCTGGGGATGGTCAGATCTTCCCTCGCTGCTGTTGCCATCAAGACAGCTCTGAGAGAGATCCCCTAAATGGAATCCATGACATTTTTGCTCCATTGGGGAGGATTCTGGCACCGTTGATGGATGGTTAGGAGATCATCAATTGAGAGCCATAATGAACCTTGGAGGTCGTCCACTCAGTTCAACACCTCCATTTTTTTGGTGTTGTTTTACATATATTTTAATATATTTATTTTTATTTCTACTTCTATTATATAATACATTTTATATATTTATTTATATTTAATATATTTTATTAACATCTTCTGTTTTACATCAACTACACTTACCCCCCACCCCTGTATCTCTTCCCTTCCCATCCCTTATAACAAAGAATTTTTAAAATGAGAAAAAGATGGAAAGAATCAGCAAAAATAAGTTATCAGAAAATCCTGAGGTGACATGTGATGTTCAGCACCTTCAGAGCCTCCTTTCTTCGAAAGAACAGGATGCAGTATTCTCTTATGTAGAGGTGGGGTCTAAACTTGTTCATTATAATTTTGCAGCATTCAGTTTCAGTTGTCTTGTGGTTGTTGTCCCTTCCGTTTGTATGGTTGTAGTCATTGTGTATGTCTCGTTCTCCTGGCTTACATCTCTTTGCATCCCTTCATCGGTCTCTCCATGCTCCTCTGTACTCATCACACTCACGGTTTCTTAGATTCTAGAGCACAGAAGTCTTCCATTGCAGTCATATGCCACAATTTTGTTTATACTTCCCCGTTGATGGGCTTCTACTTTATTTCTAGTTCTTTGCTACCACAAAAAAAGCTGCTATAAATATTTTGGTGTATATGGGACCTTACTTTTTTTCAGTGACCTTCTTGGTATATAAACCATCAGTGGAATCTCTCAAAGTGCATAGACTTTTGAATCACTTTATTTACATAATTCCAAATTGCTTTCCGGAACTGTAGTATCCATTCACATGTCCCGTGCCTGTTTTTCCACAACCCTTCCAACATTAACTGTTCCCAACTTTTTCATCTGCTAATTTTCTGCCACCTTCTCTCCCTCCCCCCCCATTTTAGAGATAGGGAAGCTGAGGTTAAAGCTCTTGTATAATGTCACATAGGTAGTAGGTAGCGGAGGCACAATTAAAACCCCAGTTGTCTGACTCCAAATCTAGCATCCTTTCCATTCAGCCACACTGCCTTCTCTGCTTTATATTTTGTTTCCAGTCTAATTATTTTCTTTTTCCCCTAACTCTTTCCCCAAGTAGATTTTAGGAAAGCAGTCTGATGAAGTATTGCCTCCATGCCCTTCATTCCCTAGGGGTTCCAAAGCCTGGTTTCATTGGATGAGATGATGCAGAAAACTGGGGGCAATGGGGAAAGGGAAGGAGCCTGAGAGGATGAAATGCCAGGTAGGCATCCTGCCTCTATGCCTGCCCCTCCCTAGAAGCTGTGTCTTAGAGGTTAGGATGGGGGACATCCTACATAAAGACTCTAGGGAAAGATCCCAAGGGGAAAATGAGCAAAAGAGAAAGGATTGTAGGAGAGGTTTTAGGCCAGCTGATTCACTCCCTAGAAGACCTATTCTGCCCCTGTCTCCTACACCTCACCTCAGTTGTCTGGCAACCCTCTCACCACAGTTGGCACCTTGGAGGGCCTGAGAGGAGGTAGAGGTATTGCTGGAGGAAGGTGGGGTGTGCAGCCTCCGTAGTCAAGATCCATCCTTGCCCCCTTGGGATTTCTCAAAGTCTATAACAGCACTATAAACTCATGGCATGTTAGGTCTAGAATGGACTTTATAGAACAGAGTCCAACAGACTTGGACTCAGTTTACAAATGGTGAAACCAAAGTTCAGAGTGGAGAAATGACTCTCTGGTCAGTCTAGTGCTTCTGTGCTTTTTAATGCCTTTTCTATTATGTCCACTTTAATTAGTAAATCAAGGCATGTTTGGTCCCCAGGAAATTATGGAGGGAGGTGATTTACTGGGCCCTGCAGGCTTTACTCCCAGACACATTAAATAACTCACCTCCCACCCACTCACCACTCACTCCTTTGTTCAGTTCTTTTTCTTTGGGGCCCCAAGGGAGAAAGAAAAGCCAAGGACTGCTCTAGATCTGATGTAGAAAGAGATGGACACAGTTGATGTCTGACCGGGTAGCTCTGGAGCCAGGGGCAGGTATGCTTGTCGGGGAGGGGCGTAAAGCCCATCATCCTGATACTGAGTAACCCCAAATTGCACCCCCAGGCCCATCCCTCCAGCCCCCGCTAAGGATAAGAAGCAAGGCATAAGGGAGAGAAAACAAACTTGTACCCTTACAAGTGGTCCCCAGCAGGGCCAGCCCTTTGGAGAGAATATCCTTGCCTTAGTCCCATACTCCTAGTCTCATCCCCAGTCCTAGGTTTTAAATACCTGACTTGAAAGGTAGAAAAAAACGTGACTTCTCTTCAGGCCTTCTGCCACAAAGGAAAAGACATCCACTTTGGAAGAACCAGAATTTGCTGGTGTGTTTCCACTCCTCCCCACACCCCGACCCCCAATCAGTAAGTCAGTTAATCAACAAGCATTTATTAAACTCCCCTTACTTGCCAGACCTGCTGCTAGGTGCTGGAAGTGCAGAGACAGAAAGTGAGCAGTCCCTGCTCTCAAGAATCTTACATTCTGTGGGTGGATGACAATTTGTAGATATATTAGCATAGGGGATAGGTAGCTTGATGGCTCAGTGGATAGAGCTTGGGGCCTAGAATCATGTTCAAATGTGACCTCAGACTCTAGCTGTGTGACCCTGGGCAAGTCACTTAACCTCTCTCGGCCTAATCTACTGGAAAAGGAAATGGCAAACCACTCCAGTATCTTTGCCAAGAAAACCCCATACAA
The DNA here is from genome assembly GCA_028646575.1 of Pseudocheirus occidentalis. Taxonomy (NCBI): domain Eukaryota; kingdom Metazoa; phylum Chordata; class Mammalia; order Diprotodontia; family Pseudocheiridae; genus Pseudocheirus; species Pseudocheirus occidentalis. The sequence goes on along the minus strand of CM053595.1, from coordinate 211,042,282 downwards.
GGTCACTAAGAGTCAGCTACAACTGAACAACTAGACCTGTAACTTCCCTGGTATAGGGAGCTCCTGGTGGGAAAACTTCCTTTACAACGCAGGTTGGCACCTTCTCTGCAAATTATCATGTTAAATAGTTGCTGAGGGCGGCTAAGTGGAGCAGTGAATAGAGCACCGGCCCTGGAGTCAGGAGGACCTGAGTTCAAATCCGGCCTCAGACACTTAACACAAAAACTAGCCATGTGACCTTGGGCAAGTCACTTAACCCCAACTGCCCTCAAAAAAAAAAGAGTTGCTGAAACATTGAGAGGTTGTGACCTGCCTAGGGTCACTCCACCAGTATGTGTCAGAGGTAGGTCTTGAATCTGGGTCCTATTGGCTTCAAGGCAGGCTCTCTATCATCTCTGCCATGTCTTTTTTTTCTTTTTGGAGGGAGAAAGGCAGGGCAATTGGTGTTAAGTGACTTGCCCAAGGTCACATGGCTGATAAGTGTTAGTGCCTAAGGCTGTATTTGAACTCAGGTCTTCCTGACTCCAGGGCCAGTGCAGGACTCACTGCACCACCTAGCCACCAGCATGTTATTTTTTTTTTTAAAGGAATTTTGGGGAGGGGGAGGAGAGAGGGTACTAGCAGCCAAGGCAATCAAGTGCTGGAGCTGAGTTTAGAAGGACATAAGGAATCCTAAAAAGACAGAAGTAAAGCGTCAAGTGTTTCCAGGTGTGGGGGTATAGTCGGTGCAAAGGTACCGAGAGGGGAGATGATAGGCCTCATAGGTTCAGAGCTAGGCTAGAGTATTATGTGTGATAGAATGCAAGAAGGCCCAGGTGGCTGAACTGGAGACGGCAGGACCACTAGCAAAGGGTAACGAGTCTGGCCAGGACAGATGGGGCCAGATTGTGAAGGGCTTTAAAAGCCAAACAGAGGAGCGTGTTTGTGTTTGGTCCTAAAAGCTGTCGGAGTTTATTGAATAGAGGAGAGACATTGTCACACCCAGGGTTTAGTGAAAATCACTTTAGCAGCTGTCTATAGGATGGATTGTGGGAAGAAAGTATGTACACAGGTGGGTGTGTTCTTGAGATTGGGGTATATGTTTGAGACACTGAAATGATCAAGTGTTTGAGTGAACTCAGGTGTTTTCCTGGACAAGATGAAATATTTATATGAGCATGTTTATGTATATATGGATATGTGGTCAATTATGAATCCATACATCCAGGGATGAATGGTTACTTAGGTTCCCTTGTATATGAAATCTCTTGTGTGGGTGGCCCAGAAGAAATGCCCACATTTGGGCATCACTGGGACACTTATATGCCTATGTTATAACCCTGAGTTTGTATCCTCAGGCACATTCAAACCTCCGCTGGCACTCAGTAAGTGCTTGGTGAGGGGATGACAGGAGACACCAGGGAAAAGGCCTAACCCTGAGCTTGCAGCTTCTAGGACCCCCAGGCTCCAAAGCTTCAGCCTTCCCTTTTTCCTGAAGCTCTGTCCAGTGCTTTGCTTCAAATACTGATTACCCCAGGCTAGTTTACAAGGAGAAAATAAAAACAAAAACTTTTGATCCCAAGTTGAAAACAACTGACCCTGACCCCAGAACTTCCTTCCGGACTGAGGAGGGAAGGCATTGGTTCTGTGGAAGCAAGCTTTTCCAGCCTTTGGCTGGGAAGGAATTCCCTAATGGGTGTGATTTTCCTGGTTCCTCCACCAGAAACTCCTCCTCTTCTCCATCCTGGGGCTCTCCCACATCCCCAGCTCTCCCTTTAACTTCTTTTTTCCCTCCCTCTCCCCAAGTCTATTCCCACACATTCTTCGGCCATGACATCCCATTCCATCCCATGGGGCTCCCTGATCCAGGCCTGCCTTACTCTGAGATTCTCCGGCTAAATTAGTAAAGCCCATCAACACACAATTCCCTTGCAGGCTCTGACCTGTTCCACCTTCCTAAACTGCCTCCCACCTCATAAATTCTATTGTCCCCCAGGTGGGCCTTCCCTGTTTAGGTTCCTTGTACCAGTCAGTGGCCCAAATGCTTAGAATTTAGGGTTCCAGGTTAGAGTCATTCCAGTCTCCCCCAGGGACTCCTCTTGACTAGGAGCTGATTAAGCATGTTTGGCAGGGAGGGATTGTAAAGTCACACACTTTTGCAGCTCCCTCCCTGAAAAGTGCACTTGTGTGTTTAAGGAGATGAATAGATGATTGAGTGCTTTAGAAAGCATCAAGTTCTGTACAAATGTTTAGGATTATTATTTCTGTTGTATGTGCAAATGTGTTTACATGTTTGCAAGTGGGTGCCTGTGAAGCTACCTGGGCAAATGAATGTTTATGCGTGGGCCTGTATAGCAGTGTGCAGGTGAGTGTGCACTTGAGGGATCATGGGATTTAGGGTTAGAGAGAGATCAGCTTAGATACTGTCGAGTTAAGTACCTTCATTTTGTAGATGCAGAAGGCAAAGGTTCTACCATTGCCCAAGACCAGACCCTAGAGCCATCACTCACTCCCAGCATCCTCCTCTGTCTCTGGAACAGGACCCACCGTTCCAGCCCCGGCTCATTCTCCTCTCCTTGTCCCGCTTCTTTGTGGTCTGACTTGTGGGTAATCTAATAAGGTTACCATCTCTTTGTTTCCCGTGGACTGGGATGGTTGAATACAGTTTTTAGAGGGGATGAATTGCGGCTGTTGTATCTGAGTATGATGAACTTTAGTCATTCTGATGGGGCTAAATAGAAAAATCCAGGACCTGATGAAGCGATGCAGTGGGGCAGCTAGGTGCTCAGTGGATAGAGCGCCAGGCCCTGAAGTAAAGGAGACTCCTCTTCCTGAGTTCAAATCTGGCCTCAGATACTTACTAGCTGTCAGACCCTGGGCAAGTCACTTCACCCTGTTTGCCTCAGTTTCTCCATCTGTAAAATGAACTGGAAATGGCAGTAACTTTGCCAAGGCAGAATCTTTGTCACAAAGAGTCCCATGCAACTAAACAACAAAATATTGAAGGAACGTGAGTATTTGTGGGAATGTGAATTTGTGGTCTGTAAGGATGTATTTCATAGGGAAGTCCCATGGCCTAATGGAAGGAGTTTTGGAGTTAGAATAGGAAGACCTGGTTCAGATCCTCTCTCTGCCACTTATTAGCTGTGTGACTGTGATTATGTCAGTAGCCAAGATCAGGAAGATCTGAGTTAAAATCCAGCCTCAGACACTTTCTAGCTATGTGACCCTGGGCAAGTCACTTAACTTCAGTGTCCTCAACTATAAAATTAGGTTCATAATCGTGCCGACCTCCCAGGGTTGTTACAAGAATCAAAGGAGATATTTGTAAAGTGCTTAGCACAGTGCCTGGTACATAGTAGGTACTTAAGAAATTCTTATTCCCCTTAGGCCTTTGTAAATCCCACCATCTACAGGAAGCCTTCCCCACTCCTTCATTCTAGTGCTTTCCCTCTGCTGATTATCCCCAATTTATTTCATAAATAGATAGATAGATATACATATACATATGTATATATGTGTATATATATATATATTCATAAAAGTTTATCTTCATGGCACACGGGTGTTTGCATGTTATCTCCCCCATCAGACCTTGACATCTGGGATTGTCTTATGTCTTTCTGTGTTTCTCCAGTGGTTAGCACAGTGCCTGGCACATAACAGCTATTGAATATATGTTTACTGACTGAGTCTTTATGTCCTGTGTCAATGCATTCTTCTTAATGCACCTGCCTATCTGTGTTTTTGAATGTGTGTGTGTGTGTATGTGTGTGTGTGTGTGTGTAGTAGTGGTAGTAATAGTAGCAGCAGCAGCAGCAGCAGCAGTAGTAGTAGTAGTAGTAGTAGTAGTAGTGGTGGTAGTGGTGGTGGTGGTGGTAGTTATAATAGTAATAGTAGTAGTAGTAGTAGTAGTAGTGGTGGTGGTGGTGGTGGTGGTAGTTATAATAGTAGTAGTAGTAGTAGTAGTAGTAGTAGTAGTAGTAGTGGTGGTAGTGGTGGTGGTGGTGGTGGTTATAATAGTAGTAGTAGTAGTGGTGGTGGTGGTAGTGGTGGTAGCAGCAGCAGCAGCAGCTGCCCCACATCCAAACTGTCAGCATGATACAGTGGGAAGAATTTCTTTGTTTCTTTAAGACTGTCAGGGACGGCAGGTGGGTCTTTGTGTACCTGTGTGTGTTTGAGTAAACAAATGCATGTTTCCACAGAGCAGGCCATTTGGGGCAGAGAAATCTGTGTCAAGACCCAAGGTTAAAACAGTTTGTGTAATTCGGACAGCCAAGCCCCAGCTGAACTGTGGGATGGGAAGCAGATGTCTCCATGGGCGGAGCTGCTGGGAAAGGGCTTCCAAATCCTGGCTCCACCTCCCCTGTCCAGCCTCACTGCTGCCCCCCCCCCCCCACTTCCAACTCACTCCTATTTCCCTGAGACAATCCTCTTTCCAGTCTCTGCTTCCTACTTTGTCTCCCTAGAAGGAAACACACTCAGCCCAGGTGCTCAGGCAATTTACCTGAACTTTTCTCAGGACCTCAGTTTCTTCATCTGCTAAAATGGCCATCACTATACTTGCAGTAGCCACCTCACAGGGTCACTGTGAGGAACAAGCTGTATAAAGCTTTTAGCATTATCCAAGTCATAACTATTGTTACTACAGACTGACTCTTGTCTCTTCCCTCCTCCCCCTACCTCCCTGCTGTTCTGTATGGATGTTTTTTTTTCTCATGATATATTTTTAAAATTTGTTTTCTTGTTTACATCATTCATGGATGTTTTCTTAATCTCTCAGTTGACTCAAGTCCTTGGAGAGATTGCCTCTCAAAACTAGGCTGCTAGACTTCACCCCTGCAGGGTAGCTCATTGAGGGAAAAGTCTTTCAAAGCTCCCTGGAGAAACCCGTACCCACTTTCTTCTCTTCTTTTTTTTTTCCTCTCTGCTGTGGCTACTTAACAACCGTTGGTGGTGTTGGGAAAGGTAGAGTTGGGGATCAGGAGGAGATTGGAGACCAGGCACGGTTCCCAGTCAAGTAGAGGAAAGAAAGGCTGTGTTTTGAACTCACCTGGTGGGGTAGCCCAGGCCTTCTGCTGCCTGTTTCCCCCAGCCAGGGAAGGGAGTAGACAGATGCCCTGCCAGCTGCGGGCAGGACAGCTAACTGACTTTTCCTCATGCCTCTCTCTAGCTGCATTTCTTGGGGACATTGCTCTGGATGAAGAGGACTTGAAGAGCTTCCAGGTGGAACAGATTGTGGAACTCAGGCAGCGGGCCATCCACAGGGCGACTGGCAAAGCCTTAGGTATCACCAGTGCTGGGCCATCGCTGCTCCTAAGGGACTGTGAGCTCATCAAGGCAGGGTGGAGACTGCCTGCTTCCCCGGCGGCCTCCAAAGCCTCAAGCTTTTCCTGTTCCACAGACAGAGGCCACATGGAGGCCAGGGCACATCCCTGATGCCCATCCCTCTTCTTTTAGGTCAACTTAGTCCATGAGAAAGCACATAGGGTGGAGAAGTGTTATGGGTCTCCTGGGCTGTCCTGCATTCAGGGACCCAGAACTTGCTCTTATTCCTCATATGGCCCTTGATCTGGAGGAATCAGAGCTACCTCTTAGGCCCACCCAGGCCCCTTACTTGCGTTCATCTTTCTGCTGGGGGCTTTCTTTATGCCCCGGCAGGGCACTGCCAGTGATATGGACAAGAACTGGGATGAAGCTAACCCTCTGGGAGCACATCCCCAGGGGACAAGGGAATTTTTTTCAGCCCCTAGCACTCATCAGTGCCTGTGTCCACAGCAAATGAAGTGCCCTCCTTTCCTTCTCCACTGAGACATCACAGGCAGATGCTTTCAATCTGGGAGCTAGAGGCAGGGTAGCCTTCACAGGAGGGTCAGAAAGTGGAGTCAGGTGAGAGAATGGGTGTTCTACTCCTCCCCATTTCAGACATTAGGTTTCCCATTGAAGTAGTACCTTGAGGGGCGGCTAGGTGTCGCAGTGAATAGAGCACAGGACCTGGAGTCAGGAGGGACCTGGGTTCAAATTTGGCCTCAGACACTTAACACAAAAATTAGCTGTGTGACCTTGGGCAAGTCACTTAGCCCCAGTTGCCCTCTTAAAAACAAAAAAGAAATAGTACCTTGAGAGCCCCAGGTCAAGCTCTTCCGAGTTTCCCCACTGCTCCAACCTGGGAGTGGGTAGTTCCTGAGCCTTTCCAGGGAAGGCACCTGAGGAACACTCTTACTCCTACATAGCTTCCCTTTAGACAAGAGCTCTAAGGACTGCCAGGCAATGTTTGGTCAGCCTAGTAGAGAGAGGGGTTGGACTACCCCCAGAGAGCCATAGTTCTGAGGTCAGAGGACTTGGGTTCAAATCCTACCTTGGACACTTATTTACCTGGGCAAGTAATTTAACATCCCTGGGGCTCACTTTCCCCATCTGTAAAATGAGGAAAATGAGCTAGTTTCTGAGATCCCTCCCAGCTCTAAACCTATGACCCTATCTATGATCCTTTGTGAGGTTCAAATAAGGCAATCGCCTTGAGCATGGAAGATTCAGAGGGGTCCCAAGAGATGTCTCCTGAGTATTTGAAGGACCTTCATGAGGAAGACAGATTAGAATAGTTCCCCTTGGCCCCAGAGCAGGGGGACTGAAGCAGTGAAGAAGAAGTAGAAAGAAAGACTTAGGTTTGATTGGGGGGGGGGGGGGGGAAACTTCCTAACAGTTGTTTTTCATTCTGGAAAAGGACCAATGTCCTGGAAAAGGACACAAGGAGGGGGATGTCTTGACTGGCAGGTGAATTGGATTTAAGTGAGGCAGGGCTGTTCAGAGCCATCAGTCTCGCTCTTTCCTCCAGAGTTGTCAGTGCAGTCAAGGTCAAGACCACGGCCCCTTTCCTAACAATTGGTGCTCTCCAGAAGTAGAATGGGTTGCTTTAGGTGGCAGGTCTTCAAGAGGAGGCTGGATGACCCCTTCCCAGGGATTTTATAGAGGAGACTGCTTATTCAGGACTCACTGGGCCTCTGACTTCTGAGATCCTTCTAGCTCCGAGATTCTGGGGTCTGGGTGAAGCAGCTCGATACAGCTGGAAACTCACGGATCAAGGGAGATCCCATGTGTAAAGGGCAGCCGTGTACAGCAAGCATACAGAACTTTGTAATCCCCAAAAGCCTGCAATTGTCAGCCATTACAGTATCAAATATGTGACATGTTAAATTGTTAAAAGAAGACAAACTTGTCCTCACATGACTTCAGGTCCTTCGCAGATCTCAAGAAAAAAAGTGGATAAGCTTTCTCCCGCCTAGAACTCCATTATTCTTCCCTTTATCCTTTCAGGAAATAGTTCCACCCCCACAAACCATGCTCCAGGACGGCCTCAGAGGAAGACTCGGGACAAGTTGGGGGGCCGGAGCCTGGGCCGGTCCCGTAGCAGGCGGGCAGCAACATCCCGGCCAGAACGGGTGTGGGCTGACGGCATCATCCCCTTTGTCATTGGAGGGAACTTCACTGGTGAGTGGAGGGGTTAGGGGTGAAGGCTCAGTGAGAGTGAGGTTGGGGTGGGTGGGCAAGGTCAGGTGAGCTGACTTATTTAGGAAGTTGGTGCCTTGGAACCAAGGCTGGAACCAAGTACTGACTGAACTTCATTGCTGAAACACAAAGAGGGAGATTATCTCCCTCTCTCTACTTATCAGCTCCTCTCCCTACTGACTCTTCTTTCTTGGGTCATTGTGCTCCTCAGAAGACATATGACTCCTTTCCCCTCACAATAAATGGAGGTGAGCAACAGAGACTGGGAACCAGAACATCATGGCTCCCTTCTTGACTGTCTTTGATCAATGACACCCCTTTCCTGCTCTGATGCTCTTGTTTCTCAGCTGTAGAATGGGGAGAACAAGTTGGATCATTTCATTCCATTCCAAGTTCTCCTCATGTCCCCTGTGCTCCCAGCCTCCAAATGCTTTCCAACCTTCATTGACTTTTGGCAGTGAAGGAAGGAGATTGAGTGGGCAAAGTGCTTTTAGCTGATTAGGAGAGAAGCTGGTCTCTTTGGCCTCATAGCTAATGTCTGAATCCTTCATGGCCTGATCAGCCCCTTTTCTTATATAGGCAGCCAACGTGCTGTCTTCCGGCAGGCCATGAGACACTGGGAGAAGCACACATGTGTCACCTTTCTGGAGCGCACAGATGAAGACAGCTACATCGTATTCACTTACCGACCTTGCGGGTGAGTGGGAAACCCTAGGGCATAAACTTCCTTAGGACACTACCCCTAATAGAAGCGCTATCCTGGGCACGGCCCTACTCATATGGGCAAATTGCTGGGCACTGCCCATTGATGGAGATGCTGCCTAAGGATATGGCTCTCCTCACCCTAAAATGTCTATCTCTCTGGCCACTGGCCCCTGGGACAGGCCTACTTGGGTCCATGCAGGCTCTTAGTCTTGGGTCGATGTCCCTGAGATCTCTCCTCCCTTCATTCCCCACTCCTTTACCCAGCTCTTGTCCTTCCCCTCAGCCTGGACTAGGAGTCTAGGCAGGTTCCTCCCCCTGAGTCAGCTGCACTCCCCCAGCTCGGGCCCTGCCCCCCTGAGCTGGCCCTGTCCCCCAGGTGCTGCTCTTATGTGGGTCGCCGGGGCGGGGGACCCCAGGCCATCTCCATTGGGAAGAACTGTGACAAGTTTGGCATCGTTGTCCACGAACTGGGCCACGTCATTGGCTTTTGGCATGAACACACACGACCTGACCGTGACAACCATGTTGCCATCGTGAGGGAGAATATCCAGCCAGGTAATCCGTCTACCTTTGTCCATTTAGCCTCCCTGGTCCTATGCCTATCACCCTAGCATTCTAGTCTGATGCAGCACCTCTCTGTCAGGCAGAATTGTAGAGAAAACGTAGAGTGGTCAGTAGACTCCCCTAACTTCGGCCTAGTTCAGATCTGTCTCTGAGCAGTCCCGTGGGTTCCACTCTTGGCTGTAAGGAACCAAGGAGCCTTTGTTCATCTTTCGTCCAAAGGACCTTGAGTAGAATAGGCCAATTATGGAACCACTTTAGGAATAACAATCTATACTATATCCTGGGCCAAACAGGTCATCCCAGAATCCAGCTAGTCTCTGGGGTGAAAAGCGGGGGGACAGGGGCAAGGAGAGCTACTTTCCCAACCATTCACTTCTCTGCTGTCTCTCATCTCCTCACCCTTTTTCTTCCCCTGCCCTCTATGATCTTCATTTCTCCTTCTCTCTTTCTTTCTCCGTCTCAGTCTCTCCCTGTTCTTCTCCATCTTGTTGTCTCCATCTCAGTGTTTCCTTTTCGCCTCCAAGGCCCCATTCCTGTCCATTCCCCCTTGCCCTCTCCCTCCTTGCTCTCTCCCCATCCACTCTTGGAGCTTCCTCTGAGACATTTGGGCAGAGCTAGCCTGTTAGTAGGAACCCCTGAGTTCCTCCTGACTTCCCACTACAGGGGATCCCAGCTGCATCAGTGCCTTATCCTTACCAAGAATCCTCCCCTTCCTGGCGTGCTAGCCCCCAGAGAGGTGTTCTGGCACTGCCTCAGTGCCCCAGAGCTGGGCAGTTCCCCTCTCCTTTCCCTCCTCCTGCCCCCCGCATCCTTTTCCCCATCTCCACAGGACAGGAGTACAACTTCCTGAAGATGGAGCTCGAGGAAGTAGAATCTCTGGGGGAGACTTATGACTTTGACAGTATCATGCACTATGCTCGAAACACATTCTCCAGGTAAGAACTAGAGCCTAAGCCTCCAGTGGCTGTTCTCATTCTCACCGCGCTCATCACTCAGTAGTGGGCTGTGTTTCTTCAGAATTGACACAGGCCCTGCTGGGACAGGTAGATAGAAGGTAGTGTACTATGATCCTATGTAAGCGTCCTCAGCCACGTGGAGCTAAGTGACCATCTCCTCTAACCCCTTCATTCTACAGATGAGGAAACTGAGGCTCTGAGATTTTAAGGACTTGCCCAGCATTGTACTACTAGTTGGGGTCTGAGATGGGATTTGAATCCAAGTCTCTGGACTCCAAGGCCTGGGCTCTAGTGACTACCCCATACTGGGTCTCCATAGCTAGAACCAAAGGTGTCCTCTGGGCACGTGTGGCCCTAAAGCCCGGAGAAATCTCTAAGGGTGTCTCATCCATCCTTCCTCACTCGCTGTCCTCTGTCCAGCACATGTAGCTCTGCGGTAGATCTGTGCCCCCTCTCTCAGAATCTGCCGCTATTGTTAGCTTTGGAATGCCTGCTGGTACTACAGTAAGTTCCAGAAAAGAACTGCAAGCACTGCCTTCTAGAAAAGCATGGGGGAGGTGGTTTGGAGATCGCCAGACCCCTCCAAGTCGGTGTCTCAGTTCCTTTCTCATGGGAAATAGGCCTCTCACAGCTCCTGATTCAGTCTGCTCTTTCTGTTTTCTTTCCTTGTCTTTTTCCTCTGTCCTTGAAATTGTTCTTCTACCCCTTGCCCTCACCCCACCCCCAGCCAAATCTCAATCTTTCTCTTTCTCTTTCAGTTCCACTCTCTCCCTCTTCCTGCCTTCTGGCTCTTTCTCAATCCAAGGCTGTTCCCAGACCCTTGAAGCCACATCAGAGACCAAAGAAAAGTGATGAGGTCATTACATCCCCCACCCCCACAAACCCATATCCCACCCCACCCTACCTTCATGCTATGTTCCATCCAGCTGGACGTGAGTCAGGGACTCTGGGGAGGTAGAATCCTGCCCAATCTCTCATTTACCTCATGGAAACCTCCAGTGTTTCAGAATTCCCCATTGAGAAGGGGAGGAAATAAGTGGGGCCATCAGGCTCCCGAGATCTTCAGTTATCCCCAAGGACTGAGGTGGCTAGCAAAACTTAAACTGTCCAGAGAAGCCAGTTCCAGGGAGGTCAGTTGCTAGGAATTGGGGAGTCAGAGCGGGCATGAATCAACTTGAGCAGTGGGGTGAGAAGAGGTGGGGAGAAAACTGAGATAAGATAAAGGTTTGGAGACTCAAAATCTACCTGTGTTTTTTAATAACACAGTAGGACAAGTAGGGGAGATACCGGTAGGACCCTGAATACCCTCATCCCATCCTTTATTTTTGCCTCCTTCCCTAAATATTGAATTCCCTTGTGGCTTCTCCAGCCTCGTGGTGGGTCCAGCTGCCATGGGGTGGGGTTGCTGTCTATGGCATAGTAATGACAGGGTACTTTGTCTCCACCCTGTCCTGACCCTGCTACAGAATGTCTGAACCCTGGCAGGGTTGTGACCTGTGGAGAGACACTGAGCCTCAGTGGAGCTCCACCCACCCACTGGTACTACTGTGTGCCCACCCCTGAGTCGGTCCCTGTTGTTAAAGGTACTTCCCTTTCTTCCTCCCAGTATTACCATTCTGATTTTGGTTTCCCTGCCCAGGGGTATCTTTCTGGACACCATTGTTCCCAAGTATGATGTAAATGGGGTAAAGCCTCCTATTGGCCAGAGGACTCGGCTCAGTAAGGGAGACATTGCCCAGGCCCGCAAGCTCTACAAGTGCCCAGGTGAGAGGGAAAACTTATAGCTAGGGATCAGAGCTAGTCTTTGGAGAGGAGTTTGGGGCATCTTTCTAGTGGTTTGCTTGAGTAGTGTCATTGAGGGTCAAAGGCATGGCGCAAAGGACAGAGTAGTTTCTTTAAATAATTTGATTATATTTAAATGAATAAGTATTTATTTTATCTCCCCCTCCCCCAACTGAATAATAACATAAAAAAATAAAAATAATGTATTTGTAACAAATATACATAGTCAAAGCAAAGTCACCCATTGGCCATGTCCAAAAGTATATATGTCATTCTGCATTTTGGGTCCATCTCCTTTCTGTGAAGAGCTGGGTAGCACGTTCCATCTTTGGTCCTCTGGAATTATGGTTTTTCTTGCATTAATCAGAGTGCAGTGAGCAGAGTTGTGAAAGGTGATGGGGTAGGGTGCTATCATGCAAATCTTGGGGGAATAAGGAGGCTATTGGAGCCAAACAAAGAGTCTTCAAATTGTACAAGGTAGAAAGAATCAGGCACGAGGGGGCAAAACTGTGCCTTTCAAGATCTGAGCAGGGAGTAGGGAAAAAGGAAAAATGTGGGAAATGCAGACTAAAGCAGTATGTTGAAGGATGGGCCCATGGAGGTGATTAGAAGGCTTGAAGGGAGTGGCCTGGAGGAGCAAGAGATAAGGTTGGATGTAGAGATGAGCACTTAAGGGTAAGAGCCTGTAAAGGGATCAAAAGATAGAAATCTGAGGGTGGCAGGGTTTATGGGAATTAACTTCTGGGTAAGAGGCCACAGCCAAATTCTGGTGTTGAGTATGCTCTAGGTATCAGTTGGTCTTTCTAAGGAGGATCTATAGGAAGGAGCCAGAAGCCTCCCTTGTTCCCTGCTCTCTGTCCCCCACCCCAACCCAGCTGAGCTAGGAATTGGGGCCCACTGTAGGGGGAAGAGATTTAGACCAGAGTTTGACCTCAAATGCAGGAACCCCTAGTTGCCATGATAACGCCCATGGTACGGCTGGTTGTCCTAGCAGCAAGAAGCAGGGAGAGGTGGAATGGGGTATGTGTGTGTATGTGTGTGAGTGGGGGAGTGTATGTCTAAGTATAGAGAGAGGAATTTAAAGGGATAGAGCTGTTCCCTAAAGATTCCTTCTTGCCTCCTGTTCCCATCCTTACCCCTACCTTTCAGGGGATGCCAGGGATAAAGCCAGGGGTTTGAGGCAGAGTGGGATGCAAGTTGAGAGGATTGGGTCACTGCGGCTAATGAGTGTTGTTTGCCCAACAGCCTGTGGAGAGACTCTTCAGGACAGCACTGGAAACTTCTCCTCTCCTGAATACCCCAATGGCTATTCTGCCCACATGCACTGTGTTTGGCGCATCTCAGTCACACCTGGAGAAAAGGTACCACCAAGCCTCTGACCTCTAAGTGTCCCCCTCCCTACCCAGCACTCTCCTTATCCCATATCCCTAAAGGTATTACTTTACCCTGAAAGGCAATATAGTGTTGAGGATAAGTGAATGAACCTCTCTACAGATTTTCAGTCATTCATTCAGAATTTAAGTATCCTGTGGTAGGCAATATCGGGGATACAGTGAACCTCTAATCTAGCTAGGGAGGCCACACAAGGCTGCACACAAGCAGCCCTGTATTGGATGTGACAAGACCTAGCATCCAGTCCTAGCCAAGTGACTTTCTCAGAACTTTATATTTTTTGTGTGCAAATTGAGGGAATTAAGTTACATGATTCCTAAGGTCCCTTCTGACTCTAATAATCTATAATTTTGGGCAAGTCATTTAATTTTTCTGTGTCTCAGTTTCCTCAGGTTTAAAATGAGGGAGTTGGGCTAGATGACCTCCAAGTTCCTTTCTAGGACTAGACTAGATCTGTGACCCTTAGATTTTGTCATAATCTTTACACCATAGGCACTTGAGATACAAAGGGCTTGAGTTACTTTCTGTGGGTTTACTGTTCTTTCTGGGCTCAAACCCTAACAAAGGAACCTGGGAGATATATCTCCCAGGGTCACTGATGACCATGCTTAGTAGCACTCATTCATTGTTCGAGTTACCAAGTAATAAGAATCCTTGCAACTCCTCATGAGCCAGTGGCCCACCTCCCTGCCGCCCTTCATTGCCCCATCAGGTCCCAGACTGGAACTCACTTCTGGTAGTCTTGCTTTTTGCTGTTCTACGTGTCACCACATTTCACAATCTTGAGTTGCTTTGACGCTGCTGCCTTCCTCTGATGTGAGTCACTCTAGCTGTACTGTCCCTGGCTGAGAAAAGTCTGTGGTTCTTTCCAGATATACTGAGAAAGAACCTGGGAGTTCCCTCTTTTTAAAAATCATTCTTTAATTTTTCAATTAAATTTTATTTTTTTCTTGATCTGTCTTTTTTAATCTTTTCTTAATTACAAAATAGAAGCCACCAATAAACATGAACATTTTCATATACATACATATACTATATATTCATATAGTGAGCCAGATAATGAGAATTGTACATGAGACATGCAGCCTGTTCCTTTTAATATACATTAAATTTAATGTGGTAGTACCAACATTGCCTTGCTCAGCTGTGTCTTCCTCTGAATTCCCCTCTAGTCACTTCTGAGTATTTTTAAATGTCTCATTGACACTATTCTTTCCTCTCATCTCTTTTTCTTTTTAAACATGATTATCATTATTCTCCACTTCCCTTCTCCCAACTTCTCTCCTCCCGGATAAAACCTTCTAACAAAAAAAGCAAAACAAATTTATGTTGTAATGGTTGTGTCTGGAAATGTCTCACTTTGCACATATAGTACATCATCTGTCCAGAAAGGGGTGGGAAACATGATTCATCAGTCTTCTGGAATCAGGATTGATCATTACAGTGATCAGAGTTCTTAAGTCTTTCATAGTTGTTTTCTTTTATGGTCTAGGAGTCAATGAATATAAATTATTCTCTTGGTTCTGCTGACTTTACATCAGTTCATACAAGTCTTTGTCAGTTTCTCTTAGCCATTCCCTTAAGTAATTTCTTATGACTAAGTAATATTCCATTAGATTTATATATCATAATTTGTTCTGTGATTCCCCAATGAATAGGTTCCCATTTTGTTTCCAGTTCTTTGCTATAACAAAAAGTGCTGCTAATAAATTTTTTTTTTGTAGAAATATAGGTTCTTTCCATCTGCCTTTGATCACTTTGTGGTACATGCCTAATAGAATGTTACTGGACTGAAGAATCTGCAGTTAAGTGATTTTTTTTTTTTTAGTAGAGATCTAAGTTATTTTCCAAAGTATTTGGATCAATTCACAACAGCTCCATTAGGGCATTAAGTTTATTTGTCTTTCACCAGCCTCTCCAAAAATTGTCACTTTATTTGTCATCTTTGTTCATTTTATGGTAGAACCTCAGAGTTGTTTTAATTTGCATTTCTCTTATTCTTAGTGATTTGGAACATTTTTTCCCCCATATGATCATAGACAGCTTGGATTTCTTCCTTTGTGAAGTGCCTGCTCATATTGCTTGACCATGTATCTCTTGGGGAATGACTTTTGTTATCATATATTTGTATCAGTTCCTATGTTTCTTAGATACTAGACCTTTATCAGATAAATTTTCTTTAAAATCTTTTTTCTAGTTAACTATTTCCTTTCTGCTTTGCTTTTGTTTGGGCAAAACCTTTTCAGTTTTATGTAATCAAAATTATTCATCTTTTGTAAGCTTTTCTCTCCCTTGTTAGGTCAAGACCTCTCCCCCATCTATTGTCATAACATTTTATTATATTATTATATTTAAACCTTTAATGCTTATTATTGTATATGGTTTAAAATGTTGATTTAAATCTAATTTCTTCCAGTATGCTTTTCAATTTTCCCAGCAGTGTTCATTGAATAGTGAGTCCTTGCCCCAGTAGCTTGTATCCTTTGATTTATCAGTCACTATGCTACTATGTTCAGTTGTTTCTGGACCTTTGCATTTAATCTATTTCACTTATCAACTTTCTTCTTTGCTTGTGCTTATATAAATTGTCTTTCTATAACTATTGTCCGGTAATACTAATGACAATGAACATGTTTGCCTTACTCTTGATCATATTCAAAGATGATGCTTGTTCTTGGTTTTATATGGATACTGTTTACCATAGTAAAGAAAGTTTGGATTTATGATATTTTAAAATAAAAGGGTGTTATATTTTGCCAAGAACTTTTTCTGTATCTATTGGTATAACCAATCATGTGGTTTTTATTTTTCTATTAATATGGTCTATTATATTTATAGTTTTCTAAATATTAAACTATGCATTCCTGGTACAAATCTAAATTGCTTATAGTACACAATCTTTTAAATATGTCTCTTTAGCCTCTTTGTGGCTATTTCTATTTTATTCAATGATTTTGCATCAATATTCTTTCTAGATATTGATCTATACTATAGTTTTCATTCTTTGGCTTCGCAATCCATGATTTAGGTGGGTATCTGCAACATATTTGTCTCATAGAAGGAGGCTGATACTCTGCCATTTTAGCTTTATTTTTGCAAGAAATTTATGTAAAATTAGAGTTAATTGTTCCTTGGCTGCTTGATAGAATTTGCTTATGAATCTATCTGGTCTTGGTGTTTTTTTTCCCCTTTTTGGTAGTTTATTTATAGTTGATTGAATTTCTTTTTCTGAGATTGTTTTTTTTTTAATTCTCTATTTCTTGTTCTGATAATCTGAGTATTTTATATATTTGTAAATATTTATCCATTTCATGTATTATTTTCTGGCATTGAATTGGATAAAAGGTTTTAATATTTTCCTTTAGTTATTTTTCATTTGTAGCTAATTCTCCTTTTTCATTTTTGATATTAGCAACTTAATTTTCCTCTATTTTTATCAGATTAGCTAATGATTTACATATTTTATTTGTTTTTAAAAGCTTCTCTTTTTATCATTTCAGTAATTTCTTGTTTTAAATTTTATTCATCTCTCTTGATTTTCAGAATTTCTATGGTCTTCATTTAGATGAGAATTTTAAAATTTGTTGTTTTTCTTAGTTGTATACTCAATTCATTGATCTGTTCCTTCTCTCCTTTGTTAGTGAGAGTGTTTAGGGATGTACAGTTTCCCCTAAGGACCACTTTGTATCCCAAAAGTTTTAATATCATTGCTATAATTTTCTTTGGTGAAATTTTCTATTCTTATTATGAGCTGTTCTTTGACCCCTCAGTCTTAGGATTAAATTATTTAGTATCCATCTAAGCTTTAATCCTCTCTTCAGAGATCCTTTATTGATTATAATGTTTATTTCATTATGTTCAGTAAAGGATTTGTTTAATGTTTTTATTTTCTGCATTTGTTTATGAAGTTTATATGACCTAGAATAGCATTTTTTAACATGGAGTCTCTGAACTGGAAAAATATATTTTTGATAATTGTCTTTCAATATAATCAATTTTCTTTGTCATTCTTTATTTATTTTGTAAATTTAAATTATTCTGAGAATGAGGCTATAGGCTTAATCAGACTTCCAGAGAGATCCCTGACACAAAATAGATTAATAACTTCTATCCTAGAATATGAGTAATTTTTGGACATTACTAAATATATATATTCTTTTCTATTCCCATTCAGCTATCACCAGGGATCTTATCAAGCTTTACTTTTCTAAAACTCTATTCAGCTCCTAATCTTTTTTTTTATTCATCTTTTATTAAATTTGTCTAAGTCTGACATGCGAGTTTCCATTTTATCAAATCAGTACTATCCTGTTCAGCCAGTGCGGTTCAGTCAATCCACTAGTTGTTATGCTGTTCATTGTCACCTAGATATCATTTTGTTATTATCTATTTAAGATACAGTTCCATCACATCACACTTAGGGGCACAGAGGGTCAGGAGTGCCAAAACCACAGATTTCAAATATTCTGTCCTGCCAACTATATTACAGGAAAAAATATTCTTTTGTCAGACTATATGTCCTTATTTCTTAACTTGAAAAAAAATATGGTTACAGGAAACAGGGTTTTTGATCACATTCATAAGGAAGTTGGGATTATCAGGACTTTGTGCTGCCTGCATTTAGAAGCTGGTGATAATACTAACATCCCTTCAGCGGCAGAGAAACAACTGAGCTTAGCTCCTACATAGTAAGACTAATTAGTTAAAATAGGGAGCAACTAGATGGCAGCACCTACTTCTTTGTTGCAGGTACTATTTATTCTTCAAGTAATGAGTTTTCAACTAAGCAGAATTTTTGGGTCTGAGCGTTCCTAAACCATCTCCTAAACCCACCCCCAGCTAAATTTGTCTTAAGAGTTGACTTGAGGGCATATTTTCTCTTGCTTGTCCCAGATGTGAAAAATACCTTCTATAGCTCTGTTTGTGGCATTTTCCTTAAAGAAGAATATGTTCTTTTTCTCTCTAGAGTGTTTTTGTCTTGTTTCTGATTGAGGTAGAGGCAGGGATAGGAGAGACTACAAATATTTACTCAGAGTGACCTATATCTCCTTTCCACCCACTTATCTTTCTAACCCTGCTTTGGAAAAAGTGGAGTGTTATTCTCCAAAGGACTGTAGTCCAGCTCTTCAGGGTCTGCCAGAACTCTCTAAGTGGTCATCAGTTAAATCCCAGAAAACACAGGGGTACATTATTCAAATTAAAAGCACACATACAACAAAGAACCTTCTAATGGCCAGGGGAATGCCTACATTATTAATAGTCAGGTAGTTAAGCAATTAGGTGGCTCAGTAGATAGAGCACTGGGCCTGGAGTCAGGAAGACTTGAGTTCAGATCCAGCCTCAAAGACACTAGCTGTATGACCCTGGACAGGTCTGTTAACCTCTGTTTGCTTTAATCCATTGGAGAAGGACATGGCAAACCACTCCAGTATCTTTGCCAAGAAAACCCCATGGACAGTATGGTCAGTGGGGGGTCATGAAGAGTTGAACCATGGCCAGTACAACTAAACAAACAAAGCAACACTTCTACATTTTGCCTCTTTCCTTCTTTTCTCTTTGTATGGAGCAGGCACTTGATAAATATAGGTAGGTTTTATATACCTTCCTCCCTTCCCTTTTTCCTCCCTTTCATTTGCCAAGTCAGTCTCTTCTTCCTCAGAGAGACATTTCAGCTTTCAATTTCTCCTTCCTTCTTGTGAGTCAGCTCCTTCTTCAATCCTATGGCTCTGTTGTTTCTTTGGAACTAGGAGTGGTCATGGTTAAGGCCAGCATTGGCCAAACTTGTACAGTTTGTCTTCATCCTCCAGAGCCTCATTAGAGTCCTCCCTTTTCTTTGAAGTTGTCCCTGACCATTCTATAGCCCCTAGTGTACTCAGTGGTACCAGTCTCATAGAATCCTAGAATCTTAGCATGGGAAAGGGACCTCAGAGGTCATCTCATCCATCCTCCCTCTCCATACAAGAATCCTAATTACAACATCCCTTACAATGTCATCCAGCCTCCTCTTAAACACTGATAGGAAGGTCATCACTCCTTTGTGGCAATTACTTCATTGTTGAATGCCCTTAATTTGTTAGAAAGTTCTTATCTCTATTCAAACAGGATCTATCTCTCCCTAACTTCCAACCAATCTCCTAGTCTGTCTTTTGCCTCCTGGAGCAGCATGGAGCATGGAGCACAGTTCATGTTCTCTTTCCTACAGCATCCCTGAAGATACTTGAAATCAGCCAGCAACCCCATGATCATCTATCCTTCCAACCTTCTCTTCCTCAGGATAAATTCAATTCTTCCTCAAATGACATGATTTCCAAGCCTTTTGACTTTTTAGCCTTTTTCTTGACATTCTCCATTTAATAAAATGTTTTACCAATGCCTTTTAAAAAATCATTGTCCTTTCCAAATGACCCAAAGGCACACGTGCTCATATACACATACACAGTAGAACTTTCCTTTGTATCAAAATGGGATATGTATAACGACATATGCCTCATCGAATACCTTGTATCCATCACCCCTTACATCAAGAAGAGGAGGTATTGCATTGTCCATCCTCTCAAGTCAATATTGATCACAGCATTGATCACACACAGCTCTCATACCTTTTAATACTGTGTTGTTGTTGTTTTATGTTACTGTATTTATTATCTAACTTGTTCTTTTGGTTCTACTTATTTTGCTCCACATCAATTCATACAGGTCTTCCCAAATTTCTCTAAATTTTTTAGATTTGTAGTTTCTTATAGCATAATGTTGTTCCATTACATTCACATACTACAATTTGTTTTCATCCGATGTCACCAGTTCTCTCTAGCATTGTACAGATATCTCAGACCTGTCATGTACAAAATGGAATTCGTAATCTTTTTTTCCCAAAATCTACTGTGCCTTTGAACTTGTCTATTTCTATTGAAAGCACCACTGTCCTTCCAAGTCACTGAGATTTTCAACCTCAGCTCTTCTCTTTTTCTCACCCCTACTTTCTTTTTTTTGTTTTGTTTTTGTTTTTTGTTTTTTTGGAGGGCAGTTGGGGTTAAGTGACTTGCCCAAGGTTGCACGGCTAGTTTTTTGTGTTAAGTGTCTGAGGCCAGATTTGAACTCAGATACTCCTGACTCCAGGGCCGGTGCTCTATTCACTGCGCCACCTAGCCGCCCCTTCACCCCTACTTTCTATTCAATCAGTTGCCAAGTCCTAGATTCTACCTTTACGATATCTCTTGACTCTTTCCCCTTCTCTCCACTCATGTAACTACCACCCTCATCCTCATCCCCTTTCTCCGACCCAGGCTTCTGAAATCTCCTGCTAATTGGTGCCTTTATTTCTATTCTCATTCCTTTATGATCCATCCTCTACAGAACTACAAAAATAATATATCTAAAGTGTGGTTCTTACTATGTCTTTCTCTGATCAAGACTTTTTACTGGCTCCCTTACTGGTCTCTAAGATAAAATACAAAATCATCTGCTTGGCATTTAAAGCCCTTTGCCATCTGGCTCCAGTCTCCCTTCCCATACTTATTTTACATGATTCCTACCATGCACTCTGCATTCCATCCAAACTTGGTATTCCCTGAATTTAGCGGTCCATCTTTGACCTCCTTGTCTTTTGTGCAAGCTGTCTGTCTAGTTGAAGTACATTTTCCTCTCTTAGTCACACTCCTTAGAATCCTTAGCTTCCTTCCAGGCTTAGCCCTGAGGCCACCAGGCTCTCTTTCACCTGGGACAGAAATAGTTGAAGGCATAGGTGGTGGTGTCCGTGCCTGGGGCAGAGGGCTTGAGAGAGTGAGGTAGTAAGATTGTGGGCCATAGAGGGTGGGAAGAGGAGGGGGGTGGTACTTAAGGTCAGACTATCTTTCCAGAAGCCCTGCTGACTCTATCACAGCTCTCTTTGATACAGGCTAGATTCTTTGGGGAATAATTACTTTCACTCTGCCCAAGTGAATTTTCATAGGTGCCAGGATTCCTTGTTTTGGTTCTGTAAATGATTGCTTAATGGCTCTGTAAATGATTGTTGATGTGAACTGAACATACCTTAACCCTAATCCTTGGCCAAAATGTTGGTCAAGGACAGATCCAAGAACAGAGAGCTTTTATTGCACATAGATGGAGAATTCCCTTCAGGTTGCCATCAACTTAGATCACTGTTCTTTGGTTGTTCAGACAATTTCCCTATGTGTGCTATCACCCAATTCCTCTTGCCCATAAAATATAATAATAATAATAAGAAGAAGAAGAAGAAGAACTTACATTTGTACTATGCTTTGCCATTTATTCATTCTTTCATCCAATAACCTTTTATTAAGTGCATTCCAGTAGTAGTAGTAGTAGTAGTAGTAGTAGTAGTAGTAGTAGTAGTAGTAGTAGCAGCAGCAGCAGTAGCAGCAGCAGTAGCAGCAGCTAGCATTTATACAGTGCTTTAAGGCTTACAAAGTGCTTTACAATTGTTATCTCATTTGATCTTCACAACAATCCTGGGAAGTTCTTGCTGTTATTATCCCCATTTTACAGATGAGGAAACAGAGGCAGACAAATTTTAAATGACTTGCCTAGAATTGAACAGCTAGTGTCTGAATCAGGATCTGAACCCGCATCTTCCTGACTCATTTCCTGCTCTCTATCTATGTTGCCCCCAAGGGCAAGAGATGATTTTTTCGCTTTTGTGTTTTTGGTATCTCCAGGATCTAGTACAGTGCAGCATTCATAGCAGGTGCAAAGTAGCTCAGTTCAATGAATGTGCTTAAACACAGTGTGTGTTTAATGTTAGGCACAGTGCTAGGCACCCAGCATACAAAGACAAAAACATAAAAACAGTCATTGCCTCTTAGAAATTTACATTTATTAAGCAGTAGCCTAATAATTGATCTGAGTCAAAATAAAATACCTACTGTGTTCAAAACACTGTATTTGGCTCTGAAAGAGCTACAAACAAGATCAGCAAGATATTGTCTCTACTCCGGTGGGACTTAAAACAGTCCTGGGAGACGGGTAGCGCAGAGAGTGTCTGCACGTCAGAGATGGGGAAACTGAGGCTCAGATAGATTAAGCAGCTTGGACAGGGCAACATTTATTATTAATAATATGTCTTGGCAAAGCAAGGACTGGAACTCTAGTCTTCCAACTCCATATCTAGTGAACTTGCCATTACTTTCCACTGCTTCTATAACAGGAGGGATTTTTCAATGATCTTGATAAAATCCAGATATTTTATATATGTGTGTATGTGTGTGTATACAACATATCACACACACACAGCATCTACTGGTGTACAAGTCTAGAAAAGGAATAAAAAAGCAAATGGTGTTAGTTTGACCTGACATTCTTGGTGAGTTCACGCTGGCTGCTAAGGATCAATTCTTCCTTTTCTAAGTGCATATAGAGCATCTGTTTAGTAATCAGCCTAGCATTTTACCAGAGATCAGTGTCAAAATCACTGGCTTTCAGTTTAAAGGACCTACCTTTTTCCACATTTTGAAAAGCAGAACAGCTTTCAGCCGTCTGATTTTCTGGCCCCTTTCCATCTACTGTGATTTCTCAGACATCACTAGTAGTGTTTCTGTGTTCTCACATCGGCAAGTCCTTTAGGCGCTCTGGGATATTATTTCCTTGGGCCCAAAGCCTTGAGCTTGTTGAAAGTGCTGAGATGTGCTCTTCCTTCACCTTATCTCAGTTGCCTCTTAATCATGTTTTCCTTATCATTTTGGATCTGGTTGGAGAAGTCATTGGAGAAGTCATTCTCCTTGGTAAAGAAAATGGACAGAAAATACACCTTGAGCCGTTATCATCCATTAACTTTCCACTGTTTTCACCAGGCCCAGATTCCTTGTTTTATTGCTTGTCCTTTCTTAGATTCTTAATATATTTTTGAAGCCATTTTGGGGGTTGTCTTTCCTTAGAAATTTTAAAAATAAAGTTCATTCTGGGCTTTAGCATTCCTTACATGATTATCATAACCCAAGGTAGTGGTGCAAACCCACCTCAGAAGGTGGTTGGGAGAAAAGGGCTTTGAGAAATCCAAGGTGCCATGCTTGTTATTGGTGCGTTGTTGGTGTTTGTCACTATTTTGCGCTCATCCTTGGCTACTTAGGCCTCCTTCATCTTTTATACATGTGCATTAAAAATATAAATTCATCCGAGTTTCCTTGCAGTGATGTTGGTTCCTTTAGCTGCCTGACTCATTTTTCATTGGGAAATAGTCACAATTGCAGTCAGTAAACTGTTCATTATTCTTCAGAATCTTTACTTTTAGAGCCTTTGGATCTGTTCTCTGGGCTTTATTTAAAAAGAAAACAAACCAACCCTACTTTCCTAAAATCAAGGGTCCATCTCTCTAGTACTTCCTGTCATTGGCACATCACCAATTAGTTTTCCTCATTGGTTAAAATTAAATCTAGAGTAGCATGTGTTTTTATTTCTCCCTCTACCTTCTAAATGGTGAGATTATCAGTAAGGTATGGATGTATCAGACAGCTTCTTTGGCAGATTCTCTGTGAGTATTTCCAAAGCAAAAGTGTAAGATAATTAATTTGCCTTGCAATGCAGGAAGTGTGAGCAATAAGGGCCTTGACCCAGGGATCCATAGGGTTTTTGCCATGTACGTCTTATTTCCTGAAATGATAGCCCAATTATGAGGGCTTCAAACGTAAGCTAATCCTTCAACTAGAGGTGAAGTCATTCTAATTGAAGTTATTTATTGCTACCATGGTCAGGGTTTGGGTTTTTTGGGGTATCAGTTTTGTAAACTGTAATAGGCTAATGGTTCTGTAGTGTGTTCTATGAACATATTTTATGTATGTGTATATATTTATACATATACATATATATAAATTATATAAATATATATTACCTTATTTTCCCCTTCTGTGACCTTTACCTCTATCATGTTTCTCCTCTGAGCCTCAGGATTTCCACACGTCTTTGGTATATATACTACCCACTTTTTCTGTTCAAACAAATATGGCAGTCCCACCATTGCCTTAGTCCAACCCAGAGGCCCATTATATCATCTCAGTGATAACTAGGAAATTGCAACAACCTGTTTATATTACAATTTCTCATTCACTTTGATTTTTGCCCATATGCTATTCATTAACTACGACAGAGACGGTCAGATCTGTTAAGTATTACTCTAAAGCTAACTGTTTTCCTTATAGTTTTTTACCCCATCTCCTATAAAGAATTACTAGACATTTCCTCTTTTAGGAGTGTTCTCCATCACCCTTGTTGTTCTCCATAGCGCTTGTCATTATAATTTTATCTGGGCCTTTTTTCCCCTCTCCTTCAGTTTTTAGTTGAAAGCTCTATTGATTGGGTCAGGAAATTTCTGGTCTTTATGAGATGGACCCCATCTCTTTCCCATTATCCCTGTATCATTTCTATTATCTTAACTCATCCTCCACAAAACCAAATCTCTTGGCTCCAGAGCTATTAATGAAATATTCCAGTGTTTTTTGGTTTGCTTCTTTGTTTTCTGAACAATTCATTTGTCCCCATGTAAGTCAGCAAGAATGGGTTAAGTGGTAAGTTTAGACTATATTTATTTAGATTGAAAGATATTTACCAGCCTCTTAGTTTCATCTTAGATACCTAAGCAGACTAAGCACACCAGATCCAAGTAAGGAGTCCCACACTGCCATAATGCATCTCTTTCTTCACAGAGAAGGGAACAGATTCTTCTCTTTTGCTGCTATCTTTGTGTTCCTGTCGGTACTGGACGCTTCTTCAGAAGGTCTGGATTCTGTGGACAGAGAAAGCTTTGCAGACTGAGCTTCCACTCAGTCTTGAGGGGAGAAACTTACTGCCTCCTCCGTCTCTTTGTCCCCTGCATTACATTCTTACATTCACCAACCACTCACTACCTTTGATTCCCCACTGGTACACTTTGCTTCTTAGTTACTAACTAACCTTGTAGAATTATTTCTTTCTTCTTCTCTCGGAACCCTTCATCCCTTCTAATAAGATGGAATAGAGAGCCATTCCTCAAATTCTTTCACGTCACTGCTAGCTGAAGGATTAGTTTACATTTAAAACCCTCATAATTGGGCTACCATCTCAAAAAAGAAGACACATAGCGAAAGTGTTACGGATCCCTGGGTCAAGGCTCTTACTGCTCATACTTCCTGAATCACAGGGCAAATTAATCTGTCTTGTACTTTCCCCCTGGAAACACTCACCTAGAAGCTGCCTAGGAAATTGTTCCCACTATCCCTAGAAGTTCAGCTTTTATGCTTACTCAGGCCTAGGTCCCCACCTGCTAATCTAACATGGATTCGGCCAATCGATCAACCAACAGGCATGCATTAGGAGCTAACTGTGCTAGTGACTAGCAAGCATTCTGTGATACATATACAGAAAAGCAGAGTCTTGTCACTGGCTGTCCTGCCTCATTAGTTATATTTTTATGTGGATTTCTCCCAATGCTTTGACAGCATCACATGTACTCTCATCTCCTCGATAGTGTCTAGCATAGTTCCCTTCACAGAGTAGGTGCTTAATAATGGAGTTTGTGGAGGGCAAAGTAATTGTGGAATGACTGTCAGCACCCCACCATCCTGCTCTTCCCTCTTTTGGGGACTTTTTCTCTCCCAGACGCCCAGTGTTCTCATATGATTCCTGGACTGCTCTAATCACCAAGGAATACTTTCTGATGAGCTGATTCATACTAAAATATTAGTAAATGTATCAGCTGAACATTGAAAAGAAGCCTTTAGTGAGAGGGTACCTTTCTGGTGTTACTGAACAGAGGTATCAGACAAGCAGTCTGCAGTCTGTATTGCCTAGCCAAGTGATTCTGAAATTAAAATGTACTTGGGAAATATTTAACAAAATGAAATATAATATGACATATCTAGTATTAATTTGTGATTTTCTAAGTTAATATCTAGGCAACTAGGTGGCGCAATGGATAGAGTGCCAGGCCTGGAATCAGGAAGGCCTGAGTTCAATCAAGCCTAGCCTCAGATACTTACTGGCCGTGTGACCCTGGACAAGTCACTTAACCCTGTTTGCCTCAGTTTCCTCATCTGTAAAATGAGCTAAAGAAGGAAATGGCAAACCTCTTCAGTGTCTTTGCCAAGAAAACCCCAAATGGGGTCATGAAGAGTGGCACATGACTGAAATGATTGAACAGAGTCAATACTTGAGCTGTAGGAATATTTATGTATTGTTTTCTGTTTGAGTTTGGCACTACTGCTCTAGAAGATATACATCAAGAGAGAAAGAGAGAGAGAGAGAGATGAGAGAGATAGATGGACAGACGGTTGGACAGATAAATTGATCGATCAGTCAATCGATCAATCATGTTGAGAACTTTAGGGCAGGAGGTCTTTTTTTGAACTCCACAAGACCAAAGGCTACTTAGCTGGTGAGTGGGACATGCCATGGTGAGGGAGCTGGTTGGGGAAGGTATAGCAGGGGTGGAGAACCTGTGATTCGAGGCCACATGAGGCCTTCTGGATCCTGAGTCCAAGTTTTACTGAGTCCAAGTTTTGGACTTGGGTCCAAAGTTTTGGCTGAGTCCAAGTTGTACAGAACAAATTCTTTTATTACAGAGATTTGTTTGGTGAAGTTTGGATTCAGTCAAAGGGCCACACTTGATGATCTAGAGGGCCACATGTGGCCTTGAGGCCGCAGATTCTCCACCTGTGACAGGAGATGGTGCCAGAAGTGACACGGCCTTTCACCTTCCTATTTCTCTGACAGATCCTCCTGAATTTTACTTCCCTGGATTTATACCGCAGCCGGCTGTGCTGGTACGACTACGTAGAGGTTAGAGACGGGTTTTGGAGAAAAGCTCCCCTCCGAGGTAACTGTGTCCTACCCTGCTCTAGGCATCATGGTCAAATGAGCTAACCTATGTAAAGCACTTTGAAAACACTAAAGTGCTGTGTAAATGCGGGTGGTTGTTATTATGACTTCTACCCTCTGTTCTGAGAACTACCCCCTTCTTTCCTTATAACGTCCCTTAAGCCTTTCTACACACACACACACACACACACACACAC
>CM053595.1:210962142-211014901 GCA_028646575.1 Pseudocheirus occidentalis | reverse complement strand
ATAACCTTAAGGAAATCCCTAAACCTTTGTGGGTATCAGTTCCCTCATCTGCAAAGCCCAGTAAATCACATCTACCTGACCTGCCTATCAGTGTAGTGACAGCTTTGGAGTAGAGATAAGATAAGAAAGGAAAAAAACCTGGCAGCTTGTTTGTTGTATCTGTGAACCTTGATGTGATTGCTCCAGGTCCAGGGTCTGGTTCACAGTTTTGCAGTTTGTGGAAGGGAAAGAAAGTTGACATGATTGTGTGTGGTTACATACACAGTCCAATGAGGGAAAGGAGTCTGAGAAGAAAGGGTACCAAGTAGAGATCGGGTCAGGGCTAGGGTAGGGATGGCACCTGGGGCATCTGGCTACCCCAGGCAAGTTGGCTCATTGGATAGTGTGCTGGTCCTGAAGTCAGGAAGACCTGAGTTCAAATATAACCTTAGATACTTACTAGTTATGTGACCTTGGGCAAGTTATTAAACCTGTTTGCCTTTAAAAAAAAAAAAAGAAAGAAAAGAAATTTGTGTCTTTTTTGTGTTGCAACCTACAGGAGAAGTTAAGCTTTCCCTATGGCACATGGGACATGACATCATAAAATAAATGTATCCAGGCTATGGATGGTGGGATTTTCTGATACTGCAAACATGTGCACTTACAAAGTCATATTAAAAAGTCCCTCATTGTACCCTCCTCTGTTCTTCTGCTTTAGCTACACTAAAGGGGTTTCTAGGTGGATTTGTTTGTGTTGTTCTGACGCCTCTCCCTACCTTTCCCTGCCTACAGGAAGGTTCTGTGGGAACAAACTCCCTGAACCCATCGTCTCCACTGACAGCCGCCTCTGGGTGGAGTTCAGAAGCAGCAGCAATTGGGTTGGGAAAGGCTTCTTTGCTGTTTATGAAGGTATTCATGGGGAATGTGCTGTGGGGTCAATAAATCCTGGGTGTGAAGAGAGTGCCTTGTCCTCGCCCTTTTAAATTGACCTTGGTCAATAAGCATTTACTCTATGTGCTAAGTGCTAGTTATATGGGGCAACCAGTTGGAGCAATGGGTAGAACACTGGGCTTAGAATCAGGAAGATCTGAGTTAAAATCTGGCCTCAATAGCTGTATAACCCTGGGCAAGTCACTTAGCCATGTTTGCCTCAGTTTCCTTATCTGTAAAACACACTGGAGAAGGAAATGGCAAACCATTCCAGTATCCTTGTCAAGAAAACTCCCTAAAAATGGTGTCACAAAGAGTCAGAAATGACTAAAATAACTCTGCTGGTTATATGGGGAGTCGGAGGGTGGGGCGGGGGAAGGACAAAAACAAGGTCCCTGCCCTCAAGGAGCTCATGTGCTAATGAAACAACATGCCATAAATTGTCCATACAAAGTGTAAATGAAACGTAATCTCAGAGGGAAGGTTCTAGCTGGGGTAGGGGGCTGGGAGAACTGAGAAAGATCTGCAGAAAGTAGTATTTGAGCTGTGTCTGGAAGAAAGTGAAGGAAAACAGGAAACAGAGTTAAGGAAGGAGAACATGCTAGGCATGGGGAGGAATTGATGCAAAGGTACAGAATTTGGAGGTAGAGTTTAATGTAAGTGGAACCAAAGGAAGGCCAGTGTTGCTGGATCCTACAGTATCTAGAAGGGAGAAAAGTGGGAGAAGATAGGAAAGGTAGGAAGGGGCAGGATTGTACGGTGCTTTAAAAGGCAAACAGAGAATTTGAGAATTTGATCCCTATTAACAGGGAGTATTATGGACACTTTGTATGGACAATTTATGGCATGTTGTTTCATTAGCACATGAGCTCCTTGAGGGCAGGGACCTTGTTTTTGTCCTTCCCCTGCCCCCCCCTTCCCCCCCACTCCCCATATAACCACTTTGCCTTAGGGAAAGAGGCAACACAGTAGGCAGAACCCTAAGAGAAAACAATTGGAGAATAGAATTAAGACAGAGGTATAGAAAAAGTTGGAGTGGATGCAAAGTTAAAGAATGATAGAAGAAAAATATGTGGAACAGGAGAAGGAAGAGAATAAGATTATGAAGAAGGGAATCCAGGAAACATCAGAACTCTACAAATGTCAGGAACTGAAGAATGAGGGAAGCCAGAAAGGGGAGGAGTCCATCAGAGCAGGGAATTACCATGACTTCTGAGAACCCAGGAAGGTGAGGAAGGTCAAACACCCCACCAGATAGAATGAGGTCCTCTCCACTATTACCCTGACCTCCCCTACCTGTGCTGTTTGCAGCCATCTGTGGGGGTGATGTAAAGAAGGACAATGGCCACATTCAGTCACCCAATTACCCAGATGACTACCGGCCCAGCAAAGTCTGTATTTGGCGGATCCAGGTGTCTGAAGGCTTCCACGTGGGGCTTACTTTCCAGTCTTTTGAGGTATGGTGCTGGGTCTCTGAACATGGGACCATCCTGATTGGAGGAAATGATGGCCCTCTAAACCTACATATCACTGGCTCTTCTGTCTCTCTCCCTCTCTCTCTTTCTCTGTCTCTCTGTCTGTCTCTCTCTCTCTTCAGGCAATCAGTGCCCAACTACTCTCTGCCTGTTCTTTTTTGAACAACCCCCCTCTTGTCCTCTTCATGTTTTCAAGTCTACCTTTTCTACTTCTCCAGTGGCCTAGCTTAGGATCTTATGGCAGCTGGAAACTCCTCCTCCCAACGTGGCTTCTTCCCTTCATCTCCTCTCCAGATTGAACGCCATGACAGCTGTGCCTATGACTACTTGGAGGTACGGGATGGACACAGTGAAACCAGCACCCTCATTGGACGCTACTGCGGCTATGAGAAGCCAGATGACATCAAAAGTACCTCCAGCCGTCTCTGGCTCAAGTTTGTCTCTGATGGATCCATCAACAAAGCCGGCTTCGCTGTCAACTTTTTCAAAGGTGCCTCCTTCCTTTCTTCTGTCCACACCCTGCAGTGCCCATTCCTAGAGTGCCTACTACCTTCATGGGTTGTTATAAGGAGCAAATGAGATAACATTAAACTACCACAGAAATTTGAGTTATGGGGCAGTGAATAGAGCACCAGTCCTGAAGTCAGGAGGACCTGAGTTCAAATCTGGCCCCAGACACTTGACATTTAACTGGCTGTGTGACCTTAACCCCAGCTGCCTTTCCTTCCCCCCTAAAAAAAAAAAAAGAAATTTGAGTTATAATTGTTCCTTCCTCACTGAACTCCCCTGTTGTCCATCAGTCTTGATAATACCCACATATCTACCTCTTTTATTTGGTCTTTTGTTCATTTGTTCAATGAATATTTATTGAAGAACAGCTATGCACCCAGCACTGTGATAGGCATTGAGGTTGAGGGTGGGGAGACGAATCTCTCCAATAGCCTGTTAG
The DNA here is from genome assembly GCA_028646575.1 of Pseudocheirus occidentalis. Classification (NCBI taxonomy): domain Eukaryota; kingdom Metazoa; phylum Chordata; class Mammalia; order Diprotodontia; family Pseudocheiridae; genus Pseudocheirus; species Pseudocheirus occidentalis. The sequence continues at coordinate 211,011,568 of CM053595.1, read as the reverse complement.
ATCTCTCTTAGGCATTTAACCATTTTTAACATTCCACAGCTCTCTGTGTTGACCTGTCATCCCCCTCCAAGATTATAAATTCCTTGAAGGCAGAAACCGTGTTACTTTTCATCATTGTATTTCCAGAACCTAATTGATACAGGGCCTTGCACATAGTAGGTCCTAAATACATCTTTGCTAAATCAAATTCTCACATGAGAAATATAACACACAGTCCATACCCTCAAGAAATTCACTCTCTAGATGGGGAGTCAAGACATGTACCATGGAAAGTTAGCCAATAATACAAATCTCAAATGGTAGAAGACATAACAGAAGTAATTGGCATTTCTACAGAATGTCCCAAAAGTCTTAGTATAGTAAGCATTAATAGCTTACTGAAGCTTTACTAGCTTAAAACCAGATGAAGTGAGTAGCTATTAAAGCTTTAATTTCACTAAGACTTTTGGGACACCATGTATATATTAAGACCATGTTAGTGTTTACCAAGGGCTTTGCATACAAACGTTTATTCCACATGACAACCTCATGAGGTTGGTACCAAACGTATGCTTATCCTCACTCACTATATGATTATAGTGCTTAGAGACGGTTGGTGACTTATCCATTGGTACACAGCAGATGACTGTCAGAGGTGGGATTTTAGCCCAGGGGTGCCCTGACTCCAAGCCCAGCACCATTTCCACTCTACCACACTTCCTCTCAGGGCAGGATGCCAAGTGACTGGTATGCTCAGAGTTCTAGTTTGGAGGTAGAGGTCATTATGGTTAGGGTGGTTAGAGAAAGTTTCCTGAATGGTTCAGTGCTCCTAAATTAGACACACACACACAATTCATATGCAAGGCACACACACATACATGCATACAAACACACATGCACACATATGTGTACACACATATAATTTCTCTGTTTCACTCTCTGGTACCTACCACCCTCATCTCTGTGCCTTTAAGCAACATGAGTTCATGGGCTTGGATGGGAATAAAATCCATCTTTATTTTCACTCAAAGAAAACTTGGGGTTTTTTTGGTAATGTTATATACTTGATTTTATGCATTTAAAACATCACTGTGAGAAAGGGTCCCTGGTACACACAAAGGGTAAGGACCTTTGGCCTTAAGGGATCCCTGTGTTTTCGCCTCGGGCAGCTGCAGGACCCTAGCTCTCCATATCTGGTCCATCCTGCCTACTATTAAATATAATTCTTGGGTTTGTGTGACAAGCCAGTGAGGATTGTCTCCCCTCCCAAGGACAGGAAGGTAGGGCAGAGACGTGAGAGAAGAGCTTGCCTCACAGAAAAGAATGATAAACTTGGATTTGGAAGGGTCCAGAAGAGGCCTGGGTCAGAAAGCTGCTTCACAACTTTGCAGATGGGGGCTTCAGTCCCAAGCTTTAAGCCTTGCCTCTCCTTTCTCTCCCAACCAGAAGTGGATGAGTGCTCCCGACCCAACCGAGGAGGCTGTGAGCAGCGCTGTCTCAATACTCTGGGCAGTTATAAATGCAGCTGTGACCCGGGCTATGAGCTGGCTCCAGACAAACGCCGCTGTGAAGGTGAGCAGCTCCTTGTTAGCACCTTCTTTACCAATCTCTCCTCCTTCTCATGCCCAGAAATTAACTCATTATCAGTGGTCATTCCTGATCCCCCTTGGATAGGTAAGTTCTTTCCTTGAAGACATGGGAGTTTTGGTCCATCACTATGTAGAAGCTTCTGAAGTTTCTAGAGGCTTCTGCCTTGTCCTTAAACCTCACCACTACCACCTCCACCACTGCCCTATCCTCCTCCAGTCCTGCCTGTCTAGGCTTGTGGAGCCACTGGGCATTTCCCTTTATACTTGCCCTTTGGGCAGCCAGCTTCTCAGTCATGCCCAGGCCAGGCCTTCTCTGTCTCATGCTCTTTTCCCATTCCCAGACCAGCAGCCCTTGGCATATGATGCCCTCTCTAACCCCACTTTCCCATATTCCCGACCCCACAGCTGCCTGCGGCGGTTTTCTTACCAAGCTCAATGGCTCCATCACCAGCCCAGGCTGGCCCAAGGAGTACCCTCCCAACAAGAACTGTATCTGGCAGCTTGTGGCACCTACCCAGTACCGAATCTCCCTACAGTTTGACTTCTTTGAGACGGAGGGAAATGATGTAAGTACCAGCTCCAGTGCTCAGGCCAGGGGAAGGCACAGAAGTCATGCCCATTCTTATACTCCATCTCTCTTCTCCCCTTTACCTCTTCCTTGGGTCTGGAGGGGGTGAGGGAAGGAGGCCTTATTTATCTACATAGCCTCAGAAAGGGAACATTGCCTAGTGGATACGGAACTCAGAGCCAGGAGTTCTAAACTTGTCACTAGTGACACTGGCTGTATGACCCTGAGCAAGTTACAACCTCTCTGTGCTCTAGTCAACTCTCTAAGACTATTATAAGTTGCAGAAATGATGCCAGTCTACTTTAGCAAAGGGAGTGTTCTCACCTGGAAGCTCCCTAGACTGGTGAAACCATGGGTGCGTTCTCTATCCACCTGTCTTTTCTAGGCTCAGATACAGTACTCTACGCTTAATAAATCTTTGTTGCTGATAAATCAGAATTTTAGGGATCAACTCCCAAAGACAAGGTGGTAGAACCCCGAGGATGCCCTTTATGGTCAGGAAGTTAGTCTTTCTGTCTAATTTCTTTTTCTTTTTGAAGTGGGGAAGGCAGCAATTGGGGTTAAGTGACTTGCCCAAGATCGCACAGCTAGTATGTGTGTCAAGTGCCTGAAGCTGGATTTGAACTCAGGTCCTCCTGACTCCAGGGCTGGTGCTCTATTTCCTGCACCATCTAGCTGCCCCTCCTGTCTGATTTTTTAAAATATCAATAACAAACCTGCATCTAACAGGTTTAATAACAAATTTTGTTATTTTTTAATAACAAATTTGTTTAATAACAAACCTAAAGTTTTATTTTAATGAGGGTCTAAGTAGAGCTGTACTAGAGCCAACTTGAACTGGCTAGTGAGAACTGATTGTTAAATTTTCATTGTGAGCATTTACACCTTGGAAATCAGCAAACTATATGTCAGAGCTTATTTATTGTTTTGTTGCTTTCTAGTGTATTAAAAATGATGGAGAAAATAATAATGCATATCAAACTTAAAAGTACCTACATGTACATTTCCTTCCCCACCTCCACTCATAGATCCGGTTATTAAACATGTATCAGCGCACCACTCCATCTGCAAAGTTTGTGTCCTAACCCTTACATTTTTAACACTTTTGATAATGTAGCTCGGTATCTCAATTGTGATTTTTTTTTAAATTGCTGATTGCTGTTCAGTTCTGGTCATGAGTCTTCTGCCAATAGTACCAGTCATCTCACAAGTAGGTATCTTATTTCTGTCTTATAGGATTTACATTCATTTCAGCTCCCTGTGTATTATGAGGCTTTACTCCATCCCGAGGGTGCAGCCAAGGAGGGTTACGTCCCCTCTGCCTACAGCTTTTGGAAAATCCTTCTAACTACCCCCTTTTGTCATTGACAGATTTCATGTAACATACATGCACAGTTTGCACATATCAAGGCAGCTAGGTGGCCAAGTGGACAGAGCAGGCCTGAGTTTGAATCAGATAATACCTAGCTTAGTGATAGTGGGCAAGTCGCTTAAACCTCCTCTTTGTCAGTCTCCTCATTTGTAAGATGGGGATGTACAATGGCAGCACAAATAAATATTGGAGATAAGATCTGAACTCAGATCCTTTGACTTCCAGAGCCAGGAGAAAGAGGACTAGCTTTGAAATCCCATGATTCTGTTTGAAAAGACCAGAATTAGCACTTATGAAACACCTTTTAAATAATACAGTAATTTTAGGCCTTGTTTGTGGTCCAGATAAACTTTTAGCATTCTAGAGCAGGGGCTTTTCACTTTGAACCCCTTTCTCAAAATCATGTTTTTAAATATTTGAAGAAATTGCTGAATTTCAATTAAAGGCTAGTGAAAATAAAAGATGTGATTGTTTTTCCCATCTGAGTTCATGGACTCCCTGACCTCAACCCCTGGGCCCCTTAAGTGAAGGGGATATCTGCGGCCCTCAAGTTAAGAACCCGTCCTCGTAGTTCATAGCATGGCTAGTTCAGTGACAGTTGGATAAGTTAGGGAAGGGTGGCTTCCTTTTAAGTGGGATCTGAGCTGTACCAATCGGGACAGGTATGCAAGTATGACTTTGTGGAGGTGAGGAGTGGACTGACTGCAGATTCCAAACTTCATGGCAAGTTCTGTGGTGCTGAAAAACCGGAGGTGATAACCTCCCAGTACAACAACATGCGCGTGGAGTTCAAGTCGGACAACACCGTCTCCAAGAAGGGCTTCAAGGCCCACTTCTTCTCAGGTAACACTGGCATCGCCCGCCCCAGGATCCAACATGGTGCTTCTCCCATCATGCCTAAAGGGTGCAGCTATTCTCCCTCCTTCTCCCCTGGGTTCCCTTGGCCCCCACCTTGGGTGGAGATGACAGTCTGCCTCTGAGCTCTAGTGGTCAAGAGCCAGACTGGTTTGACTTTCCTGCCCCGCCCCCAGCTCTCCAGAAGCAGTCAGCCCTCTCACCCCCATGTTCCTTTTAGAGCTGATTTTATCTACAGGCTTTGGGCAACAGGTCAACATCTTGGCTGTTGGTCAGGCCACTTGCCAAACTTCATGCAGGCAGAGCTGGTTCGTTACAGGGATTTAATAAAGAATAGAGAGGCAGTGTGGTAGAGTATCCAGAGGACTGGTCTTGGAGTCAGGAAGACTGGGTACAAGCCCTACCTCTGCCACATACAGGCTGTGGGACGCTTAACCCCTCACTGTCCCAAATAACTCTTTAAGGATTTAAATTATGGATAAGCTGGGGATTTGCACTATTGGAGAGTTTCTCTACTAGAGAGTTCCTTGCATTGATGAAATCACAGGCCCTGAACAGGGAAAAGGTGGGGGGGGGGGCGGAATAATTAGGCATCTCCACCCTAACATAAAACATTCCCTGTCCCCATTCTGCTCACAGTTGAGGAAGAGTCAGATTAAGACACATCACAATAGCAAGTATTTATTAAATGCTTATAACATACAAGGCACTATCCTCGTTCCTTTTATATTCTTCTGTTTCAGGCCAGTCTGTAGGATCTGTCCCCTTGCTGGGAGATAGAGATGCTTGCCCCTCACCTCCCACCCCCAGCTTTTCAGTTAATCAATAAGTATTTGGTGAGTCACTGCTGTGTGCTCCATCCTGGGCTAGCTGCCTTTTGGAGCTGGTATAGGAGAAGTGTAAGACAGGATTCTGGTCCCAAAAAGCTGGCAGCCTCACGAGGAGATGAGACAGACAGAAAACAGTAGAAAATGCCGTATGATAATCTGGGGCTAAATTGTATGGAATATCCTAAAGGTGCTCAAGGGTAGGGAGAATCATGTGGCTTAGAGCCTCTGGGATTGGGCCCACAGGCAGTTTTCATCTTTCCTCTATATCCATCTTTTCCCACCTCCCACTCCCTGCCTAAATAAGAGGACTTAGAAATCCAAGCTGGTAAACACCCTGTGCAGTGCCTTATGGGAAAGGGGAGAGGCAAGGGCAGGTGTCCAGAGAGATATATACTGTCTGTTCCTCCTGCCCCATCTACCTCCTACACTAGCCATATTCCCTTTGTCCATCCCCACCCCAATCCCGTGCCTTCCTACCTCCTCACCCTGAGCCCCAGTGCGCTGCATTCTCCAACAACACCAGTTGACTTCTCCCTGTTCCTGGAGTTGCCCCCCTCCCTTGCCTGTCCCACCTGGCCACACATGCACCTGCTTCTTCCATCCTATCCTGCTTGGCATTGCCAGCTCCACTGCTCTGCTTGAAGTACTCTTTATTTCCCATCCCCTTCCCCTTTCCTATTGCTTGCTGAGATGCCATTAATGCAACATGGACCAGACTGTTTTCCTATCCAAACCACATGTCCCTGTGCTGGTGCGTGATGCCTAATGGAAGTGGCCAGAAGTGACATTGCACCCACTCAAGGAATGACGTGGCCCTGGGGAAAAGCCATTACCTGCTTACTCTTGTCTCTTTCTGCATTTCTATTACTTTGGTCTTACAAAATGGGGAAAAGGGTGTTCTTAAAACCCAAATCCATTAGGCCTGAATGCCAGGGTTGGCCAGTCCACAGATGGCTTCCTTCAGCTCAGTGATGTCCCACCCTGCCTGTGGGTGCAAGAGACCTGCTGAAGAGCCTTGGCTGGAGGGCTCTTCTTTTGGTGCTGGGAGCATGGGGGTGTCTGCCTTTGGAACCCCAGGACTGGGGCTCTTTGAACCATTCGGATACTCACGAGGAGACCCTAGGCTGAGAAGCAGAAGACCATGGAAGAATTTCAGTTCAATCTCAGCCAAGCAAGATGCCAAGGGGCTTGCAGGCACTGCAGGGTGAGTGGTGTCTCCTCCTTCAGGCACATATCCATCCTCCCTTTGCCCTTGACACTCCCACCGTTTCCCTTCCTTGGCTCAGAGGTGAGGCTCCCTCCCATCCCCATACCCCAGGACAGAGTCCCAACACATGCTAAATCTCATAGGCCCACAGGGCCTAGCTTTTCTGACTGCCCTCCAAACCAGTTTGACAGTAGAGAGTAGGAAGAATCAAGCACCCCCTAAAAGTACATCTTCCTCTTCTTTGAGCCTGGAAGCCTTTAGAATCTAGGAAATAAGCCCAGAGGTTTCTGTAAATTTCTTCCTATGACAAAACCTCAGGGAGTCCCCCCTCTTGATACCACATTTGTTTTCTGAAGTTCCTTTTATAAGGCATAAGATACTCTGCCCAGGAGTTCTCCCATTATTATGTAGCCTGAGCAAGAGTCCCCAGGAGATGGAAGCTGAGCCCACAGTCAGAGCTGAATGGTCATAGAAAAGCTACCCCTCGGCGGTGCTGGTGGAGGGTTGTCTGTCCTATTAACTTTGGAGGGCATCCCCTTTGCACTCTTTTGTCCCTGAGCACCAGTGCCTTTGGGAGGATAGAGTTGCTTCCTGATAACTTCCCCTCCTGTTTTCTCCAGCGATGAGGTACCCCTCTAACTTTAAGAGAAGATTGGTACCCCAGGGTCTCCAAATTCGTGGCCTGAGAGCCTGACCCTTTCCAGCCACGGGATTGCAAGTGGATTCTCACTTGGCAACCTGGTTACTAAGAGGCAGTGTGTGTGTGTGTGTGTGTGTGTGTGAGTGAAAGAGAAAGAGAGAGAGAGAGAGAGAGAGAGAGAGAGAGAGAGAGAGAGAGAGAGAGAAAGAATACATGTGCCTGTTTCTCTCTGGAAGTTTGTCTGTGAATCTGTGCCTATTTATGTCTCTCCATGAATAAGTGTCAGTCACAGTGCATCAGTGAAATAGTGGGTCTGTGGGTATCTGTATATCCTGGTGAGCATGTATCTGTATGTCCAGGATGCTCTATAGACCCAGCAAGTACACTACAAGGACAAATAGGTTCTCACAGAGAAGCTGTCTCTCCTCCCTCCCTCCCTCTCTTCCTTCCTTCCTTCCTTCCTTCCTTCCTTCCTTCCTTCCTTCCTTCCTTCCTTCCTTCCCAGAAACAGTTTCTCCACCTCACCTGCCTCCTGCCCCAGACTCCCTGGATCTCTGGTGCAGCAGACCCTCCCAACGGGTTCTCCTTGGGGCTGGGTGGGTGGCACATATTGCCCTGCCTTCCCTGTCCGGAGCTTCCCTTCTATGCCACAGTTGCTGCCCTCTTTGCTTCCCTCCTGTGATCCGGCTGCTCCTGGATATGGCTGTCCTGCATGCCCCTGACACTGCCCACCCTCTCCTTGTCACCTCCCCTTGCCCCTGTTTAATGTGCTTCTGAGATCCTGGATGTGGTTTTTACCTGCTCTTCTTTCCTGACCCCTACCTCTTCCTCCTTCCCCTCTCGGTCCCCTTTTCTTCTTCTCTCTCTCATTTCAGAAAAGAGGCCATCACTGCAACCACCCCGGGGACGCCCCCAGCCGCTCAAAAACCGAATGCAGAAAAGAAACCGGACCCCTCAGTGAGGCCAGTGTGGCCTCTCCAGCCTGTTTGTTACTCAGGAACTCCACCTCGGACGAAAGGGGGGGGCCACGAGTCCCACCAACCCACACCTCAACTCCATTGTTCCCTCCATTCCGGCCTGTGTCTCCTTGTCCCCCTGCCCTGGCCGGACAGAACTGGTGCTCTCCTCTTCTCCCCTTTCCCCCCACCCAGGGTGCTTCCCCACCCCACCCCCTCCCATTTTGATGGTGTCTGTGACATTTCCTGTTGTGAAGTAAAAGAGGGACCCCTGCGTCCTGCTCCTTTCTCTTGCAGTCTGCTTGTCCATGTGTCTGTTTTTCCACTTGTCCGTCTGTCCAGTAAGCAGGTAATGGTAGGGGGTCCCCACGTCGGCCATTTGCATTTCCCTACTCCCCCCAACCCACTTTCTGCCTCCTACCTTCTCTGCCCACATCATGGATTATTCCCGGGCTGTACAGCTAGGCCTCCCACATCTGGTTACTGCTTAATGCTCTGACCTCTGGATCCCATAGCCTCAGCTTGCCCTCGCCCTTGGGAGAGGGAGGCCTGGCCTCTCCTCCCCCTGCCAGGAGTCTAGCCCTTTGCTTCCCCTGCCCCAGCCCCACCGTGCCTGCCCCCAGCCCACAGAGAGGGCTTTGTGTTGTGTTTGCTCTCTCTCCCGCACAGACAAGGACGAGTGTTCCAAGGACAACGGCGGCTGCCAGCAGGACTGCGTCAACACCTTCGGCAGCTACGAGTGCCAGTGCCGAAGTGGCTTTGTCCTCCATGACAACAAGCATGACTGCAAGGAAGGTGAGGTCCAGAATGGGAGATGTCAAGGCACTGCCCGTCCTGGTACCTGAGAGATGGGCAAGGGAGAGGGGCCACTCAGGGGTGCCAGGCCTGGAGTCTGGAATACCTGCCTACCTGAGTTCAAATCCAGCTTCAGGTACTTACTAGCTGTGTGACCCGGGCAAGTTGGGTAATCTCTGTCTGCCCCAGTTTCCCCATCTGCAAAATGGAGAGCATAACAGGACCTAATCCTCAAAGCTGTTGTGATGATCAAAATGGAATAATATTTGTAAAGCATTTAGCACAGCGCCCAGTACACAATAGGCACTTAACACGTGCTCCTGTCTCCCTTCTCTGCAGTGCCAGGACATAAATGGGTTTGACTGAGTCTGTTTAATAGCTGGAGCCTTAGCATTCCAATGTGGTCAGAGTCAAAGTTTACCTTCAACTTGCCTACATTATGTGGGAAGAAAAGATGGGCTAAGCCAGTTAATGGCATCAGCAAATCACGTACAAAGAGCAGCCGTCTTCTTAGGCACTTTGGAAGGACCCATTTACCTGTTGTCAGTTCATAGATTAACTGAAAATTAATCATCAACAAGGATTTATTAAACTATAATCCCTGTGCTTGAGAATCCTAAAATCAGTCTGGGTATATGACCAACATTTGTAAACACATGTAAATTACCATGTAAGCCAGTGTAAATGAACATGTATGAGCTAACATGTAAGCGTATGCAAGCCAGCCATAAATGGTGCTATCTAAATCCTGTAAATCTGGTGCTACATCCTGGCATGGCGTTGATCCTGGGCTCATTTTTGTTCTTACTCATGATGTCATCAAACCATCATTTGTCATTGGAGAAGGTAATAAGAACAGCAGTAATAAAAATAACAATAATATATTGTGTTTTAGGGTTTGCAAAGCATTTTACGTATATATACCTCACTTAATCTTCACAACAACCCTATGAGGTAGGGGCTTTTAATAATCTCTATTTTACATATGAAAGAATGAATCCAAGAGAGATTAAGTGACTTGCCCAGAGTGGTATGGTGGTGGATGGTAAGTGAATGAGGCAGGATTTTGAATTCCCATCCACCTGTCCTTTTTCTTCTTCTTGATCTAGCAGTGCCTTTTGTTTCTTGGGGAGACCTGTCCAACTGGGTATGGCATTTGTCATCATTTGGAGGTTTGAATTTGCCACGCACACCCTTCAGAATTTACTTGGGTCCTCTTTTTTGCTAAACCTGTAAGTTCAGGTAACCACCACCACATGGTCTTGTGCCTGGCTATTGGAGAGTAGGACCAACCGGCTAGATTTTCCCCTGGGTACATGAATGACAGGGAATGTAGCCCACAAAACCCCATTTTCATACAAATAAAGGAGTTCTTTCCCAGGGGTTACACAGGGAGAGTGGAGGCTCTGTCCATGCTGATCCCTTCCCTCACTTCCCCACAGCTGGTTGTGACCACAAGGTAACATCCACCAGTGGCACCATCACCAGCCCCAACTGGCCTGATAAATACCCGAGCAAAAAAGAGTGTACCTGGTCTATCTCTAGCACTGCTGGGCACCGTGTCAAACTGGTAAGATGCCACATGTGTACATGTGTTCTCCCTCCTCTGACTTCCTTTGGCCAAGATCCCCCATTGCTCCACCTTCTGGAGTAAGTCACAGGGTGGGCTGGCACCTGGGCTATTGAGTCAAGTGAGCATAGCTGTAGAGATTGACAGTGCCCACGCCTAGGTGTACTGTTGAACCTGACGCAGACATTGGGCATGAGCACCCCCAACCTTGAGAATGTTAACTTTCTGTCTCCTCTCCCCCCAGCCCTGCAGCTTTTACAGTTCCTTCCATCTTTTTCCCTCCCCCTCTGGACCACCTTCCCACTAGACCAGTCTGTGGGCATCTCCCGCAGGGTAGCCTTTTGGAGGCTGGAAGGGTCCTGCCCTTTGCTCCTCCTGCCCCTACCCCTCTAGCTTATGCCCTCCCCTCTCTCCCCTCTCTCCAGACATTCTCAGAGTTGGACATTGAGTCGCAGCCAGAATGTACCTATGACCACCTGGAGGTATATGATGGGCGTGATGCCAAAGCCCCCGTCCTGGGCCGCTTCTGTGGGAGCAAGAAGCCTGAACCTGTCCTGGCCACGGGAAATCGCATGTTCCTGCGCTTCTACTCTGACAACTCTGTCCAGAGAAAGGGTTTCCAGGCTTCTCATTCCACAGGTGGGAGCTGGGACTTGGTTTGGAAAGGGTGGGCCTTGGGCTCAGCATCCTCATTCATTCATCCTTTTGTCCTTTCTTTCACTTAACCACTGTCTGCAGGGTTTTCTGTACTTGATATTATGAAAGATACAAAAAATATAAGACATAGCCTCTGACTTTTAGTGGTTCACAATCTAATTAGGGGGCCATGATGTATCTCTACATATAAGAAAACCACTTTAATATACCAAGTACCAAATCCGTGCTGTATTCAGTAAGTTTTTCTAGGGTTTCTGACAAGGAAAAGATCCCTAGGATCTTTTAGAGAGGAAAGAGGGAGGAAAAGGGAGGTGATGTCAGTAGCTTCCTCAGGTGCTATTGATCAGGACCTTGAAAGCACAGTAGACCCTTTGGACACACATAAAAAGGTGAGGCTTCCCATGCTAGCCTCGCTGGGGTCAATGCAGTCTAGGTGGAGAGATTAGAGATCTAGCAATACCTTTGGTAGAAATAGTAAGCCCTATGAGAATTCACAGGGGGAGTCAGTGCTCTTTGTGGGCTAGAATGTCAGGTGAGGCTTCCTGGAGGAGAGCAGACCTGCTGGAGGTGAAGGGTACTGACCCAGAGATCTCCCAGCAGAGGGGCCAGAGGGGCCTTGCTGCAACCAAAGTCAGTCTGGTGGGAACAGGGCACGTGCGTTGTCTGCTGGGAGAGCCGAGCGGGTCTACTGTATTCACTGGTTGTACAAGGTCGGCCTTTTGCAGAGGCCTAAAAAGACTGCTTAATGTTTGATTGATAGATTCACACACACCCAGTTTTCCCCCTCTTCCATTTGCAGTTTTGGCCCCTCTCCCTCATCTCCCTTCCTGTGACATTGTTATGTTCCTGCTCTTTATCCCTTCACCCCCTCCCTCCACATCAGTAGTGTCTGGGCTCCTGGGTGTGCACAAGGGGAAACCTGAGACAGAGAGAGAAGGGTGAAAGGAAAAGAAAGAGAGAGGGAAGAAGGAAAAGGGAGGGAGGGAGGGAAGAGAAAAAGAGGGAGAGAGAGAGAGAAGGAAGAAGAGGAGGAGGAAAGGAGGGAGGGAGAGAGATGAAAGAGGGAGGAAAAGGGAGGTGATGTCAGTAGCTACCTTACTCCTCTCCTGCTTACCTTCCTCACCATACCATGGGCATGTGTCTCTTCCTCCTGTGTACAGAGTGTGGGGGCCACGTACGGGCAGAAGTGAAGACCAAGGACCTCTACTCCCATGCCCAGTTTGGGGACAACAATTACCCTGGGGGATCAGACTGTGAGTGGGTCATCGTGGCAGAGGAGGGCTATGGTGTGGAGCTGGTATTCCAGACCTTCGAGGTGGAAGAAGAGGCTGACTGTGGCTATGATTACATGGAACTCTTTGATGGCTATGACAGTGCAGCCCCCAGGCTTGGGCGCTACTGTGGCTCTGGGGTGAGTTCTTCCCTATCACCTAATCCTCCACTAGATAGAGTATACAGGGGGGGTTTCTTGTCCCTTGAAATGTCCCTTGACAGGGAAGGCCTGAGTGGGTTGAGGATTTGCTGGTGATTTAGAGTTATTTGGCAAGATATTTGGCTTGGCTACAGTGAGTATCTCTGAAGACCCTAAACAGGCTAATATGGAGCCAAAGCACAAGGTTCTGATCTACTCCAGGCTGAAGTCCTTGTTTGCCTTGGGCCTGCCCTGAGAAGATCTAAAACCACTGGACCTTAAGGAGGAGGTTTTTTTTGCCCTAAGGGGTCAGTCCCACATATCTGCTGCCAGATAGGCTGGGGGCGGGAGGCGGTGTCTTACAGCCAGGGTTAGAAAGAGACCAAAATCCAGGAGCAAGATGCCTGTATCAATTCATCATGTGGGAAGGGGATGGAATCTAGTAAGAACTCTCCCCATATTCTGTGTCCCTTTTGCCCATATATAAAAACTCCCCACCTTGTGTTGAGTTCATGGTGCCAATCTACCTCCACAGCACTTTAGGAGTCTCTCCACCCTCACCCATAGAAGGTCCCTAAAAATGTATGTCCCAGAGAGGAGAGCAAAGCCTAATAGTTCAACATAAGTTCCTTGTTTTCTCTTTTATTCTCTCCTTAAAAAAATAATTATTTCCTATATAATCTCTTGCTCTTCTCTCCTCCAGTGAAATTATTTCAACACCCTTCTCCTAAGCTTCCATTCTCTTCCATACACACACACACACACACACACACACACACTCTCCAACCCTCCCATCACCTCCAGACAAGTTAAATACTAAGGACCTTGCAGCAGCTGCTAGCTTACTAGCTTTGGTCAGGTCTTTATGGAAACAGAGCCTTATTCAGCCTTTGTATAAATGGCAAGGGTTTGGGGAAAGGGGAGCAGGGAGGAGGAGGTGGGGGTGAGTGGAGTTAGAGGGAGGTCCAGAGACCACACACCCAATTCTTTCCTGGCCCTCCTGTTAGACCAGACTCCTCTGGCTCCAAAGTTTCACTTCCTGACTCCCTATGCCCCCCCCTCAGCTTCTCCTCACCTATGCCCTCCACCACATCTCAGCCCTGGCCAAGAAGAGTTAGGAATTTGCCCCAAGTACCCTTCTGCTTTCACATTTCCCTCCCCACCTCAGACAGTAGAAGATGTGGAATGAGGGAGATGAATGTGGACAGTTTAAGGGTCTCCCAGTTCCAACAGTCTGGTCATTTACCAGGATCCTCAGGATTCATTTTTTTCCCCACTCTCCAAGCCTTATACACAGTCAGCACTCGGTCGTAATTTGGTGAAAAAAGTCCTCAGCATGTGCCACCACTCAGATGTACAGCCTAGACAGGGACAGGTTTGAACTGAAATGGAATACCTGGTGTTCTGTGGGGTCACAGGTCCCCCAGTGGGAGGAAAGGGCAACCTGGGTGCAGTGAGCAGCAGCCTGGCCAATATCAAGACTGTTTTATGGATAGTGTCCCACCCTAAGCGTAGGAAATAAAGACTACCATCATCAATCAATGAATAAGCATTTATTAAGCACAAACTGTATCCCTGGTAATAATCTGCTAAGCTCTGGGAAAACAAAGGCCAAAAAAAAAATGTAAAAGCAGTGCCTTGCACTCAAGGAGTTTCCATATTAATGCAGGATTCAGCATGTAAATAAATATGTAGATACAAGATACAGAAAGCAGAAGGAAGGTAACTTTAGAGAGGAATGGGAAGAAGGCCTCTGAGTAGAGTCCAGAAAGAAGTGGGGACATGCAGAAACAGAGGTGAGAAGGGAGAGCATTCCAGGCATCGGAGACAAGGTGGAGTATCACAGGTGAGGAACAGACAAGTCGGCCCACATCCCTGGGCCATTCTAGAGGGCATGGAAGAGAGCAAAGGCTGAAAAGACTAGAAAAGTAGGAAATGGGAAGGTTAAATGCCAGACAGAAGACTTTATATTTGATCCTGGAGGTAATGAGGAACCATTAGAATTCACGGAGCAAGGGCCAGACCCGGTCAGACCTGTCTTTCAGACAATCACTTTGGTAGCTTTGTAGAGGATGATTGGAGTGACAGGATAGACCAGTTAGAAGCCATGATCCAGGTGGGAAGTAATGAGGACATGAATGAGCTCGGTGGTTGTTTGAGTGGAGAGAAGGTAAATATATCAAGAGATGTTGTGACGGATGGAATCACAATATTTAGCAGTAGATTTGGATGTATGGGGTGAGTGAGTATGAGGACTCAAAGAATACTCCTATGTTGGGAACCTGGGAGGGTAATGGTGCCCTCAGCAGTAGTAGGGAGGTGGTGATAATAGGCATCGTTGCTTCACCCCAAAGAGAAAAAAAAACAGTAACAACAGGTAATAGGGATGTTCTGAAGAGGGAGATCTTGGTTGGGAAAGATACGTTCTGTTTTGGACATGTTGAGTCTGAGATGCCTATGAGCCATCCAGGTCAGATGTCCAATAGGACATTTTGGAGATGTGGGATTGAAGTTCAGAAGAGAGGCTATGGCTGGATATATAGAACTGAGAAAAATCTGCAAAGTTAATAACTGAAACCGTGGGAGCTAACGAGATCACCAAAGGAGAAAAAAAAGAAAAGAGCAGAGAACATCCCTTCCTCTTTAAGCATGATGGACTGAATCACCAGGAGGCATCATGGTAAAATCCTTAGGTCTGGGGGAGACTGCTCCCATCTTCTATTTTTCTCTGGCTTTATCCCCATCACTGAAATAAATCATCCTGGAGAAAACACTGTCCTGTTCAACCTTTTCCAAGGCCCAACTGGAGAAAAACAATCATTAAAAAAAAAATAACCACATAGTTATAAAGTGAGAAGTGGTGTAGTACAATTAGAGAGGCCCCAGAGTGTGGAAGGCTTGGGTTCCAGGCCAGCCCAATAGCTATGATAACTATGTGACCCTGGCAAGTCATTTAACCTTACAGACACCAGGCAATTTTCTAAGACAAAAAAGTTGCTGATCTACATTGGTGGTGGCGGCGGTGGTGGTGAGTTTCCTTTTTAGTAATTCAACTATACAAATGAAATCTCAAGTTAAAAAAAAGAATGCCCTTTTTGAGGAATAGGATATAACATTTTGAATCTATGATCTCATTTCCTTTATCAAAAGCAATCCAGAGGGGTAAGGAAGGTAGCTATTAATTATTCCTTTGGTTTACCAGTAAAGAAACCAAAGTAAGGGGGTCTTTCCCAAGCTCACAGAACTAGTGATTGGCTGAGCTAGACTCTGACTTGAGAGTGCAGGTCATCCTCCTCAATCAACCTGTCTTCCCAGCTGGCTTTCTTCAAATTGTTGTTGCACAAGTCTTTCCTGCATTGACGAGACTGAGGAATTTAGTGAAAATGACGTGTGTGTGTGTGTGTGT
Organism: Pseudocheirus occidentalis; assembly: GCA_028646575.1. NCBI lineage: Eukaryota > Metazoa > Chordata > Mammalia > Diprotodontia > Pseudocheiridae > Pseudocheirus > Pseudocheirus occidentalis. The sequence continues at coordinate 210,995,733 of CM053595.1, read as the reverse complement.
GTGTGTGTGTGTGTGTGTGAGAGAGAGAGAGAGAGAGAGAGAGACAGAGAGAGAGAAATACAGAAATAATACACATAGGATGTTAAAACTGGAAGCATTCTTTGAGATAAAAGTCCCTCTCCCTCAATTTACAGGTGAAGAAAACAAAGACTAGAGAGGAGTAATAATATTGTTGAGTCACACTGAAAGGTATAGGACTAACAATTCTATAGATTAGGAATCTGATGTTTTTCAGCTGTGCCACAGTTTCTGTCCCGCATCCTCCTATTAGGCTTGGCGTGAGTTAGGGACTCCAGCAAGGAACACTGAAGTGGAAAAGGCTCTGGATTTGTTGTCAAAAGCCCTCTTGTTCACCCCCATCAGTGGCTAGCTATGTGAAGTGGTATTTCTCTCTGTGCCTCATTTTTCCTTATCCAAAAAATGAGGGGGCTGGACTTGAGTCAGAGTCTGAATCCTGCCCTAGACCTTTAGTCACTGCATGACCCTGAACATGGCACTTAACCTCTCTAGGACTCAGTTTCCTAACCTGTAAAATGAGAGGGTCAAAGTCAGTAACCTTAAAGGTCCTCTTCTGCTAAAAATCTGTGATTGTACTCTCTCAGAGGGAGGGCTCTTCATCTGCCCATCCTGAGGTCTCTAACAGGACATGGGGTATCCCTTTAGAGGAGGCCTGGGAAAAAAAACAGTATCCCCAGCCCTCACCCGGGCCCCTGTCTCCCAATAGCCCCCAGAGGAAGTGTACTCAGCTGGAGATTCGGTCCTGGTGAGATTCCACTCTGACGACACCATCAACAAAAAAGGCTTCCATCTTCGCTACACCAGCACCAAGTTCCAAGACACCCTTCACAGCAGGAAATGAGCAGGAAGTGACCTCTCCCTTCATCTCCAGAGGGAAGAGGAAGGCTACCTCCCCTCGGACACCAGCTCCTCTCCTCCCCATAGACTGTCTACATGGTTGGACAAGGGGACAGAGGGAGGCCATTCCCTTTCCCCTCTCAAGCCACACACAGCCTCCAGCTTGGATATCAGTTGAGTCTCTGGGGGTAGGGAGACCAGACTTCTCTCTAAATGGCTTCCCCCCACTGCTCTTCTCTCCTCCTTGTACCTGTGACTGAGAAGGGTGATGGTCCAGGAGATGAAGGTTTCATGGAGACATTTGAAGACACCAGTGTTCTCCAAGCAGCACCCCCTCCCCACAGTTTCCCTTCCACCATGATCTGGGAGAGGTTTGTTTGGAGAGGAAGGCTCCCCCATCTTTCTTGTCCCTCTCACTCCAAATTATATTCTGTATAGTCAGTGGCAAAAACCTCATTGTAATGCACCAGCAAACCCAATCCTCCTTCTTTGCCCTCCCCCTACTTCATTTTGGTGTTATTCTTAAACTCTGGTTTCAGAGCATGGCTGTCCAGTGGGCAGTGGTGAGGGAGGTAATGGGGGTGGGGATGGGGGAATGGGGAGATGGGGCAGTGTAGGGGCCTCTTTTTTCCCTGGAGCAGTGAGGTCAGCCATCTGGGAATACCCCAGCCAATAAACCGAAAGTGTTACAACCAATGTACTCACTAACCTCGCCAGATGTGCCTCCACGGCACACGCATGCCTGGGGGGCTATGTTGATTCCAGATGTGTGGGCTTGCTGTGTGTCTGGTGCTGTATGGGAAGGAGCCAGGACACCCGGTTTCTCTGGCCAGCACTCTTTCTTTGCTCTCTGGTCCCCTGGGGCTGTTATTTCAAACATGGTGGCAGAAGAGTACACACCCGTTGTCACAACACACAGACATAACAGCACATACAATATGCATTGGCATGCAAAAATGCATGCCCACCGGGGTACACAGAACCTGCATCCACAGGCACCCTCCCTCCCCTACTTTGTTGAGCCACTGGCAAGAAGAATGAGAATATATCCCTAGGGAGATCGTGTACTGAGAGTTGAGGGGGTGTTGTAAAGGATGGGAGAAGTAAGTTTCCTTGTCAATCTGGATTTTTCCATTCCTGAGTGGGGTGTGTGTGTGTGTGTGTGTGTGTGTGTGTGTGTGTGTGTGAGAGAGAGAGAGAGAGAGAGTGGGGGGAGGAATGTGGGTTAACTTTCTAATCTCGAGAATCAAACCAAATCCAGGCAAGAAGGAGCCTGAATTGAGCTGGAAAGACTAACTTTGGGGTTGTTACACAACCCCTTCTTCCCCCCCAAAACCCCAGCAACCTCTTTTTCCAGTGTTTTCCCATCAACCCCCAGGCTCTGAGTCTCTAGAGGTACTGCTGGGTCTTGTCTCCTTTTGAGAGACAAAGTCAGACAGCCTTTAGCTGCTGAACAAACATTCCAGCTCCAGGCCCCTTTCCCCAGACTCCTGGGAGTCTAAGTGCATGTGTCTTGGGGTATGGGGAGAGGGGAGGAGTGTTGCAGCATACATTAACCTCATCCCCTACATTCGTAGGGAGTAGAGACCAAAAAAGTCACACACATCCCTGCTGCCTACAAATGTGCTTTCTTATCTCGTTTAAGTCTAATCCCAAGGGACAGAGGGCTGGGGCTGGGAGAGGGGACTACTGATCCTCCACCTCAGTTCTCCCACTTTGCCCCCTGTTTCTGGCACATTCCAGTTGGACAGCTACCATGGCCCCAGGTAACTCACTCTGGAGAGGAGATGGGATAGCTAATTACCTAACTCTCCAGCTCCTAGTTGAAAGCTGGTAGTTGGTTCATCAAACTTTTTATTGTCCTACCTTTTCCCATTTCAGATGAAGGAACTGAGGCTTGGCTGGCTGGACATGAGTGTTCTGGCATGACTTTGTACTTTTCCAAGGGGAAGGTCAGGGAAAGAACAGCATCAACAGCCCTACATAAGGCCCTGGGATCCTGGGAGTTGTTGGGAAGGAGGGTATCCTGTTCTCTCCACTACCATCACCACCCCCAGCCTCCACAGTGCCCCTTTCCCACAATAAGAACTTGACATGTTCTTAACTAGAAGTTCTGTCCTCTGTGGGAAAGATCTCTATCCCTTGGTTGAGCTTGGAATTCATTGGTGGTATTACCCAACAAGTCCACTTATTACAGTCATGGGGAAAGTGCTTGTGACCTCACTGGAGTCAGTGACACCATGGCAACCTCCACCCCTCTTCCTACCCTCCCCAAGACTGGGATGAAGGTCGCCATGGGGCAGGCTGGGGGGCCAGGAGCAGAATGGAAGGGCTCCCCAGCAAATGGAGCAAACTGGGACTTTCAGCCAGACAGTTTGCCAGACAGATTGGGGTCACTTATTCCATGGCAGAGTTTGTAGTTTATGGTCACCATCACCCTCCCTGCCAACCCAAAATTTCCAAGAGCAAGACCATGAAGGACCACAAAGACATTGTACAAGTCACATCTCCGAAGTCAGCCTATACAATGCCCAGAAAAGTGCGTTCCTCCCAAAGATACCGTCAGGCCATGACCAGGAGCAGGGCTGGTTTGAAGAGATACAAACAAACTCAGTCCAGGATGAAGCTCTCTAAACATGGTCAGGCCAGGAAAAAGTCTAATATTGCCATTATGTACAAAGACAAACTGTCTGCCGGTGCTGGTGAGGCCAAACCTGACAAGTTCCTCAAGTTCCCAAGTTATACCAAAGCCAAATTCAAGAAGTGGTCAATTACCAATATGCCACCCAAAGGGAAGTCACTTCGCTCCAGAAGGAGGTATGTCAGAAGTCGTACTCGTAACTCACTGGTTTGGAAGCGGTGGTGCAGGAGCATATCCAAGAAAATTGAGAGTGGTAGGGTCCCCCTCCAGAATATACAAGCCCGGAGACAACAAAAGTCTAAGACCAGGAAAGTACACTCAGCTGTACAGGTTCCCTCCATCACGATCAGAAAGGATTCGACATTACCATTACCTAAAGGGAGCTTGGAGTTTTCCCAGGAGCAGGATGAAAACAGTAACCTGTCACTTGGGACCCAAGACAGGATGACCCAGATGAGAGCAACCAAATACAACAAGGAAACGGAGACCAGTGATGAGGTCTTCCAGGAGAGTGAAGAAAAGCCAGCAGAAGATGAGGAGTGGGTAGAAGGGGAAGGGGAAGAGGAAGAGGAAGAGGAAGATGAAGAATCTGTTTCCTATGGATGGTGGGAGCTGTTCAGGAGCTGGTTGTTGTCCCTGGAGACGTATTTCAGAATTTAATAAATTACTAAGTTCTCCAGGAATATGCCTCCATCCTCAATTCTTACCCCACCCCACCTTCTCCCCCAATTCTAGAGTGGTACTACTACTTCCTTTTTTTGGTTCTGTCCTGTGCTTTTGTAGGTGCCGATAACCCTGAGACACTGTCCCTACAGCTCATTCAATCCTGCAAATGCTACCCTAAGATCTTCACATTCCTACTTTCTACGCCCACCTCCCTCCCTGCGGCTGAAGCACGGCATTCTGAACCCCTGAATACTTGGGGCATGTGGTCAGGTGAACAAATTGATCTCCCTCAGACCTCGTCCCTAATCTAGCCGTCTCCACAACTAAATACCCTCATTACTCCTGAATCCCAGGCACGTCTTCTCTGTTGTGCAGGATTCCCCCAGCCAAGCACAAGGCGTCATGATGTGGTAGAATGAGTATCATTCTGGAAGGCAGGAAATCTCTGGTCCTACATAAGTAATTTAATGCCTGTGTGACTTCAGGTGAGTCACATAATTTCTCTGGACCTTAATTTCCTCATCTATAAAAGGAGGAGATTGAAATGGATGCCATTTCTAGCTCTGACTATAATTCTAAGGGGAAAGCAATTCCATCCTTGTCCCAGGATCAGACTGGGTCATATAAGGTCCAGAGAAGTGACAATAGAATGTTTAAAATCAAGGGCCATTAAGCCCTTACCTGTCTTACCTTTGGGACAAGCCATGAGACAGAGGAAGGCTCTAGAATGAAGCCCACACATGAAAGTCTAAGGGATTCCTTGATCAAGATGCCCCAGGACATAGACAGCAGAAAGCACCAGAAACATCCCCTCTGAAGTCATTTCCAACATGTATTATTGGAACCTCAGCTTCCGTGTCATATGGGTTTTTGCTGCTTCTGAGCTACAGTTTTGACTATCCTGCATCCCTGAAATGAATACTGCTTTGGCAGCCCCTTGCCAACTTTCCTACATGGGGCAAGGATACTAGGAGTAGCAGTGACCACAATGCTCTGGAAAAGGGCAAGAAACCAAAGGTTGAAAGTTCTCTGACCCCTCTAACAGAGGTGTAACAGAAAGGTATAGTCATAGTAAGGCATCCTTATGTGTCAGACCAGTGGTGGGGAACTTGCGGCCTTGAGGCCACATGTGGTTCTCTTGGTCCTCAAGAATCTGAATCCAGACTTCTCAGAACAAATCTGCTTAAAAGGATTTGTTCTAGGGGTAGCCAGGTGGCTCAGTGAATAGATTACTGGCCCTGGAGTCAGGAGGACCTGAGTTCAAATGCAGCTTACTAGCCACATGACCTTGGGCAAATCACTTAACCCCAATTGCCCTGCCTTCCTCCCTCCAAAAAAAAAACAAAAGATTTTTTTCTGGAAAGTTTGGATTTAGTCAAAGGGCTATGCCCAAGGACCTAGAAGATCACATGTGGTCTCGAGGCCACAGGTTCCCCACCCCTGGTCTAGACAGTACCAGAGACATCTTGCAGATACCCTCCCAAGGCTCTTGAGGGACCCTTCTTGGGGGTGATGGTGGGAGGCATGTGGCAATTGAATGGTCCCTAGGCCAGAGAAGTGGGTTCTGTTCAAGATTTCTCTTTTTTTTTGTCTTTTCCCCCTCTTTTATTGTCCACTGCTATTCCAGATATCCCAGGATCTCTATGGAACACTGGACCCTACTTCAATCTTACGAGAAAGCTACTTATAAACTAGTCCCCACAAAGTCATTACTCTGTCTAGGTGTATGTGAATCTTAAAATATAGTCTAAGAAGTAGGTAATGTTTAACCTAAAGTAATGAATTTCTAATGGCTGAACATAAGAAGTCAAAGTTAGGGTGGATGATGTAGTAGGGGCCACAGGTACTCTTTAAATCACATGATGCCGTGACTGCCTATTCTACCATGGTGGCATATCACAAGATATGTGCCAGCTAGAAAAACTAGAGACCAGCCAAAGTAGGGGTGTAAGAGGGGGTTAGCCTGAACCCAAGCCATTATTCTACATAAATGTTAGGGGCCTCTTGCCCCATCCCTCCTGCCGGCTGCCTGATCAAGTGAGGGCTGCTGTTTCTCTTGCTTCATCACCACCTCTCCCCACCCCCACCTCCTTTTCCCCACCACATCTGGTTCTAATATATTCCAGATGTAGTGGCCTAGCTTTTTTATGGCCAGTTGCCTTTGGAGGCCTCAGCTTTGCTTCCTGAGGGCCCCCTACCTCAGGAGATGGTCTCAGGTCCCCTGTGGTCCCCTCCTTAGAGGCTGAGAAGGGTAGGTGACAAGAGCCAGGAGGAACAATGTAGAATCCTTGTGGCAGCCCACCAGTGTGGGTTTTGTCTGCTAAGCTGTGGCACAAGGAAAAATAAGGTTCAGCACCTAGGAAAAGGAGGAAAGGAAAGTAGGAGGGGCTCTAGCCAAGGAAGGGGAAGAGGGGTAGAAAGACAATAGGAGGGAAAGTACAAATGTAGACATGAGCTTGTCCCAGTCCATGTCCATATGCGAACATAGGCATATACAAGTACTATCAGAAGTGTTCACGAGTGTAAGTTTTTAGGGATGTGTACAAAATGTAGGGGTTACGCAAATGCTTGAAAGTTTAACCCCACAGACACAAATACTCCTGCTCTACCCCTCCCCCAAGATTCTTCTCTGTGGCTGCCAGCCCCGCTGCTCCTCTGCTCATTCTGCCTGCCCCACCGTAGGAGGGAAGGCAGGAACTTTCAGCCACAAGGAGGAAGGGAAGAGATAGTCAGGGGCAACACGGGGTTCCAAGTTGTCTTCAGTCCTCTTAGCTGAACGAGTAACCGTATTGTGTGTGCCTTTTCACCCATATTTAATGTGTCAGTCTACCAACTGGGTCAGACCAGAGAAAAAATGGGGTTCTGGAAGTTGACCGGGAAAGAACCTTGGGGCAAATTCTCTTCCTGCCCATGTTGATCATGGTGGCTGCTCAAGAACACAGGAAGAAGTCACCTGTTAGAATTGGGAATGAGAGATCATCTCTCACGTTCCTCAGCCCTTCCATGCCATCCCTTCCCTTCCCTACTCCCACCTCCAATAAAGAGAGTAGGGGGCAGAACACCAAGACTCCAAGGGATAATCTTTCTTTCCCAGGTGGCGATGGGGACCTGGGAGACCTAGAAGTGAGCCAAGAATTTCCCAAGAAATTATTCCTAGGGTTACCAAGGGAAGCTGTGGAATTCCCTCCCTTCAGACCTCTAAAAAAAGGCAAGGTTCTCATTTGGCTGGGACAGAGTTTCGTGCAGGTCTTCTTGGAGGAAGGAAGATGACCTAGGTGACCTTTTGCCATCCCTTCTAATCCTTGGTCTTCTAAACTCTCTGCCCCACCTACCCTTCTCATTTAATTTTTTTTTTTCTTGACATGACATAGTTTATGACTCCGCAGCTCCCCCTGGTGCCAAACTGGACTGGAATTCCCATCTTGACAAGCCAGGGCAGGGAAGGTAGCAGAACACCAGAGAATGTCATTGACAGTCAGTCCCAGAAAAGGGATGTATGAGGTCCTGTCTTTAATAATCATGACCACTTAGATAACACTTACAGTTCTGATCTCGTTGGATCTCGCAATCACCCTTGGGAGTAAGTGCCATCGTCATCGTCGTCATTTTAACAATGTGTTAAATTGCCGAGGCAGGTGGCAGTTGTGACTTACCCAGAGTCGCTCAGCCAGGAAGAGTCTGAGGTCACATTTGAATTCATCTTCCTGACTCCAGGTCCAGCACTCCGTCTAATAGGCCACCTGGCTGCCCGTAGCCTGCCTGTGACCTGCTGCTGGCCATACACTTAATCTCAGGCCCAGGGGCTGCTTTTCTCTTTCTCCTGGGGGAGAGCTTCCACCCAGCCTGCTGGCTCTCCCTACTTGTATTCAGAAAGGGTGCTCATTAATTCTCATACATTAGTAGTTCCTGGGGGAGGCATGCAAAGAGCCAATGGGCTGCTTGGCTTTTTCTGGATCTTTTCTGCTCAGGCAGAGGGGCCATTTTCATAACTATAACTGATGAAGAGGTGACTCAGAACAGCAACCTTTTAGAGCCTGGAGAGGGGGGAAGGGATATCCAGGTTCAGAATTTAGGCAGCAAAGTCTACTGGAAAGAATAGATTAGGAGGCCAGTCACAGCTGTTACTAGTAACTAGGTGTGGGATCTTAGGCATGCCACGTACTCGGCTCTATGCCTCAGTTTCCCTGTCTAGAAGGCACTGGACTAGACTGATGATCTTTAAGATCTGTGCCAGCTTTCCAAATCCTGGAGGAGCATTCTCACCCTGTTTTCCAAGAAGGGGGATTGCAAAAGAGTGTCCCTCAATCCTAATTCCTTTTGGCTTTGGAGCAGAATTCCTGAGATCCCTTTCCTGAATAGATCTAGTGACCCCTGAGAGTACTTCCAGGTTTCCCTTAAAGATAGGAAATACATATAGACCCCAGCCCACAACCCTGCCCAAGGAAGGAGTAGGTGGGGGCTCTGGTGGTAGTGGTTTATTGATGCACATTGTAAGCACAGCACAGGCAGGCCGTCAGCAAAGGTCAGACATGTGGACTAGGGCAGAGGGGAAGGACCTCTTGCTGGCTTTGTAATAAGCAGAGGGAGCAGGAAGGGCCCAAAGTGTCTGTGTCCTCTCCTCTTCCAAGCATCTCAGAGCCTAATCTATTCATCCCAGCTACCTTCAGCCCCATCCCAGGGACAGTCATTTAGCCACTCAATCCTTCCATCTGGGGATAAAGTTGTCTTGTTTTCAGATAAGTATCTACTACTCCTTTGCCTAATTTATCTCTTTATCTCCCTGACTTGAGCCATGACCTCCCCTTGACTACCCAGTCCCAAGAAGGGATTCACCTGCTCTTAGGCTCCTTCCTAAGGAGTCTACCCCCTGACCTGCGATCATGAGTAAGTAACAGCTATGTGAAATCACTGGGAAGCCCTGGGTGGCTGTCCCAAGCATGGCATGTTTTCTTTTGGAGTCCCAAGTAATCCCAACAAAAGGAGGACACCACATCTAATTGGGACCTGCTCTGGCAAAATCCAACGGACCCTGGTAGACTCTGCCGAATTTCTCCAGGTGAAAAGAAAAGGCCTGGGCAGGTGGTTGTGGGAGAAGCCACAGTCTGACTTAGGCACAGGTACAACACAGGCACAGCACCATGGCAAACAAAGGGAGAAGCAGCCTAGCTAAGCACGGTGCCAGGGGCCCTGGAGGAAAGTCTTTGGCACTCCAGCTCCATGCTGGCCCTGACTGGGATAAAGAGTCCGTTCCTGGCTGGAGAAAGGGCATTTCTGAGTACCAGTGCCTCCCTTACCCCTTGCTCCCCATCCTCAACCCCAATTAATTATAGTCTAAGTTCTGCTGCTTTGGGACAAAGGGGCAGGTGCCTCAGGGCACATCAACTCCCAGAAAGGAAAAAAACGAACAAAAACAACAGCTAAGTGCCCACAAGGCATAGAAAAGGAGAAGGCCCCCATTCTGAGAAGCAGGAGGCTCCGAGTCTAAGGGGAGGGAAGCCATTCCTAGGGATATAGCAGGGGCAAGGGACAGCCAAGGAGTCACATTGAAAGGAGACTATTTATAGAGGAAAGAGGCCTGGGCCTAGATGTAGGGGCTGCTTAGGGAATAGGGATTTGAGTACATGGCTCAAAAAAAGACATAGGGGGAGTTTCACGGTTGGCTCTGGGTAAGGTCGGCGGGGGCTGAGGAGAAGAGCTCCCCAAGCCTCCCTACACATCTTTCCTGGAAACAAGCATCAGGAAGATAGAGCCTAAAGAGTCTCCATAGGGGCTGGGACCAAATACCAGAAGCCCTCTCCAGTACTAGGGCAGTGCTACCTAGGGGCAGGTAAGAGTAAAGTGGGAACAGCAGAACAGGGAGACTAGAAGAGAAAGGAAACCTCGGAAAAAAAAAAAAAGCCAGCCCACCCACACGTGGCTAAAGCCTTCACCAGAATCATCAGACACAGGGTGGGCCACGCCTATGGAAGCAATAGCCAGGCCCTTCTGGACAAGAAAGGATCTTTGTGACTCGCTTCCAATGAGAGCCAGACGCTGCCAGTGCCAGCTGAAAAGGGGATACATTCACCCAGAATTCCTCTATCCCACTAGTGCTGGGAAAGAAGGGGAGAGAGGGCAGCATGGCATAGGAATGGGGGTCAGGAGGAGACAAGAGAGAAGCCCAGCTCCCTAGTCCAATGACAACTGATGTTCCTTCCCATGACCACTTCTCCCTTGTCCTCTCCACATTGGTCCCCTCACAACCCACCCCTCCTCCCCCCAGCCCCTAGGAATCCCTAGCGCCCCACACTGATATTACAGGTCTTGCAGCTGGGATCCTTCTTGGCATCAGCAGTGGAAAGACTCATCAGCTGGTGTCCACTGATTTCACCCAGAGTGCCAAGCGACAGGTCGACAGGCTCCGTGTAGATGAGCTCCAGGATGAGATCCTGGGCATGGCGGAAGATCAGCTCCCCATCCTCCACACTGCAGGTCAGGAATTTGTTACAGGCAATGTCCAGAAGGGGAAGGCGGTCCCGGCAGAAACGGTCACCCTGGGAGCCTTTGGGGGCCAATACCAGAATGGCATAGTGGTAGGCTGTGTACATACAATAGAAGTCCGCAAAGTAGAGGTTGGTGCTGGGGTTGAAGAGGCGCTGGGCTGGGATCTGGAAGCGCCAGCGGCCATATGGGGAGTCCTGAGGGGGCTGGCCTGTGTTGAATTCAGTGTTGCAGCTGAAGAAGACACCGTGGAGCATCCCACTGGTAGGAGAGCCATGGCTCCCACTGTTGTCCTTCAGGTAAGGTTGAAGCATGTTCCCACAGTGAGTCCTGCTGGGCCAGAAGGGAGTTTAGGGAGAGAATGGGGTCTGTTAGCAGCCTGTTGCTGCTTTGTGGGCAAGAGAGGAAGAAAACCTTGCCCCTGCAACGAGGCTCTGACATCCTGATCACTAGTCCCTTTGAGTCAAATGTAGATGCCTAGCACGTTCAAGCTGGAAGTTCTTAGAATTCAGAGGCGATCTAAGCCAAACCCCTCATTTTATAAACTGGGGAAATAAAAGTTCAGGGAGAGAACATGTGGCTGGTCCAAAGCCAGGCTGAAAGTTAATTATATGGCACTTTGAGGTTTGCAAAGCACTTTACAAATATCTCATCTGGTCCCCAAAACACCCTTGAGATGTGGGTGCTGTTGTTATTCCCTTTTTACAGTGGAAGAAACCGAGTCACAGGAAAGTTAAAGTTAAGTGACTTGCCTAGGATCACATAGCTGCCAAGCGTCTGAGCTTGTCATTGGAAGGCAGGTCTTCCTGACTCCAAGTCTAGTCTTGACACGCTGCCCAGAGCTACTATAGAGGGTCTAAGTTAGACCTCGGCTCTTCTCTCTCCCAGTCCAGGGTCCCTTCCATTGTATCTCCCTTTGCTTCCCTGTCTTCATCCTATCTTCAAAAAGATGCCAGAAGGTGCCCCTCAGAAGTGGAACTGCGCTTAGCACTAAAGCATTAAAGGCACATCGTAGGCGCTTAATAATGCTTTTTGACTGACTGATTAGAACAGAATTAAAATTGTGGAAGGCAATGTGGTATACAGCAGATAGAACTCTGGCTCTGAGTTCAAATTCCACCTCTGATGACTACTCCTATGACCTTGCACGAGTTACTTAATCTCTCTGGGCCCCGGTTTCCTCACTTGTAAAATAAAGGGGTTGGATTAGATGGTCTCTGAGATTCCTTCCGGTTCCAGGTCTGTGATCCTGTATCATTCTCTCAGCCCTCTGTTCCTATCTGAAGCTAATACTGATGATTTTTTTTTAACATTTAGCAAATAACAGTGAGATAGTCTACTAATCCACCATCCAAAGGCATCCACTTTTTAGTAGTTTTTCTAGTAGCGGGGGATGAATTAACAATGATGTTCTTTATTGACTAAGGGAGTCAATTTGGGAGACAGTGGATCTGTTCAATACTAAAGGCTGAATTGGGGAAGAGAGTGAAGCTAACTAGCCCTTGTGGGGATCCAACCCATAACTTCAGTGGTACCATGTTCTACCAGCTGAACTAGATGGGGTGGACACACACATATTCTGGGTCTTAGATTTCCTACTCAGCTGAGGATGCTGAGACAATTCTAAGTGCCTGGAAGGAGGGATGACCCATGCACAGAGAGGTGGAAATGCTGACCCAAAAGAGGGAGCAGAAAGAACTAGAGGGCAAGAAAGATGTGATCTCATCTGGAAACCTCTGGGGAACCCAGGCATACTGTACCTGGCATGCTGGAAGTACTCCTTGTGCTGGTTCCGGTAGAAGACAGAGAATCGAAGCATCCGCCCAGCAATCTGTTCAGCCTTCTCTTGCAGCTGGGCCAAGTGCTCTTTGGCATAATCTACAAGGAGCCCAAGTGATCACGGGTGTTGTGCCAGTTGGGGGGCAGTGCCACCTTTTGCCACCCACCCTATTCTGTAAATCGCCCCTCCGATTATGATCAACCAAATCCCCAGATCAATTGGCTGGACCCTGGATATGTGGTAGGTTCATTAACAGGTGTGCTAGGCGGACCCCAGCCCTCAGTAAAACACAGAGGCCAACACTTTGGACATTGCTTATCACCCCCACCCCCAGCGATGCTCTTTTATTTTTCTCTTTTCAATGTCTTTCCCCTCCTCTCTCCTTCTCTTCTGTCCCTTGATCAAATGATCTATGCTAAGTTCCTCAGCTGTGGGGGAACCCCACTTCTTGGCAGTAACTGGACTAGAAGAGGCCCCCAGACCACAGGACACTATTCAGCTTCTCAATAGGGAGACACCTGGGGGTGTGGACCCTCCTGACACCCTGCAAGTCACACTAGTGAGTGCACCCTGACAATGGAGAAGGAGCATTTTGTTGGAGAAGGCCAACAGGGTGCCAGGTGTGTGTACCATCTTCTGGTGGCTTTTGGGTAGAATGGGTTGAATCCACAATTTTCCATGAGGAAAGGCTGGGAGGAGGGGAGAGCTGGGAATCTGGCCCCTCTACCAAAGGCCAGAGAACTAGGACTCAGGAAGCTCATTTGAGGAGGTTGTTGGGGAACCTTGCCTTTGAGCTCAGAGGTGAATAGGTCCTGGAAGGGAAGCTGTTTGCATCATAAAGGTCCTTTTCCTACCTCCTGTGCAGAACTCAACTGTCTCGCTCCATCCAGAAACCAGGTATTCTCCATCACTTTGCTTCACTGCAGTCTGCACGGCCACGCTGTACTCTGTGCGGGGACTCAGGAACCAATGACCCCTCACTGTCATGGGCAGAGGCACTGCTTTTGCCACCAGTTTTGTGGGCACATCCTATAGGACGGTATGGGAAGAAGATGAGAAACCAGGAATCAGGCTAGATGGTTGTCCCACTCTGCTGCCTCAGGCATACCTGAAACCTCCCTCCTACTCACCAGGAAACCACCCTCTGCTGTGGGGGGAAGGGGGAAGAGGGATGGGGGTGGGTCTCACGAAATGAGGGCCCAAAGCTTGGAAGGCTCACACTAGCACCCATGACCTAACCACTATTTCCCCTCTGATACCAAATGTGATCATTAATGTAGCTCAGATTGTCCCCAGCATCCCCTAGCCCCCAAATTTCCCTGACATCCAATTTTCTTGGGAGCTAGAGAATAAAGACTGGTGGAGGAAGGGCCCTAAGGTTGGGGGCGGCGAGGCCTTCTTTTTTTGAGGAAGACTTCTCCAAGAGCACTCCGCACTGCAGGGCTGTCTCCACGGCAACAGCAAATGCTAAGAAGCCGGGGAGGAAAGAAAAAATGACTTATGTTGGGGGGGGGGGTAGAGGGATGGCAGTGGTGGTGGTGATGGTGGTGATGCTAAGCATTCAGTTGCTGTGGCAACTGGCCTGCCAAAAGACACCCAGATCAAAGGAAATAGTTCCAGGGGGGGGATGGTGAGTAACCTGTTTTGATGTTCTATGATCATGTGGACCAGTTTTTTTCCCACCTCCCTCCTCTCCCTTCCTTTTTCCCCAGTTTGGGAAAGTGGAAACCTTCCTTCTGTGCTCTCCACATTGCTCAGAGTGGAGATCTCCTCCTGCAGAAGAGAAATGCCTCACAGGTGAAGGAAACTGGGTGACACTGACATCTTCCCCAACAAACTGTGCTAGAAGGTGCAGGGATAGAGATAGTCTGGGGGTGAGGCTGCCTGCCATTGGTCATTGAGAGCTGGGGTAGAAGACAGGAACAATCCCCCTTTCCATGGGGACCTCCCAACCAACAACCACAGGGGTTCTAGAATCTGAGGCTGGAGCTGGGTTTGAACTTGAGACTTGGACCTCAGGAGTAAAGTATCAATCCCTCACCCTACTGTTGGTCCCTGCTGGCTGCCCTGAAGGCTCAAGAACTATGCAAGGGGTTGTGTGTATGTGAAGGGGTGAGTGTTCAGTGGTATTATTTCTGAATTTCATCTTGGCTTTTCACCCTCAAAATACTCCCAGAGGAAGAAGATAGCAGCCCAATGTGCCACCTACTCACCCTATGCTTGAATTTGTTGGAATTCTTATTCTCCTTCTTGTTGAGGTCAATGAAGTAGTGCGTGACCCTCTCTAGATCACTGCCCTCCATAGCCCAGGAGATGCGAAAGGAATCACAGGTGATGTTATTGATCTCAATGCTGTGTGGTGTGGACAGCAGCATTTCCATGCTCTCCTCTGGCTCAGCTCCTATAGGAATGGTGGGAGACAGTCAATGCTATTTCCCTATGGCTTCCCCAGGACCATTCCTTCCTATCACTTTCCCCACCCACCCCCCTGCCCTCCACCTTCACACATATGCAAACCTAGGTTCAGAGAGGGCAATCATTGCAGCCGTGCCAGTGTCCCCATATCCCCAGATCTGATCTGAGAGAAGCATTTAGGGAGAACCAGGGTTCTGTGGAGTGGGAGGACTCTCCTCCCCCAGCTTGGGAGGTAGGAAGGGTGCCTTCTCCCATTCTTCAGCCCCCCTGCAGTTCTCAGCTCTCTGCAGAGGGGAAGGCATAGCAGACGGCACCTGGCAGGTGGCAGAGGCAATGAGAATGTTGCAAGCACAGGGCAGGACAGATTCTGAGCAGATGGAGCTGGGGAGGAAGGGGGGGTGCCTCTGGGCTAGCAGGCATCAAAAAAAGAAAGGGACAGTGAGGGGGGAAGGGAGGGGATTATAGGGAAAAGAAAATGAAGGGGGATAGCAAGAGGTAACTTTTAGGGAATGCAACTGGGAGAGAGGAGGTAGCTTCAGAGAGGTCCAATGGTCACAGGGGATATTGGAGAGAAGAAGTAGGTATTCTCTCCTTTATCTCTTTCAAAAAACAGACTCTGGTAACCCAGTTAGGTCAATAGCCCACCCTGTCCAGGTGGCACAGAAGTGTACAGTGCAGAACAGGTGTGCGTGGAAGGAGTTCACAGATAGGATGTGGGCATCGTATCCTAATGCCACCAGAGCGCTTTTCCTCCTGAGCTGTTAATAGCCTTTCTTCTCTCCCCCTCTGTCTCTTGGGATCTCTGTGCATCTCATGCTATCATAATTATCTTTCTCTTTCCCTCTTAACCTGTCCCATCAGTACCCCGCATATACTAAGTGTTTAATAAATGCCTTCTTGGTTGTAATACCATCTGTTTCATTCCCCTTTCTCCCAACATCTCCCCTACCCTTGTCTCTGACATTTCATAGGAGTAATGTCAAAGGATAATCATAATAATTCCTATCTAAATCAGGCTTGCAAATCAAATCTCCTGAAGACAACTGCGTGACTTAGGTGACATGAGTATTGTTATCTCCATTTAGCTAAGCATGAGACTGAAAGCAGAGAGATTATCGCCTGAGAGAGACAGACAGACAGACAGAGACAGAGAGAGACAGACACAGAGACAGAGACAGAGAGACAGAGAGAGAGAGAGAGATCATCTTTTCACCTTGGGTCCAAACTCAGGTCCTTTGGCTTTAAGGCTAATGGCCCATCCCATGCGTTCATGGCAATATGTGTGTTTTAATCTGCATGCCCATGCTTATCAGTCTCTGAGGTCCTGCTATTGAGGCCTCTAGGCCCTTAAGTGTGGCCTCAAGACTGCAGGTTCCCCACCCCTGGGCTGGCCATCATGCCACAACTTTCCTTGCCTCTACAGCAAGAAAGGGATGGTTTTTTTATTCCTACCCCACCCTGCATCATCATGGGTGGTTTTAATTAGAAGGGCCCACATCGAGAAGAAGGCGACTGTTTTCGGCAGGCATTGAGAATATCACTTATCGGTGTGACTTCCTCAGGCATAGGGATGCCAACTTCTACATGTGAGGAGGGAGAGAGGAGGAAGCCTGGAGATGAGGGATTGGAGGGGCCCTGGTCTCTGCTGTGGTCTCTCTCCCCTTTCTTTCTATTCCTTTTACCACCCCATGTTTTCTTTCCTCTTCCATATCGGCTTTTTCTTTTCCTCTCTATCATGGTGTAATGAAAAGAGTTCTGAACCTGAAAGGCTTGAAGCTACATGATGATGGGCAAGTCTTTAACCATTGAGCCTCAGTTTCCTCAACTGAAAAAAATGGGGCAATGCTACTTACTGCGCAGAGCTGTTGTGGGGATCAAATGAGCTAAAAGTGTACTGTAAAATATGGTGAATGTTAAAGTGCTATCTAATTTCTGGTTATTATTTTTCCCTGGTTCACTTCCATTTTCTTTCCTCTTTCATTTGTCTTTTCTTCTTTACACAACCTATGTCCCTGCGGAAGAATGCCTGGTTTTCCTCTAAATGCAATGTCCTTGTTTACTCTGTCCATTTTCCAAGGAGTTGGGAGGAACAGTGATATACCTATATGAGAAATAGGTGCTTTTATTTTTAGCTAACCATTCAGCTTATATTTTCCCTTTAGTTAAGACTACTTAGAGCCTCCACATTTAACTGTGAGATGTTTGGGCAGCAAGTACCATGTATGTGTATGGGTGGGGATAGAATCAGGCCCTTCATGGTATCATTTTTATATTGTGCCTTTGTCTTTCAGCTCCAAAACACTTCCTTGCCACTTGTGAAGCTCAGTTACTATCTCCGTACCTCGCCAGCATTTAACACGGTGCCTTGTACGCAGCAGGTGCTTAATAAATGCTCGTTAATTGATTGGCAGCACCATTTGGATGTCTCTCCAGAGCATATGGTACATGGGTTGTTCATGAGCATGGGTAAGGATATGTAGATGTTAGGATCCTTTGGAAAATGAGCAGTTGAATGCCACCCAGGAGAAACCACAGGATTACAGAACAGAATCTGCTGCCCTGGGAGCAACCCTAGGAGAATAAGCCAGCTAACAAATCATTGGGACATGACTGGCAATCCCAAGCAAACCTCTGTACCTTTTCCATGTATACAGAGATGACTACAGAGCTTACAGTTTAGCCCTGGTATGTAACCAAGAGGCCCCCTCACCAATTTGTGTGGAGGAGGCAGGAATTCCTAGACTGATGCCCATATCCCTTCAGATTCTACTAAAGGAAACAGCTGCTATCTGAGTGGGGGGAGTCTGGAAAATGTGGCCTTGAGTGTCAGGCCCCTTCTCCTGGTTACTTTCCCTGATCCTTCTGCTCTCCCTAGAATCTGGGAAGGCTAAGAAGCCTCCATCATTCTCACTCTGGGAGCATGAGGATGGCTGATGCTGGGAAAGCCATAAAGCCGGAGCTCCTGTGGATGGAGGGTGGGGGTGAGCCACTTAGTCTCCTACGCCCAGATAAGTTGGGGAAGGGCAGGGTGTGAGGGACAGGCTGAGACAACAACCTGGAGAAACACCTACACTCTCATGTATACCCACATATAGACATACACGCTCACACCCACATGGCAGTATATGCGTAGATAGACGCTCCCTACGTCCACATACACATGAATACATCCACCCATGTGTACACCCCCCTCCCCAAAGCCTGTCCATACCAACTCACAGGCTTCAACGTGGCTACTCCAACCCTATACAAACGCATTCTTCTGTGTATTCCTATGCCTTTTGCCTTTGATGACCTTCCTTCCATGTTTTAACAGTCCCCCGTGCTTATCCCACCCATGTAGCTGTCCTATCCACAGACTTTGTCATGTATGTGTGTCTTAGCTCATAGGCATTCTGACTCACATGTTGTATTCAGAGGTAAGTGCATACTGCAGATGCAGATGCGTGCCTCCACCTCCCCAAGAAAGCGACATGCGTGCTGATCCACAAGCACATACGTGCACACAGGTCATTGCCCACTCTCTTGGTGCCCTCCATAAGCACATGAACACAGAAATGTGCGTATGACTAGCTTGTCTCGACAGGCTTTAACAGTACACCATGTGTCAGGGCTGTGGCGAACCTATGCAGATCATACACCCACAGAGACCTACATCTAAAGACACCCTCACACATGAAGGTTTATTTTCTCTCCCACCTACCAATCACTTTCCTGCTTTACAGTTATACTTCCCCATATGGAGAGATGAGGGGAGCACATTCCTCCCCCAAGGTGGGGGGACACCCCCACATACTTGTATGTGCACGTATGATACATACAACACACCCACACCAGGCCCATTTTACTGCACGTGGGCACATGCCAACACATGCCAAAGTAGCCCTCCACCAATAAACTACTCCCGGGCTCTTCACATGGACACAGGAACTCAGAGAATGATACGCATGGGCATGCAGGTTAAAACACGCATATTGCCATGAACCCATACCCAGACACCATGTACCCCTCCTGCTCTGCACGCGCGTATGTCTCTGTGCATCTAGGGAGCTGCCCCCCCAACATGCGCACATGCTGCACACATAGGCGCCCATATTTCTGCCACGCACATACCCACAAGCAGCCCATATGCCAGCAGAAGCCTTTCCTCCTGACCCGCTGTGTCCCCATTGGCACCGTTCACTGCAGCAGCACCAGTCACGAGGTGACCGAGCAGTCTTGTGTCCTGGAGCCCGAGGCCAGTCCTCACTTTTACCATAAGCCCCCTGGGAAGGGAGGGGGGAGCATGCTGTTTGTTTTACACACAAGCCAGGGTGAGCACCCAGAGCATCGCAAAGAGGACCAGAGTCTGTAGCTCTTAACCATCCCCTCTCACGATTATCCCAGTGGTTGCGATGCCCCCCAGGGGCATCAGGTTGCTTTGGGGAGGGAGAGCACCTTACCTGTCTCCCCCAGGTACTGCAGAAGAAGACCTGGCAAGGACGGGGACCACTGTCCGGACCTGCTCCCCTGCGGGGCTAGGGCCAGCACACGGCACTGCACTCCCGGCTTTACAAACAGCAGCGCTGGCTGGCTGGGCTCCTGGCAGCTGAGGACCTTTCTTCCATGCGGCTTCTTCCCCTGGCAGCTCCTGTCTCTCTCTCTGGGGCACACACTGCCTGCTGTCTCCAGTGAAACGTCCCCTAGCCTCACAGAGAGGAGAAAAAGAAAAATCAGAGCAACGTGGAGGGGAGAGACTGGGGGAGAGAGCAAGAGGAGAGAGAAGGAAAGGGGAGAGAGGGAGCGTTAGGGAGAGGGGGAGAGAGAGAGAGAGAGAGAGAGAGAGAGAGAGAGAGAGAGAGAGAGAGAGAGAGAGAGAGACCAACTGAATCTGGCTCCACCAATGGGATCGGTGACTGCACAGCGTCAGGTGATAAAGAAGCTCTGTCCCTGCTCTCCCTGGGGCTGGGTGGGAGGAGGAAAGGGCAGGGAGGGGGGGTCTCCCAGGGAACGAAGAGAGTTGCTTTTGATGATGACTGACACCCTTCCCCCGCCCATTCCTCCTAGAAAAAAGTTGCCCCTTGGAAATGTCTGACTTGACTGCAGCCCCCAAACTTCAGACTGATGGTCCATAGGCAGAGAGGGTACTGAGTGGTCAGTCAGTCAATAAACATTAACTAAGTGCCTACTATGGACCTGGCATGCCCATGATAAATGCCAAGGATACAGAAAGAGGCAAAAGACAGTCCCTGCTCTCAAAGAACTTGCAACCTAATGAAGAAGATATTAAGCAAACAAATATGTACAAACAATCTTATACAAGAGAAACAGGAAATAATTAAAAGAGAGAAGGCCCTGGAATTAAGAAGCATTGGGCCAGGAAGCCCTGGATCAGGGTTTCTGATTGGGGAAAGGGGAAAAGAGAGAAAAGAGTGGGTTGGGAACAGGATCCTATTGTTTAGGGCAGTTACCAATAGAGTCCTGTGTTCTGTCCTCAGTCTGATTCTTGCCTAGTCTTGAGACTTTTCAGTAAGAGTTGGCTCAGTTTCCCTCCCAGTAACATAAAAAGCAATAAGATCTTCTGCAGAAAGGGGATTGGGGTGGTGAACTATGCTTGGTTGATGAGCGTCAGCTAGAAGTTAAAATCTATTAGGGAAAGGAGTGGGAGAAGCAGTAGAGCCAGAAGGGTGTGGAAAATACACATGAAGAGTTGTGGGAGAACAAGCAGTTAGTTAACTATGCCCATCCCTGTTAAAACTTAATAGTGTCAGGAGGAGACAAACACAGGTCAGTCCCAGGTTCTGTGCTAAACACACTCTCCTGAGCCATGGCTCTCAGGGCACACGCTCACTTCTGCAAGGAAATATTCTACTTGCCAAGAAAAAAGGACTCTGAGGTGACACTTTGAAGAAAAAATTATTTAGGGGATTGTAGTCAAGCAGCTAGCATTGATGGAGAAACCACTATGTTGCCTAATACTGGGGGGGGGGGAGACCAAAGGGATATAATAAGATGTGGTCCCTGTCCTCAAGGAGTTTATAGCCTTGCTCCTAGAACCATGCATATGAAACAGCAAATTAGGAACTGCATAATAATGCACAAAATCTGCCACCCAGAGAATTAGGACAGTAGGAATTCAGAGACTGGTTCCATTTAATTCAACAAGCATTTTATTTATTTACTGTGTGCTAAGTATTGAGTGGGGGGATACTGTGTGCTAAATATTGGGGGGAGGCGGTGAAGACAAAAACTAAGGGTTTCTTGCTTCAAGGAGTCTGCATTCTTCTGAGGGGAGGGGCAGAGAATAACATGGACACAAACACAAATGATTTTTCTTGGGATGGATCTGTGATTTTAGTGGTTTGGGGAACTCCCAAAGATGAAGCTACCTCTCCCAATACAACAGAGGTACTGATTTGCTTGAGCCAGCATGTGGCAAGGCTGGAACTTTGAATACCCATCTCCCTGACTTCTTATCTAGTATGCCTGGTTTTCCTGAGTAAATGCAAAGAAATTTAGAGGGGTAGGAGAAAAGATGAGAAAAGTCTCCCCTAGATGAGTGGTATTTGACATGTACTTGGGCTTAGGTAAAGTGGAGGTGAGGAGGGAGAACTTTTCAGCTTGTGCATAGGAATGAGGGTAGGATGTAGAATCTTGGATACTGGGAACACTAAATTGATGGATTTGGCTGAAACAGAGATGACATGAAAGACCAGGCAAGACAGACTGGAACCAAAGTATGAAGAGCTTTAAATGACTAACTGAATTTACATTTTTATCCTAGAAGCAATACAGAGACCCCAAAAATTCTTGAGCAGAGGAAAGCCAAGATCTGACCTGTGCTTTAGGAATATCCATTTGGCAGCTGGATCAAGGATGGATTGGAGAGGACAGAAGCTAGACACAGGGGAGTTGGATTTAGTTTAGAATAATCAGGGAAGGAGCATCAGGTTCATGGAGTAGGAATATAATGGAATGGGAAAGAGGGGATGTTGGTAGGGACTCATTGGTAGGAAGCAAGGTTGTAAATAACAGGTTTGGGAAGGAGTAACAAGGAGAGCTTTTGGCAAACTACTTCAGAGTGTTGGTGTTGGTGATGGTGGTCGGCTTTGTGATAAAGGGAATTAATTGAGTCAGAGTGGGCACTCACATAGAAGAAATGAGGGATATTTTCAAGGCTCAGTAGAGAAAGCATCGTAAGAGGACTAGGGAAAGAGGTGTGGGTAGAAAGGGAAGAAGAGTTCATAGATCCAAGACAAACAAGAATCAGTCTTGTCTTAAATGGGTGGGGAGCCTGAGCAAGTTTTGTCAGATTCTGAACCATAGAATGCAGTGTGGTAGAACAAAGCAGGATAAATGACTCCCTTTGCCAAGTAACTAGGCCCCTCCTCTCATACACCTACACTAAGATGTCAAAACACAGAAGATAAGGAGCAACCTAATCTTGCAGCTACAGCCAAGGATTGGACATCAAGGACACTTGGCTTTTGGTCCTGTTTCTATTACCTTTTGGGGTGGGCGATATGAGAAAAAAGGGAGATTTGGTTTAGTTTCCTCCTCTATAAAGGGGGAGGTCAGGCCTTGACCCATCCCTACATTCAACCTTTCACAGATGTTTGGTAGATGATGCATGGGAATAGTTCTGGTTTAGAATAGTGTTGAGCTCCAGGGAATGAATAATAAATAAATGTGAATAAGACTTAATTAACTAAATACATATCTGTGGGCCTTTGAGCTAGTAGCTAGAGTGAAGACTAGGTGAAAACAGAGGTGGCACATCCTCTAGAAGCTTATATTCTTGCTTATATAAACCTTCTCATTCCAAACCTCTGCCTCTCTGTCCAAGATCCCAATGCTACCACTATACACTATCTCTTGGAAGATAAGCTTGACCACTCCCCTCAACTTTACTTATAAGAATCCCCAGGTTCTTTCAGTGCTCAGCTCAGATGCCCCCTTTATTGAGTAAAGACTATCACCTCCCATCCTCCATCCTCAAAACTTCTTTATTTCTTCACCCACCTTCCCTCTTGCCTTAGAGGATGAGGGAATGATTTTGTATACCAAGGTTAACCCCTCCACTTATGCCTATGATTCAAATTGCCCTCACACACCCTCTGTACTCACTTTCAACCTTCCTCCTTCCCCACTGCTTACAGACAAACTCAGGTCTTATTCTAAAACAACAACAACAAAAATCCTTCCAGGGACCCTGTCTCCTTGCTCTTTTTTTCATCTTAACATCTCCTTCTTCTTTACTGCTAAAATGATGGAGAGAATAATCTACATTTACCCCACACTCCATCTCCTATAATCTGACTTTTGGCCTCACCATTCTAATTGTCCCTTAATTGCAAAAATCTTTTTCTTAGTTCTCTTCTTCCTTGCCTATTCTGCAGCATTTGATATACTATTTCTTGCTTATTCCTTCTTATTGCTTTCTTCTCCTTCACCTACTGACACTGTTCTCTACCGGTTCTCCTCCTACCTGCTCAATCATTCCTTCTTCATCACCTTGGTTGGTTCCTTTCCTCCCACCCTCTAAGAGTGGGTATTCAATTCATAGAATCACAGAGTCACAGAATCATATTATTTTGAAATTGTAAGGGACTCCAGTGGCCATCTAGTCCAGCCCATTCCTAAACAAGAATTAACATTACAATGTACCTGACAAGTCAAGGCAAGTCAACAAGGGTCTCCCTACTTATTTTTAAGACTTTGTCTCCCTGTCTCACCCAGGCTGGAAATTCGGGGAAGACTTAGAGACTGGATCCTGCTGCTGATCTGCACAGTATCTCTGACCTACTCTGTTTTTTTTGTGTTTTCTTTTTTGCTTTTGGAGGGCAGTTGGGGTTAAGTGACTTGCCCAAGGTCACACGGCTAGTTTTTTGTGTTAAGTGTCTGAGGCCGGATTTGACCTCAGGTACTCCTGACTCCAGGGCCAGTGTTCTATTCACTGCGCCACCTAGCTGTGCCCCCCTACTCTGTTCCTGATCTGGTACAGTTGATCTCTCCTTAGGCAGCTGATTGCCTCCCAGTTCCTGGGTGCTCACTATATTGAGGCTAGACAGTGCAGACACCTGCCATTGAATCTTAGGCCATTGAAGCTCAGGATTCCCAAGTTTAAGAGATCTGTCAATTTTAGCCCATCTGGTTGGAGGGATTACAGGTGTGTGCCACCATACTCAGTGCTCAGGGACCCTGAGAGTACAATAACAAGGTAGATGGTATGGCCCAGGTGTATAGTAGAGGGATCGTCAGCAGGGCAGATGATAAGATATGCTGGACTTCTTTGTTACTAGAAGGATTATAACTGCTGAATCTCTGTTCGTTGAAGTGGTGTGATCTGTCATGTCCATCCTGTAGCCAGGCCGAGGAGGGACCCAGACCCACAACATTTGGAAAAGGGACATCCTGGCAGGATCTACACTGAAGAAGGGCTCCTGGGAGACTCAGCTGGCTCCAGAACCTGGTGGTATCCAGCCTTTTCTTGAAGAGCTGCAATGACAGGGAAACCCCTATCTTCCCAGGCATCTCATTCTACCTTTGGATAGCCCTAAGTCTAAGGAAGTTTTTCCTTATAGCAAGCCTAAATCTTCCTCTTTGTCATTTCCACTCATTGCCCCTGCTTCCACCTTCTGGAGACCAAACAGACCAAATACAACTGGTTAAGCCTAAACGAGATGTCCCTCCCCACCCCTTTCAGTCTTCTCTTCTTCAGCCTAAACATCCCCAGATCCTTCAGTCAATATTCATGTCACCCACTTGAGTCCTTCAACATTCTGATTGCCCTTCTCTGGAGAGTCATTGTTTTATTGCCACTATTCTTAAACTGTGGTTCCTGGAATTGAACTGGTATGCCAGATGTGGCTTACCAGGGCAGAGTGCGGTGTGAATATGACCCTTGTGTTCCTGGAAGCTCGGTCTCTCTTAGTGTTTCTCAATGTCATTCCACTAAAATCCCAAGGTCTTTTTTCAGTCAAATTGCTATGATGTACCTCTCAATTTGAACTTGTAAAGACAGTTCCTTGAAGCTAAGTGTAGGCTTTACACACATTCCCTGTTAAATTTCATCTTATTCTATTCATCTCAATGTTCCAGTCTATGAAGATCCTTTGAGATCCTGACTCAATGGATCAGCTATTCCTCCTGGATTGGTATCATCTACAAATATTATCATATTATATAATGCATGAAATATTATCTATTAAATGATATATAATATATAATATTATCATGCATAGCATTCTATCTGTGATTGTATTCAAGTCAATGATAAAAGTTTTAAATGGTACAGAACCAAACACAGATCCCTGGAACACTCCACTGGAGACCTACTTCCAAGCTGACTATCTCATCATTGATAACTACTCTTTGAGACAAACCATTCAATCAGTTCCAAAACTGTCTAATTGTACTATCATATAGCCTATATTCTTCCAATTTCCCCCCCCAATAAACATCAACTATTCAACCAAATATTTTACAAAGCTCTGAATTATACCCACATCTTTCCTTTATCTTCCAATTTTCATACCTTGACCCAAAAGGAAACAAAATTAAACATTTAATTTTAAAATACTCATAAATCACCTGTTATGTGATTAATGCATTAGGTTCTGGAGATATACAAGAATGAAATAATATCTGACCTCAAGGCATTTATGCTCTCTTGGGAGGACACACTACATACACAGATAAGTCCCACATTGGTATTTTGCTATGCTGAGAACATTAACAGCTGGGTTAATTAGGAAAGGATTCCTGCAGGAGGGGGCATCTGAGCTGAGCATTGAAAGAACCTGGGGATTCTTATAAGTGAAGTTGAGGGGAGTGGTCCCCTTTACTTGTGCAAGGAATGGAGATAAAGTTGGAAAGCTGTTTTGGAGAACCACTAGTAGACATGGAAAGTAGAGTAACGAAAAGGGAATAATATGAAATATGCCTGTAAAAGTAGGTAGGATCCAGGTGTGGGGAACTGTAAAGGTCATGACGAGAATATTGTATTTTGTCCTAGAACAAAAGTTCTTAACGTTTTCTTGCATCATAGACCCCTTTGGCAATGTGGTGATCCCTTTTCATGTTTAAAATAAAAAGTCCAAGAAAAAAAATAACCTAATTATTCTAAAATAAAGATAGCATTTTCCCATCCAAATGCATAGAAATCTATCCATGGAACCCTTGAAGTCTGTGGACCAGTGAAGATCCCCTGTCCTGGAGACTCCGTGCAGTAACAAGATTTTTGAGCATAGTGTTATGTTCAGACTTGTGTCTTAGTAGCATTAATTTGGCAGCGCTGTTTGGAGGATGACTTAGAGAGGTGAAGGAATGGAAGCAATGTGACCAATTAGGAGGCTATCATAACAATCTAGGCAAGAAGTAATGAGGACCTTTGTTAGGGTGGCGCCTGTAAAAGTAGAATGAAGGTGACAGATAAAATGTCAATGGTAGAATAGCCAAGACTTTGTAACTGATTGGATATGGAAGATGAAGAAGAGGGGATAATATTGACAACTAGGATTTATGTAACATTTTCTGTATGTTCTCATTTGATTCTCACAACCATCTCGTGAAATATACTCTTAATTCTAGTCCCTTCTCTCTTTTAATTATTTCCTATTTACCTTGTATATCTTGTCTGTATTTATTTGTTGGTTGGTTTCACCCCACCCCCATTAGTTCCTTGAGGGCAGAGACTGTCTTTTGCCTCTTTGTATTCCTAGGACTTAACACATTGCTTAGTACAGAAGGTGCACAATAAATGTTTATTAACAGATCCACTGCTATTATTTCCTTCATTTTGCAGATGAGGAAGAAACTGAGGCTGAGAGAGGTTCCCAGGGTCACGCATCTGAAGTAGGATTCAAGTTCAGGTCTTCTCGTCTCCAAGTTCAGAACATCATCCACTATGTCACCTAACTATCTCTCAAAGGTAACTGAGGTTGCAAAGAGCCTAGAGAGAAGAGGTACCCTGCCATGCCTATGCTATAATTGTGAGGCAGAGATCTAGGCTGTAGGGCAGCTTATTAACAAGATTCGGGGTTCCATAGGGTACACCAGAAAAGGAGAGGGCAAAGGAACTATGAATTGTTGATAGGGCAGGGCTGGAGTAGATGAGAATGAAAATAGAGAAAGAAAAATGATTTCACCATACTAAATAAGGATTCTGACTCACAAGAAAAAGGTACATGAAAGCTAGAGATTTGCCAACAATGGGAAAGAGGAAGAAGGGGGTGATCTTAGATTCGAGGGATAGGGTGGTGGTAGGGGTGTCAGCTTCTTTGACTATACTCTACAAACAAAGTAGACCTGGAGCAGAGATCAAGAAGCTTGTCTCCATCTAATGAATAACAGATTCATATCGGTTCTATTTCTACAGTATCTCTTGAATCTGTTGCTTCTTTTTCATTTATGTTAGCACTACCTTAGTTCATGGACTCCTCTAGACTGGGAATTAACCTATCAAAACACATAGGACTTGTATAAATACAACTAGAAAGTCATTCTCATCGAAATAAAGGAAGACTGAAATAAATGGAGAAATATTCCATGTAAATGGTTGGGTCATGCCAATATAGTAAAAATGATGATGTCCAAATTATTTTCTAGAGCTAATGTTATATCATCAAATTACCAAAAGAATACTTTTTAGGATTAGGCAAAATAATAGTAGAATTCATGAGAAGGAATATAGGTCAAGAATATATAGGAATATACCTATATATATATATACATATATATATACTTATATCTGAAAAGGAAATAAAGTAATAATATTGAAAAAGTATGAATGAAGATTGGTATTATCAGAACTCAAGTTATGTTATAAAGCAGTAATTATTCAAACTATTTTATTATGAATAAAATATGTTATTCAGAAAGTACTTAATAAATGCTTGTTGATACTAGAAAAAGTTTCTAGTTTCTACACAAGAATTGCTAGGAAAAAATGGTAGCAGCCCAATGTAAAATAGGTTTAGACCAGACCCATATATTACATGCCATAATAAATTCCAAATAGATAAATAAGTTAAATATAAAAGGCAAATTGTTCCCAGGTTAAAGAACAATGGCTCTATCATGACTGCAGTTTGGGAATGAGTTAGTAACCAGTTGTGACACAGAAAATTTTATAAAAGACAAAATAGGCCACTTCAATAATACAGAAATAAATTTAAATGCCTTTTTCACCCAAATAAAGAAATACAGCTAGAATAAAAAGAAAAGATATCATCTAGAAAAAATATTTGCCCCAAAGTGTGAGATATGTGAAACTGACACGAATCCATACAATTAAAAGCCATTTGATATGTAGTCAAAGAGTATGAATGAACAATTTTCAAAAAAAACCAACAAAAACCCAAAAACCATTAACAATGTGTTAATAAGCAGAGAATTACAAAGAAGAACTGTGAGACAGCAAATGAGAGACAAAATTTTTTTTATCTCTTCTATGATTTGTCCTTGTATTCCTTGGGACCAAGATATTTTTTTTCTCTGAGACCCTACTTGAGACTTGCAAACTCCCCTCTTCTTCTGGGTTACCCCCTAAGCATCTCTCAATACAAGAAATTTCATCACTCTGTTGGGTATGTTCTTCAGTTTCCTCTTATCACCAGCCTTAGTGTCTGAATTAGGGACCAGTGTTTGGGTTCCTGATCTCATGAGTGCAGAGGATAAGCCTAGGCCCCATTTTCTGCAGGAATTGTCTGACCTTTCTTGCCATGGGTGAGGCCAACACTGCCTAGATACTACTTTGGGCTGGTGATTGATACCTGGACACCGCTCAGGGGCTTACTCTTGTTGCAACCAGAGTTGCCCTGCTCTTAAGACCAAGCCGCTTAGTTAGCATTTCCACTTACTCTGGCTTGTCTCCATTCAGGGCTTCGGCAGGATCCTGACAGTCCTATGAAGTCCTGAACTGGAAAAAGGAATTTGGAGTTGATTCCCCTAGTTTACTTTATTACTGTTCATTCTAGTTCATTTTTAGAGTTGTCCTGAGGTATTTGTGAATGGTTTGGTTTTTCCTTGATCCTAACACATCACCATCTTCCCACAATCCTCTTTACCTGTTTATTGATCATGAAATAAGGTTTAGCCATGTGAGAATATTCACAGTGCTGGAAGTGACACAATTGTTGGCAAACATTTGATTTACTTTTCAATCAAAAAAATGTGTCCATCAAGGGCCACACCAGTTTAGAACACAAACTCGTTTATGAGATCTTACAAGATCTACAAGAAAGACAATGCAAGGATCTTACAAGATCTACAAGATCTTACAAGATCTACAAGAAAGACAATGCAAGGATCTTACAAGATCTATAAGATGTTACAGAGAAAGATGATGCGAGGATGGCACAGGCTCTCATACGAACAGTAACTAACACATATTGACAAAGAACTTTAAGGGTTGCAAAGCACTTTACACATATCATTTTCTTGTCACAACAACCCTGGGAGGTAGGTGCTATTCTGATACCCATTTTTTGGAGGTAAAATTGGGAGAAGCAGTATAGGGTAAAAGCAATTCAAAGTAGAATTAAGGGTGAGAAACCCAACTGAGCACACATCCCAAAGGCACTTGAAGGTGAAAATGGAATTACAACAGAAAGAGAAAAATGGACAAGATCTACAAAGACTTCCATAGCAAACTTATTTTTAACCATCAAAGACAATAGAACCCACCACACTTGGATGATAACATTATGACCCAAGATGTGTTATAGAGGAGGTAGCACTAGCACCAAAGAGAACAAAGAAAAAGTGGCTGCATAAAACCCAGAGTACATGTAGGACATTCATGCAGGATGTAAGACAATTCTAACTCTATTTGCCTCTCTAAGGAGAACCAATGGACTATTTTTCCATTTAGCTGCCAATTACTTCTTTCTTCTTATCTCATTTACAATGAGAAGATCGAGATTTAAAAAAATTTCTTTGGTGTGTATTCTCAGCATAGTGAATGGCAGGTCTGATCATGTATCACCGCCCTTTCTTTCTCCTCAGTAAACTCCAATGGCTCCCTATCACCTCCAGGATCAAATGCAAAGTGCTGTTTGGCATTCAAAGGCCTTCATAACCTAGCCTCCTCCTATCTTTCCAGTCTTCTCACACCTTATTCCCTGCCAAGGACACTGGCCTCCTGACTGTTCCACAAACAAAACACTCTACTTCTTGGCTCCAGGCATTTTCTCTAGCTGTCCCCCATGCTTGGAATGTTCTCCCTCCCCCACCTCAGACTATAGGCCTCCTTCTCTTCCTTTAAGTCCCAACTAACATCCTACCTTCTATAAGAAACCTTCCCTCTCTCCTCTTAATTCATCCTACTTATCTTATAGTTTGTTTTAAATAAATTTATTTTGCATGCGGTCTCCCCCTTTAGATTGGATGCTCAGTGAGGGCCAGAGACTGTCTCTTGCCTCTTTTTGTATTCCCAGAGATTAGTGCAGAACCTACCTAGAACACAGTACTTAATATATGTTTATTTATTGATTGAAGTACTTGATAAATGCTTGTTCTTTAATTAATATCCTCAACCATTTTGAGTTTTTAAAAACTTTTATAGATCTCCATGGTCAAAGAATTCACCACCAAGTGGCCAGCTTGTGTTGCTTGAGCCTTTCTATACTTGAATTAGTCCTCGGAAAGCAAACTCTTATCTGTTGCTTGAACCTTATTCATACTCTTTTCAGCAGGAGAGAACCTGCCAGAAATGGCACTGGGTTTGCAAAGCTTTTGAGAATGCAGTCATCTCCACATTATACTAAAACATTGGAGTAGGACTTTACTGAATGCCATGTAGTTGTAAGGGTCCATTTGAGATTAGATAACAAATCTGTAGTGAACCCAGCATTCAACCAGTAGAATAAGAAAAGGATCAGAGAAAATAGATGGTGGGAAGTTATGGCCATGATGTTAACGATGATGATGATGATGATGATGGATGATGATGGATGATGTGGATGATGATGATGATGACAATGATGATGGATGATGATGATGACCAATCTTTGTATAGTGCTTTAAGATTTGCAAAGTACTTTACATACATTATCTCATTTGATACAACAATTCTATAAGGTAACTGCTATTATTAGACCCATTTTAAGGAAGAAGAAACTAAGGTTTAGACGTTACATGACTTGCCCAGGGTCACAGAGCTAGCAAGTGTCTACAGCAGGATCTGAGGACAGGTCTTCCTAATTTCAAGTCCAACACACTACTCTCTATGATATTCCACCTAGGTGTGATAGGAGCAATATCCTAACTATCATTTTACTCTTGGACTGTTCCAATAATTTGCTGGTTGGTCTCCCTGCTATACATAGCTCTTCCCTACTCCGGTCCTATCCTCCATTCATCCTCCAAACTGACTTTCCTAAAGCATAGGCCTGACTATGTTACCCTACTAATCAGTAAACCTCAATGGCTCTCTATTGCCTCAAGGATCAAATATAAAATCCTTTGCTTGACTTTTAAATAACTTCATGAAAAAAAGACAAAATAAAGAGATTTAAGGTGGCTATGTGGCACAGTGAATAGAGCACCAGCCCTGGAGTCAGGAGGACCTGAGTTCAAATCTGACCTCAGACACGTAACAGAAACAAAACTAGCCATGTGACCTTGGCTAACCCCAACTGCTCTCCAAAAAGAAAAAAAAAAGAACTTCATGATATGGCCTTTTTCTGCCTCTCCAGTCTTCTTACACTTTCATCCCCTCTACATGCTCTGTAACCCAGTGACATTGGCCTCCTTGTTGTTCCTCAGACTAGATTAGATAGGCCATTTCTGAACTCCAGGCATTTTCACTGTCTATGCTCCCTGTCTTTGCCTCCTTAACTTCCCTGGCTTCACTCAAGTCTCAGTTAAAGCTCTATCTTCTACAGGAAGCATTTCCTGATCTCTCTTCATGCTACTTAGTGCCTTCCCTCTGAGATTTTCTCTAATTAATCATATATATATACATACACACATATATGTATGTATGTATATGTGTATGTTTGTGTGTGTATATATGTGTATATATTGCATAGTATTTGCATGTTGTCTCCCTCTTTTAGATGGCAAACTCCCTGAGAACAAGGACGATTTGTCTCTTTGCTTTTCTTTGTATTCTAAGTGCTTGGCACAGTGCCTGAAACATCAGTGCTTAATAAATGCTTGTTAACTGACTAAAAGTCAGGATCCCAAAAGATTATGACAGGCCAGAGCCCTGGGCTTTATCTAATAAGATCTAATTCAGAAGAGATAATGATAGATTCTTACATCTGTATTCAGAAAGTCCATGTCATAGGTACAGGATAGGGGACGCAGATTTAGAGGGTAGGGGCACAATGCATAGAGCACTGGGCCTGGAGTCAGGAAGAAGTGAGTTCACTTTGGCTTCAGACATTAGGCTAGTGTGACCCTGGGTAAATCAGTTCATCTTTATCTGCCTCAGTTTCCTTAACTGTAAACTGGGGATAATAGTAGCACCTGCTTTCCAGAGTTGTGAGGATCAAAATGTGTTATTTGTAAAGGGCTAAGCACAGTACCTATAAATGTTTATTGCCTTCTCTTTCACCTTCTGAAAAAGATATCAAGGCTTTAGTGGACTGCAGGCTCAGTATTGTGATGGGACAATTAAAAAGAAAAAAAAAAGCTAATGCTACCATGGGCTGCATTGAGAGGCATAGCTAGCTTCCAGGAATTTTGTTGTTTAATAGTTTTCAGTCATGTCAGACTCTTTGTGACCCCACTTGAGGTTTTCTTGGCAAAGATACTGAAGCGGTTTACCACTTCCTTCTCCATTGGCCACTTTCTTCTCTAAGAATTAGGACATGATAATACTTCTGCACTCTGTCAGATCACAATTGGAGTATTGTGTTTCATTCTGGGCACCACAGTTTAAGACTATTGATAAGCTAGAAAGTAATGAGAGAACAACATGCATACCAAAGTGCCTTGAATTCCTGTCATAGGATCAGTTGAAGGAATTGGGGCTATTTAGCCTGAAAGAGACTCAAGGAGAACATGACAGCTATCTTTGAATATTTGAAGGACGTGTGGAAGAGGTATTAGGCTTGTTCTGTCTGGGCTCAGAAGGCAGAACCAAGAGAAATGCATAGAAGTTGTAAAATAGCAAATTTAGATTGGACATCAAGAAACATGTTTTAATCATCAGTGCCTTCCAGATATAGAATGGGCTGCCTGGAGAAGTGGGACAATCCTGTTCATTGGAGGTCTTCAATCAGAGGTCAGATAAGAGAAAGGGCTGGCATAGAGAGGAAGACCATAAGGCAGGTATTGACCTCCTAGAAGAAAAGGAGTGTGATCTGGAGTCTGGTAGATAACAGCGACTGGAATTTGACAGGATAATAGAGACAATTGAACCTCAAAAGAGGTGAGGCTGCTGAGTGATTGTGGCAGAATAGGGGTCTGGAAGTGATAGTGAGGAGCCAGAAATATGCCTACTTTTCTTTCTGGCCACTCTGTGGCATACCCTCCATAGGGGCACAGCCCCCCATAGCAGCACACGTTCTGGGGCTACTCTCCCATGCCTCTATTTACACTGGCAGTTTGGGCCCTGAGAGAGTGGCTGCTACTTGTTCCCTAAATGTTCTAGGGAACACTGAGGAACTGAAAAGTCAGGTTTTTTCTTATTTCTTTTTAATAGCTTTTTATATCACTTATGTTTCTCCCTATAGCCCTCCCCTTCCCTCTCTCTAAAAGTGGCCCTTATTAAAAAGGAAGCAAGGAAGGACAGAAAGAAAGAAGGGATAAAGGAAGATGA
>CM053595.1:210946980-210962042 GCA_028646575.1 Pseudocheirus occidentalis | reverse complement strand
GTCAAGCTTGGTCCTTATAATTTTTTACGATGTTCATTTTTATTGTTTTCTAGTTGCTGGGTTTTTTCAATTTACATTGTTGTAGTTATTGTAATACGTTATTCTCCTGGCTCAGCTTAATTCACTTGGTATCAGTTTATATAAAGTCATTGTAAGATTTTCCTGCATGCATTGTGTTCTTTGTTTCTTATAACAAAGTACTATGCCATTACATAAATATCATAGTTTGTTAGCCATTCCTCAGTCAATGGGCATCTACTTTTCTAGTTCTTCATTACCACAAAAAAAAAAAAAACTGCTGCTTTAAAACTTCTTATGTATTTGGAGCCTTTCTTTTGACCTTCTTGGGGGTGTCTTTAGATCAAAGACTATGAACATTTTAGGTCCTTTATTTGAATAGTTCCAAACTGCTTTATAGAAATATTTTCTTTATTGGAAAACAAGGGGATGTCCATCAATTAGGAAATGGCTGAACAAGTTGTGATATATGAATGTAATGGAATACTACTGTGCTATAAGAAATGAGGAGCAGATGGACTTCTTGATAACCTGGAGAGACTTAAATAAACTGATGCTGAATGAGAAGAGCAGAACCAGGAGAAATTTGTACACAATCACAGATACGACATATGTGTGATGACTAACTCTGATAGCCTGGGCTCCTCTCAGCAATGCAAGGTTATGAGACATCTCCAAAAGACTCATGATGGAAAGAAATATCCACATCCAAAGAAAGAGATGCGGAGTCTGAATGCAGATTGAAACAAACTACTTGTTCTGCATCTTTTTCTTGTTTTGTTTTGTTTCCTCTTTCCCACTGATCATTCCATCAGTTACAATCCTTCTTTACAACCTGACTAATGATTAACATGAAGATATTTGTAGATCCTGTATCTGAGTGCATGCCGCCATGATGGGGGGGGGAGGAGAGTGAAGGGAAGAAAATTTGAATCTCAAGGTACTGTGGAACTGAATGTTGTAAACTAAAAGTAAATCAACAAACCAACTTAATTTTAAAAAGAGTTTTCTTTTTTGACCAGATCATACAAACAAGTTTAGTGTGCTGTCTTTTTCAACCTCTGTAACATTAACTATTCCCATTTTTTATCATCTTTACCAATTTGCTGGGTGTGAGGTGAAACCTCAGAATATTTTGATTTGCATTTGTTTCAGTAGTAGTACTAATCTGGAATATTGTTTCATAACATTGTTATGAGTTTGCAAGTATTCTTTTTAGAACTGTTTGTTCATATCTTTTGACCACTTATCTACTGGAGAGTGACTTTTGGTCTCATATATTCTGTTAATTGTCTAGTTATCTTGGATACTAAAGAGATAGTTGAGTTTATTGCACCCCCACCCCGCCCTGGCCCCCCCCCACACATATACACATACATCTGACTGCATCTTTTTGTAGCCTGGATGCATTAATTTTGTTTGTGCAAAAGTTTTTCAATTTCATGCAATCAAGATTATTTTTTCTTTTGTAATTTAGTATATGCCTCATCTGGTTAAAAAGTCATTTCCTACCCATAGCTGGGAGAAATAAATGATCTGCCTGCCTATCTTCTAAT
The DNA here is from genome assembly GCA_028646575.1 of Pseudocheirus occidentalis. NCBI lineage: Eukaryota > Metazoa > Chordata > Mammalia > Diprotodontia > Pseudocheiridae > Pseudocheirus > Pseudocheirus occidentalis. Next base: position 210,960,468 of record CM053595.1, on the reverse strand, counting down.
TTTTTATGGCACAATCTTTTAAATTTTATGTTATGTATTAATTTTTAATTTATTATGGAATATGGTGTGTGGTTGATCTAAACCTAATTTCTGCCAGCCTACTTTCCAGTTTTCCCAGTTCTTTTATTTAATTCTTTATTTGGCTGGACAAACATTTATTATTTCTCCAGCCACTGATATCTCCCTCCTCTTAAACAACAAAAAAAATAAAATCCTAATAATAATAATAAATATGTATAGCACAGTAAACAAATCCCCACATTGTCCTTGTCCAAAAACGTATTTCTCATTTTGCATTTGAAGTTTCTCACCTTTATGTCGTGAAATAGGTAGCATGTATAATCTTCTGTCCTCTGGACCCATGGTTTATCATTACACTAATCAGAGTTCTTAAATCTTTTAAAATTGTTTTTCTTTATAATATTAGTGTCATTGTGCAAATTGTCCTCTTAATTCTGTTTACTTTGCTCTGCATCAGTTTCTTCTGAAACTGTCCATTTAAGTAATTTCTTATGGCACAGTAATATTCCATTATATTCACATTCCATAATTTATTTATTTCCCAATAGGGGGGAATCCCCTTCAGTTTGGGGCTATTGTATAAAAAAGCTCCTATTCATATTTTTGTACATATGGGTCTTTTTCCTCTCTTTGATTTCTTTTAGGATACAGTCATTCAGTCAATATGCATTTATTAAGAGCTTACTATATGTCATATAGAACAGCTAGGTGCACAGTAGGAGTGCCAGACCTGAAGTCAGAAAAACTCATCTTCCTGAGTTCAAATCCAGCCTTGGACACTTGCTAGCTGTGTGACTTTGGGTAAGTCATTTAACCCTGTTGGTTTCAGTTTCCTCATCTGTAAAATGAACTGGAAAAGGAAATGGCAAACTACCTCAGTATCTTTGTCAAGAAAACCCCAAATGGGGTCACAAAGAGTCAGATATGATTAAAATGACTGAACTATTTCACGTGCCAAATGCTGTGCTAAGCATTGTGGATACAAAAAAGGGCAAAAATATTTCTTGATCTCAAGGAGTTACATTCTTTCTAATGGGGATAGACAACAGGCAAACAACTTTATACAAAACACACACAGGATAAAGGCATATACAGAGAAACACTGATCATCTCAGCTGTTTAATTTCACTTTTCTCCCTTCTCATCTGAACCTGAGAGTAAACCAGGTTTACTATTAAATCCCTCATCCCCTTGTCCCATTCTGCTCTGTCATTTTCAGTTATGTCTGACTTCATGACCCCTTTGAGGGTCTTCTTGGCAAAGATAATGGAGTGGTTTGCCATTTTCTCCTCAGCTCATTTTACTGACAAGGACCTGAGGCAGACCCTTTATCAATGCTTTATTCCTTGCCAGACCCCAACTCTGGATCTCTCCCACCATCTGCCTCCTCCACTCCTACTCATGTGCTGTAGAGAGTATCACACACCAAAACTAAATAGGTTCACTGTAAATTTGTTATTTAATCTCAACTGGGCCTTCAATTCAATTAGATAATCTTTTTTATTCTCCCCTAATTGATCTTTCTGGGCGGCTAAGTGCTGGGCTTAGAAGTAGGAAAGTCCGTCTTCCTGAGTTCAGATCCAGTCTCAGACACTTACTAGATGTGTGACCCTGGGTAAGTCACTTAACTCTGTTTGCCTCAGTTCCTCATCTGTGAAATGAGCTGGAGAAGGAAATGGCAAACCACTTCAGTATCTTTGCCAAGAAAATACCAAATGGGGTAACAGAGTCACACACGACTGAAAAGATTCAACAATTGATTGTCTCTTCTACTTCACTTCAGAGGCTAATTCCAGTGCTTGCCTGTTTTCTTTAAGTCTCCTTCCTCCTACCTGTGGGTATTTGCTGGGATCTCTCCTAGGCCTACTTCTCTTCTCTCTCTACCCACTTGATAATTTTATCAATTCATGTAGACATTTCCAGCCCTAATCCTTCTGATGCATTCCCAACTGCCCATTAGACATTTCAAAATAGATACCTCCAACTTAACATATCCAACAAAAAACTCAACTCTCTTCTGAATTTCTCTTATTCTGTTAGGATCATCACTATCCTTCCAGATATCCAGGTTCACAGTTCCAGTATCATTCAAGACTCCTCATTCTCCTCACCCTATATGCCCAGATTTTGCTCTTTGTGTCTCTACAGCATCTCTCAAATCTTGTTTTCTCTATACATACAACCACAACCATAGTTCAAGTCCTTATCATCACTCAAAGCAGCAGTCAGACAGTTAAAGAACCAAAAGAGTGCAGTTCCTGAAAAACCCAAAGAGAAAAACAATTTTCTAAGAAGAGAGAGTGGTTAACCAACCAACAAACATTTATTAAGTACCTATTATGTGTCAGGCATTGTGTTGGGCACTGGAAATACAAAGACAAAAATTTTATGGTCCCTGACCTCAAATATAAGATGCCCATTCACTGGGAAATGGTTAAATAAACTGTGGTACATTCATGTAATGGAATGGTATTGTTCTATAAAAAATGATGAATATGAATACAGAAAAGCATGGAAATATTTACATGAACTAATGCAAAATGAAGTAAGCAGAGCCAGGAAAACAATACACATAATGATGCAATTTATGTAAATGGAAAAAGCAACCAACACAGAGCAATCAAAACTGAATATTGTGAAATTACATAAAACTTGGCTCCCAAGAAGAGCTATCAAAAGACGCTTTTCCAAACTCCTTTGTAGAGGTGGGGGCCTACAGATATGGAACACTGCATTTAACATCAGTTTTTTCCAATGTTTGATTAGTTTTGCTGAAAAATGTTTTTTCTTCTTCCTCTTTAAAGAAATCTATGCTATAAGGGATGGCTTTTTTTTTTTGGAAGGAGATGGGGAGAGATCTAGCAAAAATTTAAGCAATGCAAAAACAAAAGACATCAAGACCATTTTTTTTTCCTTAAAGATCACTGGTAATTTTGGAGAGAGCAGTTTTCAGCTGAGTGAAGAGATAGACTGCAGACAGCTAAAAAGCGAGTGAGGGGGAGGAAATGGAGGCAAGTTTTTTTCTAGGAGCTTGGCTGTGAAAGAGAGAAAAGATACAGCTTTAGGAGATGGTGGCATCTAGTGACAGTTTTTTTTTTGTAAGGGTGAAGGAATTTTAAGCAGCAGGGAAGGAGCTGGTAGATGGGGAGAATTTAAGATGAGAAAGAGAAGAAATGATTGTGAAAGCAATCTTCTAGAGAAGACTAAAGGAGAGAAGGGTTGGCCTTGCCAAGGAAAAAGGTCACCTCTTCACTAGAGACTGGATTAAAGGAGAAAGAGAGAGGTGTTATAAAAGGGTTGTGAGTTGAGAAGAGGGGGCTCACAGTGGAGGAGTTCTATTTTCTCAGTAAAATATAAGGGGATGTCCTCAGCTTTCCAAGTTAGGAAGGATGAGGCATGGGATGAATGGTTTTAGTGCAAGTTGAAAGAAGAAGCTAAAGGCAAAAATATATTGAGGAGATAAACCTAATAATGCTTGGCAACTGATAGGATTTAGAATACTATAATAGAACAGCAAGGTATAAAACATGAAGTCACATTTGCCAAAGCCATTTGCCACTGTCATGAAGGATGTTCAGTTGAAAGTCCAAATTGGATAGGGCACAACCTTTATTTATTTATTTATTTATTTATTCATTTTTGAGAGGGAGGCAATTGGGGTTAAGTGACTTGTCCAGGGTCACACAACTAATAAGTATCTGAGCCAGATTTGAAATTAGGTCCTCCTGACTCCAGAGCCAGTGCTCTATCCACTGTGCCACCTAGCTGCCCCAGGCATATACTTTAGATGGCAAGATTCTCTGGGCCCTCCTGTTCTGGAATGTCATTGTGCCAACTGGACCAAACCCCAATACATTTAGAAAATCCTAAGCAATATCTTTATTCATTCACAAGAATGATTTTACTCTAATTATTTCCATAATAAAACTATGAACAGTATACATGGTCAATAAGCTAGGCCCAGAATCGAACAGGAGGAGAATGCCTTAAATTGCCTTTGAGAAATCACATAATTCTTTTCTGCAGCCTATGACCTAGAAAGCCTTCCCCCACAGGGGGCTCCAGCTTTGGGTCCAAATGGATTTGGATTCAGTCTAGGAGCACTTGACCCCAAAGAAGGAACTCAAGCTTTCTTTTTGTCTCTTGGCTTGTTGCCCTCACTGTAGATTGATTCTAAGAGAATCTCTAAAACAAAATTTAGCTATGGCCTTTGTCTAGTTTCTCCCTCTGAAGTGTGTGGATGACATGGCCCCCTTGCTCTCTGCCCTCCTACACTGGCAGGTCTGGAGTTCCCAGGCTAGGACAACAGTCATGCTGCTATAATTCAATATATTCTCCTATCAGGTTCATAGGGATAATCCTGGTGTAGGGTGAGGGGGTACATTACTCTTGCTTACCACCATAGCTTCTGAGTTCCTACCAATATGCTGCCCATTTATGCAAGATCAGTCTCCTAGACACCATTAATTCTTTAACATAAAATAGTTTCTATAAGCAATAAATGCGAAAACAAGAATAATCATAATATTTATTCATCAGTAGGCAAAAGCAGAAATAATCATAACATTTATTCCACAGAAGACATTGGCAGGAACAATCACACTATAATATACCCATACACCTCGGTCATACTCTCCCACCAATACATACTGTGCTCATGAGGGAGAGTATGCACACGTGTACTTATAGAAACTTAGCAGGCAAACACATGGGTGGGGAAACCCTTGTCCTCAGAGCAGCTCATGGCTCTCATCTGATGGCCCTAATGTTATTGGGCCTTTCAAGAAAAATCTGCACCATGGGAAGCTGCTTTACTGCTCCCCTTCAGGTCCTCCCTCACCACTCTCCTGCCATACAAACCTATCTCTCTTTTGTTCTTGAGCCCATGAACCAGTGAGAAGCTCTTTTTGCTCTTAGAAACCAACAAAGGGGCACTAGGAAAAGTGTTCGTGCTTTCAGCGACAAGCATCTCCCTTAAGCTAGAGAACTGGCAAGCTCCTCTGGCAAGATCTGCAAATAAGCAGCAGATTCGGCTTTGTCCAATCAGCTCCAAGCCTCTTCTCACAGTAGAGCACGCACGGCTCATAGCAAAACCTATGCAATGCCCACTTTCCCCTTCCATTCCCCCTTAAACCAGAAATGGCAGAAGAGGGCAAAACAGACATTCTTGAGAGGTTTCTCCTCTCTCGGCCGCTTATGGCACTTACAGAAGCAATAAACTCAATAGCTCTTCACACAGTGGCAAGATTCATCTCTCATTCAATGAGCTTGCTGCAGGCAGCTCTTGCTTTTCTCCGAATTAATCAACAAAGCAGGGCCTCTCTTCCAATCAGAAAATGTCCAGCTAAGCAGCAGAAGGGTGAGTTGTCTCAGCTGGAGTCTTCCTTCCTAATCTGTCCTGTAGCCTCTTCTCAAAGCTTGTCCTCCTGCTGGCTTTTCAACAGCCTTTAATGCTCAAATCAGAGCCTCTGGGTGGTCAGTGACTCATCTTTGCTTTATAAGATAAAACTCAAGAAATCCTTCATCCTTTCAGCTATGAATCCAGCATTCCTCATGTAATCTCCCCAGAGCTACCAGAGAGTGATTTGGTTGGTAATATTGTCAGTTACAAACTTTGAAACTCTAAGGGACGGAAGGATAGAAGTTGGAACTCAAAACTTTAAATAAAAATGTTTAAAAATTGGAAGAAAATTAAAATTGTAGAGATAAATTAAAAAAAACAAACCAATCACAGGTAAGCAATCTGATGAACCACAGCGTCCTGCAGTCATCATTTCCTCTGTCTCTGCTCAGTCTTTAAATAGCTCTCTCCTCAGGACACTCCTCTGAGGGACAATTCTCTAACTGGTTCTTAGAACAGTCTGTCCCTCTCCTCCCTGTTTAGTCCAGGGCTATGTTTTCTCATCAGTTTTCCTTATATAAGTGTTCTTTCCCTGCTAGAAAAGTGACTCCATTTACAATATAAATATCAGGTATAAGGCAAAAATTTATTTCCTTCACCACAGAAAATGCTTAAGGCACAAAAGAGCTCATAAGAATATACTAACAAACACTATTGTTCAGTTGTGTCCGACACATTGTGGTCCCATCTGGGCTTTTCTTGGCAGAGATACTGGAGTGGTTTGCCATTTCCTTCTCCAGCTCATTTCACAGATGAGGAAACTGAGGAAAACAGAGAAGTGACTTGTCCAGGGTCACACAGCTGGTAATAAGTGTCTGAGGCTGGAATTGAGTTTGGGAAGATGAGTATTCCTGACTCCAGGATAGGTACTCTATGTATTTTGCCACTTAGTTGCCCAAGATATCAACAAATACAGAAATAAAAAATAAGTCATAAAATATATTCACTATCTTAAGAGGCAAAAACCAATTTCATTGTACTCCTGAAAATAGCCAAGACTACTATATCCCATTCGTCTTACATCTGCATTATCCAAGGAAGTAACAAGGTTCAGATTCACCTGGTCAGTCCAGTCTTGAATCTCACATGTTTTAGGGTGACCCCCTCAAGGGTCATTTCTTTCCTTGAGAAGAATGTCATTACAGGAATCACCTTCTACTTGAGCAGTTGGCATCCAACTCCAGCTGCCAAGGCTGGAAATCTCCATTTCTCAGAATTGCTGTTCATTGACCTGTAGTCAAGAAAGGAAGCAAATGCAGAAGAAGCAAATGGACTCAGGCTTATCTGGGCAAGTACATGTTCTCACTGCTCTGTGTTTGGGGTCACCACTGCTGCCAGGGAGGAACAAAGAGAAATCTCCTCCTTCTTCCCTTTGTTGGAATTCCAATGGACAGAAAACACCTGGTGAAACCCAAATGGGGATTTTTTTTCTCCCTGGCTTTTGTTATAGTCTATGGAAGGCACAGTTCCTTTTAACACATTTTTGACACAATCCACCAGTTACAGGGACCAAAAAGGTGTTACTACATCATTTTAACATGGCCCATATTCTTCAGCAAGGGAACAGAGCACATACCCATCTTCCTGGCCCTAGACCAGGAAAATTAGAGGTTCCATTGACCTCTTCCTGCTTTATACACTAATGATCTTAAGTTTTTCACTGAAATAAAAGCTCATCTTATCACTAATATCCTTCCAGTGATGCCATATGGCTATGAGTCATGGAAAATTACAATCCTTTATAGAACTGAAGTTGGGGATCACCCAAAGGCCAATGTAAAAGCATATGGTGGGTGTGAGCAAGCTGTAACATTGAAAATAAAGAGTTGCTGGGGTGGCTAGGTGGCACAGTGAATAGGAGCACCAGCCCTGGAGATAGGAGGATCTCAGTTCAAATGCAACCTCAGACACTTGACACATTTACTTTGGTCCACTCACTTAACTCCAATTGCCCTCCAAAAAGCAAAAAATAAATAAAATAAAAATATATTTAAAAAAGTAAAGAGTTGTGCAGAAATGGTAGCAAAAGAAAAAGATAAAGGTATAACCATAAAAAAAAGACAGGGTAGTCATAGAGGCAGCTAGGAGGAATAGTGGACAGACTGCTTGCTAGACTTGGAGTCAGGAAGACCCAAGTTAAGATATAGCTTCAGACACTTTTTAGCTGTGTGATCTTGGGCAAGTGACATGACCATCCTGCCTCAGTTTTCTCATCTGTACACCAAGGATAATAACAGACCTTTCCTCCAAGGGCTACTGCGGGAGTCACATGAGATAATATGTGCAAAGTACTTACTTTTGCAAATCTTAAAGCCCTAAAGAACTGCTAGCTATTATTATGGCAAAGTAGAGGGATAATGGATGGCCACATCCATCACTTGAGACAGAACATGCCAAAAGAGTTAGAGAAAGACCTTCAGGACATTGTGGATTTATGAAAGGGTAGAGAGAAGAGTTTCACAGAACAGCCAGGTACGGATGCATTAACATCAAACTATCAAAGTAACAGTCCTTATTATACTGTGGTTTGGATCAAACTATCAAACTTAATGGTTCTTATACATTGGTTTTATCTATGTGGGCATGCCCTCCACTCTTGAAGATTGTAACCATTACCTACTGTAATAGATGCTCTTCATGATGGTGGCCTAACATTCAGGTGGTAAGAATCATTATTATAATGCAAAGAAAATAAATAGCCTTCAAAATGTTAATGAAAGAAAAAATTCTTATATTTATAAAGCACTTTAAGATATGCAAAGCACTATAATACACACAGACACACATTTATGAGATACATATATATCATATATATAATCTTCAATCAACCAATCAAAAAGCATTTATTAAGAGCTTAGTATATTATATGCTAAGCATTATGCAAGGCACTGGGGATTCAAGTACAAAGAAGGGAAAAAATCTCTATTCATGAGGAACTTACATTGTAATGGGGCAGAAAAGTCATCAAAATGTGAGATATGTAGTCTCCCATCTATTGATACGGCTCATGCAAGGCAGGGAGAGATATCCTCTGAAGTCAAGCTTGCCTTTGAGGAGAGTTGCACACCGGTGAGGAAAGAGAAGCAGGAAGGCCTCAGGAGCACCACAAAGCTGGCTGTTCTTTTCTCCAGTCTCCAAAAGGAATACAAGATTAGAATATTACCTTTCTGCCTTCTTAAATATTGCTCTTCCGGGAGTAAGATTTTTAAGAATTCAGAAGGAAAGCCACTTCCCTAGGTACTCTAAAGGAGGAGGGTAGCTCCAAGCCTACTACTACATCTGCTAGCTTGATTCCTTCCCACCAAATGGTAGTTACACCAAAAAAACCATCATTAATAGTGAATAGCTAGAAAAACCATTTATCCATCAAAAAACAAAAATCAGAAGAAACTATACAGATTATAACTTACCAGAAGATAGGCAAGAATGAACAAGCTCTTAGACGGGTACATGATAAGTGCTAAGCTCAACCCAACTTACTCAAGACAGTGGGCTTGATCTCACCTAAGGAGAAGCTCCCTCTCCAAAACCCCAATGGAAGAAAACAGGAAATCTTGTTCCATAAATAAGATATTCCATTGCTGGCTGCATGTGTTTTCTCTGACTGTCTCCCATGTCTGAATGTTCTCCTTCCTCATCTCTACTACTGGCTTCCTTGGCTTCTTCCCAGTCTCAGCCAAAACTCCACCTTCTATAGGATGCCTCTTAATTTTAGTGTCTTCCTTCTCTTAACTATTTCCTATTTATACTGTGTATAGTTTGGGGTTTTTATACATATTTGCTTCTTGTCTCTCCACTAGATTGTGAGGGCAGTGACCATTTTTTGCCTCTTTCTGTATGACTAGAGCTTAGCACAGTTCCAGGGACGTAGTAGGCACCTTCAAGAGGCTTATTAACTAACAGAGAGTAGATGGGATGTGGGAAGAAAAGGCACTAGAATGGGGGGGGAGGAGGGAAGAGTGTGCAGAGGGAGAATCAGGAAAAGCCTTCTGTAGAAGATAGGACTTGAGCTGAATCCTGAAGGAAACCAGGGAAACCAAGCTCTTCCTATCAAGGGGTTCTTTCTCTGATTTAAAAAATGCCCATTCTTTAAAAACTTTCACTAGATTCTATTATCCCCTCAAGCCATCACCCTATATCCCTTTGCCGACTCAGTAAACACCAATGGCTTCCTAATGACCTCCAGGATCAAATAAAACTCCTCTATGTGGTATTTAAAAGTTCTTTGCAACCTGGACTTTGCCTCTTCTCACACTTTGTCTCTCTGTGACCCCATTGGGGTTTTCTGGACAATGATACTGGGAGTAGTTTGCCATTTCCTTCTCCAGCTCATTTTACAGATGAGGAAACTGAGGCAAACAGGGTGAAATGACTTGCCCAGGGTCACACAGCTGAGGCCACTTTAGAACTCTTCAAAAATGCGTCTTCCTGATTCCAGGTCCAGTACTATGTGCACTAGGGCGCCATCTAGCTGAGTCTTAACGTTCAGCTCAGGAGCTGCCTCCTACTTTTAAGCCTTTTCTGATTGGTTTTTGTTTTTGTTTTTGTTTTTTTAGATCAGGACTACTCGGCTAGTACAACTACCCGGATTTTATTTTGCATGTATTTTACATATGTATTCCTTCTGTTGATTGTCTCCACAACTACACAGTTTTTCACACGTGGTCTCCACTTTAGCCTGTGAGCTCCAGGACAGCAGGGTCTACGGTCTTTTACCTTGGTCTCCCTAGCATTTAGCGCATGTAGTGCCTGCACACAGTAGGTGTTTAATGAATGCTTGTAGACTGATAGCATAGGGTGTTTAAGGGCACGAGTTGTTTCGCTCTAGGCCTTCTTGTCCCCGTTTATTGACTGAGGACAAGAATAGGTCCCAGACAGCAGATTAAGATTTTATGCGAGGTTCCTTCTGCTCTAGAAAACGGTTTGTGCGTGCAAAGGGCAGTTCTTTGACCAAGCAACCCTCCCCCTGCTTAGCCGCACTTCCGCCCTTTAGAAAGATGGCTACACCCAAACTGCGTACTGAGACGAGCTGCTTCGTTCGTACAGAAGAAAGAAGCAAAGGCTAGAGGCATAAAAAAAAAAAAAAAAAAAAAAATGCCCTTTTGCCCTTTACTAAGATGGCAACGTCCATTCGGGCCCACCAGTTTCCGCCCCTCGCTACGACGCTTCAGTGACGTACACGGGAACGAGACGGAAGCGGTGGGCCAGACTGACTTCCGCCCTTCCTCAAGGTGGCGGCCGGCCCCCTGCAGTTACACGCCAAGTTCCGCCCCGTTCTCAGACGTAGCCGCAGCAATGGCGATGGGGGAGACGCTGGCGTGAGCCGGTCGAGCTGGGCGCTGTGCCTTCCTGGTCAAGGCTGCTCAGCCACGTGGTTCTAGGTGGTGGGCACTCAAAATGTCGGAGGGCAGCTCGGCTGGGGAACCGGGCCCCGCCGGAGGGGGCCGCCCCTCGCTGCCAGGGGCCCGGGGGCTGATCGGGCGGCGTCCCGCGGCCCCCCTAACCCCGGGCCGCCTCCCTTCTATCCGTTCCAGAGACCTCACTCTCGGGGGCGTCAAGAAGGTAAGAAGGGTAGTTAGATTTGGCCGCCCGCCCAGGCCCGCCCCGACCCTGCTTCCCGGCTTATTATTGCACGCTCCTCTGTCCCCCTCTTTGCGTGCTGGGTTTCCTTAGACTTCATCTCCCGCCTCCGAACCTTTGTACAGTCTGTTTACCCTCCCTACTCTTCATGCCTGTGTCGCTTTCCTAACTTAGCTTGGCGCTGCTCAAGGCCGAACCCCTATGTCTGGTGCTGCTGGAAGCTACCTCCTATCCTGCCAGAGTCGTCAGTGTTCTTTCCCAGCTCACTTACTATTTATCTGTTTACATCGTTTATCTCGGCCTCTCCCGCTCCAGACTTGTAAGGGTTTTGGTTTGTTTGTATCCTCGGAGCTTAACCCTGCTCCCTGATCGTAGGGGAGTTCTTATTCCATTAGGTGGGTCCCTTGCCGCAGGGACCCCGACATCTCCGGGGTGGGTGTTCCCTTCACAGACTATGAGCCCTGCCCTTAAACCTTACAATGCTTTAAAAGAAAGTTTTAAAATAAGACAGAGTAAGCCTACTACGTGCCAGGCACTGTGACAACTATCTTAACTTTTACAAATAATTCATTCATTTGATTCTCACAACTATACTGAGAGCTGGGTGCTGTTACAATACCCATTTTGCAGATGAGAAAACTGAGGCACACTGGTGAAATGATTTGCCCCAGGGCACACCGCTAGTAAGCGGGTCATCTGAGGTTAAATTTGATCTGGAGTCTTCTGACTGCCTGCCCAGCATTTCTATTTCACGGTTGGAAAATTCCATCTCCTTGCTGCTAGCCTGGTGGTAAGGCTCTCTGCATAACCAGTACTGTCCTGGTCCTTGGACAGCCGTGGTCTGTACCGGACATTTTCTGATAGGGCAGGACCTGCAGGAGCTTGTGTTTCTCTGGTGTCACAGTTGCTTCCTCCCCAAGATAAAGCATCAGGAAAGACTTGAATGAAGAAATTCATTTCAGACAGTTATTAAGTTATGGCCAAATACTGAAAATGGGGAGGGTCTGAAAATGAGTATAATTGTTTCCCTTTGGTGCTTACGTTCTGTGTCAAAGAAAATCATGTTCACACAGAGAAGTCAATACCAGATATAAAGAATGCTGGGCGTGGAGTCAGGCTCTTCTTCCTGAATACAAATCCAGCTTCAGACACACTAACTGTGTGACCCTGGGCAAGTCATGTAACCCTGTTTGCCTCAGTTTCCTCATTTGTAAAATGAGCTGGAGAAGGAAACGGCAAACCATTCCAGTATCTTTGCCAAAAAAACCCCAAATAGGTTCACAGTCAGACTGGAGGAACAACAACTACAAGGAGTTACAGGAGGGGGGGGGAGTACTTAGTAGTGGTGGCATATCTAGAAAGGTTGTCACTTGAATTGAGTTTTAGGGTTCTAGGGATTCCAGGAGATGGGGGGGGGGGGAAGGAAGGAGAGCTTTCCAGGCACTGGATGCAAGTCCATACAAAGGCATGGGGGTTGAGTAAGTAGTCTAGTTGAAATGAAAAGCGTATGAGGGAAAGTAATATAAAATAAGTCTGAAATGAGAAGTTGGAATCAGATTATGAAGGGCCTTAAAAGCCAAGCAATTTTCCACTGACTTTTTGGGGGGAACAATTGGGGTGTCTAAGGCTGGCTTTAAACTGAGAGCCTCCTGACCCCAGGGCTGGTGCTGTATTCACTGAGCCACCTAGTCATCCCTGGGGACTTATTTTTGAGTGGGAGAAGTGACATAGTCACACCTCACTGCTTTAGGAATACTGATTTGGCGGCTGTGTGAATGTTAGGTTGGGGAGGGAAGAAACTTGTTAGAAGACTATTGCTGTAGTCCAGGTGGGAAGTTATGAAGGCCTGGATGAGGTTGGTGGCTTTGTGAATGAAGGGGATGTATACAAGAGATGTTTAGTGGCAATAATAGCAATTCTTTAATTCTTAAAGGACCTGGGATTTAACTGATTCAGATCAAAGTTCTTTCCCTACCTAGTAGGTAAGCCACCTTCATGTGTTGCTCTGGCTTTTAAGAGAAAAAGAATAAAAGGGAGGGGAGAAAATTTGAAACTCAAGGGATTGTAGAACTGAATCTTGTAAACTAGAAGTAAATAAATCAATTTAATTTTTAAAAAAGACAACCTTTTGTGACAACAGGCGGTTGTCAACCTTTTGGTGCTAAAAGTGATGACTGTGGCTCACTGGCATACACTGTGTGATTTACAAAATGCCGTCCTCAGCACTGTCTTTGAGGTGGATAATGCAGGTGTTATGCTCTCCATTTTTGCAGGGAGTTGGCCACAGTTAACCAGACAAGATAGCAGCCTAACACTTTAACTTCTAACTCCTAGAGGCCAGTTTCTCCCTCTCTCTCTCTCCCTCTCTCCCTCTCTCTCTCCCTCCCTCCCTCTCTTTCTTTCTCTCTCTCTCTCTGTCTCTCTCTCCCTCCCTCCCTCTCTTTCTCTCTCTCTCCCTCCTCTCTCCCTCTCTCTCTCTCTCTCTC
>CM053595.1:210911676-210946480 GCA_028646575.1 Pseudocheirus occidentalis | reverse complement strand
ACACACACACACACCTTCTCTGCTTTAGAAACTCAGTACCATGGTTTTTCAGTTGTTTTCCATATCCACCGAAGGTTACACAAGGGGAAAACAAACCCTGGAAGGCTATACTGGGCTGGATGAGCTTCCAGTACAGACCTGTGAAAGGCCATAATCTCTTTTGTCCAAGGACCAGTCTTAAGTATCACCATAGGGGAGAGCAGCTCACATTTCTATAGCGTTTTAAGATTTACAGAACGCTTCCTTACTAACAGCCTTGTACAGTTGACAGTGTAGTATTTTCTCCATCTTATAGTGACTCACTGGGAGTCATGATTGCTGGGCTCATATGGCAACTAAAAGTTGGAGCAGGGACTTCTCTCCAAGTGCAGTGTCTTTGCCATCATGCCAGCTTTGCTGAGGACAGTTCAACAAACATTAAGCTTGCTCCCGGTGAGGCCTTTGCTAGGTACAGTCCTCAGTTGGGACAGGCTTCTCATAGATCAGCCTTAAAAAGAGAGGATGCAGTGAGAGTTTGCCCCGTGTTTGGGACAGTCTTTGCAAATGTTTAGGAGTATGTGAAAAGGAGTAGCATGAACATCGTAGAAGATTTAGAACTGGAAGAGACTTTAAGCTCTTCCCATTTTATAGGCTGGAGCCCAAAATGACCTGCCTAATGTCACTCTGTTCATAAGTAGAGGAGCAAGGACTTCACAAAATCAGGATTTTAGAGGTGAAAGACCTTAGTGGGCCTACTTTAACCCATCCTGAAAAAGCATGCCCTTTGATCTGCTTGCTGTACCTCATTGTTGGAGGCAGTTTTTTGGTCATTTTGAACATAAATTTGCATCTCTGCAAGACACCAATCGTGAAGGCAAAACCAATATGTTTCATACTACATATACAAATACATCACCTAGAAGTAAAAGCCAGATTATAAAGGTCTTAAATGTCAAGCTAAGGAATGATTTACTTAAAAGGAGGAATCACGGAAGGATCTTGAGCTATATGGGGTCATACCTGTGCTTGGGAAAGATTATTTTGGCAGTTTTGTAAAAGGATTGATTAGAGGGAGGAGAAACTAAAAGCTTGGGAGACTAATCAAGAGGCTAATTTACTGATTATTCCATCTCACTGGGCTCCAGTCTGCTCTTTTGTGTCATAAAGGGGGTGAATTAGGTGATCTCTGAGGTCCCCTTCAGCTCTGACTTTTCTCTGTTTCTGTTTCAGTAACCTAAAGGAGAGGTAATAATGATCTGAACTCTGCTGGTATCTTTTTGAGTAGAGAAGAGGGGGTAAGTTTGAGGGAGATCACAGAGATCAAATTGATAGGGCTTGGCTACTGGGGGGAGAGAAAGATAACTCCCTACTTTTGAGCCTTGGTCACAGGGAGACTAGTGATTATACCATCTGTGGAAATGAGGAAGCAATTAGGAAAACGGTCACGTTTAAGGAGAACTGAGTTTAATGTTGGATGTATTGAGATACAGGTTCCAGGGAGTCGTGTAGCTTACTCCACAGAAATTTAGAAATATAGACTGAAGCTCAAGGGATTTGGGCCTTCCTGAAACCCAGGCTTTCTGGTCTTTGGTTACTTCTGCTGTATATAGAGTGGATATGATGGAAGGCCTACAGTAGCTGTCCTTCCCCCTTCTTTGCTGGCCATCACTTTTATCATATAAGGCACAGTTATTGGATGCAGAGCCATGCCGTGGGCTGCAGAGCATGGAGCAAAACTCATAGTGTCCCTTATAACAGAGTGTCTTTTTTGCTGTTGAAGTTAGGTTAAAGTAAACTTTGGGGCACCTTTAAAGAGAAAATGAAGTTATATAAATGGTCTGAGGGAGGTGTCTGGAAAACATAGCTTTCCCTAGGTAATTATGGTGACAGGGTCTTGCATGCTGATTGTGTGTCATAAGCAAGCGGTCTGGGTGTTTTAAATGGAGTTAGAATGACATAGAAAGCATCAGTGATCTTGATCAATCATCAAGTCAACAAATTAATTTCCAGGAACTCTTATTAAGAATCTACTGTATGCAGTCCACTGCGTTGGACTTGAGAATATGTAGATAAGGGTACTTGAAAGAGTGAAGGTGTGGTATATAGAGTGTAAGACTTAGAATCAAGAAGATTTGAATTCAGATCTTACCTCAGATACTCTTTAGCTTGTGACTATAGGCAAGTCTTCATTGCCTCAGTTTTCTCCTCTGTAAATTTAGGATGATAATAGCATCGACCTCCCAGAGTCAGCAGATGGTTAGTGATCATTTATTAAGCACCTAACTATGCTTGAGGCACTATGCTAAGCACTGGGGATAGCAACATGAAAAAGATAGTCCTTGCCCTGAAGGAGCTGAGGGAAGGCAGCTGAAGTGCAGTGGGGTCCTGAGGAAGAAGTCAGCAGAGTCTACAGTGAGGGCAGCTGGGGGAGAATGAGGTGTCAGAGTGCTTTGCAAACCTTAAAGTGCTATATAAATGCTTATTATTATTATTATTATTATAAGATACAGACTCTGCCTTCAAGAATAAGGCTTATACATAAATAGGGTAGAAGGGTAAAGTACAGTAAAGGCAAGGACTAGACAAGGTACTATAAGAAATTTGAGATTTCATGTGGGGGATTAGGGGAGGGCTTTGTGAAGGAATATAAGTAGGGTCTTCAAGAAAGGAAGGATTTTTAACGTGGAGATAATGGAGAGAGGAGTTAAGAAAAGAGAAGACAACAAATGAAAATTAATGATGTTCCAGCTAGATGGCGCAATGAATAGAGCACCAGCCCTGGAGTCATTAGGACCCGAGTTCAAATGTGACCCCAGACACTTGACACTAGCCGTGTGACCCTGGGCAAGTCACTTAACCTGAGTTGCTTCCCAAAAGTCTCCCCTCTCCCATAACCCATGACATTTATCTAGAGCTTTAAGGTTGGTAAGCTTAATTAAGTCATTTTATGTACATTATCTCATTAAATCTTCATAACAACCATCTATAGATATTATCCTCATTTTGCTACCTTGTATTTGAGGCTAGAGACAGTGACTTTCCCACAGTAGCACAAATAGTGTCAGAATTTGATGCCAAGCCCAGCTCTCTCCTAATGTCAGGTCTGGTGTACTCTCCACTATCTATAAGCTTAGTCTTATTTGTTAGGAGAGTAGAGTACATGCAGGTAATATTTCAAGGTAAGTCTGGGAAGATAGGTTTGAACCAGACTATGGAGGGCCATAAATACCAAATAAATAAGATATTTAGATTTTATTTAGGAGTCAAGGGGATGAGATCAGAACACTTTATTAGGAATATGACAGATAACTTGTGAATGATGGGTTGGAGATGGGATAGGAGTAAAAATATCTGATTAGACTTCAGATTATTTTTAACACCAGTGCTATGGCTAGAGCTGCCACCTCTCTCCCAGCCATTTCTTGAAGTTGCTAACCATCCACTGAATCACTGCAGAAGCTCAACACAATCACTTCAGTTTGATATCAAGGAGATGGTTGGCAGAATCTGCCTTTGTAATGGAATCTTAATCAGCATAAGATATTGTCCCCTAGAGGGACAATTTTTTCTAACTATAAGGAGCATAAAAAGGATATTCATGTGAGAAAAGCAACTTGAGAACAGTTCTTTTTCCTTTTTTCTTTTTTGGAGGCGGGGAGGGCAGGGCAATTAGGGTTAAGTGACTTGCCCAAGGTCCCACTCAGCTAGTAAGTGTTAGGTGTCTAAGGACAGATTTAAATTCAGGTTCTCCAGACTCCAGGGCCAGTTCTCTATTCACTGTGCCATCTAGCTGCCGCAGCTTGATACAGTTCTGAGAACCTGAGAATTAACTTAAATTTGCTTAGGCGAACTTTTAGAAAGGTCCTCAAAGTCACAGGTCCTAACTAAAGGTGGGGATGGTTGTAAGGCATTGTTGTCTGTAAGCTCATTTATGTATGGTCCTTTTGGGGGTTTTAAAGGAAATGTCTGAAAAACTATAAACTGAAGACCTTTTGGAGACCTGTGGGAAAAATTGTGTATTTTTTGTTTGTGTTATACCTGATAGAACTGGGGGTTTGAATTGGTGAGTTAGAAATAGATTATTCTTTGTAGGAGGTCTTCTTTTGAAGCCTTAGGAACCAGAAATGACTAGGCAAAGACAAAAAGTGGAAAGGCGGATGAAGAAACAATCACAATCGCTGCCTGCCTGTGTTTTCCTTTGCTACCTTCTGTGGCTTGGAAGAGAACCACCTAGGGGGAGAGAAGGGCATTGTATCTGCTGCTGTGATCTGTGCTCCTTAGAGAAGAGCTTGCTTTGCTGAGAGCTGATTGGAGAAAACAACTCTTAGCTGTTTGGAGAGCTGATTGAGGAACGCTGGTATTGTCCTTAGCTGTCTACTGCTTGGGAAGGGGAAACCCTCTCATAACCCATAGAGAACAGAGCAGACCTGGTTAAACTGGCAGAATCTGGGCTTAAGGGAATTACTGCTTCGTGGAAAATGTGATGCTACAACTTTTCTAGATTATAACTTTGTTTCAGTAATTTGAAAGAAGTAGTTTCCTGCATCAGAAGACTAGAGAGGCTCAGAAAGGAGCAGATGATGCATGATGGAGACCTTTGCAAAAGAGACCACTGATAGTCAGGCTTGCAGTTCAAAATCATGGGTTGTTTTATGCATGAGTTTCCTTAAACATTTGCCTCATTGCTAAGTTTTTCTAAGTGTGTGCCTATTCTCCCCCACAGATACTATATTGGTGGAAGAGTGTGACTCAAGTTTAATGGTAGATTGTTATATTTTTATTGCTTCTGCTTTTGACTTCTATTGAGTGAAGGTTATATTGTGATTATTATTGCATTACCTCTTGTTTCAAAATTAAGAGTTGAAGGTATCATTCATGACTGACTTATTTAAAGGGGAAGTACATCATTGGGGCTCAAGCTACAATGGTGAGCAGGAGAGTATAACCTCCCACACACCAGGTTGCCCTTGGTACCCTTAGAACATGAATAGTAGCGGTGTGATTGCATCATTGACTAGCCCCCCCACTGTGAAAAAGAGCACACTGTCCCCAAACCTACCAGCCTGTGTCCAAGTTGGGTTGAGTAAGGTAGCCCAGAGAGAGGGGAGGGATTGCCAGACCCCATGCCAGTGGAGAACACTGCTGGATGAATCTGTTTGTGTCATATCTGTGCTTTATCAAAAATAAGCTTTTTTCCCATAGATGTAAAGCTGCAGATTTGGAGGTAGCAGGGAGAGTGAGCGTGAGGCTACAAATAAAGGCAAAATGAGGCTGAGAGTTGGGAATTCCATTCATACTTCTACCTTACCACATGACGTGGATGGGGCATTAGATACTTTCTCTTTTTAGGCCAATTACCAGTCCTGTGAAATTTGAATCTCTCTTTAATTCATAATATTGTATAGGTGAAAAAAAAAAGTTGATGAATGGTTGGCATGGTGTTCTGTACTTTATGATCTGTATTATTTTACTTCCAGAAAACCTTCACACCTAACATCATTAGCCGGAAGATCAAGGAAGAGTAAGTGGATAGGCCTCTTATGAGGCTTCTCCTCATTTAACTGTTTTAGGGTCTTGGGACTCTGTTCAGGTGGTCTGAAGGCCAAGCCCTGTCCTAGTTAGGCAGAGAAAAATCAAAGACTTTCCTTTGAAATCCTCTTCATTCTATCATCTCTGTAGTCACAAAAATCCCTTCCTCTTGTATTAGGTAACCACCTTAAACTCTGTATTTCAGTAGTTACTACTTAGTAAAATTGAAAGTGATGGGAATCATACTTTTTGGGCCTTTGCAGAGGAAGAACAGAAGCAGATGGATCCCAGTTTGAGTTCTGACTCGCTTTACCTTAGAATTGAACTGTAAGGCCCCATGACTCCAGACCCACAAAACTAAGGAGATGCTTCCCAGATTAGAAAAGATCTGTGTCCTTGAGCTGAGCTTTTGAGGTGGGAAGGATAGGGTACAGCTGCTCTTAGGCAAAGTGACACTTTCTTTTCCTCAGGCCAAAGGAAGAAATATCAGTCAAGAAAGAGAAACGAGAGAGGGATCGAGATCGACAACGAGATGGGCATGGTCGAGGAAGGGGTCGTCCAGAAGTGATCCAGTCCCACTCCATTTTTGAGCAGGGTCCTGCAGAAATGATGAAAAAGAAAGGTATTAAAATATTGGGGGTCAGAAGAAATAGGTGGTGGATTTGAATTAAATCTTTGAGTTGAGACCTAGGGACGCTGGAAGTGGCCGGCCAGCCTGTCATGAAGAAAATAAGGGGTTGGTGTTCGTGTCCCCTAGTTATGTTCTCTTCTTCTTGGACTCTTCCTTATCCCAAATGAGCTGAATGATTTCCTACAGGCAACTGGGATAAGACAGTGGATGTGTCAGACTTTGGCCCCTCTCATATTATCAACATTAAAAAGGAGAAGAGGGAAACAGATGAGGAAACCAAACAAATCCTCCGCATGCTGGAGAAGGATGATGTAGGTATTAGCTCACTGCGGGGCATGGGGTTGGGGGGAAAATTGGGGGAGGGGGCTAGGAAGGCATGACTGAAGAAGAGTTCTTACTTGTGTCTTCTAGAAGGCTGTATAGCAGCTGGCCTTGGGAAGTTTTGCCATCTTCCCCTTGGTTGGAAGAGGGCAGGGCACCACTAAAGGTTGTGCATTTCCTTCTTGCCGAGTTATGAGAGTCTTCTTATTCTTCCTTCTGGCAGTTCATAGATGACCCAGGGCTCAAGAATGACACGCGAAACAAACCTGTGCAGCTTCCGCTGGCTCACTCAGGGTGGCTTTTTAAAGAAGAGAGTGAAGAGCCTGATGTTAAGCCCTGGCTAGGGAGAACCAAGGATGAAAGTATGGAGGTGGATGTACCAGCGCTGAAAGGTATCCTCCTTCCCTTCTAGCTTGTCTCACTTTCTCCTTCACAGGGAATCTCTCCAAATAGTCCCTTCAAGGACTGTTCGTTGACAAGTGTTTCCCCAAGCTGGCTACAGAGAAATAGGACCCTCCATGCCAGGAGGTTGCCCAGCTGCTGCCCTGTGCTAGACTGTGCGTTCGGCACCAGTAGCTTGTCTCTCTGTAGCCAGCTGGCTCCTGGCCCACTGACACGCCTACCTGCAGAAGGACCGGGTGCTCAGGAATGAAATGTGTCCTCTGAATTCTGTCCTCGGGGAGCACTTTGCATTAGAAGCCTGCAAAAGATGAATGTACACACTCCCATGTCTCAAGGCTCGTGCAACATGTGTTATGGTATATGTTGTGATACATTCTTTTTATGATCTCACCTTGGAATTGGGGAACGATTCCTAGCTCTGAAAGTTGTTTCCAAGAACCTTCTTGACACTGTATACAGTTTCTTTTCTAAATGTTCATTTGGTCAGATCCATTTATGAATCTCCCATTTTGCACATTTCTGGGTCACTTGCTATAAGATCTTTAAAACATTGAAATGTCATAAATACATAAGTACTTTAAAGTGAGTTTTAATTTTTTTTAGTGCAGAGATTTACACACACACACGCACGCACACACACACACACACACACACACACACACACACACACACACACACACCTCCTTCCCCCTCTCTAGAAAAGCTTCCCAGTAGAAATCCCTTCGTTTGTTTTCTCTGGGACAGTAAAAGAGGAACCACAAGATGAAGATGAGGCCAAGGCAGCTGCCCCTTCCAGGCCTGGCCGAATGGCGCCTGGACTTCCTCAAGATGTATCTGTGGCAGACTTACTCAGGGAACTGAGCTTTGCCAAGGAGGAAGAGCTTTTGTTCCTGCAGCTGCCTGACACGCTTCCTGGTCAGCCTCCTACCCAGGACATCAAACCCATCAAGACAGAGGTTCAGGGAGAAGATGGGCAGATGGTGCTCGTGAAACCAGAGAAAGATCGGGTATGATCATGAGAGTGGAAGTGGGGAGGATAGGCAGGGCAGTGAACTTGGCATACAGCCAAGGAAGAGAGGTCTGAGGGCCACAGGTAGAGGGAGCCCTGAGTGTGTAACATTCTCATTCTAACCTGACTTTGGTCAGGAGTACTCCTCATTTTCTCCTCCCTGAGTTCAGTCCCCTTTGATTTCCTAACTAATACCCCTGTTTATTGGGGATAGTCACAGGGAATAGGATTGCTCACTTCCTTGGCACAATTAAGAATGACCTATCTTCTTTCTCATCTAACCTGTAGGAAGCTAAACTGGCTGAGAACCTATGTACACTGAGTGACCTGACGGAGGGTCAGGTGGGAAAACTGCTTATCCGAAAATCAGGAAAGGTGCAGCTGCTTCTGGGCAAAGTGACTCTGGATGTAACTGTGGGTACTTCCTGCTCATTTTTGCAGGTAATATTTGAAAGTAATAACCAGTAAATTTCTAAGGGCCTATGGGGTGGAATTCTTTGGGAGGGTCTTAGAGCTGGGTGCTGAGTCAAAGAACCAGAGGAGGTTGGGGTTTAGGACAAGCTGAAACTGAATAGCAATGAGATTATTCTTCTTTCACTGTAGGAGCTGGTGTCTGTGGGCATTGGAGACAGCAGAACAGGCGATCTGACGGTGCTGGGCCATGTGAAACACAAGCTTGTGTGTTCCCCTGACTTCGAATCCCTGTTGGATCACAAACAGCGGTAGAGCCAGCCGACTGAGGGTGAAAGGGGTGCCGTTTGCTTTTTGCCCTAGGATTTTTCATTCTTGAACTCCTTTGGGATCCAGAAGACCATTCCAGCCTGCAGCTCCTGCCTCCAATAAATATCATGGCTGGCTGTCCAGAGATTATATGGGTTCAATGCCTTCTTCTCAAGCAGTGATGAATGGCTTGGTAGCCTTTGGAGAGAATGGAAATAATGTATCCATGCCTGCTGCTGTATTTATGGGCTTGTGCCTGCTCTATTGATACTGTATATTTACGTCTCCTCCTTTTTGTACTGGCTCCATGCATATGTGCTGAAGGGCAGTGGAGACCCAAATGGAGCCGTGGAAAATAAGACTATTTCTTTTGGTTTTCCTCTTACTTGAATCCCCTGGAGGGAAGTGTAGGTGTTTCCTGTGCCTCGACCTCTAGCTCTTTTCCCTAGTCCTTCTTTGTCAGCTTTATCTCAGAAGAACAGGCTCCAGCTTTACTCCTCTCAAGCAGAAAACACAGGAAAATCTACTATTTTTAAAGGTCCTGAAACACAAATTGTGCAGGATACCCTTTTTGTCATGGACTCTTAAGCCAGCGTTTTGCTAGAATATAGGCTCTGTTGGAAGGTATGAGTAGAAAAACTTCTGTCAACGCACTGTTCATCTCCATGATCTCCATCTTGACTGATTTGGGGGGCCCATCCCAAGCCTAACCACTGTGGTACTGTTCCTCTGCTAGAGTAGCTAGGTTCCCCTCAGAGAGGGATAATTGTGGTGACCCCAAGGTATTGTCACCACCCTCAAAGGCTGACATATGTCTGAATAGGAAAAAAGCAATGGACTTTGTAGAGGGAGGGCCCTCTGTGATATGATATGCTATTTCAAAAGCCTTAAACTGGATAGACCCTCCTTCTGTTCCCCACTCTCCCACCACCATAAAACATACCTACTCTTCTTGGATCACAGTTATAGCTTGGCTTTCATTCTTTGGCTCTGGTATTTGGAGGTCCATGGTTGTCCTGGATCACCAGGCATTTCATCCCTCCAAGGGATAGTCCCTTGAGGAGAAGCTTGCCCCTCCTTTCCCTTCTTAGTAGAATCTGTATACCTCCTGACTCAGCTGTACTGAGTTTCCTCCAACATTAGCTATGCAGTGTCATCATGTTTATGTGTCTCAGTTTGCAGGGAGTAGGAGATGCAAGACTTCCAGATATTCTCCCAAAGCATTGCCTTGTTCAAGGAAGACGTACTATTACAGTTCTGCATGGATAGAAAAATCTGTTATCTAGCCATGTGGTCTCCAAAGGCACAATAGTAGCTGACCCAAATGTATCTGAGGTCCAAAGCAGGGTCTGGCATTGCATCTGTGGCCAGTAGTTACAGCCATCTCCCCAGAAATGATGTTAGAGCTTAATGCATAATTTCTTAGAAGAGAGTTCAATTGGGACTGAGAAACTTGTTGTGGAGAAACCCTTTTGCAGTGAGCCTACTAAGCTGCTTATTAAATGGAAATGAGGTCACAATAGGCTGTAATTTCATAAAAATGACTCTCTTCCTGCTTCTAAGTGGCCTTGGTGAGGAAATTGATTTCCTGTAGTGGACTCTTCCTTTTTTCTGTTCCACCACTGTATCAGTTACGGATGAGGTTTTTCCCTGGTTCCATCATCTACAAACCTCCTGGTCAGTAAATGGTCATAGAAGTCAATAGAACATGTGACTGTTGCTCTGTCCGTTTGCTCACTAAGTTTGTGCATCTCTGCTTTGTCCTGGAAAAGCTGCTTTTATCCTAGAAAAAACAGTTTGGGATAATGACTTGAAAGCTAGCTTTGGAGGTAGGAGATCCTGGGTTCAGGTCCTGCTTCTGACACTTAATGGCTGTGCGAACTTAAGTAAGTCACAACTTCTCAGGGCCTCAGAATTAAGTTGCAGAATAGTTGCTGATCTATGTTGATAAGAGTAAAATTCATCCCTGGATATTCCCTATGCAGTGAAATCAAGGATCTAGACCATTTGAATGACTGGAGAAGAAAGGCTTCCTTGGAAGTTGTCAGTTTAGGCACTATTTCTACAGGTTGAGGGGGAAGCAAAGCCAAACAGAACTGCGGATGAGCCTGGCTTCCCTTTGACCCCAGGTCATTGTTGTTCCTCTTTTGAAGTAGCTGGTGGCACAAGTTGATGGAGTCTAGAGTCAGGAAGACCTGGGTTCAAATCTAGCCTGAGACAGTTCTGTCACTTTATAGAATGAGCAACCTGGGTTACTCATGAATGCGAGTCTTGGTTTCCTCATCCATAAAATAGGAATAATAATCACAGATCTTGACCTCTTAGAATTGAAAGGATCCTTAGGCTATTGAGTCCAGACCATATATGATCTACGAGTGATGATCTGACAACTAAGCATCCGGCTTCCTGTGGAGTTTCAGTGAGTCGGCATCTGCTCCGTCTTCATATACCCATTGGATGGCACTCATTAATTAAGCTTGTCCTACCCATTAGGCCTAGTTCGATTTTGGGGCCAATTAAGTCAAATCCTTGTAGATTCCAGCTCTTAAAATCTTTGAAGAAAGATCATGTCTTCCCTAAGAGTGATGAGTGCTGTAGTTTTGGGTGGCGGCTTAAAACTTAAATTAGTAGACATGCATTTATTAGGCATTTACTATGTGCCAGACAATTGTGTTAAGCGCTGAAAGGCAATCTGGAAGGGGAAGGTTTAACTAGGGAAGGTCTCTTGCAGAAAGTGGGTTTGAAGGAACCCAAGGTATAGAAGAGGGACAGAGTATTCTAGGAAGACTAAACAAGCTCTGCAAAGGTGTGGAAATAGATGTTTGAGGAACTACAAATGGGTCGATGTGGCTGGATTCTAGAGTGCCTTGAGGTGAGTGAAGGTGGAAAAAGGCAAAAATAGAAAAGGGTAATACTGAGCTTCAAATGCCAAACAAGATGCCTTTTTGTTTGGCCCTAGAAGTAATAGGAAGTCACTAGAGCTCATTGAGCAAAAAATGGACAACATGATTAGTGTAGGAAAGATTGGAATGAGAAGAGAAGAGGTAGGGAGGCCAGTTAGGCTATTGCAATACAGGAGGGAGGTGATAAGGGTCTGCTGTTAGCTTTGTGACTGGAGAGAAAGCAGATGAGATATTGTGAAGGTAGAAATGAAAAAATTTGGCAACAGATTGATTTTAAAGCGTCAGCTGGAGATAGGATGACTAGCTCAGCTGAGAGACAAAGGCTGGATATATACATCTGAGAATCATCTACATAGAGATCATGATTGAACTCATTGGAATTTGATGAGATAACCAAATGAAGTTATATAGCCTTCAGGGGTTCTTAACTAGGGATCTGAACTTGGATGGGGAGCGGAGCAAATACATCTTTAGTTTTATCTTAGTGAAATTTAGTATTTCCTTCAATTTCTTAAAACCATTCTGAGGAGTCCATAGACTTCACCAGACTGCCCAAGGGGTAAATCCATTACATACTAAAGACTTGTATACAAGTGAAAAGAGAAGAGGGCCTAGGACCTCTGGTGGATGGAGTCATTGGTTTTAAATTTTTATCTTCCTTGTCTCTTGGGAGTTCCTGGCTTCTCTCAAAGCAAGGGCAATTATTTCTTTTTAACATTCTTTACTTTTAAAATTTTGAGTTCCACATTCTCTCCCTTACACACCTCTCCCACCAACTGAGAAGGCAAGCAATATTATATCAGTTATACATGTGGAATAACTTTAATTTGAACTCCGTTGATCAGTTTTCTCCCTTCGGAGGTAGATAGCATTTTTTTTTCATCACAAAATCCTTTGGAATTGTCCTGGTTGTATTGATCGGAGTAGCTAAGTCTTCCACAGTTACAGCATTGCTGTTACTGTACACAATGATGTCCTGATTCTTCTCGGTTCATTTTGCTTCAGTTCGTACGGGTCTTTAGGAACTTTGCTCTAGTCACTGCAGCATTTAGGTGCCCTCTCTACAATGAAGTGGGGTTGAATTAGATAACTTTTGAGGCCCCCCAAGATACTTCTTGTTAATGGTTTGCCTAAGAAATAGCACGGCTGAGGGTCAGAAATACTCAGCTACAATTCAGTGGTTTGGATCCTATTTTCTAGTTTTAACCCTGATTTGCCCGATGATTTTGGGCAGTCACTTATTGTATACCTCAGTTTTCCTATTTTATCAGTGAGAAAAATAAACTTGTCTTATGTCTAACTGTGATAATAATAGCTAATAATTTATTGTGCTAACTATGTGCCAGGCACTGTACTAAGTGCTTTGCAATTATTTGATACAACAATCCTATGGGGTAGGTGGTATTATTATCCTTATTTTATAGGTAAGGAAAGTAAGGCAGACAGGTTAAGGGACTTGACTAGGATCACACAGCTAGTAATTGCCCAAGGCCAGCTTTGAACTCAGGTCTCCTTCACTCTAAGCCCAGCACTCTGTCTTGCCACTTAGCTTTTATGTTTTATTCATTTAAATATTATTCAGAGAAGGAGTCCATAGGCTTCACCAAACTACCAAAGGGGTCTGTGGCACATAAAAAAGGTTTAGATCCTCTACTTTTTTTTTGTAAGTGGTATTTTATTTTTTCCAATTAACACAAAGATATTTTTCAGCATTCATTTTTTGGTAAGATTTCGAGTTCCAAAATTTTTTCCCTCCTTTTCCCCTCCCCAAGACAGCAAGCAGTCTGACAGGTTATATATGTTCAATCATGTTAAACATATTTCCATATTAGTCATGTTGTGAAGAAGAAATAAAACAAAAGGGAAAAACCCCTAAAAGTAAAAATAGTATGCTTCAATCTGTATTGAACTCACTTGCCTGAGTTCTTTCTCTGAATGTGGATGGCATTTTCCATCATGAGTCCTTTGAAATTGTCTTGAACCACTGTATTGGTGAGAAGAGCTAAGTCTATCATAGCTGATCATCCCACAATATGGCTGTTAACGTGTGTACAATGTTCGAGTTCTGCTCATTTCACTCAGCATCAGTTCATAGAAGGCTTGCCAGGGTTTTCTGAAATCTCATCATTTTGTATAGCACAATACTATTCCATTCCATTCATAAATCATAAGCATTCACCCATTCCCCAATTGACAGGCATCCCCTCAATTTCCAATTCTTATCCACCACAAAAAGAGATGTTATAAATATTTTTGTACGTCTAATTCCTTTTTTCTTTTTATGATCTCATTGAGATACAGACCTCGTAGTGGTATTGCTGAGTCAAAGGGTATGCTTAGTTTAATTGTTCTTTTAGCACAGAAAAACCTCTATTCTTGAATTTTTTTCCTAATAATCTCATTCTAGGATGGTGGGACTATGATAACTACCAGCTGACAGCAGAGTTATACATACAGTCTTAATTCAACTAATTTCTTTTGGGGGGGGAGGGGGAAGGCAAGGCAATTGGGGTTAAGTGACGTGCCCAAGGTCACACAGCTAGTAAATGTGTCTGAGGTTGGATTTGAACTCAAGTCCTCCTGGCTCCAGGGCTGGCGCTCTATGCACTGCACCACCTAGCCGCCCCTTGATTCAACTAATTTCAACTGTTTAGGTAGTACTTATAAAATACTTTGCATAGTGCCTGACATGTAGTAGATGCTATATAAATGCTAGCTATTATGATGACTAATTATCATTACAATTCTAATACAAGGAGTCCCAAAAGTAGTGTAGTTATAAGCCATTGAAGCTTAAAACTGAACTAAGACTTTTGGGACTTCCTATATTTTGCTATGTTCTTGTCTGACAGCTGAAAATTTAGAATTGTGCTGAGGAACTTACTTTCTGTTTTATAATAATGACTAGGTTTATCTTTACTTTTAACTTTTTTAGTTAATTTTTCTTCCTTTCTTCTCTACTCTCCCCTTTGCTGAGAGACACTGATGGTGGACTGTGAACCTAACTGCACTCCTCGTTTATCCTGACTCTCCTTTTTGTATGACTGTAGGTTTCTGATCACTTTCCTTCCTTTTCTCAGAGGAGTTCTTTCTATTCTCTCAGTACAGTTTTCTTTCTAATTCACTTCGACAAATATTATTTGCATACTATATGCAGAATGCTTTACTACACACTGGGAGAAATACAAACACATATGTCCTATTCATATCCAATTCCCTTTTGATACATTCTAACTTTATTTCACTCCACCATTCCATTTTCGTCTATGATTTTCATTTTTGAAACCTCTTGCCCTGTATCCTGTCTCCCCACTCTACTCTTCTGATTTCTCATTTTCCATCTTTTCAAAGCAGTAATCAGTCAGAATAGAAAGTCTTTGTTCTTGCTTGTCCATTCTTTGCTAAAGTGGGGAGTGAAAGGTATAGATACTCTTGCTAGAGTTGTAATTAGGGTAGGATGACTACAATTCAATCAATCCAATTGGCCCAGGGTGAAATTGAGAGATTCAATAGGCCTTTAATCTATAATCCCTGTGCATCATGGTCCTCTTTTAGTACCATACCCCAGGCCTCTGTATCCAAAGTACAAGATTCCCCCTTTGTAAGGCAGACCCTAAGTCACCATCCACCTCTCCAGTAGCTCCTACTCCATCAGCCACAAGTTCTCACCACATCCTAGGGTTGAGGGAAAAGTGGTTACTCCTAGTACTGTCTTATTCCTCCACCTGCTACTCTGCTTCCTTCCATAAAAGGCCTTACTGTCTGACAGGCCCTTTTGCTGAATGTCCTAACTGTGAGTGGTTTACCATTAAAGTCACCTGAATGCTACAATGAAGGTGAAGCCTGGTAGATTGAAAGTGGGCTCTCAGGGCACTGCTCATGAGGTTTTGCCATGCCCAGTCCCTCTTCCCAGCCTCACTTGCCTGAGATCCAAATCCCTAGTTATAGCAATATGACAGATGTCCTCCCTGATAATGACCCTCACATTTCTGAAAATGTGTTTTACGTATGTCACAGCAGGAAATTTGTGTGTTGTTACTGTAACATTCTTAGAACTTGATCCACAATGTCTTCTTATTCTGCAGAAAACACTTTGTGAAACTTGAATCAAGAGGAACACCCCAGTTCTAGATTCAGTGTTAGGTAGGCCAGAGATGGGGGTAGAAGGGCAAGGAAACCCATGACAGGGTTCAAGCCAGAAGTGAGAATGTATGTGATGAGAAACTGGACTATGCTTTTCAGCTCTCTTTTATGCACAAATGTTTGCATTTGTGTTGAGTTAAAAGCAGTTAAATTGTCTAATGAGAAGTTAATTGCCTAACTATTGTCTAATAGTCAATGAAGACTGTTTTAAAGTGAATGGCCTCCTATGTCAAGGCTTCGTGGGTTAGGCTAGTTGGCCTTTGAGATTCCTTCCAATGCTAAAATTCTATGATTCTGACAGAAATCTAGACAAGGTGTAAGGAGGAACATGAAAACGAAAAGCTCATTTCCAGTTGGGGCAGTACAGGGATGAATAGTGGAGGGATACAAAGGACTTGGATTTAAGAGGAGTAAGAGCTTGTAGAATTAGGCCTGTATGGAAGGAAGGAATAGAGATAGAGAGTGGGGGAATCTATCTCAAGTAGAAGGGGCAGAGTGAATAAAGGCATGAAACCTAGAGAGGCCACAATCTTAAGGAGTTTGGAGCATATAGTATATAAAAAGGAACACTCATCGAGGCAGCTGAAAAGGTAGATTTAAACCCAAACACATCCTAGAAAGCCTTGAATCCAGCATGTTTACATTTTATTCCTGAGGCAAAGGAAATCCACTTGGTTAATTTCATTTGATCTTTGTAGCATATTGGTGGCAAATACTGGTATTATTGTTTCACACGTGAGGAATTGCCAGCTGTAGGTAGGCCTGACACTTTAGTGGTTGGCAAAGCCGAATTTCCAACCCTGGTCTCCAAGGCTAGGGCTCAGCCAGCACTACAGGAGACATGAAGGAGGAGGTGAAACTTTACCATTATTCTCTAAGGGAAAGACTTTTGTAACTAAATAGCCCTTAATTTTGCAATAAAATTGGGTTTATGAGTCGCCTCGTAGTGTCACGGGTTCTATTTGCTGAGCAGAAAGAGTCGCAAAATTCGACACCCCTCATCCCCACTGTACTCCGACCCTCTCCTCTCTCTACCTTAATACTCCGCAACGTCTCTCCCTCTTCTGGGCAATTTCCCGGACCTCACCCCACCCCCAACGGGACCAACCAACTTTTACAAACGTCACCAAAGCTTAAATAGTATTTTGGTGACTTTTGCTGACATCCCCAACAAAGGAGTTTCTATTTTCTAAAGCTATTGTTAAAGGTAAATGTCTCAGTGTGGTTTGTACTGAGTTAGAATCAAACTATGAAACTGTTCCCCGCCTTCACATCCTTTTGGTCTAATCCAGGTAACTCCCAGGGATAGGTGGGAGAGGACGATAGCTTTGCCCCATTACATTCCCCCCCCATAAATGGGCCAATGAGAGACCCGAGAGAAGTGAGTGGCGTGCGCCAAAACCAATGAATGGGTTTAGCGTCTTGGTTGCAAACGTTAGCGCAGGAAGGGGGAAAAGGAGGGGCCGGAGGTGGAAGGAGAAGCGGCTCCTTGGGTAAAAGGAGTGAGAGCCGGTAGGGAGTTCGAAGCGCGAAGCTCGCCACTGTACTGGTGAGCTGTTGCCCGGCTCCCAGGATTCCGGCTTGTGTTAGCGAAGCCCAGCAGGTGTGGAAGGTGATGTTGGCACCCGGGACTGGGACGGGGGACGGGAAAGGGATTTATGGGGAGAGGACTGAATCCCTCCATGAGCACGTGGCTGCTCGGAGCCTTACTCCTCAGTCCCCTCGAAAGCACGAGGACCCCATACGCCCCTGTACCTTTGAGTCGTGCAAACCCCACCCCCCCGCCCCTCCCCACCCGTTCCGATCCCTATGGCTCCCTTTCCTGCCCCACCCATTCTCCTTTATCTGCTGGAGCCAAAAAGGAAAAGGGGCTTTGAAGGGGTGAGGGAGCTCCTGCTGAGGGCTATCGGAGGGCTAGGAGACTTGAGGGGAAGTAAGTGGGGGGCGGGCAAGGAAAGGCCCTAGAGACAGGACTGGGGGGAAGGGAGGGGCGCTGACCCTGGGGAGGGGCATGACCTGACGCCCCCGGGTCAGGAGCGGTTGGCTTCTTGACCGAGATCTGAGAGGACCATAGTTTGAGAGTTGGGGGAGGGGAGAGGCCTTCGAGATCTTCTCCACACCTCATTTTACAGAAGAGGAAACTGAGCATTTTAGGAGGGGGAGAAGACTTACCCAGGGTCACAGCAGAAATGGAGGTTCTTCTGTAGAATGAGAAAGGAAAATAAAATCCTGGGATAGAGACTTACTTAAGGAATATTTTAACTACCGGACAACATCCTTATCATCTTGCTTTTACAGATTGGGAAATTTAGGTAAAAAAAAATCTGGAACCTTGATTTTGATTTGTTCAGATTACCTCGGAGAATAAGTAGCCCGAGGGGAATAGGCATTCCAACCCAGGAGTCTTCAGACTAAACTTTTAAATGTACACCAACCAAAACTCCACACAGCTGGAATTTTGAGGAACCTAAAGGGCTTTCTTGCAAGTCAAAAATGGGAAGAAAGTAATGTTTTTTCTTAGGTAACGTCCCTCTTTTTTAAAAAACGAATCTTTATTGCTCTTTTGTTTTTGCATCATCTCCATTTTCAAATATAGTTCTCCTGTCTCCTGCCCAGTGAGCCATCTCTTACAAAGAATAAAAAAGGAAAAAAGTGAAACTAAACAACACACAGCCAAGCCTGACACTGAGCAGTGTTCCACACTTACAGCCCCCACACCTTTGCAAAGAAAAGAGGGAGATGCATTTTCACTTCAGATTAATATATTTTCAGTTTTATTCCTATGTCTGACACTCAGACTTGGTCGTTATAATTACACAGTGTTTAAATTTTTTTTTTCCTTTTCTTTCTATTTATGTTACTATTATCGTTGTGTAAATTGCCTTTCTACTGCTGCTTCGGTCTGAATCAGTTCATATTAAGCCCTCCTGCTTCTGTGAATTCTTCCTAGTCATCAGTTATTAAGACACAGTAGAATTCTATGGCAGTAATATGCCACAGTTTGTTCAGTCATCCCCAGACTGAGGGATAAGTTACTTTGTTACCATTTCTTTGCCACTACACATAGTATTACTATGAACATTTTGGTGTCTGTGGAACATTTCTATCTTTGACATCCTTGGGTTACAGGTCTATAAGTAGGATTTCCAGGAATGGGCATTTTAGTCATATTCTTAGTATAATGGTTTCCTGATTGGTTGGACCAATTCACAGCTTCATCAACATTGAGTTAATATGCTGTTTTTCCTATAGGGCATCAAACATTGACTCCATCTTTTGTCACCTGTGTCATTTTGCTGGGTATGACATTTGAAACTTAAATGACTTCAGTTTGCATTTTGCTTTTTAGTTGATTGGTAGGATCTTTCATATGGTTTGATAGGCAGCATGGTGTACTGGATCAAGAGCTGGTCTTGGAAAATTTCAGGAAAACCTCAATTCAAGTACTATATCTAACTTGTGCTGGACCTTGTGACTCTGGGCAAATCACTTAACTTCCTGGCGTTTTTGGCAACTCCTTAGAGCCAGAAGTAGCTCAGAAGGTGGCCTATTTATATTCCCTCTCGGAATTTCCTCACCCTAGAGTTCCTACCTTAGTAAAGTCACAGTTCTAGACTCTACCATAATTTTAACATGGTTAATAAGTTGGCAGTTTGAGGGGAGCTATTGATATCCTTTAACCATTTATCCATCCATCATTTTTCCTATTTGTTACAATCTTAGTCATCCAGGTTCCTCATATACTGTACCTCTCTCATCTCCCCTCTACTACCCCCAAACTTAGATGCCTTTGCTCAGAGTCATTATCATGCTTCAAGTTTTTTCTTCTCTGCTCACTCCCCCCCCCCAAAAAAAACACAACCCCAAACCAGAAACTTTGAACCACCATTGACCTGTTCTGTGCTTTATTCCCACAGGACCTTCTTTGCTTGGTGACTACCAGTCAGGTAAAACCTAGTTAGATTTCATTATGTTCTTCTTGAGTGGTTGGTTGTTGTCCTTCATTCTCAAAGAGAACCACAATGACATCACTATACTAGAGTCAAGTTTCAGTGTGTCTGAATATGGCTGATCAGACCAATATGAGCTCAGAGTATTCCACCATAGGTCAGGTACAAATAGTCCATTTGAGGCAGATTCTCTAAATTTGTACATCCTGTGTTTATTTTGAGCTGTTTCAATTCTTCTTTGCTTATAGAGCAGAGCCCCTTCTTTGATGTGGGCATGCCATGCTGAGTGGTCCTGCCAGTATCTCCCATATCACACAATCAGTTCCAGAGTTCTTAAGAGAGACTTTGAGAGTTGACCTTGAGTGTCCTCGTATTGCCTCTTCTGACCACCATGTGAATGCTTACCTTGTGTGAGTTCTCCATAAAACAGGTTTTTTTGGCACTTGGATATTTTATATTCAGATAATGTGGCTAGCCTGTCAGAGTTGCGCTGTCTGAAGCAGAGTTTGAATGCTTGGCAGTTTAGTTCAAGAAAGGACCTCAGTGTCTGGTATTTTATCATGCTAAGTAATCTTCAGACTCTTCCTAAGATATTTCAAATGGAAGTGATTCAATTTCCTGGCATGGTGCTGATGTGCTGTCCAGGTTTCACAGGCATACAACAAAGAAGTCAGCACAGTAACTCTATAGATCTTCAGTATGGTAGTCAATGTAATACCTCTTCTCTCCCGTACTGTCCTTTGGAGCCTCCCAAACACTGAGCTAGCTCTGGCAACTCTTGTGTCAACCATATTATCAATGTGTATATCCTGGAAAGTACACTACCAAGGTAAATGAACTTACCCACAGCATTCAGAACTCCTCCATTTCCTGTAATCGATGGTTCCATGTATGGATAGTGTGGTGGTGGCTGATGGAGCACCTATGTTTTCTTGATATTAATTGTTAGGCCAAACTTAGCACAAGCAGCAGAGAATTTGATCCACTCTTTGTTGCATCTCGGCTTCAGAAGATGCATTGAGTACACAGTCATCTGCAAACAAAACCACCTGTCTTCTACTTTGGACTTGGCATGTAGCCTTTTCAGATTGAAGAATTTACATCAGTACAGTAGCTAACTTTGATGCCACGTTCATCCTCATTGAAAACATTTGACTGGAGTGGTTAGGTGGTATAGTGAATAGAGCACCAGCCCTGGACTCCAGAGGACCTGAGTTCAAATCTGGCCTCAGACACTTAACACAAAACTAGCCATGTGACCTTGAGCAAGTCACTTAACCCCAATTGCCCTATCTTCCCCCCTCCAAAAAAATCAAAAAATAAATAAAAAATTCAAAAAAAATATTAAAAAGAAAACGTTTGATAACATGGTGGAAAACAGCATGCTAAAAAGTGCTTCTTATGTGTACACTTTAACAGGGTCTTTCTGGAGATGATGTCTTAACCCAAATGAGTGTCTCTAAAAGCAATAATGTTGAATATTATGTCAGGCATGGGAAATATTTTTGAGTAACTTTTTAGTGCCATTAAAGTTTTTCCGCTGATTTTTTCCATTTACTAGTCTCTCTTACTAGACTCTGGAAAGCATTCTGCTTTTGGTCAGAAAAGACCTAGGTTCAACTTCTAGCTCTAGTCTGTGGTGGGCAGTACGCTTAACCTTTTAGATCCTGTTTTCTCATTGATAAAATATGGATACTTGTCCTACCTTCCTAGTAGTAGTTCTTGCTGTTTGTGAACCTTTAAAGAGTTGTATAAATTTGAACTAAACTGTTGTATGTTTGGATTGGGAAGTAAGGGGCAGAGGTTAACTGGGAAGTAAAGGGAGACCCAGAAATATTATTGGGGCAGCTAGGTGATAAAGTAGATAAAATGTTGGGCCTGGGGTCAGGAAGATTCATCTTCCTGAATTCAAATTAACCTCAAACACTTATTTACCTGTGATCCTGGGCAAGTCACTTAACCCTGGTTGCCTCAGTTTCCTCATTTGTAAAATGAACCAGAAAAGGAAATGGCAAACCATTCCAGTATCTTTGCCAAGAAAACACAAAAGAAAATTGGGTCATGGAGTCAGGCATAACTGAAGGACAGTTATTAACATTCACTGAAAATATGTATGACCCCCAGCTGTTGTAGATGTCAGGGAGAGTAACTTAGGGTGGGCTTCTGTTAAGGAGTTTAAAAATTCTCTGGGGGACAGGTAGGTGGGATCCTGAATAGAGCACTGGCCCTGGAGTCAGGAGGACCTGAGTTCAGTTCCAGCCTCAGACACTTGACACACTAGCTATGTGACCTTAGGCAAGTCACTTAACCCCAATTGCCTTGCCTCCTCCAAAAAAATTCTCTGTAGCTCATCAATTATTTTCACCACAGCCTTACTATATTTACTCTTATAATGTAGCTGATACATCTGATTTGGATCTCATTTGGCCCATCAGGAGGGTGAAATCAATTCAAATTATTTCCTACTTATGTCTTCCTTATCTCCAAAGAGTTTTTTTTTTCTTTTTTTTTTTTAATATATTGTGGTAACCTGAATTTTTTAGGCTTTTTTAGACTTTACATCTATTATATTATAGATGTATAATATATGTAATATATAATATATATATAATATATCTATTATATTAGATCCATATTATATTTCACAAGACTTTTTCCTAAATAACAAGTATTAGATTAAGTGTTGAAGCAGCTACTTAACAGAGGACCTTTTGGACAATGTGCTTAGTTCTTTGAAGCTTTGTAGAAATTTTGTGAAAAGGAAGAAAGGGAGTCCAGGAGAGAAACTTGGGCAAGACCCCCTAGTTAGGGGACGTGACATGGATGACGAATCAGCAAAGGTAGTGGAGGATAGGTCATATAGGTAGGAGAACCAGGGAAGAGCGGTGTCATGAAAAGCCATAGAGAAGAGAATATTCCTGAGGGGACGGTGCCCGGATGTGTCAAGTCAAGAAGTCAGAAAAGTCAAAAAGGATGAGGACCGAATAAAGAGCATCAGATTAGACAGTTAAGAGATCATTGGTAACTTGGGAGAGAGCAGTTCCAGTTGAGTAATGGGGCTGGAAGCTAGAGGGGCTGCAAGGGTTAAGGAGTGAGAGGATGAGGAAGGGGGGAGACAATATAGGCAAAGTTTTCAATGAGAAGCTAAGAAAAGGAAGATACAGGATGATAGCTTGAGAGGAAGGTAGAGTCTAGTGAATTTTTTTTTAAGGATGGGGAGACTTGAATGTGTTTGAAGGTAGTAGGAAAGGAACCAGTAAATAGGGGAAGTTGAAGATTTGGAGGTAGGGAGAGGATTGAGGTTGCTGTTTGCTATAAAAGAGAGATGGACAGGATAAAGGGTACATATACAGGGGATTCCATATTCTGGGGCTCAAAAAATTCCAGTGGCTTCCTGTTGCCTCTAGGATGAAATGCAAACTTCTCTGTTTAACTTTTAAAACCCTTCATAACTCAACACCAACCTGTCTAGCTTCATTGAACATTATCTTCTTTCCTGCCATCTCCCATCTCTGTCTTTGCAGTGCTATGTGCCCATAATACATTCCTTCCTACCGTTCACCTTATTTGAATCCCTCTCTTCTTAAAGACAAAACTTCTCTGCCATCTTTTACATGAAGCCTTTTTCTGATCCCCTCAACTGCTAGTACTCTCCTTTCCCAAACTACTTTTTAAAATTTAACTGCTTTGTATTTATTTGTATTTATTCTGCTTGTCTTCCCTATTAGAATATAAGTTCCTTATAAGTAGGGATTACTTCATTCATTGTACTTGTATCTCAAACGCCTAGCGAAGTGCTTCACCTAAAGTAAGTTTTTAATATGTGCTTGTTGATTGACTGATATTTTGCTCCAAAATATATCTTAGAACCACTCTTAGAATAAGAATGACAGACATCATGGGACTGGGGAGGAGTTTGGGAGAATTGTGTTATTTCTTATATTCTTATGGGCTTGTTTTGAAGGGATAGAATGAATTAAGAACTTTTGTTCCTGTTCCTGTTGACAGGTGATTAATCAAAACAGGATCAACACCAATGTCCTCTACAGCCAACCAATGGATCCTGTTCGACCTACATTCAGAGGAACTCCTCCTTTCCATTCACTTCCAAGCATTCGGCTGCCAGGATCTCGGCCACATGTTCCCAAGCTTATGGACACAGTTGTGGGTAGAGCAGGACAGGCAGTCCAAGGCTGTTCATTGGGCATGTCAAAGGAACCAAACCTGCATTATGGGAAATTGCAACAGGTATTAACATAGGAAACGTGTTAATGAGGTTCTTGTCTCATTGGAAACATGCTTTTTGTCCTGCTGTTTTTGAATTTCTGACTTTATAATTTAATCATGAATAGGAAAATGCTTCACAAATAGAATTCTGAGATTTGTACGTAACCACTTCCCTTTGGTATCTTTCCAGATTTTGTAAGAAGTAGTTTTGGAGACAAATCAAAACATGACCGTTTGCTGCTTTCTAAGAATTCTTTTTTCCCTGTGGTGTCAGCAATTTAGTGATGGCAACAATTGCTGTTTTACAATGTGCCAACATTTAGAGATTGTGGTTGTCAGCTGAGTGGTTTTTTTGTTTGTTATTTTGATGAGGCTCTTCCCTTAAGTCCTAAGGGAAAGGAGTATGATTTCATTAACTACTGCTGCTATTCATTTATTTATATTTTTTTAGTCAAAGTTTATTGAGCCCCCCAACATCACCTGCATTCTCCCCTCCAGAGCCTCCAAGCAACAAGAATGGCGAGTGCACCATCTGCTTTGACAGCGAGGTCGATGTGGTCATCTACACCTGTGGCCACATGTGCCTCTGCCACACCTGCGGTTTTAAACTGAGGAAGCAGCCCAATGCCTGCTACCCAGTCTGCCGACGCACCATCAAGAATGTCATTAAAATCTACTGGCCTTAACCACTCCATCACACCCCAAGTCCACCATCACTCAAGTGGGCAAAGGGGCTTTGCTAAACAAAACCAGAACCATGCCTTGCCACCCACTGTCAGTGGCTGGTTCCTGGTTTTATGCCAAGAGGTTTCCCCATCTCTTCTGAAACATTTTTAATGGTAGGGAATGTCAGAGATCTGACCTAGCTAAGGAACTTGGTAGAGGGTCGGAGAGAGGAAGAGTAGCTGCTTTTGGTGAGACAGTACTTTTCCTAAAGATACCATCCTATAGATGATCACAGGCATTGTCACGTGTAACCACTGTAGCATACATACTTGCTCTTTCTCTAAGGCCCAGACTTACCCAGCTAAGAAAATGGCAACCTCCTGGGCAATACTTCTTGGGGATATTTTTGTTGAGCATGTGTGCATACAGGAGGCTGGGACAGAAGGGAGAGAACGAAAAAAAGGAGAAGAGTTGGGGGAGGAGAACAAGAGAGAGAAAGTGAGAAAGAATGAAAGAATGAATGTGTATGAATTCTAAGCTACTGCAGGTGGGAGCTCCTGATTCTGCTGAGCCCTCCCCTGGCACCCTCCCAAGCTCTCTCCAGAGGCCCTGAATCAGGAGCTTCTAAGAACATCCAAGGGATTGAGGACCGGCTACAGTCAAGTGCTCGTGTCCCTTTCGGTTTTCTTTCCCTCCTCAGAGGCTGTTAGATGAGTTACTGTTGAACATTTTCACTTTCTTCTGAAACTGAAGTTAGCACCAGAAGTTCGAATAGTTCTATGAACTGATATGCTGGAGTTATTTGTAGAACTGGCAGTAAAGTACAGATCTTTTCAACAGCATATTT
This sequence comes from Pseudocheirus occidentalis, assembly GCA_028646575.1. NCBI lineage: Eukaryota > Metazoa > Chordata > Mammalia > Diprotodontia > Pseudocheiridae > Pseudocheirus > Pseudocheirus occidentalis. Next base: position 210,921,153 of record CM053595.1, on the reverse strand, counting down.
GTTCCACCTGTGATTAAATATTATTGTTGCCATCAAACTTTGTGACCTCATTAGGGTCTTGGCAAAGATACTGGAGTGATTTGCCATTTCCTGCTCCAGCTCATTTTATAGGTGAGGAAACTGAGGCAAATAGTGTGATGTGACTTGCCCAGGGCCACACAGCTACTAAGAGTCTTAGACCAGAGGTGAACTCATGAAAATAAGTCTTTCTGATTCTAGGCTGAGCATTCTATGCACTGCACCACCCTAGCTGCTAATATAATTGTACTTAAATAAAATTGTTCCCTATGATCACTTTTGGATTTTTTTTCCCTTCAGAGTTAACTATGTTAAATTGTCTCCCCATGAAATACAACTATTGGACAGTTGTCCAGTAAGGTAAATTGGTTGTTTCCCAATAGTAATGTTACAAAGAGGTTCAATTATGCTTTTTTCTCTCAATCTATAACATACCAAGATTGAATAAAGAAGATAAAGGACCTTCATTTCTGCCAGAAACTTGAGAAAATCACTAGTATTTTTGGCTCTTGAAAATCCTCTCACTTGGTAATTATTTATTGTTTGCACTAATACAGGAGTCTGTTGGTTTGCCATCTATGTTCCGTGGACTGGGGTTTGAAACAGCAGCCTGCCCTGCTTTGAGAAGAGAGAAACCCTCCTTTGGTAAGTGGCAGACTGATCAAAGATACCAGAGTGGTTTGCTTCCTCTTTTCTCATTCTTGTGCTTTCTCTCTCCAAAGAAATTGATCATTTAGAAAATTCTTTTCAGCCTATAACTCTAGCTAATATATGACCCTTTTTATTAAGGTAGAGGCATTTTAGGCCGAGGCTTGAGTTTTGATATGGTGTCTAAAGCCCAAGAAGAGCCTCTGAACCAACCAACTTTCCCAGGCCCTTCGGTGTTGGCAGCTGGGGACAGCAAGATGGCATCAATCTCCTTTGCTTGGAATAGGTGTGTGTTGTTGAGTTCTCAGACAAACTTAAAATTCAGAAAGCTTATTTAACTGACTTTGAAGAAAAGAAAATTTTTTAAGAAGGTTTGGTCTACCTGTCTTCATGAAATTGTTTTTATGATAACAGACCTTAGGCATTTTCTAGGAATAGCAGGTGATTGCATTCACTTTTGCTCAAAAGAAGGGAAACATGCAGTTTCCTGATAAAACAATGAATATATTGCTCCATCTCTCTCTTAGGAAGTCTAATTCTGATCCTAAAATAATTTTTAAACTGAGTGAGAAACACTGGTATTCCAGTTCTGATATAGGAAGTGATCTAGAAGGTCAGCACCAAAAGCTGTTGATGGTTGTGACCATTTTACTCTGCTTTCATAGTATATTCTATTTTATATCATTGTCTTCTGAGATTTGTTTTCATAAAACTATGCTCAGTCCACTTTGTAGACCATTCTAGGAATAAAGTAGATTTGGAGGTGATGATACATAGATGGAGGTGATGGAACATAGATCAAAGTGCTGAATTTCTTAAAAAATCTTTAATGTCTATGAATTCAGGATGCTTAGAAGAGGAAACTTGGAGGTTCCTCTGGGAAGATCAGCTATTGGCCTTGGCAGAGCGCTATCTAAAGCACCAAGTGATTTATCATCTCCAGATATTCCATTGTTAATATCATCATCATCATCACTACCACCACCACCCAAATCCTCGTTCCCCCTCTATCAAGATCACCTTCCAGATATTCCTATTGAACAGATGGAGAAAAAGTAAGTGAGGAGCACTGTCTTTGTGGCTTATAATAGCTGTGAAAGCTTTCTAATTAACTTGTATGTTTAGGTCTAGGGTACTGATACAGTAATTTTCATGAGACCAGAATCCCAGTAGGATAGGTAATAACATTTTTTTTTTGGTCATTGGAGAAATTAAGAGATTTGTAAAGAAGAGTCAACGAATGATTAAAGTTACTGGATAACATTACTAGAGAGTGGAGTTATGACTCAGTGTTTCCCCTCCAGCTCAGATTTAACAGGACAGTTCCTTTTATTAGATATTCACAGAACTTTGTATTTTAATTGGCATAGGGATTTTCTCCACTGATAAATATTTCAACACCTCCACATATTTAGTAGATAGCTTCATGAACTTTTGTGGCCTAAGAAATCATCACCTTCTGTTGATGATCCTCTACAAACATAACTAGTCTGGTCTTAAGATGATATATACACAGTCTCCAGGGCTGTTATTAAAGTCTTTCTAGATAACCTAGGAATTACCTCTACACCAAAGGAAGCAGGATAGTAGGATTTGTAGAGGAGGAATTCCTTGTCATAATACCAAATTGGAGAAGTTAACTGGGGGAGGGAGGAAAACATTACTGAAATCCTTCTTTGTGAATTTATACTGAAACCCAACTAAATCCAACTGTAATACTCACAGGGCTAGAGGTTGAGACTGGAACTGTTATTTCATTGATCATGTGGCACTCTTGGATGAGGAAGCTCCCTTGGGCAGTAGAGATTTGCATCATCTCTGTACCTCATTGTCTTCTTTGCCTGGAGCCCTGACAGACAGGGTGCCAGCATCACAGCCAGCTTGTGTAGAAGTTGGCCGTGATTCCAGGTCTTGTTGATTTCAAGGCCCCCTGTCTGTTCATTATGCCATGTTGCCTCCCTGTAATGTTCAAATAGAAAGGCAATCCTGCTTCTTAGGATTGGTTCTACATTATCAGTGATGGCCTTTATTTTGCATTTCTCTAATGTACTTAGCATATAAAATTTTATGTTACAGCTTTTTGTATATGTATTATCCCTTTGCTAGACTATAAGCTCCATGTGGGCAGGGAGTGTTGTTTTTTTTTTAAACTTTGTATCATTTAGAGCCTACCATGGTGGTCCACCCATGGTAGGTGCTTAATAAATGCTTTTTGAATTGAATTTTCAAAACAGATTCTGCTAAGAATGTGTCTTCTAATATTGTGGTTCAAAACTAAGATCCAGATGCTATGTTTCTTAGATATCTGAGCAAAGTCATGACGTGTTCTTACTTTCTTCAGCTTGTCTATTCTTGTGCTTTTTTTTTGATGTATGTATTTTTTCCCAGACAGCCCATTGTGAAACAAGGATCAAAAGGAACCCCCCAACCTTTGGGATTGAACCTAGTCAAAATACACTGTCAGAATGAAGCTGTGTATCAGTATCATGTGACTTTCAGGTAATGGAAGATTTTTTTTCTCTTTTGCACCTTCTAAAACTGAGAATAATGTTGTATGCAATTCCTCTGATCTCTCCTATACTTTGAAGTGATATAGGGCAGTCATAGTAGGTAAAAATTATAGATTTTACTTTATAGGAAAAATCTTTATGGTGCTCCTTCTTTTAGGAGCTCAGACTGTTTTCCCATTCTTACATCTTGAAAATTAATTAAATTGTTATTAGTTCTCGCAATATGTCTAGTAGTAAGGTGATTTTTTTTTTTACTTCCAGTTTCATATGTGAAACAGTATAAACAAAATAACTGAAGACTAGATGTGATAATTTTTGTTTATTTTACTCCCTTGCCCTGGATAAGTAGGAGACCAGCTCCAAAGTTATGAAGAAATGGAGTAACAAAAATGAGGTCTGTCATGTCACAGAGTAGGGTTTAAAGGGAGAGAACTTTTCAGTCTCCTGAGTCATCTTTCTGGGACAAGTATGGGTAGTTTTGGAGACCTGATATTGGAAAAGAGGAGAAGGCTAAAAAATTAGAGACAAGTAGAAGAAATGGAAGGAGTCCTGAGATAATTGCTAATGATGTCAACTTTATTCTTAAACTCTAAACATCTTACTTTACTGTGTGTATTTGTGTGTATGTATGTACCTGATTTCACAGTAGTACAAAGACTTCTTTTATACTCTTAGAACTGAAATGATTCATCTCAGGTCAGCAGACTGAGATACCACTTCTGTATATCAAAGATCAATCAAAGCTAGGCAAAGCCTGCATTTTGGGGGCACTCTGACCACATACCATACCTAGACTTTGGTCAAACCTGCAAAAGATTACCCACTGAATAAACAGGTACAGGAATCTGGGGCTGTGGTCTGGTATATTATCTAGTACAAATACATTGCCACAGTATAAGCTTCTTTCCCTGTTTGGCTTAATTGAATTAGTATTTGTTATTAACCTAACAGTGCAATTTAATAGCTTGGGTGGGATGCAAAGTTAGCCTCTTCCTTTTAATATCTTCCAATCTTATTGGGAGAAATAAGACATGTACATACACAGTTCAGTTAAAGAACAGCTCATTCATAATTCTCATGACTTGATGTAACAGAAGCACAAATCCTCCATCTATTAGAAATAAAAATCTTGGACCATTTTCATCTCTTCAAACAGTCAGACTGTGGACCTCCCAGTCAGCTGATTCATACTATCCAGTCTCTGATTTGGAGTGTTCAAACTATTACAATCCATAAACTACATCCAATGTATCTGCTGTGTGCCACCTTTTGCAGAGCTCTTCATTTGTCACATAGTCATTTGACTAAGCATCCAAAAGGTGTGGTAGAGACAGAAAGTATGATGAGAGATCAAGGAGAAAGGAGACATCACTGTGCAATTGTGAGGAAAAGCTTTGTTTAAAAGGGAAGGGTTGGTTAAAAGATAAGTAAAATGTAAGTAGGCAGAGAGTAGAAGAAAAGGCATATCAAACCCTTGAATGCTAAATGACAAATAAAGATTCGGAAATAGGGATAAACAGGTTTAGGGGACAGTGAAAACACCAACTGGGTCTGGAACAAAAGATTTCTGTTGAGGGGTGGGGTTGGGGGGAATGAGCCTGATCTCTCTCATTAAATATTGTAGAAGATAAAAATGTAAATATCCACCCTCCTTTACCTGGCAACAAGAAAATAGTTTGACCAGCTTGAATTCCAGGTCTGCCTTAGCAAGAGGCAGTTTTTGATGCATTCTAGTCATGATGATGGAATGAGGTTTTTGAAGAGAACCAGGTTACCTCATCATAAGTTCTTCCAAACCCTCAAAAAACCCTACAAATAAAAGCACCAAAGAGAAGAAAAATGGTTTAAAAATTATGAGTAAATAAAAGTCATCCAAAATGAATGAGACAAGCAAAATCATTTTAAAATATAGTTTAAAAAATACTGTAGAGCTACTAAACCAGCTTAAGGTACCAGAAACAATTTTGATGGCAAAAGACCCAATATGAAATATTCTTAACTGTCCTCAGATGACTACAGGACATATTGGAAGAAATTTAACAAGAATTTACATGATTAAGAAAATAACAAGGCCTAAAGAATGAAAATTTTAAAAGTCATGAGAGGAAACAGAACTCGAATTAAAAGATGTTTTTTAAAAAAATGGAAAGACATAAAGAAAATTATCAATATGAAGAATACAGTAGGAAACCTAAATCAAGAGACTCAACCAATACACTACAGTGGAAGACATTTATTGAAGACCAGCTGTAATATTCAAAGAGTCTGTAGGTTCCAAGCAAGGAAGTACCCATCAAAGATGAAAATTTTTTTTACCTCAGTATAAACTCTAACACTGTAACTATAGGGGGAAAAAAGTCCCAACTTCTTCAAGCTACCAGAAGACCCACAGAAATTATCTGTCATAGAACTTTAATTAGTTTTTCCCCAAGTTTTTTGAGGTCCAGAGGAAGATCTTCCCATGTCCACCTTTTGACTGAATACTAGAGTTAACCATTATTAAACTCAAGGTTGGGCAAAAGTAATAGAAGGCATTGTGAGCCTTAATAAAATATTTTTTTTAAGGAAAATTAAAATAACAGTGAAGTATTTGAAGCTTAGGTTCTGAGTAAGACTAAAATGTTATTTCTATCTTCTTGACCAAAGTTTAAAAAACGACTCATCTGTGTCTTGATTTTTTTAAAAAATTAAACCATTTAAGCCGTGTAATGCCACAACTTTTTACATAAAAAATGGTATTTTGGTCACCTCTCTACTCACACAGCCACTACCTTCTCCAGTCCATCCTTTGCACAGCTGCTAAAATAATCTCTCTAAGACACAGGTTACACTAGTTCGTTATCCTGTCCAAAAACCTTGCCTGTGGGTTAAAGACAAACTTCTCAATCTGACATTTAAGACCATCCACAGTCTTACCTTCCACCTGCCTGTCTAGACCTCCTCCCCTTTGTGGCTAGGCTCAGTCCTAGCATTCTCTTCCCATCTCCTTCTCTGACTCCCCCAGGTCTTAGTGCTTGCTTGTTCATACTCGAGCTGTTCCCTGCAGTAGAGGTAAGCCCTTGGAAGTACAGGTTGCTTTTGGTCTTGGTGTCCCCTGTGGCTAGCTATAGGAGCTTCATCAGTGTGGATGAGTTGTGTGGATGGAGAAGGCGCTGTGCTCCCTGCCTTGTCCTGCTGAGCTCCAGGCCTGCCTCCTCTGAGGCTGTCTTCCCGCTCCTGGGGCCTCATGCTCTGATGCCTGCTGCTGCTGCTCCTCCCCTACGTTGAACGTATTTTCACATTAGTCATGTTGTAAAGAAGAATTAGAGCCAATGGGAGAAACCATGGGAAATAAGAAACAAAAAAAAAAAAAAAAAGAGAGAGCAAATAATCTGCATTCAGACTCCATAGTTCTTTTTCTAGATGTGGACAGTGTTTTCCAACATGAATCCTTTGAAGTTGTCTTGGATCCTTGCATTGCTGAAAAAAGTTAGGTCTATCAAAGTTATTCATTGTATACTGTGGCTGTTACTGTGTACCCTGTTCCCCTGGTTGTGCTCACTTCACTCAGCATCAGTTCATGTAATTCTTTCCAGGTTTTTATGAAGTCTGTCTGCTTCTCATTTCTTATAGCACAGTAGTGTTCCATTACATTTCTATACCATAGCTTGTTCAGCCATTCCCCAATTGATGCATACATATCTCCTCAGTTTCTAATTCTTTGCTGCTACAAAAAGAGCTGCAAAAGTATTTTTATACATGTGGGTCCTTTTCCCATTTGTATGATCTCTTTGGAATACACATCTAGAAGTAGTATTGCTGCGTCTAATGCTATGCACAGTTTTCCCTTCGAGCATAGTTCTGAATTGCTCTCCAGAATGGTTGGATCAGTTCACCACTCCACCAGCAATAATATCATACTTTTTAAAAACACTTTGAATGTGCAATATTCTTTTTCTGTAATCATTTGGTTTACATAATTTGGCACTGAAGTCACAATTTGTCTGGACAATAACCATTCTTCATATATTTAATTTTTCTAATGTGATTAGACTAAATGCTTTTGAGTGATTATGAATCCCATTTTAGGAAAATTACCTACTTTAGCAAATTATGTTAACTGGAAATACTGTACCTCCTTCCAAATTCTGCTTTATTTCTTCTGCATTATTTTAAAATTTTATAGCCTTTTTTGTAATTTTTAGTAGGAAAATAACTATTCCATTTGGTATATCATTGCAATTTGTTCAGCAATTTTCTGTTTGAATTCAGTTAAACATTTATTAAGTGTATATACTATGTGCCAGCCACTGTGCTAAACATAGGATATAGAAATGAACAATTCTCAAATTGATGAGCTGTCCTTGACCTCAAGGAACTTACATTGTACAAAGGCTTGTATAATGTGTACACTGATAATTATCATACAGGGTATATGTGATGGGGGAAGGGGAGACTTCTAGACAGAGCATTCTAGGAAAATTTGAGGAAAGAAAGAATAATTTCATCTGGGGGATCTTTTGAAGTTTTTCTTGTTGAATAATTGGCACCTGAGCTGAACCCTGAAAGAAAAAAAAAAGTTCTGTTAGGTATCGATGAGAGAACAGATTCCAGGCATGGAGGAATCCCTCCATGAATGAACAGAGACTGAAGATGGCATGTGGAGTGAGGGAACAGCTAGTATTCCATATTGGTAGAGTCGGCCCTTGAAAGGAGGGTGAAAGGTAACTGTGAAATAAGGATCTTGAGCTAGATTGTAGAGGCTATTAAATGTCCCATGAAAGAAATTTTCTTTTTATCCTATTTGTATTAGGTAGCCAGTCATAGATCCTTTTGTATAGGAGAGTGAACAGGGGATTAGATTTTGCTTACTATAGTATCCTTCTACCTTTAAAAAAACAAAACAAAATTCTGCCTAGGTTACCTCATTTCTTTATGTCTTTGGGCTTTTATACCATATACATGATCCAGTATCATCTCCTTATGCCATGTAGAATCTTCCCTCATCACAAAGAAACAAATTAAGCAGGGCAGCTAGGTAGCACAGTGAACAGAGCACCGGCCCTGGAGTCAGGAGGATCTGAGTTCTAATCCAGCCTCAGACACTTAACACACACCAAAAAAACCTAGCCGTGTGACCTTGGGCAAGCCACTTAACCCCACTTGCCCCTCCAAAAAAAAAAAGGCAAAAAAAGCCCCAACAAATTAAGCAAAACTAGTTTAAAAATAAACCATATCTGATGGTGTATGCAACATTTGACACCAGTAATATCCCACTTCTCAAATGAGATGAGGAAGATGTATTTCATCATTTGGCTTCTTGAACCAGTATTGGTTATTGCCTTTAATTCAGGTTCAATGCATTAGTGTATTTGCGTTTCTCAAATAGTTTCTACAGTACCTTTACTTTTATTATCTTTGCCAATTTGATGGCAGTGAAATGAAGCCTCAGTTGTTTTAGTGTGCATCTCTTAATATTAATATTTAATATGTATTTTCTCTTAATATGTAATATTTCTCTTAATACTGACTATTTTTACGTGGTTTGCAGCGCTTATTTTGAAAAACATTCATATCCTTTCAGCACTTACTGGGGAAAGTCTCTTAATATTTGTCAGTTACCTCCGTATCTGATATTTATTCAAGATACATGAGGCAGTGATTTTTTTTCCCCAAATGATTTCCCACTTCATAGTTTTTCTCATTTTAGTTGCATTGATCTTGTTCTTGAAAAAGCTTTTAAATTTTATATGATTTCAGTGTGCTGCCTTACATCTTTCTCACTCTCTCCCTGATTGGCAGTTCCACTTCTCTCAGTCTTCCTGGATATTAAATTTTAATCCATGTTTATGCATTCTGTCACCATGGTCTCCCATATCAGATACTGCAAAGAAAATCATTGAAACCCAAATTCAGTAGCCTCACTGGTTTCTTTTATTTGAAGCTCTCATGCGGAGGAATAGTGTGATATACAGTGATGGTGCAGTGTAAGTTGGAGGAAGGACATACAGGAGATAAGGAATCTCCTGAGGAGACTGTTGTAACAATTCTTGAAGTAGTGAGGGTCTCAGTGAAGACACTGATTCTGAAGGGATAAATCTGGGACAAGGAAAATTAATGAGGGTTTGATGATTGATTTGGTATTAGAAGTCAAGAATGGAGATCAGCTTCACTGGAGGCACAATTACCACATTTATCAGGCCAGAAGAAAAAAAGGCTAAGAGAAAGGTCAGTGGATTTTGCTAACTGGGGAGGAGAAGAGCAGGTCCACCCAAACTGCTCCCAGGGCAAGGAAGCAGTGGGAGGCGGCTGTAGCAGCAGG